>JAJTUV010001096.1:620000-1220000 GCA_021653895.1 Mastomys natalensis | reverse complement strand
CTTCAACCATGCAGATAGAAGACCCCCAGGAGGTGGCACCCTGTAGCTTAGACACTGGCCCGAGAGGTGGGTCCTGCAGCTCAGGTAGACATTCAATTCACCAGGACAGGATCTTAAGCTGGGTTCATTGTTGTGAGTGTGCAACCATAGTGAGCTTGTGAGAGCATACATGTGTTTGTTAGCCACTGAACGTTTAAAGGCTGAGTGAGAGGAAGCCTGTGTGTGTGTGTGTGTGTGTGTGTGTGTGTGTGTGTGTGTGTAGGCATTGATGATTTAATGACAGAATTATAACACCGTATCTATCAGGGACTCAGCAGGAAGCAGATGGCAGTCTCAAACTGGGTAATTCGAGGAGAGCTTAATAAAGGGGCTGATTTGAAAGTGTGGGCAGAGTGCAGGGAAATCATGGGGTCCAAGGATAGTAATAGGACACAGGTCTGCAGGACAGAGGACAGAAGGCAGCATGGGCTGGAGCTACAGAGATGTGGGCATGTGAGGAGAGGGAAGCTCCACCAGCAGAAAGAACAGAGACAAAGCAGTGCACCAAGGCAGGAAGAAGCTTGAACCAGAAGGCACATGTGAGATCTAGTCCAAGTCCCTCTACTACCACGTGGAGGTTGCTGAAAGTGTGAACCAGTGCCCAGTAAAAGAACAGGCACTCACAGACATAAGTAATTTTTTTCTTAAAAACCATTTTATCTACAAATATATATATTTTCTTTTCTTTAAGATTTATTCATGAGTACACTGTAGCTGTTTTCAGACACACCAGAAGAGGGCATCCGATCCTATTACAGATGCCTGTGAGCCACCATGTGGTTACTGGGAATTGAACTCAAGACCTCTGGAAGAGCAGCAGCAGCCAGTTCTCTTAACCACTGAGCCATCTCTCCAGCCCCCAAATATACATTTCCTTAAAAGATACTTTTTTTAGTCTAGAGATGTAGCTGAGTGGTAGACCACTTTCCTAGCATGTCCAAGGCCCTGGTTCTGAGGTCAGTCCCTAGCATGTCTGTAAAAAATACTTGTCTGCAACTATAAGACCCACAGGAAGTAGTGACATGGACCCCTTTCTCTCATATAGTCCTGTTACCCTCACAAGAAGTTAGCATCCTAGATGGGGGCGGGTAGGTCTTTCCAGTCCCTTCTACATTTATACATATGCAACCTAAAATTCCATGTCTTCGAAGCTCTCAAAAGCTCACCTCTAGTCCTTATGTTAAGAGCCTTGAACGGTGAATCTGTGAAACCCTTTCTTTCACACCTGTGCTTTTGACCTCATTCACAGATTACCACACCCTCCCACGCAGAAAGGTTTTGAAACTTGTTAGAAACAGCCCACCTTCACCAAGGCTTAAAGCCAGAGGCCTGGTCTGTCTTCATTTCGTATAACTTACTTTCAACTATTATGACTTGCTAACAACACACAAATGTAGTAGCTATAAGATTTATACATACATACATACATACATACATACATACAATCTCCATCTTTATTAAAGAATTTTAGTATGTTACTCAATCATTTTTTTATTCACTTTACATCCCACTCACTGCCCCCCTCCTAGTCACCCCCTCTCACAATCCTCCCCCCATTCTCCCTCCCCTTCTCTTCTAAGATGTTGGGGCCCCTTGGATATCCCCCCTACTCTGGCACATCAAGTCTCTGTGAGGTTTGTCGCCTCCTTTCCTACTGAGGCTAGACAAGGCAGCCCAACTAGAAGAACATATCCCATGGACAGGCAAAAGCTTTTGGGATAGCCTTGGCTCCAGTTGTTCAGGCCCCACATGGAGACCAAGCTACACATCTGCTACATATGTGCAGAGAGTCCTAGGTCCAGCCTCTGTATGTTCTTTGGTTATGGTTCAGTCTCTGAGAGCCCCAAGGGTCCAGGTTAATTGATGTTGGTAGTCCTGTGGAGTTCCTATCCTGTTTTGGGTCCACAATCCTTCCCTCCTATTCTTCCATAAGAGTCCCCAAGCTCCATCTACAGACAGAAGCACTTTTAATGATGCCTGATTTCTCAATTCCCCTCTGAGACAGCATTGCTACTAAAAGGCAGCTCAATTTTTGGATTTCCTCTCTTGGTGTCTGGGACAAAAAAAAAAAGGGACTTGTTCATCTGCTAGATATTCCTCGTGTGCTAGGTGTTTTCAGCAGGCGTTCTATGTTGGAAACGCACCCACAGCAGCTTTCATGAAGCTCAGATTTGGCCTGGTTCCGCTTCCATATCACAGCATGCAGATCACCAAGCTCCTCGGCCAACTGACAGAGACAGAGCTGAAGTGGGCCTTGGCTTTCATCACTCTCTCTCTACAGGCTGGATTTCCCCTCCTCCTTCTAAACGCCGCAGAATATGTGTTTTAAAGGCAGCCACTTCAGTCATTTTCACAGAAAACCATACTGTGGGAAGGCCTCTTCTGTGGGTTATGTTTGCAGTCCCCATGATCCTTTTCCCCGCTTCACCATTGTGCAATAGCAATGAAAGGGCCAGTGGTCCTAGGTGGGTACGGCCCTTTCTAATGTGTGTGTCCATCCTGTCAGCACAGCAACTGATGTTAATAGAATCGAAAACTTGTTGAGTGCTGACCAAGGAGCTAAGGGGGTTATCTTTTCACCTCTGAGGAACTCTGGACCTCAGAGTTTCATTTATCTGGCCAAGGCCACATATCTTATATAGTGCCAGAGGAGGTATTCAAAGGCTGGACCCTGGCCTCACAACTTGCTCTTGCAGCTGCAGGTAAGATAATAGGACCAGTAAGGTTACCTCCCATGCTCTTGCTTCCCCATGTGGCCCAGACTAGCCTGCAGCTCATTATGTGACCCAGGCTAGCTTCTAACTCACAGTAATCCTACCTTCCTGATGCCTGGATGACAGGTGTGGGCCACTACAGCCAGTTAGTAATGTGCTTTTAAAAATCAACAGCAGACTTTTTAAATGGCTGCTTTTGCGATTAATCAGGTCCCTAGAATCTTAAGTAAATAAACTTGGCTTTGGGCCTGTCTCTCAGGGGAGGAGTCCCAGCAGGCTCTAAGGATGTGGCCCCCGTCCCAGATGCAAAGAGACTGCCAGGAGATATTTTCCTATCGGTACAGAATCAACTGTAAAAGTGTATTTCAGCTGGCAAAATGACTTCCCAGCAGGCAAAGCTTTGCTGAGAACAGCACCTCCTTCACAGAGAAACCCAAACTCCAGGCCCAACTCTTCCCTCCCGAGTCAAACCCGGATCCCGCATGTTTGTTGCTGTTTTTCCTGCTGGTTTAACAGTTTTGGGTCCTGCTTTAGAAAGGAGATTCCACTACTCTATGGGAGGACAAATCATTTCTAAACAGATATATGAGTGCTTCCAAGGGATTTGTGCACCATGATAAAAAAAACCCTTCTCCATTCAGCAAACACTCCTGAATGTCAGCTCAGCATGGGGAAGCCCTTGTAATGGCTGGCACTGCTCAAAGATAAATTTGACTGCCTGCTTCCTCGCACAGGAGTGTTCAGGCCTCAGGAGTGAAAACTCTTCCGGATAATGACGGGATGACTTTGAAGGTCTCTTTCAGCTTCTAGTTCTATCACATGCTGAGCTTCATGGTGGACGGAGAGCTGAAAGAGGCCAGTTCCTGTGATCAAGGGGCTGATAAACCTGAACCCAAAAAGCAAAACTGTTTATACATAAAAATGCAGGCAGCTCTCCTTAGCTGTGGGATCTCCATCTGTGGACACTATCAAACATAGATCAAAGATATTTGAGGAAGCAATTATACCTGCCCCAAAGAGGAGCAGGCTTTGTTTCCTTCTTATACCCTAAACAATACAGCAGGACCACTATTTGCACAAAATGTACAGTTCGTTAGGCATTCATTGTAACTTATCTAGGGAGGATCTAACACAGGCAGAGCAGTGTGCATAGTTTATAGAGAAACACTATGCAATTTTATATAAGGGGCTTGAGTCTTACATAAAATGGGTTTTTGTGTCTACAGGGCTTCTAGAATCAACCTTTTGGGACTACTGAGAGATGACTGAGAATAATTAAACTAACAATACCTAAGAGGAAAACTGTTTGCATAAAGTCCTGATTTCTGATGCCCAACCCAGAGCAAAACCAGCCATGGAGGTGCACACCTGTAATCTGAGCATTTGGGATCCTAAGTTCAAGGTCACTCTTGGCTACATATTGACTTTGAGACCAGGCTGGACTACAGGAGACTAACAAAGCAAAAGGAGCAGTCAATATCGACTTTTAAAGCTAGCACTCAGGATGCAGAGGCATGCAGACCTCTGTGAGCTGTGAGTCATCTTGGGCTACATAGTGAGCTCCAGGCCAACTAGGACAGGCAAGGCTATACAGTGAAACCCTATGTCAGTAACAATAGTCGTCACTGTCACCACCACCACCACCACCATCATCATCCTCATGATGAAATAAAGGTGAACTAGTTAGAGCTCAGAGTATGCATGGATTCAAACCAGGAACACTTAGTGTGATTGAGAGCAAGTCTCATCCCCTCTGTAAACCTGTTTCCATTTATATAAAAGGGGCTGTAAAGCCTTTGTAAACTCTGAGAGCCTAAATGAACACACAGAGGTGTCTAGGGGTGTGGCCAGGGAAGGGCTTTGGGAGCTGGGGCTGCTGAAGTGTGCACTGTTATTTATAGCCCTGTCACACTGGGATGGAGCTTCAACCCTGCCCCACAGAAGCACTTCTGACAAATGATTTATTACAGCAATTGACGTTTGTACTTACTCATCCTTTATCTGTTCCCGCTAATGGCACAAGGGAACACGTGTAAAGCTTCTCAGTACTGTCAGGTCTCAGAATGGCTCAATTTGGTCCAGTGTTGGAATGTTCTGTCTGGTCACAGAACAGGTGTCTCTGTGAAGATCTCAGTAAGAAAGCACATTCAGCCAAGGCTTGGGAAGAAATATATGCCCAAGGAACCAATATGGGAGCTGAGAAAGATAGGTAGGAAAACTGGGAGCCGTTACCACCTAGATTTGTGGTCACTGTGGGAGGAATGGGTATCTATAGATTTGAATGAGGATTGCTGGCATACGAAGCACACAGGCACAAACAGGCACAGCTACTAGCAAAACCAAGATGGGACTGGGAGGCAGTAAGCAGAATAAATACCCACCTTTTCTCCTGCTTGCCTTCTGGTTCCCAGCCAGTGCCTCGCATCAACCAAACCTCCAAAAACCAGAGGGCACAAAGAAGTCCTCAAAGAGCAGAGACTCACTCTAAGACAGGAGAGGAGTGCATCACAGTAGCCTCTTGCCGGTGTCTGGCATCAGTAGCCTTTCTAGGTAGACCTGGTAGTGATGTGTCCCATCGCTGACAGCGCTGACAGCACAGCCTTGTCTCCTCTTTTCTTCTTCCTCTTCCCCTTCTCAGATCAGCACGGGCAGCTGCTTGAGCACCTTCTCTCCTCTAATACTTAAGCATCATCAAGTCAGAGCCATGGCGTGTTTTCCTTGATAACTGTTGGAAGCACCTACTCAACAAGCTTCTTGCCTCCTGGGACTGCAGTCAACTCCCTTTTGGTTTCCAGTTTAGGAAATTAGTAGACTTTGCATTTGAGCAGCCTGAGTTCAGATCTCAACCATGCCCCTTACCTAAGAGTTGTGCTTTTCTGTGGCTTGCAAAATCAAAGATAGAGAGTCTGGGCATGGTGATATACAGCCTGTAATCTCAGCACTTGGGCAGCAGAGGTACGAAGATTGCCACAGCAATCTTTGTTTACAGAGAGAGTTGCAGGTCAGCCAAGCTACATAGCAAGACCCTGTGCCAAATGCAAACAAAGGAAGGGAAACTAAAACAGGCTACACAAACGCACATGCACACACATCCTTCTGAATCTATTTAGTGTTGCTCTTATTATGAACATGTTGAGGAATGACAATTTAGGATTGAACCACATATCAGAGAACTAATTCCTGGAGAAAATTGATTCTTCCTCTCTCAGCAGTCATTGAGCCATTGATTTCCTGTAGCCCTTCATCTCGGAGCAAGGCCTTGTGAAATCTCTCCCATTGACATGGCATGTCAACTGATGTTGTCATCCTGCAGGTCTTGTTTAGAAAACACTGTCTAGCAGCAGGAGGTCCTCTGGCTCTTACAATCTTTCCACCCCCTCTTCCACAATGTTCTCTGAGCCTTAGGTGTACAAAATGGCTGTGTTGTAGATGTATCAATTGGGGTTGGGCACCCCACAGTCAGCCATTCTCTGCATTCTGGCTAGTTGTGACTTTCTGTAATGGTCCCCAACTGCTACAAAGAGACAATGCTTTGAGGAGAGATGAGAGTTACTCTTATCTTTAAGTATAAGGATTAGTATTTAGAATACAGTTAGGAATTATAGCAGCTTAGGAAAGTGGCAGTTGTAGGTGCTCCTCTGAAATCTATGACCTCACTAGCTCTGGGTAGTTGGCTAGGTTTACAGTATGACTCACGAGTTCTTTTCTGTTCAGGAAGCCTTTAAGTCCAATTAGACTGCTGTTGGTTAGCACCAAGCAATAAGTACCACTGTTGCACTTTTAGGGATATCTTGCTATGCTAGTCATTGTTGTGATTCATAGGCACAGGGGTAGATCCTTTCTTCTTTGGTAGCTTGTATAACACCTTCAGATACTATGAGAGCAAGTCCTCAGGAAGGAGGCTTCAGATCACTTCCAGATGAATTCTTCTATGTCCTGTGTATGAAGGGCACTAGGGTCTTACTTTCACATTCTAGTGTCTTCACACTAGAAGACACCAAGGGCAATGACAAGAGCCTCTTGGGCTCTCCTGATCTGCAACTCAAAATGAGGTTTCTCATAACTGGCACTGGGATTTTATTAGATAGTCTATGTATCATGTGAGAAGCATTATCACTCCATTTAACATATTTATTAGTGTTATATATTTTAAGTAAGCTTATAAAACAATGTGTTTCCCTATAGTTATTCAAAACATCCTTACTGTTATGGTTTTATTTTATGAGTACTGTGCATTTACACCTGCATGACAGAAGAGGGCACCAGATCCCATAATTGATGCTCATGCGCCACCCTATGGGTGCTGGGGATTGAACTCAGAAACTCTGAAAGAACAGCTGGTGCTTTTAACCACTGAGCCACTCTCTCTAGCCGCCTCCTTAGTGTTATTTATCTCTCCTTGCTCCTCTCTTAACTCTGCTGAAGTATTTCCTTCCTATCCCAACCCTAATTTATCCCCTTAACCACTAGATGCTGATGTCTCCACTTTACAGATAGGGAAACTGATATGCAGATAGACAGGGCAGGTTGGGGGGGGGTCATTCTCAAGGTCATATAACGTATGTCAATTAGTAAAGCAAAGACTCAGACCCTAGGATTGTCTTATGTGTAAGTCCCTCTGCCACCTAGGGCCATCAGTACCCTGTGAGGTCTAAAAGTAGTCATGGGAGTGAAGCCTTTAGGTTGGGCTGAGCTTGTGTAAGTGTTCCACATATATTATGTCCTCACTCCTCCCCATATGTCCCTCACCAGTGGCATCTATCTTTCTACCTAGCCAGCTGCCAATCGATCGAATCTCAAGGTTTTCTGTTTGAAAGAGAAAACAGCATGTTGTTACCACCATCCCTGTTCCATCTGCCAAATCAGCAGACTCTGGAGGCGCCCAGCCAGCAGAAGGATGCCCAGAGGCTAGCACCGAGAAAGCTAATCTTTGACGGGTTAAGAATCTGAGAAATTAACTCCCTTTTCCAGCAACTGTTTCCTCAGTCCTTCACTGTGATCACCAGAGCATCAGACATAGATGGTAATATAGGCTTCACAGCCCACAGACTGAGTGTCAGAGTCCAGGTTCTGTGGTAGAGGGCCTGGACAAGCAGGGCAGGGGCATTTCACAGCTACATATCTCTGCACTGGCAAGCCTCTTCTCTGGGTATAGGATACCATTGTCTGCAGTGTAAATACTCCGCTGTGGTAAAGCTACCAGGATCAAGTCACTGAAAATGAAATTGGGAAGGCATATACATAGTTGTCCTACCTAGCCGGAGCGGGTAGATCCATCCACAGCCACTTCAGTTCATCTCTACCCTCCAGTCAATTCACACACTCAGCTTCTCCAAACCACCATGTCCTTCTGAAGCTGAGTCTAGGCCAAGAGTCTTCGCTGTCTGTTCTCTTAGAGTGGTGTTCCTCAGCTTCCCAGTGCTTCTCTGTCCTGTTTTGGATGGTTTGGATGGTTGATACACCTCTTCCTCTAAGAGTGTCAGTGGTGCCTAGCACACAGTAGGTACCCTAAGCATTTCCTGACCACTGAAAACATGACAAATTGTCTGAAATCGGGCCCTAATGAATAAATAGGTATTTACAGGGTGGAGAGGAAAAGAGGGACGAACAGTAGGAGCCAAAGCTCCAAAGTCTATGTGGAGCATGCTCAGGACTTGCAGGACGGCAGGCATGTGCTGTGGCAGGGAGGATGTGTGTGGTGGAAAGCAGAGCTGTTCATGTTGGGAGGGCCAAGGTGGCAGAGAGTGTCCTTGTCATCAACCCCACTTCCTAGCCAAGAGGCATCAGAATGGGCTGGAGCAGAGGTCAGCATTCCCCTTTGCAGATGAAGAGGCTGGGGTCCTTCTTCCCACTGAGCGGCTCTCCTGAGCTTCCTATGCTAGCCCTACTCAGTGATACCAGGTACCCAGAGGCTAGCAAATGCAGTCGATCCTTTTAGCTTCAGAACTGAAAGAACTGACCTGAGGCATGACGGACCTAAGAGAAACAGAAGAGGGGGAGCGAGGGGGGAAAACAGTTCTGGCTGTCCTGCCTTTTTTCTGTTGCTAATAACAATGAGGTAGCTGGGTAATGACAAAGAAAAGATGTTTATTTTAACTCAGGATTCGGAGCCAAGGTAGAAGGGACTCATCTGGAGATAGTCTTCCTGCTGGCAGAGTCCTAAGGCAGCACAGGTATCACAGTGACAGACAGGTAGCGTTCAAGAGACCCACCAGACCTGCTGTTACAGCACACCTATCCTTTTGTTTTGTTTATTTGTGTGTTTTCTGGGTTTGGGTTTTTGGATTTTTTTTTTTTAATTTTTTGTTTGTTTATTTTGAGATGGAGATCTCTCTATATAGCTCTGGCTGTCCTGGAACTTACTATGTAGACCAGGCTAGCCTGAAATTTACAGAGATCTGCCTGCCTCTGCCTCCTGAATACTATAATTAAAGACCTGGCCATACTCTTCTTTTTTAAGTTGTATTTATTTCTATTTTATGTTTATTAGTATTTTGTGTGGATAGATAGATAGATAGATAGATAGATAGATAGATAAATAGATATTCATGTATATGTATACACAATATATATATGAATGACACCATATGAGTGCCTGGTATCTGTGGAGGTCAAAAGAAGGAGTCAGATCTCCTGGAACTGGAGTTACAGACAGTTGTGAGCCACCATGTGGGTGCTGGGAACCAAACCTGGATTCTCTGCACAAGCAGCAAGTACTCCTAACTGCTGAGCCATCTCCCCAGCCCCATCACATCCACTCTTGCTACAAGCCTTTAATTCATTAATCACAGGAACAGAGATTCATGAAGGTAGGGCCTAATCACTTCTTAAAGGTCCTGCCAATACGACTTCTTAATGTCTTGCCATGGAAATTCACCAGCATGCATTTCAGGAAAGACAAGCCGTATTCAAACCACAATGCTGGCTAAGAGTGTGGACTCTGGGATGGACTGGATTTGAATTCCAGCTTTGCTCTCCCAACTATTGGTTTTTATGGTTTAGACTTTCTTTTTTGAAGATTTATTTTATTTATATGAGTACACTGTAGCTGTCTTCAGACACACCAGAAGAGGGCATTGGATTCTGTTACAGAGGGTTGTAAGCCACTATGTGTTGCTGGGAATTGAATTCAGGACCTCTGGAAGAGCAGTCAGTGCTCTTGACCACTGAGCCATCTCTCCAGCCTGTGATAGTATTCTTTATCTTGGCCTGAAGATAAAAAACTTAACTCTTAACTCATTCCCTCCACAGCACCCCCCCCCCCTTTTCAGTAAAGGTAAGTCTCAGAGAGGATGAGTGATGTCCTCAGGGACTAAAAGTTAGTTTAAAAAGAGCCAAGTGGCACTATTGGCTCTTGGACCACTTAGAGAGCTTATTTCTAGAAATGACCCCTTTGGTCTAGTTTTTCTCAACTCTAACTCCTTCTTTGTCCTTTGGAAAAGCTCTTCAAATTGTGCCTCAGTCTTCTCAGTGATAAAAACAAGTGGGGAGGGTTGTAATAGGCAGGATAAGTATTGCTAACTGCTGTAACAGTCTTCTCATCATCAGTGACTTAACATTGTAGCTCAGTGAGATTGGAGAGCTCCGTGCAGCCATTCTGGGCTCTAGCCTGCTGCCATCTTGATTCAGTCTCCTCCAGGACTGCCTCATTAATCGATCCCGGTAAGGTACACAGCACTGAACCAGGTAACAAGTCTCACTTCCGCCCACATTCCATTATAAGAGCCAGTGATGGAGCACCAACTAGTTGTGAAGGAATGGGAAAGAAGGTCCAGGTGTGCCTCAAGAGACAAGATACCCCAAGCCCTTATGACCTGAGCCATCCCCGGTCACAGGGAGGTGATGGCTTCTGTGATCTCCATTGGCTTCCCTGAAGCAGAGTCTGGACTCCAGGGCTGCACCCATCTGCAGCCTAGACCCTCCTCCATAAGCTCTGCAATTCCCCCTCCCAGCAAGAAGAGAAGCCTTCCCTGCCAAGCCTCCTTGAGGGTGGGTGGCTGGTGAGATAATGTAATGATCTTACCACGCTTATTGCCTCTTGGAAGGCAGGTGCTGGAAGAAAATCAAGCTCACTCTGATTTTTCTCCCTGTTCCCTTCACATTCCTTCCCGGGATAAATTTAACCAGTGGAGCCTAGGATGCCAACTTCTTGTTCTCTGAGTCCATGTCAGAGCATTTGTCATGGATGCAGACATAGGCTGGGCATGAAGGCCGCAGGACCACAGGCCCGACCCCTGCCCTGCCTCAAATAACTGTGATTCATTCCGATTCCCCCGTGCCCAGTTGCCATGAGTATGGCATCTGTGTGACAAGGTTCTTCAATTCTCCAGTGGTAGGAGAACGTAGAATTTCGAAGGGTTCTGAGATCTTGCACCAGGGTGCCTGGATCCTTAACAGCTAGCTAAAGACAGATGGTTCAGAGATTCCAAGTTTGGGTTGTGGAGTCAGAGAATCAAAAGTCATCAGATTCAAGCAAGTCACCTGCTCTTCTCTCTCCAAACCTATAAAACGGGTCAATAATAGTGCATTATTCATGAGGTTAACTGAGGTACTCTGCATATATTTGTGGGTGCCGAGATGGTCATGGTATGTTCAGACCCTCAAGCCAGCCTGAAAGCCACAGGTTTCTAAAGTCTTCTACCCATCTCAAATACTTCTTTTCCTAACTTCTTCGAGATCTCCCTGGAGGTCTCCTTGGAGTCCCAGGTTCTTGGGTCTCACCCTGAACATAAAAACAGTCTCTTTCCTGCTGTCTATTCTGTCATCCTCCTGCTGCTGTGAACTTAAATTCATTCTGCTTTGCTTTGACTTGTGTAGCATGCTCCCACCATTACCCAGTAGGAGACATAACCTACCAGAGTTGGCCAGACATAACTTACCAGAGTTAAAGATGGTCTTGTTTCTCACATCCTTCCTTGACCTCCAGGCCTTCCTTTCTTCCAGCTCAGTGGCTCTACTTCATTCATCATCCCTGCTGGGTCACTTTCATTTTTCCCATGGATCTCACTCTCTGGAGAAGAGTCTGCTGCCTTCCCTCACTCTGCCCCTTCAACTGCAGAGCCCACAGGGATCATATTTGAGTCAGTCACCCCTGAGAATATTTCCACTGAGTGATTCTCAGTATTACTCGGCAGGTTCAGCATTCACGCCTTGCCCAGGCACAGGCAGGGCCAGAAATCTGCTACCTGAACTTTCCTGTACTGCTTCTTGATCATGACAGAAGCATCTGGGCCCGAGCTTCCTCCTCTGTAAAATGGGGGCACTTGGGATAAGTTATCTACAAGGGGACATGGACTGCCTCAAAAGGTGTAATTACAGGGTACACATGGAACAAGGGGAGCCTACATAGTGAAGGACCCCAAGATTGGCAGCCTGTGGTAGCTGTTATCCTAGGGCTGGCATGGGCAAGCAAAGGGAGAAAAGCAGAGAATCTGGGTGAAGCTGAAACTGGTCTGTAAGCCACTGGCCTGTGTGGGGAGCTAAGCAGACTGCACACTCCGTCCTTTCTGTGCTCCTGCTGATACTTCCTGTTGAATGAACCTGACTAAAAGCTAAGCAGACTGTTTGACAGAAACAGCAAGGTGCCCTGAGCAGGGGGCTGGGCAGAGAAAGACAGTATCCAGTAGACAGAATCACTGACGTGGAATTTTAACAGTGCTCACCTCAAAGAGTTGGTCTCAGTGAGTATTCACCCACTGCTGCCAACAGAGCTTCGTCAGGACATGAGCACCCCTGTTTTTATAGACATGGAAGCTGACACCCTGAAGACTAAGAAACACTAAAGGCCACACTATTGGCAGATGATGACTATAGGATCCAGACTCATTTCTGCCTGACCACAGAGTTCCCCAAAGTCAGCCAGAGTCAGTCAGAGGCTGACATTTCACCATGCCCTTCCTTCTGCACCTCTCATCCTCCAGCTCTGGTCCACTTGGGCTGCGTGGTTGGTTTTTTTTTCTCTTCCATCTGTACAGTTGCAAGTGTAGACATCCCTGGGAGAGAGATGCAGCCTCCACCATTGCACACATTCAGGGACTGAGTTCTCAGACCGCCCCCACCCCCACCCCTTTACCAGCAGGCAGGGGCCTAGAGGGTCTGGGCTGACTGGGAAGACTCAGAGAACCAAGCACTGAACAAGAGCAGCTTTGACTTTACACTTAGAACTTTATGGACTCTTTGGTTGATTGGTTGGTTGATGTTGTTTTGTTGTTGTTGTTGTTGTTTGATTGTTTTTGTTTTGTTTGCTGGCTGTCCTCCCCACCCCTCTCTGCAACAGGGATTTTTGTTTTGTGTGTAGCCTTCTCTATCCTGAGACTAGCTCTGCAGAGGAGGCTCTGGCCTGGAGCTCACAGAGGTCCGCCCATCTCCAGAGTGCTGGAATTAAAGGTGTGCGCCACCACTGCCCGGCCTTCTGGAACTCTTCTATTACATTACTTAATCCTGACATCAGGAAGCCATTTCACAGTAGTGGAATTTTTCCCAAGAGATTATACTGTGCTGATGTTAGAGCCTGACCCGTGGTACTGGCCCGTGGTAGTTAGAGCCGCATAGGAAGAGCATATTTGATTTAGAGTCCAGAAGTCCAATGCAATTCCAGTCCCAAGTCCAGCACTTAGGAGCTGCCAAGCCACAGGCAAGTCCCTTTCCTGCCATAGGCATCTGCAAAAACTAGGTATGAACACCACCCTTCTGCGCAGGCACCACTTGAGTCCTCGGGAAGAATGAAATGTGATCATCCTTCCAAGTCCCTGGCTCATTCCAAGGAACCCACCAGCCAAAGCTGAGGAGCAAAGGACTGGGGCAGACATAGGGCCGAGTTCCGGTGGGGAATCCTGCGTGAGTCATTTAACCTCGCAGAACGTCCTCTGAAAAGTGAATTGTTTCCCTTCACCATGGGACACAGGCAAGGGTAGCATGGGGTGAGGGATCAGGAAACACTTTTCTCAGTTATATACAATCTCAGCAAATAACAATGGCCAACACCAGTAAATGTTTCCAGTGCCCAGGGCTGTTCTACAACACTGACAAGTGCTTTTGATTCTCATGGCAACCCTGTAGAGCAAGATGCAACCGCTGAGTCTCTGGAAGGTTAAATTACTGGTGCATGGTTCTATGAGTCAGGTTCTGAGCCCAAGTAAGTTAAAGATGGGTCTTGTGATACCCAAGCAAGTAGACCTGAAGAAACCTGGGGCCAGCTGTGGTCAGCTGTGGTCCAAGCTTTTATACACATAAAAATCTTGGGGAGAGAGGTTTCCAGAGATGGCACAGTGAGTAGAGTACATGTTGCTCAAGCATCAAGGCCTGAATTCCGTCCCCCGCACTCATGTTTTTAAAAGCCACACGTTTTTATAATCCCAATCCTGAGAAGGTGGAGCTAAGGGGTTTCCAAGGTCACTTTAACCAGCCAGCCTAGCCAATTGATGCACACCGGGTCTCAGAAGGTAAAGTGGAAAATAATATCCGAAGATATCTAATGTTGACTTCAAGCTACATGTACGCATAGGCCATGACATCCATACCCACAGTTACATACAATTACACCACATGCACACATGTGCACACAAACAGCCACGTAGGCAAATTATTTTAAAAGGGGAGAGTCTTCATTCTCACCATCAAAGCTGCTGATTCTGCATAGTCCAGTAAGGCCCAGGGATCTGCTTGTTGAAATCTCCATGATACTGGTCCAGGAAAAATTGTGGCAGGTGTCTTACCAACCATCAGTTGCTTGATAATGACTATGGGGCTCTAAAGAACCCTAAGAGTTCAGACAGGAGAGTCCTTAAGCAGACCCAGTTTCACCTCTGGCCTCCAGGTTTGCCAAATACTACAAGATGGAGAATGGCAGCGAGTACCGCACGCTCCTGAAGGCTTTTGGCATCCGCTTTGATGTGCTGGTATACGGAAATGTGAGTCCTGGGACCCATCGGATGAGGGGAGCAGGGGGAGCTTCCCAGGCCTGCACTTGGGCCCTAAAGAGGCTCTCTAGGAATGAGGGTCTTCCACTGGCCAACTGGCCACATCCCCCATCAGCTTCCTATACTATGTAGGGTGGAACCCTTTGATCCACCAGAACCCTTCCAGGCTCCACAGCCTCTCTGACAGGGAGTCCAAGTTGAGCCTCAGCCCTCAGCCCTCCCTGTTGTGCCGTCTGTCTCCATGCTTGGTCTTTGTACATACAGGCTGGCAAGTTCAACATCATCCCCACCATCATCAGCTCAGTGGCCGCCTTCACTTCTGTGGGAGTGGTAAGTTCATCATCCCGTCTTTCCAGGCTCTCACAGGGCTGACAGGGTGGGGCCCAGCCCCGCACAGTGCTACTAAGCAGCTCAACTAAGCCCTTCCTCTGGTCTCCAATACCTGCTGCTAAGTAGCCCTGGTCTGGGCATTTCTCCACATTCCCTCCCAAGGCTCATGGCCTCCAGAGACTGCCTTCCTGTTTTCAGGTAATTCCACTTGTAAAAACATTCCTACTTCTCACCATGAAGCAAGGGAGAGACTCCTTGTTTCCACAGTCCTAGAATGCCTTAGTGAGGAATGGAACCTTGGGGGAAAGGTGGAGACAAAGGCCACTCTCAGGGACTCCTCCCTTAGTTCCCTCTGCTTCTTCCATCACACCCTCCGTGCCTGTGATCCAGTGATGTTTCTCACTAGCTAGAAAGGTAGGCCATAGAGGATCCCGCAGAGCTTCTGGGCCTTCTCTGAGAAGAGCTGCACAGTCAGGTCTGTCTGGAAGACTCCACCTCTATGTGCCCCCTCCCCCAACAATGCTTCGGGCACCTGTCTGCTGAAGGTAGTCCTAGCCAAGAGCTAGGCAACAGAAGAGGCCGTTTGAGCCTTGCCCATCTCCAAGCTGCTGTGTGAGCTTACACTGCTCCTCTTCCTCCAGGGGACTGTTCTCTGTGACATCATCCTGCTCAATTTCCTCAAGGGGCTGATCACTACAAAGCCAGGAAGTTTGAGGAGGTGAGTTGGGGAAGAGACTGCAATGTGGAGAAGGCGGGGCAGGGAGGGTTGCTGACCCTTGGGGACTCTCTGTGGCTTACTGTCCAGAGTGTCCAGAAGATCACTATGGGGTCTGAGAGAGGATTCAACTAAGAATGAACTCTAGAGATTTGGGACTGGTTGTAGCTCAGGGGTCTGGTGCTTCTCTAGTATGCACAAAGCCACGGGCTTTATTGGGAGGGGGTAGCTCTGTGGGTCATTGTTGTCAACATGTCCACTTCCGGGTGCAGAACAGATCCTGCCTGGTGGTGGCCTGGGTTACAGTTTGCCCTAAGAGTGCATGCAAAGTTCTAGGTTCCCAGAGACTTGTTCTACCTCTCTAAATGACCAGCCATTCCCCGCCCTCACTGCTGATTCTGTCAGCTCCTGCCCAGTGTCAGATATGACAATGCCAACCCTTCTGCTTGCAGGTGACTGAGACAACACTGAAGGGTACTGCCTCAACCAACCCAGTGTTCGCCAGTGACCAGGCCACTGTGGAGAAGCAGTCTACAGACTCGGGAGCCTATTCTATTGGTCACTAGGGCCTCTTCCCAGGGTCCCATGCTAACCCTTAGGCTGCAGAACCTTCAACGGGCTACTCTATCTAAGCAGATGGGGTGGAGGGTGGGGGGAGAGAGGGGCTCTTATTTCTGCTGTTCACCACAAAGACCATGTCCAAGCATCTAGGCCCTCACTGTTCAGCAAACAGGGAGTGCTTCCCACTAAGGCCTGAATCTTGCCTTTACCCCTTGCATGCCTCCTATCCGCTTCCCCGCGTTCCAGGACAGCAGCATCCATCCCTTTCCAAAGGATAGAGAAAATGGTAGCTAAGGTTACACCCGTAGGGCCTGCCATATACCAGGCCCTTTCATACACATTATGAAATATAATGTGCACCCTTAAAATAATCTTATAGGATAGATTTCTGGGGTTTTGTTTTTGTTTTTAAGAGAAGCAAAGGCTCAGGGAGACTGAGTCATTTGCCCCAGGCCATGTAGGTAGGAAATGAGATTTACACCCAGATCTAACCCCTTTGCCCACATCCATGATGGAAGAAGAAACTCTCTAGGTGTCTACTCTTCTGTGTCAGTTGCCTTTCCCTGCTTTCCCAGGAATGCAGACCCCACTTGAGGGGAGCCCAGGGAAATGCAATATAAACTCTCATTTCTGATGTGGCCAAGTCCAGCTTCAGAAGGAAATAGGAGGTGTGACTGTCAGTGGATTTTTCCTTGCCTCACCCCGTGTATCTCAAGCTCAAGCTGAGAAATGACCTTCATTCTCCCATGAGGTCGTGACACATCCACACATCTGGACCCTCACTCCAGAATCTAGATAGAAGACACACACATACATGACCGACAAGAGGCAATTTCTAAACCTAGTGCTATGCCCCAGAATATCAGCTGTCCTGGTTTACAGCATTGTTAGAAAAGCCACAGTTAGGGGCTGGGGATGTAGTTGAGTAGGTAGAGTGTGTGTCTAGCATGTTATCCCTAGGACCAACCTGTAGCACTTCATAAACCAGGCATGGTGGTGCACACTTGTAATCCCAGCACTCAGGAGGTAGACATGGAGGATCAAAAGTTCAGGTTCATCCCTGGCAACACAATAAGTTTGAACCCAGCCTGGGACCCATGAAACTGTTTCAAGAAAAAGAAAAAAAAAGAACTGGGGAGGCCCAGTAAGATCCAATACCCTGTGAGCCTTCAGCCAGGTCAGCCAGGCCTGTTTTCACAGGATCCTAACAGGTGATCAGTGAGAAGCTAAAGGAACCTCAGAAACCATCATGTCCAGCCTCTTGCTGGGATTATTAACCCTGAGGCCAAAATGAAAAATAGCTTGCCTTGTGCCGTTGTGAGGGGCCAAGAGAGGACACCCGAGAGGCGTCCTGTGCATTGTGAGCAGAAGACAAGTCCACATAGTCTCCATTGCCTAGATACACCATCTTCTTTCTGAGGTTTTAAAGACAACAGGAGATGTAGAGGAAGCTCTGAATTGTAGGGGGCAAAGCTTAAGGACAGATCGAGGTTTAGGGAAGAAGCAGCTTGAGGGGCTCTTTTGCTTTGGCTTGTTTAGTTGGTTGGTTGGTTGGTTGGTTGTTGGTTGGTTGTTGGTTATTGGTTGGTTGGTTGGTTGGTTGGTTGGGTGTTTGGGTTCGTCTGATGAAAAGAGTTTCCCTATGTATTCCTGGCTGGCTTCAATTTACAGATCTCCTCCCTCAACTCTTCCCCAGTATTGGGATTTATAGGCAAGTGCCATCATACAGCTGGGGGCATCTTTTTTAAAAGAATATATAATTAGGTATCAGAAAAGTTCATGCAAATGAGCGGGCCTGGGGTATAAGTTTAATTAGCATCAGGGCCGATCTGCCTCCTAAACATGGACACAATGCTGAGAGCTTAGCAGAGATGATCATGCATGCGGACAGAGGGCTGGCCCCTCACCGGAAGGTGCGGAGAGATGTGGGGGAAGGATAGTCTAGGAGGACCACAGGAGTGCTCACACAGACCCAACCCCAATGATCCCCACCCCAGGGGGAAAAGGGATAAGAGTCCTTCCCCCTGCCAGCTTCATCAATTGCTCCTTCCCTCTGCTTGCTCACAGCCCCATCATTATGGGTGATGGGGTACTGTTTCCCTAGCACCAGGGTCAAGTCCTAGGTAGTATCCAGAGACCTGGCCAGACTTCATCTCTCCAGCAGAGACCTCAGCAAAGGAAAGAGCACAGCCCCCAAGAAGGAGGCTTACAGCCCCCAAGAAGGAGGCTTACAGCCCCCCTTGGGCTAAAGCTGAGTTCACCAAGATGCTCTCTAGAAGAAGATGGAGACACTATGTCCTAAGAGGATCCTGTACCCCCATGCTAGGGTAATTCTCCCCCAGGTGTCTGAGCCTCTTTTGGGCCTTCAGTAAGTGTGTAAACCCCATGCTGTACTACTCTTGTCTGAACCAAATCCATTCTATGTGCTAGATGTCAGTTAATAGTAGAAATTCCAACAGCCAGCTTGTATCTGATACACTGGGCTTTACTCAGTGCCATCACTAACCTGATCACACAGGCCCTGACCACACCTGGGGAGCTCTCTGTGGTTTGTTATTTAGTTTGTTTGGAAGAAAAACAAATAGACAGTTCTTGGAACCAGAGATAGAATCTGTGTTCACTCTCAAGGCTCCGTTGCTCAGCATACACACGGTCATTCAGTGGTGGAGTGGCTCACCTTTGGCAAGCTGTGGGCTCAATGTATGACAGGCATTACTTAATTTAATCATCATTTTACAAAAGAAACCAAGGCTGCATAAAATTAAAGAATGGAAGCAGAACTGACTTGAACCCAGAGATCTGTGATGCTGGAGTGTGAAATGTTGGCTTCTGTGGGATATCTATTAGGGGAAAGTCAGGACATTTGTTGACTCATCTTTTTATGTTAACTTATCTACATATGTTACCTGGGCTACGCAATATCTTGCTGCAGTAATGAGTAAATTCTAAGTGAAGCAGCTAGGCAGGATAAGACACACAGACTCCCAGTGGCAGGGAAACCAAGAGCTGGAGAATCTTAAGAATCATCTGGTGCCCAGACCTGCATTACACAGACGCAAGGACACATTACAGAGCCAGCTTACTGAAGGAATACCAACGCTGTCCTCTTGAGTTTCTAGGGAAAGAAGACAGTAGACCAGCAGTCTGCCTCCCTTCTCTCTCCCCAGATCCCCACCATACCCTGACAGTTCCACACCCTTCCCTTCTGTATCCCTTCTCACAACACCTGTTCTCAGCAAGTTACCAGTTAACCTCCTGGTGATAGCTTCTAGGGAATGTCTTCTCTCAAGACTAGTTCCCTTTAAATCAAGAGCTAAGCAAGAGTGGAAGGTGTTAAACAGCCAGCAAGATTACTACATAAAGACATAGTGAGATACTCAAAAGTAGTGTCAGAGATTTGAGGAGCATTTTACTAGCCCAAGTCTGCCCTAAAGAGGCTTTAGTCAAGAAGGAGCTTTTCCCCACCACAGACACACACCTCTGCCTGTGGTTTTGTACATTAAGGTGTTGGGCTACTTGATTAGAGGCCATTCTGTCAGGGAGGAAGAGGAGGAGGAGGAAGAGAAGGAGGGAAGGAAGAAAGAAGAGAGGAAGGGAGGGAGGGAGAAGCATCAGGAGACTGATATACCCCTGAAATGTCTTCCTCAATGCTTATCCTCCCACATCCCGCAACAATTCCACCTCCTGCAACAATTCCACTATTTCTTTAGAAGGATTGAATTAATGGTCCACTTAGTGCACTGTTCAATGCAGTACCTATATGATATCCACTCCTAGGCAACTCTACCTCTTGACCAGATGTCATGATTGGGAGCTAAGGCAAAGATCCGTCTACCAAGACAGCTCTGGAATCCAGCATCAGTGGGGTGCCGTAGGTTTCAGGGCATATTAATCAATTGCCAAAGACTTCCATGTTCAAAGGGCCTATGTATTCTGTTTCTCCCCAACCCACTGTCTAGGACTGTGCCTCATCCCCGTCTTATTGCCTCAAAGCCCTTAGAGAGAGAATATGTAGAATACTGGATTTTGCTCCTGAAGCCAGATTGTATCTGGTACATATACAAACATAAACCTGTATATAGTCATACACTGACACACCTACATGCATATGACTAAAGACAAAGGTAAACATAAATGGATATACACAGAGACTCCGGCACATTCAGACAAACACATCTATTAAAAATATCCATGAATATGCAGAGGTTCAAAATATACACATAGTACACCAGTACAAACACATAATTCACACACACCTATGTAGGTTCACACACAGATATGCACATCTATGCATACACAAAAATGCAAATGTGCATTTGTACTTGTATAGAAATTCACAATAAGCATACACAGTGAGAGAGAGAGAGAAAAAAACAGAGAGAGAGAACAACTTGTGGCTCTCTTTATATTCTTTAATACCCAGTCTCACTGAACTTCCTACTCTGTCTACTCTAAATCCTTTTGGCAAGATCCTTCTAGGCCAGTATCCCAGCTGCCATAAAGTTAAAGGTAGCAATGGTATTCCCTCTTGGTCTCTCCAGTCTGGGAAAGTGAGGTGAAGGAATGCTGAGGCCCAAGATAATAGAACTCGGCATGGGATCTATGCTCTTGCCAGTCGCTTGCCTTTGGGTTCTGGCCTGATTGGTGGGGACAGATCTCCTCAAAATCTACAGACTGTGTCCTATCTACAGAAAGGATGTGGGATAAAGGAGGAGAGGACAGCCCACCCCCACCTCGGGACTCCCAGGATGGGCATGGGAGAATGGGAAATGAGAGTCATTGCTGGATGCAAAGAAGCACAGCACTAAAGGAGCAAGCTTCCCTAAAAGGGAGCTTTCACCCCATCCCCTCAGGGTGTTTCCACACTCAATTTCAATATTGCATACCAGCTCTTGAATAAGTCTCTTCACATCCATCTTGGAAAGTCACTCGACTCCCCCACCTCATACTGAAGCCAAGCAAAGGTGGGACCAGCTCCCCACCAGATGGGAATCTTCTCTGCTCTCCTCTCACTGGGTAGAAAGGTTGAATCTGAGCCCAGTGAAGACAGGACTGTAGAGAAAGAGCATTGCTCAGCTTCCACGTGACTCAGTGCTGCCACCACACAGTGCCCCAAACTCTGTCACTGCTCCCTAACTGCACCAGACTGCCTAGCCCCACCACCATCTTTTACTTCCAGAATGTTCCCAACAATCAGGGGACTCCAAGAAAAGGCAACAAAGAAACAAGACTTAGGGGATGCTATGAAAAGCCTGACTTTATGACCAGAAGGGACTGGGGACAGAATTGAATGCCAAAGGATGGGGACATGAGCAACCAAGGCTGTGAAGGCAGGAGGTTCCAAGTAGGGTCTAGAGCCATCTTAGAAGGAGCAGATGAAAGGCAGGCGACTTTTGCACGAAGCTCTTCGCCAATGGCCCCCTGCAGCAGAGAACACAGTGATATAAACTGGCAGGGGTCTGCACTGAGTTCCACCCACCCTTGTCAGATACCACTCTATCCCCTTCCTTGGCTACCATCAGCTTCAGAGGATGAAACAGACTTTATGGCAATAACTTGCTATACCATAGCAGGTAGGTAGGAAGCTAGGCTGAAATGTGAATCCCAGCACTTTTCCTCCAGGATGCATGGTTTCTGCCACTATACTAAAGTGCCTCACATCTGTCACAAATGCTGTTCCCCACATCTGTAGCTGAAGACATCTCAGCTGTCACTTATTCCTACATCCACACCTTCTATTCATACCAGCTGGTCTGTTGATCATGTAAGTCATTCAAGTCTGTCAACCATGTATCAGAGGAGCTAAAGGACACCCAGCTACCTCCTCTACAAGGCATACCCTGATAAGTCCTCAGCACTCCCCACAGACCACGTTTGAACTCTCCATGTGGAGAGAGTAGGTTTGAAGAGGTGTGTCCAGGCAGCTCAAAGGAACAGCTGCAAAACTTCTACTCTATCAATGCATCTCCTTGGCTGGAGCCTATTCCTCTCACCTTTGGTGCACAGAGTCACACAGTGTCCTCTCCCACACCCAGGCTGCCCTGGGGCCCAGTATCCAAAATCCCAGCGGCTCCCATCAGTCCAGCAAAACTTCTTCCAGAAGAACTAGAGAAGAAAGAAAGTGGATCAGAGAACCAAAAAAGGCAGGAAGATCTAAGCCACTGCTGACTCCCCTCACCGCCTGCCTGGCCGGAAGCTGCATGCAAGGTCTCACACCCGTCCCTCAGGGTTTGCAGGGATGTGGTGGAAAATAACCAGTGCTCCTGGACACCATATAGGGCAGGCTTCCCCAGCTGTACTGTGAGGATCTTATTAACAAGCAGGCTCAGATTCAGGAGATCAGGCATGGAGCCCATGATTCTACATCTCTAACAAGCTACCAGTTGGTGCTGATGGTGCTGGCTCATTTATCCACAATCTTGGGCCTACTCCTAAGTAGATCCCCATTTTACAGCTGAAGAAAAGCTAAGAAAGCTCCTGAGCTAGTAAACAACTGAGATGAGCCCTGAGCCAGTCTCTTGGAATCTGTCTCTTCACTTCAGTTTTATATGACCACATGTTCTGAAAAACCAGCTCTGAGGACTAGGGAATCTCTGGCACCCACATTAAACATCCAGGCATGTTGGTTCGCACTTGTAGTAGCAGTGTTGGAAAAGGAAAGATAAAGGGATTTCTTGGGGTTCATGGTCTGCCAGCCTACCTGATCAGAGAGCACCAGGTCTTAAAAAATAAGTTAACCAGCTTCTGAGGATTGACACCTGAGATTGGCCTATGGTCTTCACATTCAGGTACACATAGAAAACACACACACACATGCATATACAAACACACACAAAACACACACCAAATCTAGGGAAAAGTGAAGTAAAAAGTAATCTTTATTGTAATGTGCTCTAATTCTGATCTAAAGTGTCTCTCTAAGACTATGTGCTAGCATCTGTGTCCCCCAGCTCATGGTAGAATTGGGAAGTGATAGAACTTTTAAGAGGCAGACCCTACTTGGAGAAAGTTAGGCCATTTGGGCCATGCTCTTGAAGAAGATACTAGGGCCTTGAAACTTTCCCTCCTTCTTTGCTTCCCTGCACCACAGGTGAATAACCAGTCCTCTTCATCCACACACTCCCACTATGACATACTGTGTGTCAAGTCCAAACCTACATCGTCAAGTCAGTGTGAACTGAAGCTTCTGAAACTATATGTCAAAATAAGTCGTTTTTCGTTATAAGTTGATTCCCTCAGGCATTTGTCACAGAGACAGCTAACTAAGTGATAACAATTGCCAATGTTATTGGTGTAAAATTTGCCATGGCTAATTTTGAGCCACAAGCCTGAAGTTTTTGAACATGGAGTTAGTGAAAGATATGAGTAACCAATTCTCCCAAGACAATACAGGCCATCTCCACCATCCTATTTGTCTATCATTTAAAAGACACTTTGAGTACTGAGCCAACAAATGATCCCTCAAAACAATCAAAACTTTCTGTACTTAGTTGAGTCCTAACTTACCCAGCCCCTGAGGATGCCTCCAATCCAGACGATGGACTGGTTGATCTTCCTGGCCAAGCTCTGGATTTGGGAGTTGAAACTGTAGCCGTGGATGGAAGCAAGGCTGCCTCGGTAGCATCTCCTGCAGAGTCTCTGCAGAGAGAAGAGTTAGGGTAGAGAATTCGCTCTCTTTCACCTCAAGATCTTGAATCTCTAAGAAATATCCTTACAACTACTCACAGACTCAATATAAAGGAGCCACTTGCTTCCCTCAAGCCTATATTTTGCTTCTTTATCAGTGGTCAGGACATCCTTGCAGAAAGTAGTAATCCTCATTATAACTATAGCCACCATGGACAGACTGCTTAGCATGATGATTCAAATGCAATGTCTCTTTTGACCTTTACCCCAAAAAAACAATGCTACCATACAGTGAGCCCTCCTTCTGTGTGGATATCTTGCCCACCTAACTCAACCAGCCATCCATTGGAAATATCTACTGTGTGTTTGTATGTGAGGTTGTGGGAGTGATGTGTGCCTGTGAGTGTGCTGCTGCAAAAGTCAGAGTAGGACGTCGGATGGGGTGTCCTCTACCATTCTTTGTCTTATTGTCTTAAGGCAGGGTCTCTCATTGAACCAGAAGCTTGTTCCTTGAGATAGGCTGCCTGGCTAGTGAACTCTCAGGATCTACCTGTCTCTGCTCTCAGTGCTGAGGTCACAGGCATGCACTATCACCGTCAGATTTGCCCATGGGCCTGGAGCTTTGAACTCAAGTCCTCATGCTTGCAGATCAAGGTCACTTACCAAGAGCCATCTCCCCGGAAAATATATTTCTTTAGTTATGATTACTCTGAATAATACTCTTTCCTTTGACATTGGTCCCCAAATAAAAACTATTCTCATGACACTTACACTGCAGTAGGTATTATAAATAATCTTAAGATGGTTTAATGAGTGGAAGAGGAGGTAGTGATATAGCTAGTGAGTAGTTGAATGAGTTTGATCCCAGGTCCCACATGGAGGAAGGAGAGGATAAACTCCTGAAAGGTGTCTTCTGACCTACATGTGTGTGTCAAGGTTCTTGCATCCCTACACAAACATACAATAAATAAATAAACATAAAAAATTTAAAAATACTATGTCATTTATACATAAGCAGTTTGAACATAGATATTGGTGTCCACTGTGGGGGTTCTACCAAAATCCCACAGAGACTAAGGGACAACTATGTGTCTTCATTTGGAGGAGACTGATCGCTGGAAGATGAACAGAGTTGCCCAGAAAACAGAAAATAGTCGATGAAAGAAGATGATATTTAATACAGGGGTTTCTTTTCTTTCCCTTTTTAGAGATAAGATTACTCTTTTAAAATTCATTTCAGTGCAGTTGTCAAATCCTGAGATTTCCTAGTTAGCATACACATGTGCACATGTGCATGCACGTGCACACACACACACACACACACACACAACACACACACACAGTCCTACAGTGGGCCACACAGAAGTAAGTATTGACAGAGGTGCAAATGGGTAGGTCTGTCATTTTGAATATTTCTTCTTACAGAAGTTAATTTTTAATGATTTATATGGTTTTAATGTAACATTTTATTTATTGTGAGGTTCTCATACATACATAGAATGTATTTCAATCGTTCATCTTCCCACTTCCTTCTCTAGATCCTCCTGAATCACATACACACATATCACCTTCCCAACTTCATAAAGCAAATATGTTGACCACAAAGACTGATTAATGCTCCCCAAACAATTATGACCATAATCAGCCTACCAGTGGCCACACCCTAAAGAAAATTGACTTTCTCTCAGCAGCCATCAATGATGAGGACTTGTGTACCCCTCCACATCCATGCTGGAATATTGACTAGCTTGGTCTTGTGCAAGTAATCACAGTCCTTGTGAGTTCGTGAGTGCGACACTTCTGTCATGTCCAGAAGACACTACTTCACCCTAATTCCCACCACAGTCTTTGGATCTTACACTTTTTCCACCTCCTCTTCCATAAAACACAAGTATCTCTATCACCAGTGTTTTTACACAGATCAGTGTCTCTAAAGGTACTGTTCTCAGACCAAGAAGATCTCTATTCCCAGGACTTTGCTACAAATGCCAATCCTCAGAGCACCCCCACCCCCGCAAGCCTCCTGATTCAAAGATTGTGAAGGTGGAGCTGCAAACTCTATATCTTAAGAAGACCTCCAGGCAATTCTGCAGCTATGAGAATCACTGGTCTAAATGAATAGAGAACAGAAGTTTTAATCCAGTCCGTTTCTGTCCCCTTGACCTTTTCACCATGTCTTCTTGTCTCTTACCTGAGCCTTATAAAATGTCTTGGGAGTCCTCACCAGCACAAAGCGACAGTTCTTGCACCCAGGCGTTCCATGCAAATGAGCTGTGTCCTCTTCCCTGGGGCATGCGGAGTCTTCATCTAAGGCATATAGGTCTGACTCCATTGCCTCTTCATCCTCAAAGATGTCTTGATGTTCAGAACCCTCAACCTCCTCTCCCTCTGTCTGCATTGTCTCTTGAGTCAGAACCAACTCTCTCCCCTGCTTCCCCAAACCATCTGCTTCCGGCTGCAGGTCTTCCTCTCTCTTGGGAGTCTCCAGATGAGGGTGAGCGGTCTCTAGGGAGAAGAGGTAACCTGCCATCACCTGAGAGGCTCTCTTCCTCCAGCACCTCGGACAGCTTCAACAATACCCTTGAGCTTTCCTGGGTGCCAATTTGGGGCCACCCAATAGGAAGGAACTCCTCTAGGTTGGGTAAAAAGAGATGTTTTAAACCAGACTAGGTTTAAAACAACAGCCTGAACTCTGGCTGACACCACACATACGTGTACAGGTGGGAAGACCTTGTGTGAGAAGCCTCAATTATCACTGGCCCTTCGTCTTAATATATAAGTCTTTTGTTTTTCTTTCCTTCTGAAGAAGCCAGTTCTGAGCCTGAAAGTTACCTAACCATAGATGTGTGAGCAACCTAAAAAGAACACACTGTAACCCTGGCTCTCTGATAACAACAACAATGACCAAGAGAGTGAGACAGAGGAAAAAGAAGGAAGATGGATGTGAAAATAAAAAGGAAAGACTTACCCAGATGAAAAGCAGAAACCATTCCCAGCAGGAGAAGGGACAGGATCAAGGGCTGTTTCATGTCTACTTGATCCTGTAGTAGAGGCAGTTCCACCTTCGTCCTCACAGCTGTCCTTTTGTGTCCAACACAGCTTCTGGCACATGGCATGATACTTGTTTAACTACATGGTAAAAGGGAGGGCCAAATATCTGCTGCCTCCTCCTCTTCTTCCTCCTCCTCTACCTCCTCCTCCTCTTGTAAAGACAGACCCTAAGCAGGAGTCTGAAACAGGCATCAGAGGAGGGCAGGATGGGCAGCTGAGTTGCCTAAGTCTCCTCCTAAGATCTTCCTGGCTGTTCCCTAGTTCACATTATACCCAAGTTCTTGACCTGCAGCGACAAGTCAACCCCAACCCAGAGCTGACTTCACTTATGTGGGGAAAGAAGAAGCAAAGATGGTAGCTATGATGATCCTAAAAGCAGTCACCCCGCCCCCAGCTGCTTGCTTTTTAGTGTCCTTCCATTTTCTCCATGACCCTGGCCTGTGCTGTGTGTAATCACATCACTAACCTCTCGAGGGTCTACGGCTTCCACTCTCAGGGGTATGGCTACTGCCCCACAATCAGCCCTTATTATACTGTGTTTTTGGGGAAGTAGGAAGGGGCCGGGGTGATTGCCCCAGGCCAAGCTTGGGGATAATGGAACTGATAAAAATTGTTTCAGTTTTTTCACCCCAGATCCTGCTCTCTGCTAGCATGGCAGAGCCCTGCTTTCAGGGACCTGTGGCCCTAAATGGAAGTCCATGTCCATCAGTTTATAACGTCATGCCTATCAACCAGAGGTAATTAGTATTATTAGTGTTCCTAAAGTGTCCATCCTGAAAGATAGCCCTTAATTAGGAAGCACCCTTCCAAAGTCATTCTAGGATGTGATATGCAGATCCCAGGGAGCAGCTAGGAACCAGAAGGGAAGGAGGGGGAGGGGAGCCTGAGCATCCACATGAAGTGCTTCATGAGCAGCATACCCCTGATCCCTACCTTCGCCTATTCCCACTGAGACTAGGATTCCCCTGCTTCACAGATATAAACAATAGGATCCAGAGGAGGAAAGATCGCCAGGCTTACCTGATATCCTGGCTAGTTTCTATATCAACTAAGCTAAAGCTAGAGTCATATGAGAGGAGAGAGCTCCAATTGGAAAAAAAAGTCACTGTAAGATCAGACTGTGGGCAAAATTACAGAGCATTTTCTTAAGTAGTGATTGATACGGAGGGCCTAGCCCATTATGGTGGTACCATCCCTATGCTGGTGGTCCTGGGTTCTATAAGAAAGTTAGCTGAGCAAGCTATGGTGAGAAAGCTAGTAAGCAGCACCCCTCCATGGCCTCTGCATCAGCTCCTGCCTCCAGGTCAGTGCCCTGATTGAGTTCTTGCCTTAATGACTTTCAATGATGAACAGTTATATGGAAGTGTGGGTGAAATAAGCCATTCCACTCCAAGTTGCTTTTGCTCATGGTGTTCCATTATAGCAATAAAAACTGTAACTACGACTCATAAGAAGTCAGGGAGCAGGAATTTCTTTCTTAAACATTCTCTCTCTCTCTCTCTCTCTCTCTCTCTCTCTCTCTCTCTCTCTCTCTCTCTCTTCCTCTCTCCCTCCCTCCCTTCCTCCCTCCCCCTCCCTTCTTTCCTTCCTCTCCCCTGCCTTCTTTCCTCTTCACAAACCAGGCCCTTTCCAGTTCTCATCTTCAAAATTCAGGCAGCTTCTTCTGTACTATGGATCTGCATTGTTTCTCAACATTTTGTTGTTAATACTTAGGACCACATATTAGTTGTGGGGGCTGCCCTATGCATTATCTAAAGTTTAATAGCATTGTTTGTCTATATCTGCTAGATGTCTGATGTTCACACACACACAGAAGGGGGCGGGGAGAAACAGAGACAGAGACGATCGCAACCAGTTCCACAGATTTCATTTCCTAATGTTCTTTGGATCATTTAGAGACCACTGGCGCCAGGCAGTGGTGGCGCACGCCTTTAATCCCAGCACTTGGGAGGCAGAGGCAGGTGGATTTCTGAGTTCGAGGCCAGCCTGGTCTACAGAGTGAGTTCCAGGACAGCCAGGCTTACACAGAGAAACCCTGTCTCAAAAAAAAAAAATTATGTAGAGACCACTGGCTTAGACTTTATCACTTCCTCTGACCTCTAGACATACCTCCAGCGATGTCAAAGAAGTAGGAACTGAGATGAAAAACCTCATGCTAAATCTTCCAGTCAATCTGTGAACTACCTTGTCCTCCCTTCCTACTCCACCAGCCCGCTGACACCACCAGAGTTAGGACTAGAATCAAGCAATGCAATGCTAATCTCAGACCACAAATTTAAGAAGACACTAAAAGTTTCAATATTAAATATAAATAATATCTTAATGAAAACTTTCTTAAAATCAAACTGAATGTGAATATATTCACAATGACTAATTTTATTTAAACAACCAAGCTCCAGTTCCTCTACTGTTGGCCAAAGAGAAAACAGTGAGTGCATAGCCCTGGCTTTGCCACATCTGCCTGTCAAGTTGAGCTGTGGATTGTTAGAAGTGAGGTTGATGCAGTTTGGAGGTGTTCTGTTGGACTGGCCCACACCTCCAAAAAAGCAGACACAGGTCATATAGAGAGCAAGATAGCCTGGATGCCTTGTCTTCCTCTGCTCTCCCAAGGGACCTACAATTGAAGAAAAAACTGAGAGGTCATTTCCTGGCCTGATTGCAGAGTAACGGTCTTAACTGTTATCTCTCCACCCAATAGACCAGACTGCCCACTTATCTACCTGACACTGGGAAGGTTGGTCAACTCCAGTACCCTTAAAACTTGGTCTACAATTTTTAAGTTTGAAATTGCCCCAGTGAGGAAAGGAGAAACATAGATACCCTTGTCTACTTTTCTCCTTTACCCTGGGGTCCATACAGAAGTGACACTTCACTGGATGTTTTGGTTGAGCCCCAGGGATTGCTGTTCTCGTGAGCCAGCACTACCATAAGCCTTGCACGCGTTGTTTCTCGTTACATATCCCCACAGGTTTAAAGGAGTTGCCTAAAATCCAGTGACAAGTCAGAAACCAGCCTAAGCCCAGGGTTCTATGCCCCTCACCCACCCATAGAAAACGTCTCATGGATTCTCTCTTATCCTGCCCCACTCATTCATTCATTCATTCATTTTTTGTGGATCCTGTTTTTCTTGCACTCAAAATCCTGACAAAAGACATTCTAATGCTTAAATAACCTTGCCACTGTTCACAGGGACTCCTCTCTAATTGAAAACCTGAAGTAACATTTTGGAAGTTTTACTCCAGGCCAGGCACTATGTTTTTATAAGATTTTTTTTTACAACCACTGCTTCCATATGTAATCCTAACAAATCATCCTACAAATTGGGTATAGCAGTCTTAAGTTTACAAATTTACTTTTAAAAAATATAATAGAAGTAAATGACTGTCCCAGTTCTCACAGCTTGAAAGTCCTTGTTCACATTCAAGTGTGTCACCCTGACAGTTATCCAATGCACAGTGCGTCCAAGACTCAGAACCACTATTTTCATTTGTGTTCAAATGAGTTTCTAAATCAACCTCTTGTCCCAAGACTCAGTCCAACCCCATTTTACCCAAAGGATGAGTCCCATGATGATGAGAAGCCAGCATCATAATATGTAATAAAATCACAAGGTCAGAGGCAACCCCTGCAAAAGGACAGTGACAAGATTCTCCTCTAAAGCAGTGGTTCTCAAGCTAAGGGTCACAAGTTCTTTGGAGGAGAACTACGCCTTTCACAGTGGTCCCATATAAGATATCCTGCGTGTACTTACAATATGGCTCATAACAGTGGCAAAATTACAGTTATAATGTAGCAATGGGGTGATTTTATGATTGGGGGTCACCGCAATCTGAGGAACTGTATTAAAGGGTCAAAACATTGGGAAGGTTTGAGAATCACTCCTCTAAAGAAGTCAGCTGGGGCAGAGCCATCAGAGAATTCCCTGGCCTGTGGAGCTGGGGTGTCCTTGTGAGATGAGGCACTTCAAGCTTCACATGTCCCTTGTCAGTGAATGGGGGATGAACTGTTCTTGCTCAGGAGGCTGGGCTGCACTGTCCTGTGCTTTTTGTAGTGGAGCAACTCTGGGCGCTCCATCCCAAAGGATGACCTCTACTGCATAGAACTTCGTTAGCATCTTGCTAGAAAGGAAAAATGTTCACACAAACTACCTCTTGGGATACAAAACCAGTCTACTTATTTTATTTATTTCATGAACTTTACTTTTTTTTTGAAACAGGATCTCATGTAGCTCAGGCTGGCCTCAGACTCACCATGCGGCCGATGATGATCTTGAAGTTCTGATCCTCCTGTGCTGGGAATAGAACCTACGGCTTCATGCATGCTAGGCAAGCACGTTACCAATCATGCCACATCCTCAGCCCACTTTACTCTAAAAAACAGTTTTATGTATTAATAATGTAGCCATCCTTCGTGTGGGTTTCTAGTTCTTCATCTTGTCCTAAAACTCAGTTCAACCCCATTGTACCAAAAGAATGATTCTCGTTCCATCATTGTGATAAGTAATGAAACTACAAGGTCAAAGCAATGTGTAGGAGCTCACCCTTTTGAGCAAGTGTAGTCCATTCTTTATTCACAGAGAAGGACAACTGAAGCATTTGTGAGTAAACGGAGCAGGAAAAGTATAGGCATGGCATCTATACAACCACAGCCAAACCTATATGCAGAACATAGGCAAGTACCCTGGAGCTTCCTCCTGCCTTCTCCTTGGTATCCTCTAAAGAGACCTTCATGGAGGAGGAGTCACAAAGCCCACTAAGAGGGCAATTTTCGAGAAGCAAGACAAAAATCTCCCTAACTCTCAGCCTGGAGTTCAGAATGTAATAGATGCCTAGCAAATAATGGTGGGGCGTGCCTTGTCTTATTCATGCATTTATTTAGCAGTTCACTTATTTTTTATGCTCAAATCCTGCTCATGATTTCATATATCCTAGGCAGCGGTACTGCCATGGAGTTATGGTCCCAGTCCCTCATCATCTGTATTATTAATATTAATACAAAAACAGCAGTCCTGTGCCACAGCAGATGACAGCACCCATGAGTGCTCGAGGATCACCTCCACCTCATCTGTATCCTTACAGCACCCACCACAGACCCAACGGCACGGATTTCCAAAGTTTACCATGTGTAAAACCAACAGTTGACATGGCACAATGGTTGCATGGACCAAAATGTGGCTGTCCCTTCCTCAGCTTGTTGAGTAACTAACCTTGAACAAATAGCTCCCCTTCTCTGAGTCACTCAAAACCTTGCAGATCTTTTGCCTCCCCAGGACCCTGGACCAATATAGAGTTGGAAAATTCCTGAAATAAGGGGATTCTTTCATCCTGTTTATCTCTCTGGTAATATTAGAGTTGTCCATCCCCATCTTTAATTGGGCTTCTTTGCCTCCAGATGGGTTGAATTTTGTGCCTCAAGGTGAAGTCCAGAGTGAGGGATGTCAGTCAGGACTTTCAAGCATGGAAACACAATGGATAAAGGATCAGGCTTTGGAGCTAAGAAAGTCAAATCTTAGCATCAGGAACATCTAGATGTTCTGTCTTGAGCAAGTCTTTCATCTATGTATAACTTCCCTGAGTCTGTTTCTACATGGCAGGGATAATAATGATTGGTGGCATAGTGTGATCTATGCAAGGCACTTGTCACAGCTGGTGAGTGCTCAGTAAGAGGTAACAACCAGCACATGTTTATTCTCTCTCTCTCTCTCTCTCTCTCTCTCTCTCTCTCTCTTTCTCTCTCTCTCTCACACACACACACACATACTCACACACACACACACACACACACACACATACTCACACACACACACACCACACCCTGTGTCTTATGTCTCCAGGCCTCATTGAAGGTCTGACTCATAATAAAGAATTTAATATTGGGTTTTCTCCAAAGCAGAGCCTGAGACAAGCATTTCAGTATGCATCCTATAGTTAATTTGGGGAAGTGCAGAAACGTTGCTAGAGGAATAGAGGATTCATCTTGGGAGAGGCAAGCAGCCAATAAAATGTATGCTGTAATGTCAGTCAGCTTAATAGATAACGGAGAAATGGTGCCTAGTACACACTGTGTGTTTGTTCTGCTTAATATGTGTAATGGTTAATATTATTGTTGACTTCATAGGCTCTTCAGTTACCTAGGAGACAAGCCTCTGGTCAAGCCTGGGAAGGATTATCCTATGTTAAGTGAGGTGGGAAGACCCACCTTTCCCTGGGTTTGTATCTTGGATTGTGTTTGGAAGAAGTTAGCTGCACACAAACATTCATCTCTCTGCTTCCTAAGTATGGATACAACGGAACCACCTGCACTGAGTCCCTCTACCAGGACTTCCCTACCATGATAGACAATACCTTTGACCTGTGAACTCAAATAAGCTGTCTCCCTGAGTTGTGTCACAGCAACAGGAAAAGCAACTAACACAGTGGAAACACCCGAGTAGGTGAGACTCCACCCAAAACCTTCACAAGTCTAGAAGCTGTGGGTGGGGTCTGACAATACCCGATCCATATAAACTATGTAATTAGGTCTACGGTGAGCACTTAAGAGACATCTGCACTCATTTCTCTATTATCAGAATGCTTCTTGGACCCCACTGCACCGTCACTCCTTGAAGAGTGATAACATTGTGACTCCTTCATAAAAGGTACGGAGTGAAGTGAGATGATGAAGCAGAACACTCAAAATGAGATAGCGCAACCAATGATCACAGGAGAAGGGAGTCCGTTTAAGTAAAGCAGCTTTATTTTTAGAGAGGCGAAAGAAGGGGGACATCTGGCAGGAAAGAAGTGGCAGTTACCCAGGGAAGGATGAATTTGAACTCCCAGCTGGGACCAGCTCAATACGAACAGATGAAGGGATGGTTCTTGCCACAGTGAGATCGACGCCAGTGGCCTCCTGTGAAGAGAGAATAGGAGGAGAGCTTCAGCCCCTTGTCTATCCTCACATGATACCAGGAAGGTCCTTGTTCCCACCAGCTCTACACCTCACCTAGGAAGCATCTCCCTAAGTAGCCAGGCTCGCTTCCTGACACTCTTCCTTGAGTTTCCCTGGCCTTCCCTTCATTCATCTCTAGTCAGCCTCACCTTGGGTACACAGGGTCACACATCTGCCACCACCAGGGCGAGGCTGCCCAGCAGCCCAGTATGCAAAATTCCAAGAGCTTCCATCAACCCATTGAAAGCGTTTGCAGCGACCCTAGAGAAGGTAGGAAGCAAAGGCATAAGGGAAAGAAGAGGCAGAGCCAGCACCGTCCATGCTAACTCCTCCTGACATCCTTGACCACAGGACCATGATAGATACTGGGCAAATGACCTAATGGTTCACAGTGATCATCTCCACCCCCTTCTCCTCATCTCTGTGACGTGATCATCCTTATATCACAAACCAAAAGTGGGGCAAGGGAAACCATGTGCAACACAGTCCCCAGGCCACAAAGATAGAAAAGCTGGAAGGAACTTGGACCCCAAACTAATTCTAAACCCTTTGTGGCACCTCAATATCTTGCCTGGGTGGCCGTCTGTCCCCAGTTCTTTAGGGGATACCAAATGGGAAATACAGACAAAGCTGCAGCAAGGTAGATACTAGATGGGATCCCAAGGGGCCATTCAGGTCTAGTATTTCTCTTACCCAGCCCGTGATCCTGCCTCCAATCCAGACTTGACCCTGGTTGATTCCCCTGGCAGCGGATTGGATTCGGAAGTTAACACTGAAACTGTGGATGGAGGCGAGGGTGCCCCGGTAGCATCTCCGGCAAACTAACTGCAGAATAAAACAAAAGAGGAAGAAGAGAGTGTCCCTCCTCTGCTAGGAATTCACATGGTCTCTGAGTCTCCAAAACCCATTCCCTTCCTCCCTCCCACCCTCTGTCCTTTCTGCCTACTTCTTCCCCCTCCTTCTCTAGCTACAGCCATTAGAAGACAGTAGAGCAAATTACAGTACAGGACCCTCTCCTCACCCAGCATCTCTGGCACATGGAGACATGCCCCCTGTTTGTCCCTGCTTCCAGCCTCAGCCACAGGCCACTTACCTGAGCTCTGCCAAAGCATTCAGCCTTCCTAACTAGCAGGTAGCGACAGGTCTTGCATCCAGAGTCAGCCACCAGACTCGTTATGTCTTCTTCCTTGGGGCACTGAATATCCACATCTGTCATATCCTGACCTGAGACAGCTCCTTCATCCCCAGAACCACCGTCACTTCCAGAACCTTCTTCCTCCTCCTCCTCCAGTGGCCTTAGCTCTCCCTCAGGAGGACATTCTTCTACTTCCTGTCTTGGTATCTCTGCCTCCTGAGGCAAGTTCTCATCCATTAGTGGGCTTTTGGAGTCGGAAGTTTCAGAGCCTGGCAAGTAGAAAATTTAAGTGTACTTCCTTTATCCCTTCCCCTACTCTCCCTAGAGCTTGGGCATTTCCTGACCCACTCCCTGAACACCAGTGTGCACAACCCTGTCTAGAAAGAAATCTACAACCACATCTCCATGAAGAGACAACCCACTTCACACATGAAGTCAAGGTAGCTAAACACAATAGCTTTGAGTTCAGTTGTTGTGGATTTGGGTTCTGGACCCAGAAACTATCAGCTTGATTTCTTTGTGAAATTAGTGTACAACCCCCAGGACTTCATGGGGTGCTCTGGGGATTAAAGGACATAACATGCTGAGAAAATGCTCAGTAAATTCAAAGTAAAAAGAAGTCATTGTTACTGTGAAGGACATTAGCATTAAGTAGAAAGGACAAAATTGGAAATGCCACAATAGAGTCAAGGCTACAGACATAACAGATGTTCTTGGGAGTCTTACAGAGTCCCTACTCCACATGTGTACAGGGATTCTGAAATTGGGAATGATAAGTGATGGTACAGGCTATGTGATTCAGATATCATCGATTACACATAGGAACAAAAGAGTGAGAGAGAGAAAGACCTAAGGTACTAACAAATGACTCACTCAGATGAAGAGCAGACGCTCCCCCGATTAGAAGAGCCAGAAGTAGAGGGAATTTCATCTTGGCGATCTCCTGAAATAGAGAACACAGATATTTTACACACACACACACACCACAGCCAGACCATTTTGAACCTGTGGGAGGAAGGTGAAGGAAAAGAAGGCAAGAATTCAGGATGAGCCAGGGCTGTTGCTGAGCCCAGCCCCATACTGTCCCAGAGAATTCATTTATTCTGGTTTTGCTTATGACAAGGTTCGTGTAACCTACATACCCTGGAACTCAACCCTTGTGTAGCTGAGGGTGGCATAGAGTTCCTGATTATCCTGCCTCTACTTCCAAGTGCTGAGATTATAGGCATGTACCCTCACACCTGGTTTATGTTTTGTTGGGGATTGAACCCAAGGCTTTATGCTTGCTGGGCAGGCACCCTATCGACTAAACCCCAGCCCCAGCTCCAGGAAGCCCTTCCTGAAATAAAGCAGACCATAAGGATCAGCTCAGGCTAGCTTTCCTGCAAGCCTGTAAGTAAAATGGATTATTTATTTATTTATCCATTGATCTACATTAATGAACTCATCGGTGTCTGCAATATGAGTGAAAGGAGAAGCAAAATTGTTGGCCTTCCTAGAAATACACAGCACTTAAATCCTGTGTTTCTTCCCTCAAAGCCAAATATGACCCTCCTTTCCTCACCTTGTGCCCTTCCCTGACAAGGAGAGTTTGCCTGCCCCTCAGAAGTGATGCTCATTGCACTAGCACCAACAAAAGCTGGAAGCCACATGAAGCCCTGCTAGCCTTCCAGAGCCCTCAGCCTAGGTCAGGGCCTACCCCAGAAGCAGGACATCCCAGTAAAGAAAACACTTACAGGCCCTTGTGGGTCTTGTCAAGTCTGCAAAGCTGGATCCTCCCTTACCCTGTTTCACAGTGGCATTTATAGACACCTTGGAGGAAGTCCCCTGGGGAAGGGAGGTTTGTGTCAGCCAGAGGGGGAGGGTGGGCTGATAAGAGCCCTTTCTTCATTTCTTTGAGGAGTCTACTCCTTAGCCACCACATGTGGTGGGAATCGTTGAGTTTTTGGTCTGAGCAAAGAAGCCTCACTCTGGGTGACTCTCCTTAGGAGCGTCTCCAATTCATGGTTCTGCTTTGTCTAAGGCACCAGAGGAAGCATCATTATCTATTAGAGTTTAACTTGCACCTTTGACCAGTTTTGCTCTTTACAGACTATTGCTTTAAGCAGAAAAGTTTCCTCACCTGTATGTAGGGAAGTTTTTACAAAGTTATTTATTGGTTGATTGTACCATCAAAACAACTGGGCTCCTCACCGATGGAACAATGACTAAAATGTGTCTCGTCTGTTGGAGAGAATGCCCTGCCCCTCCAAGCCTGAGGATCTGTGCGTGCCACATTAGGAAGGCAACAAAGCAAGACAGACAGGAAGACATTGATGGTCTTTGTTTGCATTGTCTGTCTGTTCATTGCCTTTGTTTGCACCTTTGTTCTTTTTCTTTTCCTTTTTGAGACAGGGTCTTGCCGTGTGGTCCTCATTGGCCTGGTATTCATTATGAAGCTCAGATTGTCCTCAAGCCTGTAGCAATGCCCATGTCTCAGCTTCTCTAGTGCTGAGACTGCAGGCCTGTGCTACCACCACACCCAGCAAGAAGAAAATATGCAGTGTGAAAACACAGTTTTACAAGGAGAAAGCTTGGGCAGCTCCTTCCTGCCAGTTTTCATTTATGAGGCCATATTTAGATGCGTGAAAGAATTCACACCAGCCTGATGACCTCGGTGGCCTCCAGGAGTGAGCAGGGAAGTAGCTGCTCCTTCCTTCCAATCCTTCTCCAGTGATTACAATCTATGTGTACAGAATCTATAATTTGAACTGAGACTTTATTAACGATTTTTAAAAAACACACATTAGGCTTTCTCTGGGAATAGAAAACAGATGCCCGCATTTAACATGTCTAGGTTATTGGGATGAAAATAGGCCTGGAAGTCACCGAGTCGGGGAATCTCAATGTTCAAGCAGTATTCTCAGGCTCCTAACCACTTACTCTCAGAACTGGACCCCTCCATTAGCCTACCTAGCACCTTCATAATCATAGAGTTACTGTACAGATTTCAATACTGTGAGTGAAAAATATTGTCTCATTTACTCTTTGTGTGCTGTATACGCATGCTTACGTGTGTCTACATGTGTGTGCATGTGTGCTCCACCTTATTTTTGAATGAAGATCTCTCAGGAACCTGGCACTCTCTGGTAGGCTAGCCTGGCAGGCCAGCAAACTTGGGAGAACTGACTCTATGTTCCTCCCTTGTCTATAGCTCTGGGGTCACATATGTGTGCTTTATTTTGTTTTGTTTTGCTTTGTTTTTTGTTTTTTTTTTTTTTTACAAACTCAATCCAAACATATGTCCCCATAATTGTGCTACAAGGACTCTACCCACTGTGTCATTGCCCAGCCCTGATCCTTAGAAAAAGAAAGTGAGCTAGTTATTGATCTCCATGTTCATACATCTACACATGTGCACATCTACACATACAAACATATACACTCAGACACACACACAAGAGTGTCTACATCGGTACCAAAGACATAAGAATGAGATCCACTGGGGTGGTGGTGCTTTCCCAAGCCCTTTGAGTAGAACATTCTCTTCTTGAAGCACAAGCTACAATATGATCAACAGATTTGCAATTTGCGTGAGTAAAGAGCATGGGGTCTTGGAGCCCAGTATCTTCTGGCAAGAGAGTTTGATGACCATCATCAAACTCAGATTGGCCTTCCCCAAGAAGTGGTGGATCTTTGCAGGGGCCTGATCCTTGGGAGTTCTTGTTTCAAGCCTCAAGGTTACTGTAGAATTTAGATGATGTTGGGAAGAACTAAATGTTTCAAAGCATACCCAGCCCTCATCTGGAATTAGTCTGCCCATAAAGACCCTTTAAAGGTCACCCTTGCACTTAGCTTCATAACATCCTCTGGAGCATATTCTACTTTAAGCTTATCACCCTAGTGCCAAGATGCAGACCCGGGAGTCAAGGCTCTGTCCTGATATAACGTGTACCTATTGTCCTAGGTACACATTATAAAATCAGACACTGAATAAAAATCACCTTGACCACTGTGGTCAACAGCAAGAGACTGGTTTACCTCCCTTTCGTGCCCATCCCCCTGACACACAGCAGCTGGAAGGTAGAAAATGCTACAGCTCTAGACATAATCAGCATCACCAATGTCTGTGAATTCCCAGCACCAGAATTTTTTAAACCACTTGGAAACTAAATATTGTCCAAGGAGCCATGAAACCTACAATCACGGATAATTCATGTGTGATGTTCCTATGCATGGATCCAAATCACTAGTGAAGTTCTTTTATGACCTATCAAAAATCTAAAAAATTACTAGCTTTATTAAATAATTTGTTCCGCCAAGAACCAGAAATGACTTCTGAGGCTTCTGTGATGGAAATAATCCTGTGATATTCTCTAAAATTTTCACCATTCCTACCTCATAGTAGGAATAATCCTTGGAACTATAGATGTGGATTTTCTTCCTGTGGTCATGTTATATATTCTGTAGTACAAATAATTATAAAGTGGGGATAAGGATGGAATTGTGGCTCCGTGGTAAAGCACTTACCTAACACTCATAAGTACCTGGGTTCAATTCCCAGCATGGAAGGAAGAATGGGAAGGAGGGAGGGAAGAAGAAGGGGAGGGAGGAAAAGAGAAAGGGAGGAAGGGAGAGAGGGAGAGAGGGAGAGAGGGAAGGAGGGAAAGAGGGAAAGAGGGACAGAAGAAGAAAGGGGATGGAGGAGAGGAGAGGGAAAAAACAAGATAGGAGGAGAGAGAAAAAACAAGAAGAGGAAGGGAGGAGAAACAGAAAGATAGAGAATGGCTTTATTGGGTGAATCTGACCTAATCAAACAAACCTTTTGTTTTTGTTTTTGTTTTTGTTTTTGTTTTTGTTTTTGTTTTTCGAGACAGGGTTTCTCTGTGTAGCCTTGGCTGTCCTGGAACTCACTCTGTAGACCAGGCTGGCCTCAAACTCAGAAATCTGCCTGCCTCTGCCTCCCAAGTGCTGGGATTAAAGGCCACCACTGCTCAAACAAACTCTTAAAAGCAACTGGGCTCTTCCTAAGGTCACAGATCCTGAATGTGAGGGGAACCTATTGCTGGCTTTTAGAACAGAGAACACCATGGCAAGGTATGAGGGTAGTCCTGAGGACTCAACTGAGGCATCTTCTTGCAGCCATCAAATGATCGGCAACCTCAGTGCCATACCCACAAGAAACAGAATTCTGCCACAACCCTATTAGCTCAGAAATGTGATCAAGCAACATTTTTATTTCAGATGTAAGAGTCTACAAACAGAACCCTTAACCATGCCATGTTCATATCTCTGATCTACTGACCTGTGATGATAAATGCATGGGGCCTGACATTGCTAAACTTGTAGCAATATGTTCTGTGGCATGAAAGACTAACAGCCTCAGGGGCCACCTCCCTCTCAGTTGGTGCACTGGGCAAGGGAGTGCCATAGACAAGTGTCCCAAGAAATGGGCCTGAGGAGCAGACAATGGACAGAGTCCCTTCAGTTGAAGTCCGCTCAGTTGAACTCCCTAGCCTCATAAAAAAGATGGAGTCTGGATCTGATCAACTGCCTGCTGGCTGGGCTTGGCCAACATTCTTGTGGGGCAGATAAAAGGTGGTGAAAGGGCCAGCATAATCCCAGGGGTGAGTGGCCCAAGAGATAGGGATGAAGCCGTTGCTCTGTGAAACCAGTCTTGACAACAGCTTCTCTGGCACTTCCTCATTTAGATGTCCCAACAGGTGTTTAGATTAAGGTGTCCCACATTATGGAGCTGGGAGAGGCCTGAGAGATGAGCTGGTCCAGCCAATAAGTGTCTGACATGGAAGGACAACCCGAATTACACTAGGTATCCTGATTCCTTCCTGCTGCTTCTCCTCAGCTGCAGCCTCACTGGCCCAAGCCACCATGTATGTTTTGATGACATACTAAACCCATCATCCCCACACTGCCCATTAAGTCTCTCTGCTTACAAGCAAATAAATAACCTGATCTCATTGCTGCTGCTTGCAAGGCTGGAGCAGGGTCTTATCCACTGATCCAGCTTCACTAGAGTGATAGACCTTCATCATATTGATCCCAGCTTCACTGACCAAGTTAAAGCCTTAGTACCCACTCCATCTCATCTGATAATCTCCGGATAATGGTCATCTACTCATACAAGGCTTCTCTAAGAACTGTCTAGAGAAGCCCACACACGCCACCATCATAGTCAGTTACTTGTGTTTCATTTTGTCATTCTGTTTCTTTTTGTATTTTAGTTTTACCTTTGAGATTATAATTACATTTCCCTTGCTGTTTCCTCTCTCTAAGCCCTCTCATATAAATTTTCCTGCTCTCCTACAAATTCATGGCCTTAAAAACAAAACAAAAACTAACTAATTGTTATCACATATGTGTGCCTGTGTGTGTATGTATCCCTAAATATAACTTGTTCTGTCTGTATAATGTGACTATTATATACATTTCCAGGGCTGACAATTTGGCCCTAGACAACTAATTTGTGCGTTCTTCCCTGGGAAGGCCATCTCTCCCACTCCTAGCTTTTACCAGTTGCCTATAGTTCTTTGTGTGTAGGGTTGAGGCTTTGTGGGCTTTTCCCTGTCTATTTTGGCATGTCCACTGGTGTCAACTTTGTTCAACTAACATATGGGTATTTATATTGATGAGATTTTTACAGGTGTAGCTTCTGACACTAATAAATCTCACAGCAAACTTCCTGATTCTCTGGCTCTTACAATCTCTCTACCCACTCTTCCTCAATGTTCCCTGAGCTTTAGGTATGGGACTGTTTTGTAGATGTATCCATTGGGATTGGGCTTCACAACTCTGCATTTTGGTTGGTTGTTGTTATCTAAAATGGTCTATCTGTTGCATATAGAAATGCCCTTGATAGAGGGAACACTACACTTATCTACAGGTATAAAGACAAATGTTTATAGGTTATTGTCAGGGATTGTGCTGGTTTAGGAAAGTAGAGCTTATAGATGCTTTTCCAATAACCATGACTTCACTATCATTGAGTAGTTAACTGGGTTTTCCAGTGCCAGGAAGTGTTTCCCTCTTGTTGAGTGTGTCTTAAGTCTAATTAGAGAGTTGTTGGTTGTCACCAAGGTATGTGTGCCACTATTGAACCCTTAGGGTTATCATGCCTGGCTTGTCATTGATATGATTCATAGACAACACAGATGTGTAGGACTGTTAGTTGCCTCCCTTCTTTGAAAGGTTGCATGGTGTCTTCTGGTACTATGACAGCTAGTCACAGGAAGTGGACACTCAGGTCAGTTCCAGTTGAAGGGTCTCTGGAACCTATTTCTGAAGTTCATGGTGTCTTCAGCAATAAAGACTTACATTCTATTTCTGGGAGAGGAACAAAAGGCAACAGCAGTAAGTTGTATATTTTGGGGTAGTCCTGACCAATAACTCAAAAGAGGGCTCCTCATGTCTAATATTGGGTTTCTGCTAAGTCGTCTTTGTAGGGAGAGAGCACAATCAGCCGAGTTGAAAAAAGTTCATTAAAAACTGTTTGTGTGTGTGTGTGTGTGTGTGTGTGTGAGAGTGAGAGAGAGAGAGAGAGAGAGAGGAGAGAGAGAGAGAGGTGGGGGGAAGGGAGGGAGGGGGAGGGAGAGGGAAGAGAGAGGGAGAGTGAGAAAGGGAGGAGAGAGAGGGAAGGGAGAGAGGGAGGGAGGGAGAGAGGGAGGGAGGGAGCAAGGGAGGGAGAGAGGGAGGGAGGGATGGAGAGAGGGAGGGAGGGAGGGATGGAGAGAGGGAGGGAGGGATGGAAAGAGAGAGGGAGGGAGGGAGGGAGATAAATTGTATGTATTATAGGTGTGTTTTTAGTTATTAGTAGTGTAGTTCCTTGTGGCTTTCCCATTCATCCTTATTGTTAATTTACCTCTTCCTTTCTTCTTCTGTACATAACTCTCTTTAAAGATCCTCCCTTTCCGCATTATACCCTACTATTCTCCTCTCTTTTGCTCCCAACTCCACATCCTGGCAATGATCCTGGTTTACTTTTCTGGTTTTTGTAATTACTACAAAACTATGAACTCAATTCTGAAGATTTGGAGGTAGAAGCCTCCACTGAAAGAGAACATGTAACATTTGTCTTTCTGGGTCTGACTTACCTCACTCTGTAGAATCTTTTCTGGTTCCATCCATTTCCTTGCAAAGTTCATAATTTCATTTTTCCTTACAACTATATAATAGTGTTCCCTACTATATGTGTGCTACTTTTTCATTATCCATTTATCAGTTGTAGGATAGTTAGGTTGTTTATATTCCCTAGGTATTTCGAATAGAGCCGTAGTGAACATGGCTGAGCAAGTGTCTGTGGAGGAGAATGTTGAGTCCTTTGGTCTTATGCCAAGGAGTGCTATAGCTGGGCCATGCAGCGGATTTCTTTTTAGCCTTTTGAGAATTCTCCACACTGATTTCCACTGTGGCTGCTCCACTTTGCAATCTTACCAACAGTGAATGGGCTCTTCCTTTCCCCTGAATCTCCTGCAGCATTTGGTTTTGGTTGTTCTATTGATCTTTGCAATTCTGACAGGGGTAAGATGAAATCTCAAAGTTGTTTTGTTTTGATTTGCTTTTTTCTCTTTGCTAGGAGTGGTGAGCATTTTTTGACATATTTCTTTGCCATTTTTTTTTATTACTTTCTATTCAGGTTTCAGACCCAGTTTTAAATGGGTCATTTTGTTTTGACTCTTTGTATTTTGAGTTCTTTATTCTGGATAATAATACTCTGTCAGATGTATAGCTGGCAAAAATTCTCTCTTATTCTGCAGGCTTCCTCTTCACCTAGTTGGTTGTTTCTTTAGCTGTGCAAAAGCTTTTTACTTTCTTGAATTTCCACTTGTTGGTTTTGGGCCTTAATTCTTGGGCAAACTGAGTCCTATGCAGAAAGTCCTCTCTGATCCCTATACCATGTAGGGCACCATCAATGTTTTCTTCTAGGTGTTTCACTGTTTCATGTTTCACAAGTAGGTATTTGATGAATTTGGAGTTAATTTTGATACAAGATGATAGATGCAGGTCCAAATTCGTTCTTCTGTACCTGGCCGTCCAGTTTCCCAACACCATTTGCTAAAGAGTGTCCCTTCCTCCAGTGTATGTTTTTGGCATCTTTGTCAAATATTAAGTGACTGAAGTAACATATACATGTCTTTGGGTCGTTAACTTTATCCCATTGGTCTAAATGTCTGTTTTTGTGCAAGTACCATATTGGTTTTACTACTATAGCTGTGTAACATATCTTAAGCATTGGACTTGTACTGTTCCTTTTGCTCAGGATTGTTCCGGCTATCGGGGTCTTTTGTTATTTCACACAAATCTTAGGATTGTTTGTTTGCTTTGCTTTTTGTTTTCTCCATTTCTGTGAAGAGTGAGATGGGGCCTTTGATTGAGATTTCATTGAATCTGTAACTGGCTTTGGTAGAATGGTTCTATTTCACAATCCTAATTCTACCAACCCGTAAGCATGGGAAGTCATTTCCATTTTCTAGTGTCTTTATCTCTTTCTTCAAAGCTTTAAAGTTTCCATCATAGAGGTTCTTCACAGCCTTGATTTTGTTTATTTCTAGATATTTTGTTTTTAAGGCTATTATGAATGAAGAGTATTTCTATGATCTCCTTCTTTGTTGGTGGTGTGTAAAAAAAAAGCTATTGATTTGTGTTAAGTTGATTCTGTATCCTGTCACATTACTGAATTTATTTATCTTTTTCTAGAAGTTTTCTGGTAGATTTTTGGGAGCTCTAACATATAGTAGCATATCATCTACAAATTTGGCCGGGCAGTGGTGGCGCACACCTTTAATCCCAGCACTTGGGAGGCAGAGGCAGGCGGATTTCTGAGTTGGAGGCCAGCCTAGTCTACAGAGTGAGTTCCAGGACAGCCAGGACTACACAGAGAAACCCTGTCTTGAAAAACAACAACAACAAAATGACAGTTTGAATTATTCTTTCCCTATGTGTATTCTTTCAATTCCTTCTTTTGCCTTATTGCTACAGCTGATATTCCTCGCACAATATTGAAAAAGAATGGAGAAAGTGGACATACCTGTCTCATTCCTGACTTCAGTGTGATGCTTCAAGCTTTTCTCCATTTAGAATGATGTTGGCTGTGGGTTTCTTGTATATACCTCTTATTGTGTAGAGGTATGTTCTATCTCTACACATATTCTTGAGGCATGTTGGAATGTGTCAAAGGCTTTTCTGCGTTTGTTGAAATAACTGTGTGATTTTTGTGTTTAAGACCATTTATTTTGTACTTTGTTATACTTGTTGATTGCATGTGTTGAACTAGCCCTGCATTTTAAGGGTAAAGCCAACTTGGTCACCATGTATAATCTTTTTTAATGCATATCTGTATTCTATTTGAAAATATTTTATTGAGTGTTATTGAGTCTACAATCATCTGTAACTCTAACCTGTAGTTAGTTCTCTCTCTCTCTCTCTCCTCTCTCTCTCTCTCTCTCTCTCTCTCTCTCTCTCTTTGTGTGTGTGTGTGTGTGTGTCTTTACATGATTTATAGGAATTGGGGGTGCTCTCTTTTCTTTCTTTCTTTCTTTCTTTCTTTCTTTCTTTCTTTCTTTCTTTCCTTCCTTCCTTCCTTCCTTTTTCCCTCCCTCCTTCTCTCCCTCCCTCCCTCCCTCCCTTCCTTCCTTCCTTCCTTCCTTTCTTTGTAATAAATTATGTAGGACAGAATATAGATTTTCTTTGGATGTCTGGTAGAAATCTGCTGTGAATCTATCTGGTCCTGAACTCTTTTTAGCTGGAAGACTTTTTTTTTTAGTATTTCAATTTCATCATTTGTTACAGGTCTATTTAGGTTGCTGGTTTCTGGGTTTAATTCTGGTGGTTTGGATGAATCTGGAAATTCATCCATTTTGTAGGTTTTCCATCTTAACGGAGTAGAGTTTTAAATAGCTCCTTATGATTCGTTATTTCTTTGATGACTGTCCTATTTCCCTGTTTATTTCTGATTCTGGTCATTTGGGGCCCCTCTTTCTTTCCTAGAGTTAGTTGGGACAAGAGTCTCTTGGTTTTGTTTATCTTCTCAAAGAATTGGGTCTTAGACCTGTTGATTCTTTGTATTGTTTTCTTTTTCTGTTTTGTTGCTTTCTACTCTGATTCTTATTATTTTTTGCCATCCACTGAGTTTAGACTTGATTTATTCTTGCTTTCCTAACTCTTTGAGTTGCATCACTAAGCCATCTATTATGCTTTTTCTGATTTTAGTGGAAGCACTTAAAGCTAAAAATTCCCCATGTGGATTGCCTTCAGTGTGTCCCAGAGGTTCTGTGCTGTGTTGTGTTTTCATTTTCATTTAGTACCAGAAAGTTTTCTCTCTTGATTTCTTGTTTGATCCACTCATCATTCAATAATAAGATGTTTAATCGCCTTGGGCTTGCATGTTTACTGGAGGTTTCTTTGCTGTCAATTTTAAGTGTTTGTGCATTGTGGTCATATAGAATACAAGGAAATATTTTATTTTTTTTTAATTTAGAAAGCTTTGTTTTGTGTTCCAGGATGTGGTCTATTTCAGAAAAGCTTACATGTACTGCTGAACGGAGTGAGTATTCTTTGGGATTTGAGTAGAATATTCTGTACACATCTGTTAAGTCCATTTGATGTATAATGTCAATTAATCCTAATGGTTCCCTGGTTTTGGTTTGGGGTTTTTGTTGTTATTTGTTTGTATTTTTTTGGTTTTGGTTGGTTGGTTGGTTGCTGTTCAGATGATTTGTCTACTGAAAAAAAAAGTGGGGTATTAAATTACCTATTATTAATGAATTGGAATGAATCTGTATATTTAAATCCATTAATAGCTTTTAATAAAAATGGGTATCCCAGAGTTTGGTGTATATGTACTTAAGACAGTAACGCAATGACTTCTTGGTTAACTGTTTCTTGATTAGATGAAGTGTCTCTGTCTCTGTCTTCTGTTTAGTTTTAGTGTGAAGTGTGCTTTGTTATTAGGATGCTGACACCTGCTTCCTCCCTGTCTCATTTGATTGGACTAATCTCGTCCCTCATTTTAGTCTAAGACATTTTCTTTTTTTTTTTTTTTTTTTTTTTGGTTTTTCAAGACAAAGTTTCTCTGTGTAGCCCAGGCTGTCCTGGAGCTCACTCTGTAGACCAGGCTGACCTCGAATTCAGAAATCCACCTGCCTCTGCCTTCCAAGTACTGGGATTAAAGGCGTGCGCCACCACTGCCCGGTGACATTACCTATCTTAAAACTAAAATGTGCTTATTGGAAGCAACTGAGAGGGATTTTGTTTATTGATCCAATCAGTTAGTCCTTGTCTTTTATTGTAGAATTGGGACCATCGAGATTTAAAATTATTATTTGTTTGATTTTTTTGTTTGGTTTTTGAAACAGGTTTTCTCTGTGTAGACCAGGCTCACCTCAAACTCAGAAATCTACCTGCCTCTGCCTCCCAAGTGCTGGAATTTGTGTGCCACCACTGCCCAGTAACATTTAAAATTATTATTAGCATATGTGCTAATTGCTGTCATTGTCTTGTTGATTTGGGGTGTTTTGTGCTCTCAGTGGTACTTTATGTTTTAGTAATTATATGACTTCATATTTCTTGCCACAGTTGCTGCTATCTCATTTCTCTCATCAGTCCAACATAATGCTTCCTGTATTTTGTTTACGTTTGTTTTATTGTATATAAAAATTTCTAGGCTGTGTTGTGGAAAGATTTTTTTTCTGCTTCAAAGATGAAAGATAGCTTTATTAGGTATATTATTCTAAGTTGCCCATTGTAGTCTTTTCAGACTCGGAATCCACTGCTCCAGGCTCTTATGCCTTTCAACAGTTATAATGATGGCTTTTCTTTTATATGTGACTTCTGGGTTTTCTCTTGCAACTTTCAATGCTATTTGGTGTTCTGTGTTCTTTTTTTTTTTTTTTTTTTTTTTTTAATCTGTATGGGTGTATGTTTTCTTACTTTGGGGAAGTTTTCTTCTATGATCATAGGAAGACTTAGCCTATGTCATTGACTTGGGATTCTTCTCTGCATCTATGTCTAAAATTCAAATATTTGTGTTTTTATGATATCCTACAATTCCTATGTGTGCTTTTTAAAAATTCATTTTCCTTGTTTATTTGGCCTAGATCCTTTACTTTGTCTTTGAAATGTAATATCCTATATTCTGCTGGGTTCCGTGTACATGTAAGGCTTTCATTTGAGTTTTCTAGTTGAGTTATTTATTGGTTTTTTTCTATTCTGTCTTCATTTCAGCTTGAGTCCTCTTCGATGCTTTATCTCCTGATTGAATTCCATTCTCAAGCCCTGAATTCTTAATCATTTCAACCAGTCTTATGTCTGTGTTTTCTTGGGCATCACTCAGACATTTATTCTCCTTAATTTCGGTGAGCTATTTCTTTGTCCCTTCTTTAAACTCCTTGAATCCTTTTATGAAGCTTATGTTTTGTTTTGTTGTTTTTTTAATTCTGTCTCCTGGAGCTCATCTGGGTAATTCTCATTGCTGAGCATACCTACAGGGCCAGTACATTTTAGAGAGATACTGGCTTGATCTTTCACATTGGTATTCTTGCAGTGAAATCTGAGCACGTGGACTTCCTTTGTTAGCTCAGACTTTGGCAGCGGACATGAGTAGTCTGAGTCCACATCTACTCAGACTCTTCCCTCTGTGTTAAGCAAAAAAGTGACTGTCTTGCTCATTTGTTAGTCTCTTGTTTGCTGTCAGTCTCTACCGTACTCCTAAAAAGAAATAAGCTTGAAGTAGAAACTTCTTTGGAAAGTCAGTTGTGTTGGATGGTGTTTTGCTGGGCAAACAGGTCAAGGAGTGCTTTCCTGAAGTGCACACAGGTGAAAGGCTAAGGCAGATTCTGAAGAAACAGACACAAGTGAAAGGATGGTCTGCTAAAGCAAGCACATGAAAGGATACATGATGAAGGATTCTTTGGTAACAACATGCATTTATTGGTTCATCTTCCATTTCATAGTTGAACTACATTCCATAGAGAAAAACTGCACCAAAACTTCTGGTGGTATGCCAGGGTTTCTTGCCCTTCTGTGGACTCCAGCTGATTGGCAGAGTGATGTCAGCTGAGACAGATGCTTGTGCTGAGGCAAGACCCATGGAGGACAAATGATGTTTGGAGGGACTATAAAAAGGACTCTCACAGACAGTGACAGAGGCTGAGCTAGGCTTGCTTATAGAGCTAGCTGTACAATACTTGGTCTAGCATCTTCGCTGATCTTTGCTTTGCTAAGAGAGGCACAGCTAAGAACTTCTCCTGGCGTTCCTGCTGGTCCCTCCTACTAACTTGTGCTGAGGCTGAGGCCTGGTTGTCTCTTCTAGGTAATGCCTCTGCTGCTGCTGATTCCTGTTTGCTACCCTAACTCTACCAAACTGGACTGCCAGTGTTTCCTTGAAGTGTTTGATAGTGGATCAAGCTGTCGATGTTGACTTGTGAACTGAACACAGTTCACAGACAACAGACGGGACAGACATACAGATACGCATTTCCAGACGACACAGATGGGAGTTGCTCCAAGGAACTTTTCTAAACAGGTCCACTTTCCCCATATCATTTCTTTTCTACTACTCTGATGGGTGATGGGCTAGAGGGGAGGTTAAAGCATTTAAGAACCATCATTAAAAGCAGGCATTGAAAAAAATTAAAGTTACATAAGCTTCATTACACCAGACACCTTGTCTGTCATATTTACTACCTGCAACTCTGCCATAAATCATGCAAAGTTTTCAATGATATGCTGTATTAATTAATCAATTGACCTATATACTCAAGAGAAAGTCCAGTTGAATTTGGGCCAGAGTATAAGGCCATTCATTTTGATTCCACAAATGTTTCCTGAGCTTACTCTATCATAGAAACAATGGTACACCTGACTCTGTGCTCTGAATCACTCATTTGCCTACTCACTCAATCATTCATCAACTACTTAGAAGGGATCTCTGCTCTCTGGGGAGGAGTCATGTAACAAATAAATGTGGCACACAGAATAACCCTAGAAGAAAACCATTGCACTGCACTGGTGGGACTTAGAAGCACACAACTTATCTAAACTGATAGCCCCAACTTCTAACATGACAAAAGTCCTACAGCAGCCAAAGGTGGCAGAAAGAGCCTCCTTTAGGAGCTGACAATTAGCCTGGGCTCTGAATGTCTGGAAGGGTAAGGCAGGCAGAGAAGAACTTAAAGGACATGAGGCCAACTCCATGGCTCATGTGGCCACCTGTCACCAAACCTAATGACCCAAGTTAGATACCCCTGAAGCCCACATGGTAGGAGAACTGAATGGGACATAGTACTGGTAAAATATGAACCAGGTAATAACTGTTTCTGTCCTCTCCGTCTGTCCCTCCTGCCAAGGCCCTAACTGTCAGCCCAGTTGCCAAACTCAACAGACCATCTTCAGTTCCTACTCTCCTTGGTTTCTGTGGCACATGACACTTCCTCTTTCTTAACGTCTTCATCGTTAGAAACATGTGTAGCCATTCCCTCTGAGTTTCTAAAGACGGACCTCTCTTCTACAAAGCTAAATGTTGGGAGCCATGTGGTTCCTTGACACTCTCCTTTCCAGCTGCACATACTCTCTGTGGGTAAGTTCATCTATGCTCGTGACTCAAGCTAATGAATATATATCAGTTCTTCCCCAGCGGTTGTCTGAGCCCACACCTGCTGGGATCAGCAGACACATCCAAAGAACCACTGTATGTTTCTCCTTGTAAATTCAAAGCATCTTGGACTGAACTCACCTTCAGCACGTGTGTCCTATTCCCCTCAGAAAGCTTATGAACCAGGCCCCCAGTGCACACATTTCTCTCAGCATCCTAACCCTCTAGACTCCCATTAGAATAGCTTTGCTTTCTTAGCATTCTAGGGATCTCTAGCTCAAAATCCTTCCACATTCCTCCTATAAAGCATTCCAGGGACTGGAGAGATGGCTCTGTGGTCAAGAGCACTGGCTGCTCTTCCAGAGGTCCTGAGTTCAATTCCCAACAACCACATGGTAGCTCACAACCATCTGTAATGGGATCTGATGCCCTCTTCTAGTGTATCTGAAGACAGCTACACTATACATTAAATAAATAAATAAATAAATAAATAAATCTTTAAAAAAAATTCCAAGGGCCCAAGAACCAAGCAGTCAAGCTTATCACATTGAAATCCTGAATTCTCAGCACCAATTTTCTGTATTTTCATACGTCTATAACCAAACACACAACAAGAAGCAACTTAAGAAAAGACTGATTTGGACTTAGAATTTGAATGGATACATCCATTGTGGTGGGAAAGTATGACAACAGGAGTTTTAGGTGGCCGGTGACATCACCCCCACAGTCAGGAAGTAGAAAGAGGTGACTGACTGCTGATGTTCAGTCCACTTTCTCCTTTAATTCAGTACAGGTCCTGAGCCCATGGGACAATGTCATCCACATTCATGTGGCCTGGAAACAGTCAGACACAGAAGTCTGTTCCCACAGGGATCTGAACTCTAGTCCAGGTGACAATGAAGTTTAACCATCACACCAAATGAGTAAATCCATTCTGAGAAACATTTCTTGTCTAAGTCTGGCACAGCTAGAGTTAGGCAGATCTCTCCTAAATTTTAGGTAGGAATTTTAATGATGACAACAGTAACTACTACTGAAGAAGTATTTTCAGTAAGTGATTCGTATCATTCAATATTCTAAGCAACTCTAAGAGGTAAGGAACATTGTTATCTCTAAGTCACAGACAAAATGAGCAAGGCTCAGCACCTAAGTGTCAGAGCCGACTTTGAGTCCAGAGCACACACTCATCTTCAAGGCAGTGCACAGCAAAAGCTCTCATGATGACTCTTTAACCTCAGGTTGCGGCAGCCTATATAAGAAGCACTAAAAATATCAACCTAGGCCACACCAGCAGTGCCCTTGCCTCCTAGTCACCTTCTCCCATCTATGAGCTACAGAGGACTACCTCCTGGGACTGCTCTAAAAACAAACATGGTGCCATTACTACAGACCTACTGTGTGCCAGGTCAAGCATGTTCATGGGCATCTCCACTGACTCTCACCACTCAGTGAGTAGGCTGAGTAGGTGTAACGGAGAATGGAGCAGGGTAATCGCCTTTTAAGGGCTGGAACTGTCGCCAGGCCCTCCATGAGCAATGTGGCACAGCAGCCCCATTTCAGGAATTAAGAAACTGAGACCAGAAAGACTGAAGTTGTGATTCCCATTCCACCTGCTTGCAAATGGCAGAGCTTAGGAAAGAATTCTAACTCAACTGTCACTCATAAGGAGTCTTTTAAGGGCTGTGTTGGTTTTGACAGCATTGGCTGCATTGTGTAGATAGCTCAAGATGACCTGGGCCTTGTGACCCTTCTCCCTTTGCCTCTTTTGTGCTAAGGTTACAATCCGGTGCTGTCACTTTCATCCAGCCTGAGCATCTTCTGCATACAAGTTTATCACCTTGTGGATCAAGTCAGTTGCTCCCACTGAGAGTCTGACTGATACGCACTTGGAATTGTAATTCTGCTCTTGCCAGCTGCAGGCTCAGAGCTGTGATTGTTTCTGTGACTGTGAAAACTCAGAGTAGGTAACAGATAGGGAAAGATGGAGAAATCGGAGCCGAAAGGTGAAGGACCTGCATGCAGTAGATAACTATGGGTAGGGTAGAACTTACTCAGAGGAATAAATAAAACCATGTCACACTTAAACGGAGCATAGACTTATAAGGTGATTTTTGCATCCTTCATGAAAAATGATGTGCCATTAATTATAGACCTACTAGGTGTCCATAAGGAGCCCCACTGATTCTCACTCCTCACTGAGTAGGCATAATAACCTCCATTCTCAGCAAAAAAAAAAAAAAAAAAAAAAAAAAAAAAAAAAAACAGATGGCTGTCTAACTCTCAAGGACACCTGGCCCGAGGACGTGAGAACAGCTCTCTCCTCTCCACCCGCTGGGCTCCAGGGAAATCAAGAGCCCTCCCCCAAGCACTGATATTTCTGTACATTTGGATTTTCCACATTGACTGCTGGAGAAACAAACATGACACACACAGAGAAATGAATATGAAGATTGATATTTTTCATTGACTTTGGCTTAAGGATTTGGATAATGAGAAAGTCGGTTGTTTCCTTTTGCATTTGAAGTTTTCCCATCGAAAGCAGTAAGGAAAAAGCATGCTTGACTTCACTGGGCAGAAACAAACCTGAGCTAAGGCTCGCAGTGGGGTGGAGGGGAAGTTCCATCCCAACCTAAGGTGGTGGCTTTCCAGACTCTAGCCGGACTGCAATGTCCTCCCTCTGCTCTTCCCTTGTCACCACAGATACTCAAGAACATCTGGAACGATGCTCAGCACACCTGTGGCCAAGCAGGTGGTCTGTGTCTGTGTGCCAGGTCCCGTCTGAAGTGCTGGATGTCCCCTGCGGTGCCTCATCTTTATGTTACAGTTGAATAAAGCAGATGCTAGGGTTAAAACACACGTGAAAGGTGGAGAGATGACTCGGTGGGTTTTGGCACCTGTGCCAAGCCTGGCAGTCTAAGCTTGATCCCCACATGGTAAGAAGAAAGAGCCAACAGATGGAAGAAGAAGAGAACCTAACTCCAGACATTATCTCATGTGCACATTGTAACACGTGCTCCCCTTCCCCATACAATAAATAAATAAACACGTAATTTTAAAAGTGAGAGTTAGGTCAGAGCAACGAGGTCAGGAAGGGTGGGGAAGATTTAAATTAGAAGACTTGCAACTGGGTAGGAGCTACGAAAGCTAACTAGATAGCAGGAAGAAGAAGAAAAAATAAGTGTAGTCTTGGCAGGTTTCAGCCTGCCAATTCTTACCAGATCCTTCTCTGGGGAGTGTGCACTGGGCACCGGTACTCTTTCACCTAGTAAAGTTAACTTTATGGGTAGTTACACCTAAATGTTGTAAGGTATCTACATGAAACAGACTGAACTGTGGGTAAGCGTCTAGGAAAGGTGCCTATTCCAGGGAGGCTATCATCCCCAGACCTTCCTAAGGAAGCTTCTCACTGACTCAGTGATGTGGTGAAGAAATGGAGGGCATCATGCACTGCAGCCCCAGAACTCCAAGATTCCAATGCCAGAGCCTAAGACAAATTGAGTCTTTGATTCCCAATCTTCTCTCATTCTTGTGGCAAAATTTATTGGAATTTTTATCTCCCCTATATCTGGGGAAGGTGAACTTCGGTGTGAACAAGGGATTGTCTCCTCCAACCCCCACCTCGCTGCCCAAAGGTTACATAGCTGTTGGATCCTGCGTCATCCCGAGTCTTTCTCCCACACACATTGGACCCAGGAAACAATCTGTTAAAGGAGACATGAACAAACAGAAAGCAAACTGTTAAGGGAAACATGAACAAATGTTTGGGGTTAGAAAACAAAAACTTAAAACCTCTGCAATAGGATCTGATATAGGTGGTCATAGTCCTGGATCCCGCTGGTGAGTGAGCCCCACTCTGGGAAGCCACACAGGCTGCTTGTACGGCCAGAAGCAAAGAGGCCCCATCTGTGAGCTCTTTATTGATCAACAAAACACAGGACCAGGCTTTGAAGTGGACAGAAATGTCATATAGAAGAATGTTGGAGGGAGGGCTTCTTACTGTCTCCTGAGAAGGGGGCTTCAAAACACAACCACAGGGGTCCTTGCTCAAAGCACTGAATGGGGGAAGAGTGTCAGTACTGGAGCATTGACATGCAGTACCTTCAGCTGAATAAATTAGCATCAGATGATCAATGAGGATTAAGGGATGCTCATTGGGTCATGACAGGAACCATGAGCCTGGGGCAGCATGGTAAAAGCATGCACCAGACCAGAAGTGAAATAAAAGTTTAAAACTGTTTGTTTGATTGTGTATGTGTGGGGCTTGAAACTGTAGAGGTCATAGGACAACTTACAATAGTCCTTTCCCTCCTCCTACCATGTGGGTCCCCCAGGAATCAATCCTCAGTCATCAGGCTTGGCATCAAGTGCCTTAATACCCACTGAGCATTCTCAGCATCCACAAAAATTGTAATAATGAACAGACATACTCTGTGTGTGGGTGTGTGTGTGTGTGTGTGTGTGTGTGTGTGTGTAAGAGAGAGAGAGAGATTTTGTTCCTCTGAGAGGGAATAGGACTCTTTGATAGTAGTTAAGAATAGAATCCAACCGGCCTGCAGTGGCACATCGCTGTAGTGCTCGCGCTCTGTCGCTAGGGCGCTCTGTCCGTCCCGTGTTTGATCCTTCCCGCTGTCCTTCAGTGGGAAAAAAAAAAAAAAAAAAAAAAAGAATAGAATCCAAGGCTAGAGAGTGGTTAAGAGCACTGACTGCTCTTCCAGAGGTCCTGAGTTCAATTCCCAGCAAGCACTTGGTGGCTCACAACCATCTGTAATGGGAACCAATGCCCTCTTCTGGTGTGTCTGAGAACAGCTACAGAGTACTCACATACATAGAATAAATAAGTAAATCTTTGGAAAAAAAAAAAAAAAAAAAAGACTAGAATTCAAGAGACAGCTTTCTGTCTTGTTATACAGTAAATCTCATCATACCACCTGTCCTACTTGGAGGCCATTTGAGGTGAGGCACCAGGGGTCATTAGGAGCCAAACTCTGGTTGCTTGAATAAGTTATTACAAGTCCCTGGGATCTGACTGCTAGAAAGTTTCCATTTTATTTTTGGTCCTTTTATTTGGGAACTTTTTATCTCTATACATCACTCTCTGGAAACTCCCTTTGTGACAGTTTTGTTATGAGACTTGACAACATCTAGCCACTTTCTGATTTCTATTGTTACTCACACTCTCTAGTCTGCTTGCTCAGTCTATTCTATGACTCTAGGTAGTCTGGGACCCCGGCTGACAGCAGAAAGAAAGTAGACACACAACATCCCAAGAATATGTGTAAGAACATAATACCCAATAACAGGATAGATGAATATAAGGGGAGTCATAGCCATGTGATAGCATCATAAACAGCTGTTTAAAAATCATGATTTTTGGTGACTATTTGATGACATTGGTTGATAATCTTACAAAATGTTTCATAAACTTATAAGCATTGATAAGCTCGCCACTGGTTTCGACTTATAAAATAGGGCTGATTACATATACTTCTCTGATCAAACAGGCCTTAGGAGAACACCATACAAATCCCTAAGCCAAATTGCTAACTAAGCTTCCCATGAATGGTGCTATCTTCCAGTGGAGGCCTGCCATGGGGCATAGTGAAGACAGTTGCCTCTGGTGTCTGCCAGAGGCTGGTGGCTGAAGTCCAGTACTAACTGAAAGTGCAATGAGTCAACTCAAACCTAGAGAACCCTGTACTGCTGCTCTGCGTCAAACAGCAATAAGTCTCTTCTAGGAAGAGGCTGCCCGGGACTGAGAGTTCTCTACATAGAGTCCCAGGGGAGGAAGCCTGCTATCACTTCTTTCTCGATTAGCTTCCCAAGAATCACCTCTAACTCAGGAAATGAGTGTTCTCTGCATTTCTTAGAATTTCCAAGCACTTTTTTTAAATGAAAGATCTGTGTATATTCATATCCCACATAACACATCCATTTCAAGTATAAAATTCAGTGCCATCACCTCCCTCAATTTTTATTATTTATGATCTATTTTTGTGGTGTTGTTTTGTTTTTTGAGACAGAGTCTCTCTATGTGGCTTAGCATGACCATTCTGGAATTATGTAGGGCAAGCTGTCATCAAACTCACAGAGATCTGCCTCTCGAGGGCTAGGATCAAAGGTCATGTGTAGACCATGACTGCTCTATTTTATTTATTTATTTACTTACTTACTTATTTGGTTTTTCAAGACAGGCTTTCTCTGTGTAACAGCCCTAGCTCTCCTGGACTCACTTGGTAGACCAGGCTGTCTTCGAACTCACAGAAATCCACCTGACCTCTGCCTCTCGAGTGCTAAGATTAAAGGCGTGCACCACCACACCTGGCTTTGCTCTTTTTAAAAGTTATCACTACCAATGCCCCGCCCACCAACGCAGAGACAACTATTAGTAGGCTTTCTGCCTCCGTGGATTTGCATATTCAGGACATTAATATGTAAATGGGGATCAATTATACAACTCATAGTCTCTCTCTTGGCTTTCTCACTTAGCATAACCTTTCAAGTTCCTCCACATTATGGAACGTCTTATTATTTTGTGTTTTTTATTACCAAGTAATATTCCATTGTATGAGTATGTTTTATTTGCCCACTCCCCATTGATGGACCTTAGATATCTTTAGAGCTTTAGCATGTGTCTGTTACATTAGCTGTGTTTGTCAGTAGCTTCTATGGGCCATGGCATTCGGCCTAATTCCTGTCCCTAGCAACAACCCAGGGAGACAAGTCTCTTTCTCCCATAACAACAATGAAGGACATGAGATGTGAAGTTGACATCTAGGATCATACAGACATGTGGCAGAGCTGGAGTTCCCAATGCACTCCATTTCACCTTAATCCTTCCCACCTGGTATCCTTGTTTCCTTCCAATTGGCAATGAGGCTGGAACAAGGGAAAATCATTCATCCAATGGCCATTCACTCTATGTGCTGACTAGTTTTACACGGACTTGAAACTGTCTAACCAACTGAAGGGAGAGAATCTCAAATTCTTCCATAAGATCCAGCTAAAGGGCATTTTCTTCATTAGTGATTAATGGAAGAGAGCCTAGCCAATTGTGGGTGGTGCCACCCCTGGGCTGGTGGTCCTTGGTTCTATAAGAAAGAAGCCTGAGCAAGCTGTGAAGAGCAAGCCAGTAAGTAGCACTCCTCCATAGCCTCTGCATCAGCTCCTGCCTCCAGATTCCTGCCCCATTTGAGTTCCTGTCCTGCCTTCCTTCAATGATGGACTATGATGTAGAAATGTGAGCCAAATAAATCCTTTCCTCCTCAACTTGCTTTTGGTCATAGTGTTTGTCATAGCAACATTAACCCTAAGGAAGATGCTCTATAACCTTTAACTGACAGCCTGCACACAGCAAGCACTCCATCAGGTACAACTCAGATACTGCCTCCCAAAGTTTTGCTGTCCAAGGCAAGCAGTCTGATGTTGGTCACCAAGGACAGTGTGAGCAAGTGTCGAGACTCCATGCTTCTGGAAAGACCAAGGAAGGACTTTCTAGAGATTTGAATACAGCAGGTTCCCAAGCAGAGAAAATTGACTGCCTACACAGAGGAATCAGCAGAGACAGAGACCAGGTCCCTTGTTCCACAGAATGGGCTATACTTCCCTAAGGATGGAAGGGGAGGAGGCAAGATTGAGGGATCACACTGCAGGGAGCCTTGAAGGACAGACTGAAGCTTTAGTGTTTTCTTGTGAGCCTCTTGGACACAATCCTCTTGGGGGCCACATATCAGATATCCCACATACCAGATATTATGATCCATAACAGTAGCAAAATTACATTTATGAAGTAGCAAAAACAAATGATTTTAAGGTAGGGGGAGGTCACCACAACATGAGGAACTGTATTAAGGGGTCGCAGCACTAGGAAGGTTAAGAACCACTGCTCTAGATGCTTCTGAGATGAGTAACAAGGCCAAAACCATGCCTTTGAACTCTGGTATCCATCTTCAGACCCAGGTACCTAGACTCCTTGGAACAGTTCTTTTAGCACCCCACCAGAAGAAAGAAGAGCCATGTGTTTGTTCTCTCTACCTTCATCCCCAGCACCCAAGACAGCACCTGATACCTTGTAAAGCCACAGTGAACAACGGTTGCTGAATGACTGGACGGAAAGATAAATGAATCTATCAGCTGATCCTCTCTCTTCCTGTTACCTTTTTTCAAATTCCCCTTTTGCTAGGTAGAATAAAACTACAAAACAAAACAGGAATGTTCTGGACTCTCCCATCTTGCCCACCTCCATCTCTCTACTTGCTCTTCTCACACCTGGTCCTGAGTCACCCTCGGGGTCAGGAATGAAACTACCCCTTGCAGGTGAGAGATCTGTGACTCAGTAGTTATGGGGCTTTCCCAGGGGCTGCTGACAGGACTGAGACTTATCTGTGGACCACCTGAATACAACTAGTGCCGCGAGTCAGGCAAATAGGGTACTGACTGAGGCTGAAGGATATAGAGAGGGGAGGGACTCGGAGAATTCACATTCGAGGACCCAGGAGCTTACCCCACCCCTGTACCCCAATTCTGTGTCAGGCTGCACCCAGTCCCCAAAGGTGACACCTCCCCACTAGCACACCCATGCACTTACCCAAGCACACGCTCATACAAACTCAAAGAGGCAGAAGCAGTAGTTGCCTTAAACATAGAAACTTTATTGTTGTATAAAATCATTCCCTAGGAAGTTATTTATTTATCTAATGTGTATGGATGTTTTGTCTGCATATATGTCTGTGCACAAGCATGCAGTGTCCATGGAATGACTGCAGTTACAGTTTGTGGGTGCTAGAAATCAAACCCAGGTCCTCTGGAAGAGCAGCCAGTGCTCTTTAGAGTTAAGCCATCTCTCAAGCCCCAAGCTAATTATATATGCCCTAAGTCAGTAAACATCCCTTTTCCTGAAGACGAGACATGGCTCACAGGCAGGGTACAAAGAGCTGTCCAAAATCTTTCTGGCTAGCCAGACAGCTGGATCCCAAGTCCTTTAGGGTAGCATGAACTGTGACATATCTCCCTGTCCCTTGCAGTGAGCTCTGCTGTGGCCCTATGCAAGGAGTAACTTCCTGCTCCCAAACTAAGAATTCATATAAAACTTTGCTTTAGGTTGGTGTGAAGGCTAGCTACTTGGCCACAGAAATTCTCTTCTTGCTAATCAAAAGTCCTGGATGACATTTAAATGCCTTGTTTTTTGTTTCTGTTTTTGTATTTTTGTGGGTTTTTTGTTTGCATGTTGTGTTGTTGTTTTTTTTTAAAAAAACAAAAACTATGGCTGCCTACTACAGTTCTCCTGGGTAGGCGAAGTCTTTGTGGACACTGGATCATCAAAGTCGAGTAATGAGCAGGAAACGTATCATCAAGGCTAGAGAGTGAGGGCTTCTGGGCTAGGCATCCACAGACGATTTTGTCTTCTTAGCACGGCACTCAGAGTACACCAGGAAGGGATGGGCCAATGTCAGAAAAATGGCCAGCCCCATCGATATCTGGAAAGAGGAAAGAGGGGCCACTCCAGCAACTCCGAGCCATACCCATCACCAACAGAAGGACCAAAGTCCTACTTGGTCTATGGCCTATTTTCTACCTAGACACTCATGTGACCTGAAGGACTTTAGGTTTATTTTCATAATTTTTTTCTTTCTTTCTTGATACTGGCTCAGGCTGACCTTGAAAGTCTAATCCATCTCCCAAGTGCTGGAATTATAGGATGTACCATCTATACGTGACTTAGTTAGTGCTCTCGAGTGAACACAGGGCCTTGTGCATGCTAAGCAAGCCCTTACCAATAAGCCATGTGCCAGCTTTATTAAACCCATTTCATGGGTGAGGAAAAAATAACCTAGAGGGCACCAGTGACCTACACTAGGTCTGTGAGAAGCTGGGGAGACATCTGTCAGACTACATCTAGATGTTGAGTTAGGGCTCCTGATGCCTTAAGCATGGTCTTGTTTCTTCTAGTGACAGATTTATATACTTGCTGCACACTTTGAGCTTTAAAAAAATTACTACATTTATTTGCATGTGTGTGGTGTGTGTGTGTGTGTCTCCACGTGCCATGGAGCACATGCAGAGGTCAGAGGACAACATGTAACAGTTGGGTCTTGGCCGGGCAGTGGTGGCACACGCCTTTAATGCCAGCACTTGGGAGGCAGAGGCAGTGGATTTCTGAGTTCAAGGCCAGCCTGGTCTACAGAGTGAGTTCCAGGACAGCCAGGGCTATACAGAGAAACAAAAACAAACAACAAAAAAAAAAAAAAAAAAAAAAACACTTGGGTCTTTCCTTCCACCATGGATCCTAGAGATCAAACTGAAGTTACTCGATTTGGCGGCAAGTGCCCTAACCCACTGAGCCATCTCTCCACCCTGATGATCTGTTTTTAATGAGGCAAGCAGGTTCATCAGTGACTAGAACGCTGACTCCTGAGTGCAGAGACCTCTATGTCTTAACTGACCATGACTCTGAGTATCTGAATTTGTAACTCATCTAATCTCTTTGGTCCACAATTTCCCCTAAAACTTGGAGAGCCCTGACTACCTCCTAGGGCTGGGCCATTAGCATCTACTGTGTATAGGGCCCAGGGATGAAAGTGTGAAGCTCCTACCCTCAGACAAACGTAGTATATGCCATAGTCTCAGGTAGAAGTCAGGGTTAGCCTGCACTAACTAAAAGTAGGAAACCCTTTTGCTTGAAATTCTGAGAGGATTTTGCATCCTATTCTGGAGAAACATGTATTGGTCCATACTCACAAACTATTTTTCTCTGGACCCATGAAAAGCATGGGCTTTCTGGGAAGTGGTACCATGTTAATCCTGTGACCTTAGGAAGTCCCAGCTTGGGCCAGGTTTCTATCTGTGACCATAATTTGAGAAGTGAAACCCTAAATATTTCCCTTTTGCACTATTGAAGCCTCTAACACATCCAGGCCTCCTGAGCCAGCTTAGAGCGCCCCCTGCTGGGGCCCTATGCAGTAGGTCCAGCCTGGGTTACCTTTCTAGTCAAGGGCCTACACACAGGCTGGCTAGAAATGTGCCCTGCATGATACTCACATATACAGCGTTGCTCTCGGTGGAGACTTTGAACAGGGGGAACTGCAGCAGAGACACAATAGCTGACAAGGCCATCACCAGCCCAAAGAGCTTTCCAAAATGCTCTGAGGGAAAACTAGGGAGAGAAAGAGGTTTCAGTGAGTTTTACAGATTCCACCCCAACCCTTGACCCCCACAACTACTCCCACTCCAAGCAGGGGCCTGGTGTTTGAGAATGTTTGTCAGCCAACTTCCCTGTTGTAGGCCTGCCCTTTACCCATCCATGCAAGCCCTTTCTTCTCCCACTCTATTCAATTCTAACTTGTCTACCACAAGACACAGAGAAAGTACTATACTGAGTCACCCTAAGGGAACAGAAGGGACCCAGGCCCAGGCTATGCCTAGGAAGGTCTTAAGGAAAAGATAGATGCAAATGCTATCAAAAGAAGCAAGAATGGAGTGCCAGGGATACAAAGACAGGAAAATACATTTCTAACTCTTCTCTGGGAGAGTTAAAACAGAGGGGGAGTAGTGGAGGGAAATCAGAGTTCACCATGTAGACAGAGATTCTTGCTGGACACAGAGACTCTGGTGTGTGAATGCTCCATCCTTCCCACCTGTATCCAGACCCAGCCAAGGCCCTTTTTACATGTACACTCACCTCCAGGCCCATCTCACCCCACAATTTCTTTATTGCCAGCCCACTTTCCTCCTCCCTAAGCTCACTTACGCCAGTGTGATGAAGGCAGCATTGCACCCATACAGGAAGGAGCGGCTGACCACTTGCAGGATGAAGGTGGCATACTGTAGCTGTATGACAGGAATGGAGGCACACAGGGTAAAGCCCAGGGACAGCAGAGACGTCAGGGCCAGCGAAGGCACCATGGAGCAGAGAGCCACAGCCTCAGACGAGAAACCTAGTTCAGAAGGAAATAGAGGTACCTGTAATTGTACTCAAAGGGGAGCAGGAAAAACCAAGAAAGATCAGAAATAACCAAACAGAACCAGGTCATATCTCAATACCAACTCCTCACTGATAATAACTGTCCTCCTATATGTCAATCAAATGTGTCCGATCTTCTCAGTTCCCCAGGGCTTCCTAACTAACCCAGAGATGAAAAGGCTCCATATCCACTGTTGCCCCCTGCAACCTAGAACCAGGGATGATGATGGTGATGATGAAAATTGTTTATACAGAACTGTAATATCAAAGGACTAAAGCGATCCAAACTGTCTCCAACAGAGGCACATGGTACCAAGTAAAGCCAGCCACATAAGAGAGAGTTGGGCAGCAGTTATCGGGGTAAGGAGCATCTCAGAATAAAGAGAGCATCATAGAAAAGACAACTGCACAACTGTGTGAACAAAGCTCTGCATTCGACCTAAGCAAGGGGCATATATATATGTATATGATATATAACACACACACACAATATATATATATGTTTACATAGGTGATTGCTGTATTTTAAAAACAATAAAGGAGGAAACAAAGGAAAGCAAGAAGCAGAAGAGGAACTATACGTCTTGCTTCCCTGTTCTGGTTTTGAGGAAATGTAACTGCTTAATGTGTGAGTGTTTTCAACAAAATTCAAAGAGGAAAAGAGCAAGCAAAGCAATCCCCAAATATCAAAAACAAACAAACGAACAAAAAATGAGACCAACAAACATAAGTGTCCAGTTGGACTCATGTGTATGTGTGCAGCATGTGCACATATGTGAGTATGCATGTAGGGTCACTGAAGCAAAAGAAAGGCGACTATGGGAGTGCAGAAAAACCCTCCAATGTGAGAGGGTGCCATGCAGGCAGGAAGGGAGACAATCTGGGGAGGATGGGGTCCAGCAGGAGGGAGATGTGGGCACAGGGAGCAGTAGGAGAGAGGGATGAACAAGAATGGTCTATATTGAACACATAGAGTGCTATTGTATATGTATTCAATGCCACTGTCATATATACTGAAAGTAAGAAATGCCATAATGTAGCCCACCACCCGCCATGCAAACTTTAAAAATTAATTTTAAAAAGGATGAGCACACAAGGAGAGGAGGACACCCAACCTGAAGACTCTAAATATTGTTTTCCACTAGAGATCCCCAAGACTGGTTGGAGAAATGGCCAATTTCAAGTTTGGTGCAGAAGACATGTCCAGTTAAACAGACCCAAACCTTTCATGGCACTAGACACCGAGGTTGAGTTGTGCCTGAGGGTCCCACATTTTAGACTGGTACAGTTTCCAGTGGCCAAAGACAGGTCAATGCAAGCCTGAAGAAGAATGGTGGGGGCCCGTGAGATGGTTCAACAGGTAAAGGTGCCTGTCACCAGCCTGGCAGCCCGTGCTCCGTTGCTGGAATCCACACAGTAAGAGGAAAACACTGAGCCCTACAAGTTGTCCTGTGAACTTCGCAGGCACACCCCAACATGCACCCACCCACCACCCACCCACACAGTGGCATATGCTTTATGTGCCTTTAACCTCAGCACTGAGGAAGCAGAACTCATACATCTTTGTGAGTTCAAGGCCAGCCTGGTCATAGTGAGTTCTAGGCTAGCCAGAGATACAGAGTGAGAGCCAGTCTATTTTTTTTTTTTTTTTTTTTTTTTTTTTTTGGTTTTTCGAGACAGGGTTTCTCTGTGTAGCCCTGGCTGTCCTGGAACTCACTCTGTAGACAAGGCTGGCCTCGAACTCAGAAATCCGCCTGCCTCTGCCTCCCAAGTGCTGGGATTAAAGGCGTGCACCACCACTGCCCAGCTGAGAGCCAGTCTAAAAAAAATAGTAAGGGCCAGATTGCAGTGGAGAGGAAAAATATTTGTAGAGCTCATGAGAAGCCTTGAGCCCTAACTCCAGGACTGAAGAGAAGGCAGAGCAGAATGGGACCATGTCAGATACACTGTGCAACTTAAATGCTTTTACAAACAAAGCAATCTTCCCTCAAAAAAAAAAAAAAAAAAGAAAGAAAGAAAGAAAATCAGGTAAGATCCTATCTCATGGTATACACATATGAAATTTTTAAAACTAAAGTTCTTTTAAAAACAAAATCCATAAAGTTTTAAGAACTCAGACACAAAATGCGACCATTGAGCTTCAGTATGTCTATAGCCGGACTCTAAAGACAGGAATCCCGCTTGTCTCTGGTGGGATGTGCGGTCATCCTGAAACTGGTTAAGCAGAGGAGGAAGGCAAGCATTTACTTCAGTACAAAGAGACAGTGCGAGAAGCTGTGTCTTCTGGAGGAACTGGAGCTGCTAAAAGCCAGAGGAAAGATGGAAATAGCACCCTAATCAAATCATGGGTCTCAAATTGATCACAGTGGTTGCAAAATCATTAGCTGGTTGGGCTGATGGGAAGCTTTATAATGGATGGATCGGGCTAAGTTCTGAAGCAACTGATCTATCTCAGTGTCATAACAGCAAAGACCATAAATAGCAGGAACCTGTGAAGGAACCAGAGAGCCACAACTCCATTTCTACTTACTCTTGCCAAAAACAAAACAAACAACAACAACAAAAAAAAAAAAAAAAAAAAAACCCAAACTGCCCGGGCAGTGGTGGCGCACACCTTTAATCCCAGCACTTGGGAGGCAGAGGCAGGCAGATTTCTGAGTTCAAGGCCAGCCTGGTCTACAGAGTGAGTTCCAGGATAGCCACGGCTATACAGAGAAACCCTGTCTCAAACAAAGAAAAAAAAAACAAAAAATAAAAAACTGAGTTTTTTCCAGGCTTTGAATGTGCCTATTTACAGGAAATGCCCAATCAAAAGAACCCATTCAATGAAATATCCAAAAGATGCCACATCCAAATGTGGGAAATCTGACAGGAAAAATATCCCACTTTCTTCAACAAATAAACAAGAGGAAGGGCGCTGACATAATTGTGAAAGAAGGAATTGGGGCTGGGGATACAACTCGGTGACTAAGTCGTTGTTTAGCATGCATGAGACTCAGGTATCTTTTCCCAGTACAAAGAAAAGTCTACTAGCTGGGTATGGTAGTAAGCCTGTAATCCCAGCACTTGGGAAGTGACTGCAGAAAGATCAGAAGTTCAAGGCCATCCTAAACTTTAGTTCAAGGCCAGCCTTGGATACATAGTAACTTGAAGGCTAGCCTAAGCTAGATGAGACTCTGTCGTAAATAAATATTTAAAAATGAAGATGCAAAGGACACATCAATTGAAGTTTGTACTTTCAACTTTGAGTGGACTTTGTATAGAGATGCTGAACAAATCAGTCAGGAAACAATGTTCTTAGGTTAACCAGGAGATGTGAAAGGCAGTTAGTTGCATGTTAGAAAATATTAAGAATTGATGGGGATTTTCGTGGTGATATTGATTGAATGGAAACTGTTTTTATTAAGAAGAGCCTATGAAGTATTTGCAAGTAATACTGCAGCGGGGTTAGGATCCAGAGGGCTGAGAGGTGGGCGGAGACAGAGCAAAGTCACCAGTGCTCCCTCCTTTTCTCCCTTATCCCCCAGCTCACATAGGGTGAAACATCCCAGCATCCTTCTGCTCTGCCAATCACACCCAAGGAACATGTTCTAACTCTGAGGTACAGTGAGTAGCCTGAAAGCCTTCTTATGCTCTCTCCTGGTTTTTCCTGCAACTCTCTCAAATCTGCCCTCTGATTAGCTTGAATCACTCACAGAAAGGATCTAGATTCCTGAATACCTATCTCTGTCAACTCTCTCACACCATTGTTGTCTTTAGCCACCATTGGGCTCTTCCCCTTCCCCTCCCTTCTTTGTCTTTTCCATCCTGGTTCTGTCACACCCTCTGAAGAAGCCTTCCCTGATAACAACCCTGCCTCACCCAGAACAGGCAATGTGCCCTTCTTAGTGTCCATGGTCTGCTGCCATTCATGCCACACTGCTCACAGAGGCCCCATGACTCACAGTAGAGCTATATCCAGAACAACCCATCGGAAGCCAAAAATACCAGCAAGTTGAAAATGCATTTAACATACTTAGCCTATGGGGTATCGTGGCTCAATGTACACTAGCTCAAATATGCTCAGAACATTTCACATCATCTGAGCAAAACCACTCAACAGTAAGCCCACTATCTAATAAAGTGTTAGATCTCTCATGTGATTTGTGGACAATGGAAATAGGAAAACAGAATGGCTGTGTGGGTGTGACTCTGCCTGGTCATGGACTCCAGCACTCTGTCAGTAACAGGCCATCTATACTCTATCGATTGCTACTACCCCTAGATTAGTACAGCTGAAAAGGACAAGATTTACCTGTCTCATCCATGGTTAAATCCCCATCGGTCTAGTACCATGGCTGACACAAAATGTATGACTAAGGGTTGAATGGATAAATGAACCAGTCAGGGAGAAAGGGTAAAGGCAAAGACAAGGCGACTGTGGAAGTCTATGAAGATCTCTCCTCCTGACCCCCTGATCCCAGGCTTACCTGTCTTTTTGGCTTCCTTCTGATACTTCTGTTTAAGGCGGTCTATGAGTAAGCCATTCCAGGGGGCACACAGCACCCAAAAAACTGGGTGATGGCAAAAGCATTTGTGTAGGCACTGACTTGTGAAGGCAAAAAAAAAAAATAGGAGTTGGATGAGAAGAAATTTTCAGGCTACTTCACAAGAGAAGACTCTGCCATCCCGCCTCTCTCCCCTCCAGCCCTCCTCCCCAGCCCCTCCAAAACCACTCTGGAATCCATAGCTCTGCTGGCACAGCATCCTTCCTGAGTCTCTCAGGGACCTAGGTTCCTACTTGAGACCTCTCAAAGACTCCTCTGAAGCCCACATACCTGTCACTTTGTCCTCACCAGCCAACTTGGTGAGTAGAGAGTTGACAGTACCAATGAAGAGGTAATGCCACAACTGTATAACAGACAGCCACACCACATGCAAGATGTATCGGCGAGAGAGCACGCAGTGTCGAAAAGAGTGTTGCTCCTGCTGCTGCTGCTGCTCCTGCTGCTCTGGTCCGGAGTTCTCTGATAGGGAAGGGAGGAACTCGGCATAAATGACAGGAAAAGAGGAAGGGCTGGATGGGCCAGAGTGGCCCTTAACAAGACAGTCTCAGGTCTAAGTTCACCATCCACTCTTGTCTTCTATGAGCTAACTAAAACTCCCCCACCCCCTCCACCATGCTTCATCATCTTGTCCTTCAACCTTAGATGGCTCTCCTGTCCTTGGTGTCTTGAAATCCGATCTGTCTCTCACAGCCTGCTCAGTGACACTTCTTGCTATAGTACTTTCCTGATCATTCTCAGCCAAGATGGCGAAATGAAAACCAAGGAGAATGTTGGGACAAACTGAGAGTTAAGATGGACAGCTGTTGTTCTGGTCGGCTCTGTGTCCCCTACCTTTCTTTTGATCCCAGAATCCCTCATTTCCTTAGGAATCCCTTGTTCTCTCTGGTCCAACTGGGACCCTGCATTGAACATTCTGTTCCTCACCCAGTTGGCCAATTAACTCATTCTCCCTAAGTAGGCAGACTGGCTAAGACTTTGATATACAGGAATGCCCAGAGGCACCCTGGTGCACACCTCTGTAACCTGGCAGGTTCACTTTCCTCTTGATTATGTGAGCCTTCCACAGTCCTCTTGCCTTCTTTATTGTTTGAGACAGGGTCTTATGTAGCCCAGACTAGCCTCGAACTCACAATGTAGCTAAGATTGACACTGAACTTCTGATCCTCCTTTCCGTTATTCCTAGATGTATACAGTGCTGGGATTGAACCTAAGGCTTTGCATATACTAGGCAAGGGCTCTACCGACTGAGCTACAACCTGGCTCCTATTCTTTTTTTTTTTTTTTTTTAACAAATAAATTTTATTGTGTGTATTTAAAGCACACAACATGCTGTCATCGGGTACATATAGATAGTAAAATGGTTACCATAGCAAAGCAAATTAACATATCCATCACCTCACATTGTTGCCCATTTTTTTTGTGTGTGTGCCAAGAACAGCTAAAATCTGCTCATATAGAAAAAAAATATATATATCAAATACAATGTAATTCTATTAACTGCCCTGCTCTGGAGACTGCTTTCTCCTGCCCAGCTGCTACTGCTGCCCTATGACCTGCCTCCTCCAAACCCTCCCTCTTCCTCCTATTTTTACTTCTACTGTAGCTAACAATGGTTTATAATATTCATAAGCAAAGACTCAGAGCAGACAGAGGAGGGGAAGGAGGAAGTGATGGGAATGGTATGGATGGAAAGAGGTCAGAGCCAAGAGTCATAAAGAAAAGGAGACACGGATGCCAACGTTGGTGCCCTAGAATCCCAGGAGAGGGCAAGACCAGAGTGTAGGGACCAGGGCAATGGAAGATAGATTTCAGTGTTAGGAGAGCTGGGGCGTGTGGTGGACAAGGTAAGAAAGAGACACTGAAAACACACAAAGACCCTGCCCTTTCTGGGCCCTCTCTTAAGTGAGGGGATTGGAAAAATGCTTATGGGCTCTTCCTTGCACAGCCTGGCCTCATTCTGAACCCCTGGGATGACATCCTAGAGTTAAAAGCAGATGAGAAGCCACCAGGGCACGGGGCTGCCAGTGTCTGCAGGGGACATGGGTGAAGCAGCACTCACCCTCCTTTGGTGACAGACATTCCTTTGACTGCAACTCCTTGGTTTCATGTTCGGCTGCTTTATTCTCTTCCTTTCTAGTGCCAAACCTGGAGCACAAGCTGTGGAAACAGAAGTCCCAGCACTCAGCCCAAGGACTACGAGCTTGACTACAACGAGACCGGAAAACAGCACAGAAGATCCTCACCTTACATCACACAGAATCACTCTTGAACAACCTTGATGGCCAAGTGGCAACCTAGGCCAACTAAATCAGAATGATTATTGGCTAGTAACCAGGTTTCCATGTTTCCATGTTATTTTTTATTGTAATGATCTGATCGATTCCGATAGACAAGTATGGAAGAAGAGAATGGGTCTTGTTACAAGTCTCAGCTCTGACTCTTTCTCATGTGACTCCAGCTTTACCCCTCAGCCTCATTTTCCCAGACGAGAAATGAAGGCACTGCTATCAGTACATGGCCATCAGTACATGGCTACCAGTACATGGCTATCAGTAGGAAATGAGACCATGACAATGAGCTCCAGGAGCATAATGGGGTACAACAAATAGCAAGCGAGCAGCAAATGAAGATGACCCCTTGGCTCCCTATAACTGACAGCCAGTGTGATCATGGCATCCCACCTCCTCTGTGTCCATCCTTGACAATGGGACTCTGCCCATTTCTCATTGTCATCTAGGCTAGACATGTGAACTGCTCCAGCCAAGATAATGTAACATGTAAGATGCAACACATCTAAGTCAAAGCCTCAAAGAACTGTGTGTGTTACTGCCCCGTCTCTGAATCCCAGAACCACTATGTGTACATATTGGCTAGTAATATGTACACATATTGATCAACCAAGAATGCTGGATCATTAGCCTGTGACATAGACAGACATTCCTGTTACTCCAAACTCAACGTAAGCGAGGCCCTGGCAGACCAGCCAACTGCCTGCTAACATATCAGATGATTGGAGGCATAAATGATAAAATGATCCAAGTCTGGCTCAGATGTAAGAAATAAATTCTTAGGAGCTAGAGACATGGCCCAGCCATTAAGAGGACTCTCTGATGAGGACTCTCTGCTCCTTCAGAGGATCCAGGCTTGGTTCCCAGTACCCACATAGCAGCTCACAGTCATCTGTAACTCTAGTTCTGACACCCTTGTCTGACCTCCATGGATATGGTACACATGCATTTCCACAGGCAAAACACTCATCTACACAAAATAAAAATAAGCTAATCTTAAAAAGAAAAAAAAGAAAATGTTTGCTTGTTATGCAGGAGTAGTTAACAAATACACTCTTCTCCTACAGCAGGGATAGTCTTTCCTTTTTCCTACCTCAGATCAAATGAGATATTGGCCAATCATACTTACCCATAGCTGTAGTTGAGAGGCAGTGGGTAGGGGATATGTCCCTGGGGCATCAGAAGCAAAGTACGCCCAACATGCCAGACACTGCAGACAGACAGGAAGATGAAGGAAGACCTGAGGCTGATTTCCCGCTCATAAAGAAGCTGTGGAGAAAAGAACAACACATCAGGATAACACCAGTACTCCTAGGAGCATTACAGACCATAGTCAAAAGGGCAGAGAGAAACCAAAGTGTCTGTGGACAGATGACTGAATGAGCAAAGTGTGGTATAGCCACTTGATGGACTACACCACAGCCTTTACAAAAGGACGACCATCATGGCACACACCCCAGTACAGATGAACCTTGAGAACATTCTATCAAATGAAGATAGCCAGTCACCAAAAGACAAATCCCATATTATTCTACTCACGGGACATTCATGGGGTAGTCAAAGTCACACAAAGTGTAATGGCAATTGCCAGAGACTGGAAACAGGAATGAGGAATGTGTGTTTAATGGGTACAGGGTTCCAATTTTATAATGTGAAATTTTCTCGAGATGGATGCTCATTGCTCAACAGCATAAATGCACCTAAACTACTAACCTGTACACTTAAAAGATGATTATGGGTTGGCAAAATGGTTTAGTGGGTAAAGGTGCTTGTTGCCAAGCTTGATGATCTAAGTTCAACACCCACAACCCATATGGTGGATGGACTCCCTCAAGTTGTTTTCTGACATCCACAGACATGCTGTGGCACATGCATACGCGTGTGCACTCACACACACACAACACACACACACACACACACACTACATCAATAGATAACTTTTAAAATTTTTGATAGTAAATTCTATACTATATGTATTTTATCGTGTGAAAAGCCTAGGAGGCAGAAGCTGAAAGCCACATTACCTAAGCTTCAGCAGAGCCTCCTGCCTGCTCTCCTAGAGCTACAAAAAGATCCCTGGTCTGCATGCCCCTTTACTCAGGGCCTAGTAAGCAGCAGAGAGCCATCTTGTCACCTGTCCCTACAATCTTATGGTACCTCTTCTCATGACTCTCAGAGATCTTCTTGCTTAATGCTATTCCTGCCCCCTACCCTGCCCACAATAGCAAGAAGTCCTTCTGGGCAACTCTTCACACAAGAGGTCAGCTTACAAAACACATCTGTGGGAAGCTACAGAGGGACCCTCCCCTGTGTTCTCCTGGGTGACTCACAGAACAAAAGAAACCTCTAAATTCCTCAACTTCCAGGTTAGAAACCACAAATTGAGACAAACCTCTTCCTTTTACAGAGAGTGACACTGAGGTCTGGAGAGGCAAGATGGCCACACAGGAAAAAACTGAGTCATATTAAACCAAGAATCCCACTCCTGCTTCAGCCCCTCCCTTCTGCCTTCAAAGAGAAGAAGATACACCCAGATAAGCTTTACCTAGTAAGGGAAAGAAACCTGGAAAATGGCTCTTGCGCCACCAGCAAAGGGTCTGGAGAGCCTCAGGGACTCAGATTTCTTGTTAAAGTGCTCATGGGATTAAATGAGGTTCATGAGCCCATGACTGGCCTAACAAAAGCCCAGCAAGAAGCCCAGGTTGGACAGTTCGGGGTCCACCATTTTTCGATCCTGTTGCCAGGCCTCGTGTTCCAGCTGGTTACAATCCAAGCATGGTTACTGCAGTGTCAACTATTACACCTTCCTTCCCACTGCAATCTTCAAAGAGGAACAGAGAGAGGCAGGGAAGAAGGCTTCTGTTGCTGCAACTAGGTCTTGGGTAGACCAGGCAGGCTTCAGGCTCACTGTATAATATAAGATGACCTTGACTTTCTCATCCTCCTGCCTTCATCTCCCTGGTGCTGGGATTAAAGGTGTGCTACCAAGTTTGATTATACAGTGCTGCAGCTTGAACCCAAGGCTTTGTGCCTGCACGTCAGGCATTCTAACAACTGAGCTAGCCTCCAGCCTAAAGGTTTTCTTCTACTCTGCTTTCGAAAACCCTTCTTCAGGGAGGAAACATCCCCTGAAGTCCTACACTATAAACCCACTCTATCTCATTGCAAAAGTATGACATGCCCACCTCTGTCGGCTGTGGAAGGATGTCTTGATTCTTGGCTGGGCATGGGCCTTGAACCCTGACTCCCAATTGGAGAAACGGCAGGTGTTCAGCCACGCCCCCAGAATCCAGGCTCCTATATGCGGTCTACATCCCCATTAATCTGCACCTTGCAGTCACATTTGGCTAGAGAGAGCATGACTACAGGCTTCAGCCTCGAGAGATTTCCATATTCACGAGTTCCCTAAAGGGGGAGCATAGCTAATTAAGTTATTCCTTCCCAGTCCCTCCTCTTTCCCCCTATTTAAGCCAGCTCCCCTGGTTTTTATGGGGAGCACACATCTAGATCCAACTACCACACCATGACAATAAAACTTTTTGGAAACTCACGGACTTCTCATATCATTGGGGCTGAAGCTTCCAGCCTTTAGAACATTGGACTTTCTCATGTTTGTGGGACCCACCTGCATGGAAAGCCTCCAGGACTCCTCTGAGAAGCCCCCACAAGGGTCACAGCTGCACAGTTCTGGGATTCTGCCGTGGCTTTTTTCCCACACACCTCTATGTGTCAGTGGTAGTAGAGACAGAGTTTGCCATCGTTTGCTTAGACTAACCAGAATTCATCCCATGGGTTAGGCAAGGCACTAGCCAGATAAAACTGTTAGTAATGACTTAGACACTAAAATCATTAACAAAGCCAGGTATGGTAGTGATTCCTGCCTATAACTGCAGCACTAGAGAGTCTAAGGCAAAAGGAGTGAAAGTTTGAGGCTAGCCTAGCTACAAGATTCAGTCGAGCCTGTCCTCCATAGTCAGACACTGTCTCAAAAATAAATTAATTGGAGCTAGGTGTCATGACACATGTCTATAATCCCAGTACTTGGAATGCTAAGGACAAATGATCATGAGTTTATGAACAAACTGGACTACACAATGAGTCTTGGGCCAGCTTAAGAGGCCTTTTCTTAAATGATAATAACAATTAATTAATTTAATAAAAAAACAAAACCATTAGCAGAGTGGTTGTTAATGGGCTACTAATATCCTTGCCAACAGTTTGTTCTCCTGACACTCACAATGAGCCCTTGGGAGAAATAGAAAGGCCCCTGTGTAGTCTCTAAGGCCCTCACTAGCCCTTCTTACCCACTTTTACAAGGTGGAAGCACGTATCAGCAAATGCTACTTTTTACAGAGTTTCCAGTTTCTATCCATCCCTGATCTAAATATATCATGATCGTATCTTCCTTCTTCACCAAGCAAAGAGTATAAGCTTAGTGTAAAGAGGGGCTTAGTAGTCCCAAGCGCATCTTTAGAGAGAAACAGGCCTAAGTGCAGGTTCAAATATCATAGTTGCCAGTGCAGAACCTCTGACAGGCATCATGATCTCCCTAACACTCAAGTGTGTCAACTGAGGAATGTGCCTACCTCCAGGACTGGCAGAAGTCATGCAGAGTTCACAGGACAAGCAACAGGAATTTAATAAGGGCTCAAGTGTTCAATAACTGTTAAGTTAGTATTGTGTGTGTGAAAGTGTACAAAGACCAGAGGACAGCCTTGGGTATCATTCATCAGGAGACAGGGTCTCACAGTAGCCTTGAGATTTGCCTGTTTGTAACACTCCACACTGGGATTACAAGGGCATGCCAGGACACTCAGCCTTTTTACAGGAATTATGGGAATCTAACTCGGGTAGTTGTGCTCACACAGTAGGCACTTTACTGACTAGGTTATCCCCTCAGCCCCAGCTTCTGGTATTCCTACCTTAATGATGAGGAACACTGCCGAGGAGGAGTCAAATGCCCCATTGTAGAGGGTGATAATTGTTGAACGGTGTTTGCCAAAGAGATTTCCAATCTGGAGAAGACAAGACAAATTTAGCTGACTTACTTACTCATGAAACAATTATTTACCCTCCTCAGCACCCAAGCATATGCCAGGCATGATTAATATCTTCACCCTTTTGTACCCCAATTCCTTCCACTCTAGTTTGAGTCAATCCCTCTGGAAACAAATGATGTCTGTACCTCCCCTCAGCTGCCTGGGATCAGGGAAGGGGACACAGGCTCACACCTGTAGGTTGGTGATAAGGAACAGGATTCCTCCCACTGCGAGCATGGGCATGGCTAGGAAGAGCAGCACGGCAGTATCTAGAACCATAAAAGTCACAGGAGTGAGTGTCGATGTCATTGGAACCCGATGTCCAAGAAGCTGTACTTCCTCCTCCTCCAGAAGGCTCCAGCTTCCATCAGCCTCAAACTTCCAACAACCCAGTAGCACATGCAGCTCACTTCACCAGTATGCTGGTGTCCTTTGAGGGCCTTAGGGAATGGTCAAGAGACTCTCCAGTCATGCCTTCTCATGTGTCCTGAGGCCCCCTTCTCCTTACCAAAGGTGGTTGTGGGTCTGAAGTACACCATAAATGCCTGTTTCATCACTGTGGGAGGAGAGGACTCTGGAGTCAGCCCCAAGTCCAGCCTCAAAATCACTGCATGAGCTACCTTCTGAATCTGCCTCGCTCTCCTCACCCAATGAACAGAAATAAGAGACTCTATCCTGCTTCATTCAAGCACTGTGACAACTGAGAGAGAAATGCCTGTGACCCGTCCCTTTAGTTATAAAATTTAAGCACTGCCTTGTGGCGTGGTGCTTGGCATTAGAAATGCGGCATGACTAAGTATGCTCCTGTTCCTAAACAAATAACAACATCAAGCAAGTAAGCAAGCAAAACTGGCATGCAAGCAACAGGCCTCCTAAGTGTTGGATAATCTCTAAATGACTCCAAATCACTGAAAAAGTAGTCTTAAAAAGGAGCAATTTTTGCACCAGGTAATCCAAAGCTTACTGGTGTATTAGGCCTGCTTTAGCATCCTCTATTTTTCCCACATTTTATTTGTGTGTGTGTGTGTGTGTGTGTGTGTGTGTGTGTGGTGATGTATGTGTGTATGTTATGTATGTGTGCATGTGTAGTATGTGTGTGTATGTGTGTGGTAATACATGTGTATATGGGGAGGGTGGTATGTATGTGTGGTAATATATGTTTATGTGTGTGCATTGTGTGTGTGTGGTATGTATGTGTATTATGTGTATATATGTGTGTGTGTATATGTGTATGCACTGGCATATGTGTGAAGACCAAAGGACAACTTGTGGGAATTAGGTCGTGGGTTCTAGGAATCAAACTCAGGTCATCAGACTTGGTGGCAAGCATCATTATCCTCTAAGACATCTTGACCTCCTCTTAAGTAACTACTGTTCGATGCTTAGAGAGCTCTGAAAAGAGATGATTTTAGAGATGAGTCACACTGTTTGCCATTCACTTTCTGTTGTTTACAAATGTGCATCTCTCCTAATGAGCTAAAGATCAGAGATCAGTTACACAGTAAAATCAATACTTTCCCCAAAACAAAAGTCCTGTTTTATGGAGGAAGAGAGACTTTTGCTTAGCTGATATGATGTGAATAGGAATGACCTTCGTAGGTCCATATATTTGAATGCTTGGTCATTAGGGAGTGGAGTACTTGACAGGGACTAGGAGGTATGGCCTTGTTGGAGTAGTGTGGCCTTATTGGGGAAAGTGTGTCATGTCACTTAGGCCTGGGCTTTAGGATTTCAGAAGCCTAAGCCAAGCCCATGTCACTCTCTCTCTCCCTTCCTGCTGACTGCGGATCCACAGTTGTAGAACTCTTGGCTACCTCTCCAGCACCATGTCTCCCTGTGTGCCAACACTCTTCCCACCATGCTAATAATCAACTAATCCTCTGAAACAGTAAGCCAGCCCCAATCAAATGCTTTCATTTATAAGAGTTGCCTTGGTCATGTGTTTCAATGCAACATTGTCTAAGACAGCTGGGGTGTTGGCTTAGTCAGTAAAACATTCACCCTGTAAGCATGAGGATCTGTGCCCAGCAAGTATAACCTAACCAGCACAAAGTGAGTGAGCTAGATACAAAGCGAGAGATGCTGCCTCAAAAATACAAGACACCTGAGAGGGCTATGGTAGACTTCTGGCTTCTACTTAGATGTAAGCAAGTAAGTCACATACTCTACATGCACATTCAAGTGAGAGTCAACACAGATACATAAGTAAATAATAACATAAACATGTAACAGGGGATTCTTGCTCAAAACTCACAGATGTACATCCACACATAAGTAATAATAAACATACATAAATAAATAGGCTTTGCTTATTGCTCAACTCTTACAAATGTGACTTCATGAGATTTGTTTAAACCAAAACACTAAGTCCCGAGAGTTGGCTGAACACAAGCAGAAACGCCCTCATGACATCAGCTGGCTCTGTCACAGCTATTACACAACAGACACCACTATTTTCATTTCTCAACCCCCCCCAAAATCAAGCCACCTAATCTGTCCCTGGGGAAGAATGTAGCGAGTTACCTCTTGGACAATCTAACCTCCAGCTTCTAGGTCCACTTCCCACATACTTATCCGTGGCCTTAGGTGAGTCATTAAACTAGCTCCTGTTCACTCTCATCTTATCTCATCTCAGTTTTCTTCCCCACATAACAAAGGAAGGGAAAACAGGCCTGAAATGCAGAGACTTGTATAGGAATCGCTGGGAGCAATAATTTTACATGCAACAGAGCTGTGGATTTTGATTCTGCTAAGTGAAGATTATTTTCAAAGTTATCATACATGTTACAAAAAAAAAAAATCCACAGGAGAACATTTTAATACTGTATAGATATAATTCTTTCTTCAGTAGGATAAAATGTTCACAGTCAATGTGGGTCTATGAAAATATCATGGGCCCTTTCTTTGTCTTCCGTACCTGGACCATCCATCCACTCCCCAATTGCCCCTCCCTCCCAACTGTCTGCCCTCACCTGCAGAGGTGAAGGCAATGATGAGTGTGGCGCAGGTGTAGAAAAATCTGAAATACAGAAGCATCCAGTTAAAGGAGGAAACGTCAGGACCAAGCAGCAGTTGGCTCAGCTGCCATCCAACACTAGCTAGAACTTAACAGCACTGTCAGCCAGGGAACTCCAGAGGTATGGCCACTTCTGAGAAGTCAGCACCAGAGAAGTCCTGATAGACTCAGAGGTAGTCCTGACCCCATAGCTAGTTAAGTGTGATAGTTAATCTCAGTGGTAAACTCGATGAGAATCTAGAATCACCTGGGCAGTGGATTGATTACGTTAACAGATACTGAAAGACCCATCTGGACTGGAGTAGAACTATTTGGATGGCAGAGGATCCTGGACTGTATACAACAGAGAAAGTGAGCTCCCCTCCCCCCAACTTTTGTGTGACTTCAGATGTAATGTGAATAGCTCCCTCAAGTTCCTGCTGCTAGGATGTCCTGCCATGATGGACCAGAACCTGGAGCGGTAAGAAGGCTTACTTCCTTAAGTTGCTTTTGTCACGGTATTTTATCCTCATAACAAGAAAGTAACTAGTCCAGAACCCAGTGTCTAAGGCTAAACTGGGAAATCTTGGATGATGAGCTCAATGGATATGTAAAAGACTCAGGAATACAGTAGGCAAGGCACAGGCCCTCATGTCCTGAGGCCAACCCCTTGGCAAAGGGGGCTGATGCCTGGCCTGCAAATCAAAACCTTGAATTCTAATTTCATCTCCACTTATGACTTTGGACAAGGTGCTGCCTTTCTCTGAGCCTCAGTAGCCCTTTCTGGAAAAGGAAAGGATGAGTCGACATGCAACCAAGAATAGTTATGGATCTGAACAAAGAGAATCATAAAATTAGTGTAAAAAAAAGTTATCAACATTTTGTGTGTGTGAGTCTGTGTGTCTGTGTGTGTATCTGTCTGTCTGTCTGTCTGTCTGTCTGTCTCTCTCTCTCTCTCTCTCTCTCTGTGTGTGTGTGTGTGTGTGTGTGTGTGTGTGTGTGTGTGTAACTGGACTGCATGGTTGTTGAAGAGTTCTGGTGACAACTCGGTGTCGCAATGTCAGAAGGGTTGGACATGCCTGGATCAGAAAGATCTAAATTCCAAACTCAAAGTCATTGAGTTCACAACTAGGGGTGTGGCTTAGAAGTTGTGGTGGTTTGAATGACTACGCCCCCAACGGCTCATACATTTCTCTACTTGGTTTCCAGTTGGTGGAGAGGACTAGGGGCACGACCTTGTTTGAGGAGGTGTGTGCTGGTGTCTGGCTGTGATGTCACACACACACACACACAGACACACACACACACACACAGACACACACCCGTGTACTCTCAGCTTCCTGGTTGTGGATCCAGATGTCAGCTCTTACTGCTGTTCCAGCAGCCTTAAGGCCAAGCCTTCCCTACACCATCATAGACTCTGGAACCATAAGCTCAATTTAATGTTTCCTTTTCTAAGTTGCTTTGGTCAAAATTTTTTTTCTTATCACGGCAACAGAAAAGTCACCAACACAGAATTAGTTGCCTGACTTTCATGAAGCTCTGGGTTCCATTCCCAGCAGCATTAAAAAAAAAAAAAGTTCAAGTGATTCTAAGATAACTGCTGAATTTTCCAGGGCCCCCTTAGTGGTAGAGGACTTTGTAAAGATAGATAACAAAGGTGGTACTGTGAAGCAGAAGAAGTTCAAAGGACACGTGGCAGAGAAGAAACAGGAAACAAAATTCAAGCTTATGTCTCACTTCTTCTCCCTAAAGCTTAAGTGTAAGAGACTTGCTTTACTCTCTACTTTCCTATCCTTCTGACAGATCACCACATATATGCTCCTGCTAGGGGCTGGATCGGGGCTGAGCAGATCCCTGCTTATCAATGAACCTGGCCACGGGCATTATCATAATCAGGAGGTAACAGAAGCCTGTAAAAGAACATGAGGTCTCTGCCCTCCTTTGCGGGGGAAAACCCCCCCACTGCAAGAGCCTCCTGTCCTATCAGAGGGACCCTGAAAGTCCACCACTGGGTGGGGCTACTCAGAAAAAAAAAAATGATAAGCAGGAGAGTATGAAGGCAAGGCCCGAGCCATCTAGACATGAAGCCCTGCAGAAATGAGACTGGGATTCAAGAGACAGGGAAAGCAGATAGTACCAACTATACATTTTGTTAATTTTGAAACCCCTGGCCTCTCAGGAAGTTGAGTATATAACAGATAAACATTACCAACTACAGGGGAAGGTGGAAAGGAAAGGGAACTCGGCATGTAGGAAGAGGGGGTGCTACTGAAGAGCCCACAGACGATCCACCTGCTGGGGCAGGGTTTCCCTCCAAGGCAGACTGCTGCCTAAACACTCCCTCTTCCTCACTTCTGTCCAGGCTGGGGCTCTAGACTTACATGCTATCAGGCGGGCCACAGTAGTCTTGAAGCGGTCAAAGATGTAGCCAGTGGGGAAGGTCATGAAGTTGTTCAATGAAGGATGCCAGGGTGAAGATGAGTAGAACTTCTCGTCCTGTGCTTTCGAGTCGGGGAAAGAAAAAGCTCTTAGGAACCCTGATTATGTAAGACAGAATCAAAATCACCCCACCTTCCTGCCAGGTTAGTTCTCGGACTGGACTCCCCTCTACCTTGAACAACTTTGCTGACCAGAAAGCTACCAAGTTGCTTTAAAATGTATTGGTCTCTAAAGGTCCTTTAAAAGCTGGTTCTTCTTTCCTTCCCTTGATAGCCTCCACACCAGGGGAAAGACGGGGCTGACAGTCCCTCTCTCATAGAAAGGCTGGCAGGGTGAGTAGGGAACAGAGACTTCTCAATTCTTTTCCAACTCCCAGGAACCAGGCACAGCTTCCTTTAAAAAGCTATCTTTGTCCTTACCATAGGGCCCTGTTACATTGCTCTGGAGCAAGCAGTCCTGTTCACAGGGCTTTAAAAAGTATTTTTCTTCTTTGAACACAAATAATAGTGAAGTCCAGCCAAAGAGGACACCAGCAAAACCGATGCATTCCGGGAGACCAGTCAAGAAGGTGGCCAAGTAAAGGGCAGGCCTTGCTTGCCATGGTCTGAGATGAAGTGGGGTCCACAAATCCTATCCTGAACTTCAGAGTCCACCACTGGTAGTGATGGTGGAAAATTCCTTTGCAAGCCCTCAACTTCAATGAGCCTTCTTTTTCCCAACTGTCTCAGGGTTGAGCAAGAAATACCATGGAATGGTTTGTCTGGATCCTGGAAAATAAGGCAGAAACAGACTGGTACAGGAAGTTTGTGAAAAAAGACAGCTGAGGGAAAAGGGTCCTCGAGAAAGGCCCCAAGGGTTTTTGGAAAGTAAAAACTTTCATATATGACCGGGGAATGTGGCTTAGCCATAAAATATTATCGAGAGTTCATTCCCAAAATGAAAGTCAAAAACAACACCAACCCCCACTACCCCCCAAAAAATACTGTTCCACATCCTTTCATTCCAACATCTGCGAAACTACCCATGGGTAAGGTAAGGAGGTCTCAGGCAACACATGCTATAGGGGTGGGGGGTCGGGGTGAGGGGCGGCGGATATCCGCCTATGTTTGGGGACTCACAAGAGGAGGTAGAAACCCCCAAGAACCCGACTTGAAAGTTGAATGCAGTCCACCAAAAGAGAGAAACCTGAGCCATTCAAAGGCCTGACTACAAGCAAATGCTCGTCTACATTTTGTGCGAGTATGAAACAAAAACTTCTAAAGGTTTTGTGAACTTGCCCCAAGGTCGCAGGCTACTTGTCATACGAAAATTTCCCCCAACAAGAGGCTTGTCTGGAACCACAATTCCCATCCCCCCTGCCTCTACCGACTTTTCACTAACTTCCACCAAGTCATAGCTCTCGCTCCAGTGGCAAGCCACTCTCACAAGATCGCGCCCCGCGCCCCACCCCCCCATCGCCACCGCCCCACCACCGCCACCGCCCCGCCACCGCGCCACCGCGCCACCGCCTTTACCACGCCCCGGGATACCTGAATCGCCCCGTCGGCTCTGCCCAAATCAGCTCTTCCCGGCCCGACAAACCCAGCTCGGCCAGACCCACCCGGTATCCTACCAGTCCTTTCGTGTGTTCCCAAGTCTGCATCTGCCCCCATCCCCTCTCATCGCCCCCCAGTCCTCTCCCCCTCTTGCCGCCCCCTCCCGTAAGGGCTGAGACCCCCCCCCGGTCTCCATCACCCCCTTCTTTAAAAAAACAAAACAAAACCCCTCTTCTTTCCCCTTTCCAACAGTTTCGGGTTGGTTCCAACCTGTCAGATTCGGACAGATCTTTTTTACAATTTTAAGCTTTGGAAACCCCCCCAACCCCCTAACCAAATTTTTTCCGTTCCGTCAAGAGATCAAACTGCACGGGGACCGTTTTTTTCCAACCATTCCTTGCCCACTCGGGTGGGGGGGGGAAAAAACTGTTTCCCCATTCCCCATCCCCACCCCCCCCCCCCCCAAATTTTATTCCCAATTTTTGCCAAAAAACCCCCACAAAACAGGACCGGAAACAGGACGAGGTGTTTTCCAAAACCACACTAAGGGGCCTTCCTTTACCCAAAGGACCTTTTTCATTGCCCCCCCAACCCCTAAAACCCCCCATCCGGTTCTGAAAAAGGGCTTCCCCCCCAATGCTTGTTTAAAAATTTTCCCCCCCCCATTTTTTATTAATCAAGACTTTTTAAAATTTGCCCATCGGACTTTGATAAAGAGAAGCGGCCAAAACCATTTTTCCCCCCTCCAGCCCAAGCAAATGACGGCCCCCTTGCCTAACCCGTTTTTTCCTCCTTTGAGGGAGCTTTTGTATTAACCTGCCCACCCCGTTTCCCCGGCCCCTTTTCCGGGGAATGGGGAAAACAACCCGGGAAAAGTTTTGCCGACACCACCAAAAAAAAAGTACAGAAAAGGTTTTTCATTTTACTGCAAGGGGAGGTGCTGTCCCCCCTAACCCCCAGGCTTCAAATGTAAAAGGTCAGACTTCCACTCCCCCGAAAAAAAGGGCGAAGGCTTAGTTAAGGACTGCCCCAAAAAAGACCCACCGGAAAAATTTTCGGGGGCAAACGCGGGAAGGGGGATTCCCCTTTTAGCTACCGGGCCAAAGGGAGTTTAGGGGGAACCCCCAAAAGGGTTTTTCCCCCCCAAGGTCACCCACAAGCCCAAAAATTGCCAACCCCCAAAACCCTTTTGGCCCTTTAAATTGTCCATCTTAACACCAGATTTTGGGAACTTGCAGAAAAAAAGCCCCTTTTTTTAAAAAATTTAAAAAAAAAATTTAAATTTTAAAAGGGGGGGGAAAGGGAAAGGGGGAACAAAAAAAAACAATTCAGACAAAGGGAAAAAGGGGCAAGTTTTTCCTTTTTCCGAATCACGGACCTGCGTAAGCAAGCCCCCCCCCCCGGGCTCTGTTTTCCCCTGGGGACCGGGGGATAAAAAAGGAAAAGAGAAAGGAAAAAAAGAAAATTTTAAAGGCCAAGATAAAAAAAATTAGAATGAAATCAGCGGGAACATCAGGAAACACACCCGGGGAGCCGCAGATCGGTAAACCAACCTAGTTTGGGACTCCTCCTCCCAAGTAGGAACCCCCCCTACACCCCCTTGACGAAAAGGGGCCTGCCTCTGTAAAAACAGGCCATAAAAACTAAAAGGAAACCCCTTGATTTTCAACCCTTATTCCTATTTTGCTTGGGCTTTTCAGCAAAAGGGGAGGGGTTTTTCGGGGTCCCATAGCTCTCCCAATGGGGATTTTCTTGGAACTCAGCAAAAATTTGTTATAAAAAGGGTCGTCGCTTGACCCCAAAACACTCCAACCTTTCCCTTCCCTCCTTCCTTTTCCCCCCTTCCTTTGTTTTTTCGTTGTTGTTGTTTTTGTTTTGTTTTTAATTTGTTTGGTTCAAAGATTCAAACCAGCCAGGGGGGGAACTCGGAGCCCCCCCCCCCTCCCCCTCCCCCCGGAGGCAAAGGAAGGGGCTAGAGTAAAAATTTTTTCCAGGCAAGCTCGCCAACACTTTAACCAACAACATGGGCCATTAAAACCTAAAAAAGTAAATCATCTGGAACCAAAGACTTTTCCGGCAAGGAAAAGGGCAAGACCTACCAAACAGTTTATAATGAAGGGAATTACTTCAACCCTTTCCACAAATCATGTCTTATTGATTCCCACTTCCTACTCATCCTTCTACTACACCATACCAATAACCCCTTCTCACCAAGTTTTAAACACCCCCTTTAAATCATACATCACAATCAGGGTTTCCCTTTTTTATAACACTGGTTTAACTGTTTATATTTTTCCAATTAGCCACTTAATCCCCTCATTCTGGAATAAAAACCTACATCCTAACTTCTTATGCTATCTACAAAACAAATAAATAACTTACAAGTCATTTCCCGAGGGGGGAAAAAGATTAAGGCTGTAGCTCACGATGTCTGCCAATTTCACATGAGTCCTGATTCAACCCCATCACTGGAGTGAAAGATTTTCCTGATTCCCCAACAAACCCCAGGGGTGGAAAAAAAATAAAGGGGTTTCAAAATCACTTTTTGCTACATAAAAATTTCAAGACCAGCCGGGGCTTATGAGATGTGCAAAAAAATAGTTGAGATAGATAGATAATAGAAGTAAAGTTTAGTGATAGTTGATAGATAGATAGTAGATGGTATCCTGATACAGACAAATGATCGTCCTCAGTCACCCCCCCCTCCTTTCCCAAGGCAGTCCTACCGGCCCCTTTAACAATCCCCATGAAAACTCCCCCCCCCCCCAACTCTGTGTCCCCCCGGGGCGGGATTCACAAACCCTTTTTTTAACCCTCTTTATAGGGGATAAACTGTGACCCTTTTTTCACACCAAGTATACAAACCAGCCAGGCTAAGGACAAACCCAAATAGAAAACGACAATATAGATCAAAGGGGTTTTATTCTAATTTAAAGTGGTTTCCCCCACCTACAATAAGCAACCAAAAAAACCCTTTAAAGTTTTGCCCAGCTGCTTGTTTTTTAGTTTACTCCAAAAGGAGTCAAGTTGACAACTGAATTAACCCCTCACAGTGCCTTTCAAAATGTGGGCTTTGAAACCAAAAAAATATTTTGGCTTTCCCCCATCTACATTTCTTCTAAAAAGGGGGTTTGGGAGCCTAATTTTTGCTTAAAAAAAAAAAAAATTCAAAAAATTTTAAAAGAAAAACATTTCCCCCTTTCCATTCCAATGGAAAAAAAAAATTTTCCTTCCTCCTGATTAAGCCAGAAAAAGGGGGAAAACAATTTCATGGGAAAAGCCCAATTACCTATTTCCTGACTTCACTTTCCCGCATCTTAAATCAGTCAGGTTGTGATGGGTTTTGTATATAATTTTAGAAAATTGCCCTTTTGAACACGGGCTAATCTTGTTTTAAAAAAAAAACTATTTAATTTTTAGAAAAATCAAAAAAAAAATTAATCAAAAAAAAAAAAAAAAGAATGATATTTAAAAGGGTTTCTAAAGGGCCAAACCTAACAAAAAAATAAAGGGGGGGGGGCATCTCGTTTCATAAGGGGTCAGCCCCCTTTTAAAGTGCCCATCCCAAAAGAAGGACCATTTTTGAGCTCTAGCGTTTTAACGTAGCTCTGACAGAATTTGGGGTTCTAAACCAGGTAACGGGGAAGGGGGGAAGTCACAAGCTAGACTCTTTGGGGTCTTTAGTGCTTTGAAAGTTCTGTAAGGTTGATGTGGTCACTGACAAAGCTGGAGTCACACAGAGAAGGCCCTTCATTTGGGAAAAAATGCCTCCAGAGACCAGCTGTAAACATTTCAAAATTATGAAAAAAGGTGGGAAGTCCATTTGGGGGGTGCCATCCCTGGGGTCCTGGGTTCTATAAGAAAGAAAGCGAAAGGCAGGGACCAAGCCAGTAAGTAACATCCCTCCATCCCGCATCAGCTCCTACCCCGGGGACCTCTTGATTCCGCCTGACTTCCTTTTGTGAAAACCAATGTGGAAGGTAAACTGAAAAAACCCCCTTTGCTCCCCAATTGCTTCAGGGTCAATGTTTGTGAGAATAAAATCCCCTATAAACAGTAGGACGTGGGTAAAGAGGGAGGGCCTCCATTTCTAGGAGACCTTTTTAGAGGAAATAAACGGAAGGGCCCAAGGGAGCACTGATGGAGGTTTTCTCTCAGACCCCTCACATCACCATCCAGTCTATGGCACCATCGGGGCACATCTGTTACGTTTCCATCAAAATGGGTTTGGGGAAATAAAGCAGGAGCACAGGGCCCACTGCCCGGGGGCCTTGGGGGTGTCCTGCTACCTCCCCCTCTCCCCTTGGCTTCCTTCCACGCTGGTGTTGGCATTTTCTATTCTACTGTAAACAGATTACCCAACAATACGCAAATGGAGAAAAAACTATTTGACTTGTGGTTTTCAGCCCCGTGACAGGGAAGGGGCACGCTAAAACTAAAAAGCCCCCTGCCCCATTTTGCCAAACCACCATCTCACTCACCCCCCGGAAGCGAAAGACTAGACCTAAAACTAATTATCACCAAAACTCACGATGTAGCCCAAACCTTTTCAACCATGACGCGTGGCCTCGATACCTACACGCGAACCTGGACAAAAGGACTTCCCTAAATGTTTTAAAATCTGCAAGCAGGACACCAGATCCCCCCGGGCTCTAAGGGGCCCTCCTTTTAAAGTCCTTTACTTGGGGAGTTTGCATTTTTTGCCTCCTAATCCTTTTGATGGTGGACCCCCTCAGGTATTTCCTATTCTTCAGGGGCATTGGAACTTCTTCCCCTTTAGGTTTATATTTTACTTTTAATTAAAAAAAAACTTCAAAAAGTTGGGTTTTGGGGGATACATGAAAGAGGAGACAGGGCCCCCAGAAAAAAAGTCAGAGGCCCCCCTGGACCCCTGCCGCAACCCCCTGAGGCTTTTTGATGGGGGGGGTGGGAGTTTCTTAGCACGTAAACAGGGGCCTTCCCCCTTCACTAACCAAACAAAAATTTTTTCCCCTCCTTTTGCTTTGGTTCCATGTAAACCCCCTTTAAATAGTTCACAAAACCGTGACCCAAACCTAAAATGCAAATGCAGTCATGCAATTTTGTCCACCAAAATAAAATTTAAAGTCCTTTTAACTTTTAAAAAAAAATCCACCCTTTACCAAATGTTTAGATTATAGCAAACCCCCCCCAGAATTCTTTGCCAAAACAATAGGAATTACTTCTTCTCATTTTCCTAAACTGTTTTCCCACGAAACTCACCATTTTCCGTCCAGCTCCCTTTTAACAACACCCAAACCCAGAATTACAAAATTTCTAAAAAATGTCCCTTGCCCCCCCGGCCTGCATCTCCTCCCTTTAAAAGGTGTTTTCCCGAAACCATTTCTAAAACCCCAAAGCTCCTTTGGTTTTTTAATTCCCAAACCCACCCAAACTGACCAAGACCCCCAACACTGGGAAAAAACCCCAAAGGGAAAAAATTTCGGGTCAACCCTGGGGTTTTTAAGTTCATTTAGCCCCAAACAGGGATTTTGGGGGAGGACCCAAATTTTACCCGGAAAAAAACCCCCCCCCTAAGGGGGGCTACCCCAAAAAACCTCAAAACCCCACCAGCCACTCCCAACCTTAACGGCTTCACAATCTTCAAATTTTTAACACAACGGGAGGTAAAAAGAATTGAGGGCATGAACTGGAGGAACAACACAGTTTTTAAAGCCATCGCATGTTTTTCATCGCAAAACAACAGGAAACTAATTTGTTTGGTTTTTGGTTTGGTTTGGTTTTGAGCCCAGGTTTTCTTTTAATCCTGGTTTTCCAAACTCAGACCCAGGCGGATTTGTTTGCCTCCCGAGGGCTGGGTTAAGCAGCATCATATGCCCATCAATAACGGGATTTTACAGAGTCAAATGCTCAGATTATTAAAAATTTATTTTTATCATTTTAAATTTTTAAATTTATTAACAATGGAGCTAGGGGTGGCGCCTCATAGAAAGAACAACAGTTAACAACCGGACCCTCAGCTCCAGACTAAACCGCCACCAAAAGCAACATGGTTGGTCTGGGCCCCCCCCCTCAACACATGGACTACCTTTGTCTGGCTTCAGTAGGAGGTGCATTTCAAAAGGTTTTTAGGGGGGGGAAAACTAATGGGGGTATAGGGGAATAATTTGTGGGTGGGTGGGGGAGCATGGGGGGGTTGATGCGGGAGCACCCTTTAGGGAAAGGGGGGAGGGGGGAAAAAAAAATTTGGGGGGGAGTTTGGGGGGGGCCGGTTAAAAAAATAAAAATTTTTAAAAAAGTTAAATGAACATTACAAAAAAAAAAAACAAAAAAAAAAAAAAAAGCACACCGTAAATCTCCAGGGGGCCCCTTTAAACCCAAGGTGTTTTCCCCCCCAAAACACGGGGGTCAGGATACGATTCCCCGCAGCCCGGAGAATTTTTAAAAAATTTTTGGGGAGAAACCTCGCCCCCTTTTTTCCAAAACCTCGCCTTATCTGTCCCCCAAGACCACATCGGTTTAAATTGGATGGACCCACTAGTATTTTTAACCCCTTTAAAAGTTAACAAATAAAGTAAATTAAAATAACTATAAAATTTAAACAAAAAAATTTTCGGTATGGGAAAAAACTGTCCCACTTGTTTTTGGCTATTTGCCGTTAAAAATTTTAAGGGGGGAAAAAATTGCTTTTTCCCCCTTTTACCCCCCAGCCAAAAAAAGAAATCGAGGTTTTTGGTCATTCTCCAAAATGAAAATTTTACGCAAGGAAATTTTTGGGGGGAAAATCTTTCCCAATTTTTTTTTTTTCAGAGGCCCAAAAAAAATTCCCCCGGGCCCTCCTCTGAGCCTTTGGGGATTTAAAAGGGGCCCCGGGGCCCCAGGTGTTTTGGGCCCTCCCCCGGGGAAAAAAAACTTTAGCCCCAAATCCAGAGGAAGCTAAATAATTTTAATTTTTAAAAACTATTTAAATACAAATCAAAAACAACCCTTTTTGGGGAAAAACCTTTTTTTTTTTTTTTTTTAACAAATTTTTTTTAACACAAAAATCCAAAAAATCAATGCAAAATTTTCCAGTATTGGCTTTAAAATTTTAAGGAACCCGAAGTTAAAGAGAACCCCGGCTATGCCAAAAATTTCCCTATAACCATGGATCGAAATTTTCCCGAGCGTACCTAAAGGAAGGGGTTTTTTAAAAACATTTTAATTTCCGGGGTGTGAGCCCGGGGACCCTGGGGTTGGGGGCCAGGGGGGTTTATTTAAAATTCCCCACACACCCCCAAAAAACCAAATTGGATTGAAAAACCCCTGACAACCCCTGGCCCCTTTTTGAATTTTGGTCACCCCCAACAAACCCCCAACCACACTGCCCTTTTATCCCCAAGCAACTTCAGAATGGCCACTCAAAGACCCCTCTTACAGGCAACTGAGCGGTTTTTGTTTGTTTTTCCATTTTAAAATCCCCTTCAAAGCGGCTTTTTTTTAAAATTTCTGTGCCTAAAAACGGCGGCGTCCTTTTTGATTTTGGGAACTAAAAATTTTTTTTAAAGCGAATTTTCCCCGTTTTTTTTCTTACAGGGGCCCCCTTTTTTTAAAAATAAGGGGTGTGTTTTTTGGGCCCCCATTTTTTTTTTTTGGGGTTTTTTATAATTTTTTTTGGAACTATTTAAAAAAAAAATCCCAAGGGGGTTTGGGGGCCCCGGGCCCCCCCCCCACCTTAGGCTGGGCCAAAAATTTGTGGGAAAAAACCCCCATGTCTTAATCATTTAGGTCTGAGAGAAACACATTTGGGGTTTCTTTTTTCTTGGGGTTTCCGGGGTTTTTCCAAAAAGAAAAGGGGGGGGTTTTGCCCCCCAAAATTTTTTTTTTAGTCAGGATGAATTTGGACTACTTAAGGGGAAAAAGGGGGGTTTTTATTTTTTATTTTTGGGTTTTGTTTTTTTATCTTTAAAAAAAATTTTTACCATTTTTCTACTTTAGTTAAAAGACAAAAATTGGGGGTTATACGTTGGGGGGGAAAAGGGGGGGAATAATAAAATTTGAAAAAAACAAATAAGATTTTGGGGGTTTAACTTTAAAAAAGGTTTATCTAAACTTTCCTAAATTTTAAAATCTTTTTTTTGGTTTTAAAAAAAAAGAATTTTTTTTAAAAGAAGTTTTTGGAAAAATTTTTTCTTTCATTGATATAAATTTTTATTAAATTTTAAAAATTAAAAATTTTTTTAAAAAAAATTTTTGGTAATTAAAAATTTTTAAAAAGGGATTTTTATGGTCTCAAATTTTTAAAACAGGGTTTTTCCCCTTTTTTTAAAACCATAAAAAATTTTTTTTAAAAAAGCATCAATTTTTAAAAGTAAAAATAAAGGCAAACTCAATGAGTTTTAAAAAAATTAATTTTTTTTAAACAATAAATTTTTAAAAATTAAAAAAAAAAAAGAAAAAAGGAAAAAAATAGTTTCAAATTTGGTTGTTAAATTTTGGGGTTTTTCAAAAACCCAAAAAAAAATTTTGGTAGGGGGTTTTGGCATTTTATCTTTTTTTTAAGGGTTTTTTTATCAAAAAATTTTAAACCCAAAATTTCGAAGGGCCCCCTTTTTTTTATTGTTTTAAAGATTAGAAAAAATCCATATGGGAAAGGGGGGGTTTCAAAGGGGGGAAAAGCCCCTTTCAGGCCCGGGGGGGCCCCCAAATTTTTTCTTGGGGGAAAATTTAAGTAAAAAGGGGAAAAAAGAAGGAAAATTTTTTTTAAAAAGGGGGGAAAAGGGAAGGGAAGGGCCAAAAAAACGAAAAAAAAAAAAAATAGTTTAAAGGGGAGAGGGAAAAAGTTTCCCCCTTTTTTGGGGGGGGACTTTGGGGTTTTAAAAAAAAAATTTATAATTTTGATTTTTTTTTTTTTTTTAAATTAAAAAAATAAAATTTTTAAAATTTTTTTAAAATTTTTTTTTTTTAAACCCTATTTTTAAATTCTGGTTTTTTTAAAAAAAAATTTTAAAAAAAGTTTGGGGTTTTTTTGGAAAGAAATTGCCCCAAGGTTTCCCCCAAGGGGGCCCCCGGGGAAAACTATTTAAATTTTTGGTTGGGAAAAGGGGGGGGAAAAAGGGAAGGGGGGGAAAAAGGGGGTAGAGAAACCATCAAAAAAAGGGGTGGGAAAAAGGGGAAATTTTGGGGGGAAAAGGGGGAAAAAAATTTTTTGGGAAAGTAGGAAAAAAAGAGGAGGGGAAAGAAAAAAAAAATAAAGGAAAAAAAAAAGGAAAACCCCCGGACCCAAGGGGGAGAAACCCTTTAAATTTTTTGGGGGGAGCCCGGCGAGGAAACAAAAAAAATTTTAAACCAACAAAACCCCCCCCTTTTTTTCTTTAAAAAAAGTCTTTTCCCAAAAAAGGGGTTTTTTTTAAAAAAATTTTTTTCCCCCCCCCAAAATTTTAATCAAAAAAATTTTGGGTTTCCCTAAAGGAAGAAATTTCCCTTATCACCCCTCCCCCCTTTCCCCTTTTTAATCTTTTTTTTTTAAACCCGGGTTTAAAGGGCGTCCCAAGCTTTTTTTAAGGGAAAAAAAATGGAAAAAAAAAAAAAAAGGGGGAAAAAATTTTTTAATTGGCCCCCAAAACTTTTTTCCCCGGTGTTGCCACCAGGGGAAAAAAACCAAAAAATTGCCAAAAAAACCCCCCCAAAATAAATCTAAATTAAAAATGGGAAAATTTTAATGTTTTGTTTGGGGGAAGCCGGGGGGTATGGGGAAAAAAAATTTTGGGGTTTGAATAAATTTTTTTTGGGGGGTTAAATTTTAAACCCCCCCATTTTTTTTAAACCCCTTTTTTTAAAAAAAATTTTTGGGGGGGTTTTTCCGAGGGGGCCGCCCTTCGTTTGGGTTTGGGTTTCTTTTTTTAAAAAAAAAGGGGTCCCGGGGGTTTTCGAAAACCCCTTTTGGTTTTTTTACCCCCGGGCTAAAACCCTTCCCCAAAAAAATTTAAAAAACCCTTCCGGAAAAATTGTTTTGTTTCCGGAAATCCCCTTTTTTTTCCCTGCCCCATGGTCTCAAAGCCTTCCCAAAAACTTTTTAAAAAAAACCCCCGTGGGGCCCCCGGCCTAGGGGGTTTTTTTTAAATTTTTTGGTTTTTTAGCCCCCCCCTAATCCAAATAAAATCCCCAAACCCCGTGGCCGGCCCAAAAGGTTTTTTTAAAAATTTTCCAAAATGGGGGGTCCCCAAAGGGCTTTTGGGGGGAAAAGAAAAGCCATAATATTTTCTTGATCCCCCAATAAATTTTTTTTTTCCCCAAATTTTTCCCCATCCCAGGGCCCAAAAGGGGGGTGCCCCCAATAAAAAACCCCCAAAACCCCCCCCCGGTTCCAAAAAAAAAATTTTTTGTAGATTGGAGTGGGCTTTTTCCAAGATCAATTTGGCCCCTTTTTTCCAGAAACGAGGAAAATATCGGAATCCGGAAGGGGGGGATAGTTTTAGGGAAACCCCCTCCCCCTTTTCCCTACTTTAAAAAATTTAATTTTTTGTTTTTTAAAACCCAAATTTCCCAAAAAAAAAAAAACCCTTTTCCCCCCAACCCCCCAACCTTCTTTTTTAAAACCAATTTTTGGCTTAAATAAAATTTTTTAAAAAAAATTTTTTCCCTTTTTCCCCCCCCCACCCCCCCCCCCCCAATTTTTTTGCAAAAAAGGGGGGAAACCCCCTTTTTTGGGGGCCATTTGGGCCCCCGGGGGCCAAACCCCGTTTTTAAGCCCAGGGGCCCCCCCGGGGGGCCCTTTTTTCTTTCCCAAAAACCCCCCCCCCAAAACTTTTCCCCCCCCCCCCCCATTTTTAAACCCCCCCAACTTTCCCCCCAAAATTTTTTTTAAAGGGCTTTTTTTCCCCCCGGGGTGGTTTTAAAAAAAAACCCCTTTTTCCCCCCGAAAAACGGCCCTTTTAAAAAAAATTTAAAAAAAAGTCCCCCCCCCAACTGTGGGCAAAATTTTGGGCACTTTAAAAAACAAAAATTTTTTTGGGAAAAAAAACCCTTTGCATGGGCCCAAAACCCCCTTTCCAGGGCCCAAAAAACAGTTGGGCTTTGGGGTTTTTCCCCGGGCCAATTTTTTTTTGCCCAAAATGTTTTTCAGAAATAAAAAAAATTTCTTTTTTATTTTTTTTGGGGGGGTTTTTTGGGGAAAAAAGGGAATTTTTAAAAACCCCCCTTTAAACTGGGAATTTTAAAAACCAATCCCCCCCCCCAAATTTTTAAACTGGGAAAAAAGGGGGGGGGAAAGGATTCAAAAAAATTTTTGGGTTTTTTCCCCCGTTTTTAAAAAGGGGGTTTTTTTTCCCCCCCAAAGAAATTTTTCCAAAATGAATGAAAAACTGAACAGGGTAAGGCGAGGCTGCAGCAACAGAGGGGTGTGTAGGAGCAGTTGCTTGGGAAGTGTCTGGCAGTTTCCAGTGGCGTTAAATAAACACCCACTGATCATCCGGGTTCAACCAGAGGACAAGAACCACTCTGTGTGTGTGAGTGTGTGTGTGTATACAAGTATGTGTCTGTGTGTACAAGTATGAATGTGTGTACAAGTATTGTACAAGCATGTGTGTGCACACAAGTGTTTATGTGTATACAAATGTACAAACGTGTGTGCACAAAAGTATATGAGTGTGTTTGAGTGTGTATATGCTGTGCCTGTGTGTGCATTGTGTATGAATATGTGTGTGCATGAGTGTATGAGTGTGCATGTGTTTTACAACTATGTGTGCTGCAAGTCTATGTGTGTATGTATAGTGTATGTGTGTTCTCCAGAGGAAAAGAACTGATAATAACTGATAAGAATGAATCTGTCTCTACATAAAGGAGGTTTATTAGAATGAAGTTTATTAGAATGAGTTTATTAGAAAGGAGGTTTATTATTACAGGCTGTGTTCCAACTAGTCAAACAATGGCTGTCTACCCACCGGAGGTCCAAGAATCCAGTAGTTGTTCAGTCCACAGGTCTGGATGTCTCAACTGGTCTTTGGTGTACATTACAGTGAAGATGCAGGCTCCAATGCCAGTGAAGGAATGAACTTCCCACTGAGAGCAAGGACAAGAAGGCAGAGAGCAAATGTTTCTTTCTCCCTTGTCCTTTATATAAGCTACCATGAGAGAGTGTGGCCCAAATTTAAGGTGGGTCTTCAGACCTCAAGTGATCCAAAACACTAAAAATTCCTTAAAAATATGTCTAGTGGCTTGAAGCTTTTAGTTAATTTCAGAGGTAGTCAAGTTGACAACCAAGAATAGACACTCAGTGTGTGGTGTGTGTGTGTATGTGGTGTGTATGTGTGCATGCCTGCTGTCTGTCTGTCTGTCTGTCTTGCATGTTATGGGGATTTGGTCTTAATTATGAACAATGACTAAGCCATCTGATATGGATTGCCTCATACTAGAGCTTCCTCAAGTCAGACAGCCATAATTAGACATAAAGTAAGGGAGTATACAGAACAAGCTAGACCTCATAAGCATGAAATGGAACCCAAGAAGATGGAATGAAGCCTTAGACCCCAGTTTTGCTGCATCTCATGTGCTGTATCTTCCTGAAGCCAAGGGCCTTCAGTGGAAGTCACCTCAGACACTCCTGACTCCAGAGTAGAAGCCAAGCAAAGGGGAGCCAGCTATGGACTCATGCCAGTCAGGCCCTGCCAGAGATTAGGCACAACATATTTGAGCTACAAAATGACAGCTGCTTCCTTTCCACTCTCCATGCCCTCCAGAATCTCCCTGGAGATCCACCCTCACCAGAAACACAGGAAAGGAAATTCTACAAGTCTCCAGATTATGAACCTCCCACCCCTGCCCTTTGGCCAAACAATTGCACTTAAGATTCACCTGAAAGAAATGTGTGTGTGTGTGTGTGTGTGTGTGTGTGTGTGTGTGTGTGTGTGTCCACCATGTGAGAGCAGGAGGGAGTTCACAGTAGCTTTATTCAAAGAAGCCCAGGCCTATAGTCCACCAATAAGAATATAGATAAGCAAACTGTCTTTATTCACACAATGGGTATTACTCCACAAACATAAAGACCTTTAGAAGTTCAAGGTCATCCTTGGCTACATAATACATAGGAGACCAGTCTGGGATACAGAAGAGTCTGAAGAAAGAGAAGGAGGAGGAGAGGAGGAGGGGAGGGGGAGGGAGGAGGGAGGAGGACAGGAGAGAGAGAGCAAGAAAAGAAACAATGTTTGTACCATTCCATTTGTGTAAAGGTCAAGGTGGGCAAAGCTAATTGAGAGGGACAGAAGAAGGACCATTAGTTACCTCTGAGAGGAAGGGTGGGTTTGTTGTCTTTAGTCAGAAAGCCTTCTGTAATTGTTTACTTTCTCACTGTTGTAGCTAAATACCTGACAGAAATAACTCAGGCAAACAGCAATTTATTTTGGCTCACAGTTCAAGAACTCTCCATCACGGTGGCAGGAGCTTACAGAGTGGTTTTTCTCTTGCACTTTGGAGGAGGAGGAAGCAGAGAGTAGACCAGAACCAGGCTTGGGTTACAACTTCAAAGATTCACCCCCCTCATTTCCTGTTTCCTCAGCCAGGAATGGCCATGTCAGCTTCCACAGATGCCTCCCACAGCAGCCGGGACAGCTGGTTAGCACCAGTTTGCAGGTAATACTCCTGCTGTCTTAGTTTGGGCCATTTTTACTGTCACAAAACACCATGACCAAAGCACCTTGGGAAGGAAAGGGTGTATCTGCTTACACTTCCATATCACCAAGTCAGGATCTCAAACAGGGCAGGATCCTGGGCGAAGGAGCTGGCGCAGAAGCCATGGAGGGGTGCTGCTTACCACTTGCTCCTCATGTTTTGCTCAGCATGCTTTTTTAAAGAACCCCAAACCACCAACCCAGGGATGGTACCACCACCTCCCATATCTATCACTCATTAAGAAAATGCCTCAAAGGCTTGCCTACAGCCTAATCTTACAGAGGCATTTCCTTGTCGATGACGTTAGCTTGTGTTAAAGTTGACATAAACCAAACCAGAATACCTGCCCATATGTAAAAGTTCACTGGACTGTGTTAGATCTCTGAGGCAGTGTAAAGAGACGAAGGCAGAAAAAGAGACAGAGGTCTGACCTTCAACAGACAGGACTGTTTATTTATGCATACAGTAAGGGGCAGCCTCTTCCCTCAGGACATTTAGGGGTCTGCCAGGAGAACAGTTGCTACATTCCCTTATATGGATGGGATGATGGGTTTAGGAATGAGGAAATTGTTGCAGTCATAATCCACTTATCTCTCCTGCAGTCTCTCCTTCCTGAAATGGTTTGCCCAAGGCTGTCCCAGTAGACATTCTTTTCTAGAATAACCCCGGAAGTTCATCTGTAGTCTTGTGGGACTCCTGTTTTACGTCCAAGATGTTTTATCAGACAGCGCCTCTGTGGTTAGTACTCTGAACTGTATACATGACTTAGGAGCTGAAGAGATGGCTCAGCAGTTAAGAACACATGCTGTTCTTGCAGAGGACTGAGTTCAGTCCTCTCTGCCCTCCACAGGCAGAAGAAAGAAGAGGGAGGGGAGGGAGGGAGGGAGGGAGGGAGGGAGGGAGGGAGGGAGGGAGGGAGGGAGGGAAGGAGGAAGAAGGGAAAGAAGGAAGGAAGTGCATTCACATGAACATACCCACACACATAATTAGAAAGAAAACCTTTTTTATTTTTTGAGATTTGTCCTTATTTTATGTGTATGGGTGTTTTGACTACGTGTATCTCTGTGTATTGTGTTCACAGTCCCTATAGAAACCAGAAGTGGAGGTTGCAACAGTTAACTGCCATGTGGGTGCTAGGAATTGAACTTTTAACTGCTGAACTAGCTCTCCAGTCCTCGTGTGTGTGTGTGTGTGTGTGTGTGTGTGTGGTGTGTGTGTGTGTGTGTATACACATGTGCCAAAATGATGCATACATAGAAGTCAGAGGCCTGATGGCAAGGACCCTTACCAGCTGGGCCATCTCCCCAGCCCCACTCACCTTCTGTTTGGACAGTGTCTCTCATTAGGCTGGACTGACTGCTCAGTTGGTTCCAGGAATCCACTGTCTCCACCTCCCCTCTGCTGGGATTACAAACACAACCATCACACCTAACTGTCTTTTCCTTTTTCTCCTTCCTTCCTTTTTCTCTCATGTGGTTTCTGGGGACGGAACTTGGGGTCCTTGTGCTTACAAGGTCATCCCTTGTCCAACTAATCCCTTGAAAAAAAGAATTCTTGCACAAACAAGGTACTCGTCACATAGAACTTCATCAAACAAGATGTCCCTTCTGAGTAACGCATACGGTGTATTAATGTCTGAAACAGCTTTTGGTTATAACATGCCAGGCAGATTAATGGTTTCCTGCTCTTGTGGACCATCCCCTGGGAGCTGCCAGGAACTGAAGCTTCTTTGTTCTCCTCACACTTTCCTCCACCACTCTGCCCCGCTCTCCTGTTGTGACAGACTGGACTCAGCTGGTACCCAGAACCACTGCTCTGTCTTAGTGGCTGGGTCTTGCTGTCTTGGTGCTGGAGAGTCTCCCTCTGTAGGGAGGAGCTTCTCCAGAAAGAACTCAGGATGATCAAGCAAGACCTACACTCAGATGGCCCAGTGTTCCAAAATATGTATCCTTCCTTTCTTTCTTCCTTTTTCTTTCTTCTTCCTTCCTTTCTTTCTCTCTCTCTCTTTCTTTCTTCCCTTCTCTCCTTTCTTCCCTCCTTCCTTTCCTTTGTTGTTCTCCTGGCACTCACTCTGAACTCACTATGTAGCTGAGACTGACCTTAACTTGATCCTCCTTCCTCTACTACCTAAGTGCTAGGCTTGCTAACGTCTTGGGGATTGAACCTAGGACTTTGGTGTAGGCTAGATACTCCACCAACTGAGCCACATCCCAGACCCCGCTTCATTCTGTTTTCAGCATAAATGGTAACAGTAAGGCAGCTTATTAGTTAAAAGTACATGCTGGGGCTGGAGAGATGGCTCAGTGGTTAAGAGCACTGGCTGCTCTTCCAGATGTCCTGAGTTCAATTCCCAGCAACCACATGGTGGCTCACAACCATCTGTAATGGGATCGATGCCCTCTTCTGTGTGTCTGAAGACATTACAGTATACTCATATAAATAAAATAAATCTTTTTTTAAAAAAAATACGTGCTGTACACTCCTGATGACCTGGTTATGTCTGTAACCCATGGTACGTGCAGAGTGTGTATGTGCACGCACACACACACACAAATAAATGTAATAGAATTTATAAAAAATATTTAGTATTATTGCTGTGTGTGTTTGTGTGGTGTATTAAAAAGAAAAATAATCGTGAATGCTCATTCGGGGATAGCGTCAGTGCAAGCTCAAGGCCCCACTCTCTCTCTTCTTTGCTGTATCTCTTGCAGAGCCTCAATCTCAACCCTTCAGAGATTCATGTTACTGTTTCCTCTATAGAAGGTGGTTCTCTCTCTGTCTCTCTGTGTGTCTCGTCTCTCTTCTGTCTCTCTCTCTCTCTCATTTACAAATCCCTGCAATTAAGCAAAGCATGTCCACATTCCCTCCTCATCACCCCACCTATCTGAGGAACTTGGGCAGAGTCTGGCCTGGCCTGGCCCTTTCTTTTAGCTGAGCCTTGGAGTGCTGCATGTACAGACACTTTCCCTGGGACACAAGAAACATCTTTTGCCCACAGGTGAAAGGTATCTCACTCCAAAAGAAGTGACATTTAAAAGGGGCCATTGCTTAGTTAAGTGACAAGGAGACAAGAGGGGCGGAGTCAAAGCCTACTGCTGACACTCCATGTTCCAGCCAAGCCAGTTAAGGCCAAGTGTGCTAAGTCTCACCAGGCTCACAGTGACACCTAGCAACAACCTCCCTTTCACCTCCCAAAGCCAGACAGCAGCTCAACCAGAGGACCTGTCCTGAGGAAGAAAGGTAGTAGGCTTCCTGAAGGCTCCACCCTGTTCAGTGGGCTTCCTCCTGCTGGAACAGCCAGAGCTATACAGGGTGCAGGTATCAGGGCAGGCTTGATTTATCATCCTCTAACTTTAGAACTGGACTTAACTACAGTGTCTTCCCTTCCCACATGGGGTCAGGCTTTAAGAGTCAAAGGGTCTTGAACCAAATCTAGAAGTTTTAGATGAAGCTGGCTACCAACAAAGAAGTCCAAAGCAAATGAGTTTAGGAGAATGTTGGACAAATAGTTCCAACAAGATGGCTGTCACATTGACCCCCACAGAATAGCAGGCACTCTCTATGGCCCCTACTAGGTCACCATAGACCTTTCTGTACTTTAGCTACATATTTGTGTTTGGGGCGGCTTGATTTCTCAGTTCTCTCTTTATGGCACATTCTTGTAAACAAACCCAATATGGGAAGGGTCCTTTAGTCATTTGCTAAAAGAACTGTTGAATGATTGCCATATGCCAAGGACCACTTCAAATGCTGTGGGCTCAATAGCAGCATCAGATGGGCATAGTGGGGGACACTTAATTCAAGCACTTGGCGACACAGAGGCAGGCAGATCTATGTGAGTGCAAGGCCAGCCAGAGTTCCATAGAGAGATCCTAGCTTTTTTTATAAAAAAAATGTTTTTTGGATATTTTGAAGCAGCGTTTTTCTGTATGACATCCCTGGCTGTCCTGGGACTTGCTCTGTAGACTAGGCTGGCCTCAAACTCTGAGATAGGCCTGCCTCTGCTTCATAAGTACTGAGATTAAAGGCATGAGTCACCACCACCCAACCATTAAAAGATAATGTTTTTTAAAAAAAACCTAAATTCCTGTTTATACTCAATTAGAATAAACCAGACAATAAATAATAAAACTAAAGAATAAATAACTAAAAAGGCTATGGGGTTATAAGTGTTGTGTAGTTATTTTTCTTATCACTGTGACAAAGTCCCTAACAAAGCAACTTAAGGGAGAAAGGATTTTATTCAGGGCTGAAAGAAAGAAAGAAAGAAAGAAAGAAAGAAAGAAAGAAAGAAAGAAAGAAAAGAAAGAAGAAGAAGAAGAAAGAAAATAATTAAACAAATCAATGTTTTAAATGTATGAATATTCTTTCTCTTTCTTTCATGTCCAGGCAAGATGCTAGGGTCAAACCTATGGAGTAAGGTAAACATTGTATTTGACCTTCATCATTCCACAAACTATTCGCCCTCTCCACTGTGGCAGCCATGTTGTTTGGGGTTCAATCCATTGGAAAGGCTGCCTTGATGAGTCCAACACAATCGTGCTAATAACATAGTCCTTTCCAAGAGACAGTTTCAAGAGCCCTGACAAAATCAATCACCCTATACATTTTCCAGTGGCCAGCTCTGATGGGTTTTGACTCAAGTTATCCTAGACAGAAGGAAGTGTCTTCATTCCATGGCTGGGTTATATTATGGTTAGAATATTAAATGTCCTCCAGGATCATGTGTTGAAAGTGTTGATCTGCAGCTGGTGGTGCTGTTTTTGTAAGGGGGTAGAAACTTTAAGATGTGGGACTGCACTAGAGGAAAGAGGTTCCGGTATAGGGCATCCTTGGGAGCTATATCTTGCCCACTCCCGCCTGCTTCTTCTCAGCCACCTGACTATTACAAGATGAGCAGCTCTGCTCTACCACCCTCTACCAAATGTTCTACCTTACCAAGGTTCCAAAAGCAATAGAGCCAGCCATTGGACTGTAACATCCTGAAAACATAAGACATCCTCATTTGTTTTCACCGGTATTTTTGTCATGGCTACAAAAAGCCTGACTAACTCAGGTCACTTGTCAATGTAGCCTTGGCTGTCCTAGAAGTCAACTTATAATCAAGACAGAACCAACCTGGTTTAGGATGAAGCCATAATGTAGACAGAACTTGAATCTTAACAGTATCAGTAAGCCATTGAACTGATCAATCCTCATGTCTCTACCTCTGGAGCCATGGCCAGCTACTTCTCAGAAAAAGAAAAGGACACAGCAGAGAGGAATCTACGTCCTGAAGTGCTATAGAAGTGGGGTTTAGGCCCCAACACGCCAACAGTTCACATGTAACTAAGGCTCCCCCTGCAGCGTGGAAAGTCCCCATTCTTATGTGGATGACTCAAGCAAGAATTTCTTCTGTTTTTAATTTTAAATGCTAAATTATTAAAGAGATAATACATGCACCACAGCTTTTTTTTTTTTTTTTTAAGTACAAAAGGTTAGACAGTAAAACATAAGTCCAGGGCATGGGTCATAGCTTGGAGATAGAACACACAGATAATATTTGTGAGGCCCTAGGTTTGATCTCCCACATCCCTCTTGAAAAAAAGAAAGAGACAGAGACAGGCTAACTCTCAGCTATCATGACAATATCAAGAGCATCCAATGCAGGTGCAAGATGATGTTAAAGGAGTTAGATTCTCCATGATTATTGTTGCTCATATCATATCCCCAAACCTACCCAATGCGCTAGAGATTTCAGTAGTCGGCTGTGCAAACCTAGTGTCAGGACCAGTCCCTGCCCTCCTGGCCCAGCCTTCCAGCCCAATTCATAATGCTGGCCAGCTTTTGTTACTGTTTCCTCAGAGACATCCAGAGACAGTCTCTGCATATAATGATACAATGTGTGTATAATTGTATCAATATTTCATCCCACCTGTTTTTCACACAGGTGGTAACATACTGTTAAACTGTTGTCTCTTATTTTCTTAAAGTATCTTTAACTTTCTTTTTTTAGTGTGTCTGTGCCTCTGTGTGTATATGCCTGCTCCTGTGTCACTGCACATGAGCGATACCTTTGCACATATGTGTGCATCTACACAGAGGCCAGAGGATATGATGTTGTTTCTCAGGAAATATCTACCTTGTTTTTTGATACAGAGTCTCTCATTGGCCTGGAGCTCAACAAGTAGGCTCTGCTGGCCTGCCAGAGAGTTCAAGATATCCATCTAGCTTTGGGATAAGAACTGTGTTCCACTGTGCTAGCTTTTTCTCTCTGTTTTTCTGGGGATCAACTTAGGTCCTTGTGTTTACAGAGCAAGCATTTGACCAACTCAGCCATCTCCCCAACCGTTAACTTGATATGATTTTTGAAAAGTTTATTTTAAAGCGTGTGTGTGTGTGTGTGTGTGTGTGTGTGTGTGTGTGTAAGCGTGCCTTGTGGAAGTTAGAAGAGGATTTGGATCCACTGGAATTGGAGTTAGATGCAGTTGCAAGCTTCCCAGTGTGGGTGTGGAGACTAAAGACTGGTTCCCTGGAAGAACAATATGCTTTCTTAACCAGTGAGTCATCTCTCCAGCCACAAATTAGTATATTCAATTCTATTCCATAAAAGAACATATAGACCCTCATTCTTCTTTTTATTGTATTAAATTCAATGACAGTTTTCAGTTATTTATATATGAAGTAGACTTTGAGTCCCTAATGCCTCACTGGTGACACTAGGTTTTTGAGTATATAATAAGCAACTACAAACAAGGCTGCATTGCTCTCAGTCTACAGATATCCACGTGCACACTTCAAGAATAATTGCAGGATCACTTCCTAAAATGTGAATTTCTAGATCAAAGACTATGTACATCTTAAAGTTAATAGCCATTTATCAAACTGACCTTCAAAGCAGCCATACCAATTAACACCCGTGCCCATGATAGATGAGAGTGCCTCTTTTCTCTCATTCTGGGGAGGCAAGCAACTCATAGATCAACTTTTAAGGATACACAGAAAGGAGCTGCTGGCCTGTTAGATGATCTTTATCACGAATAAAACTCAGGTCCAGGACAGTGGGCTGAAGGCTCTTGGGAACCCAGTGACGTCAGACTGGAATCTTGGCATTTAGTTTTGTTTTTTGTTTTGTTATGTGTGTTGTTTTGTTTTTAAACAAGGTCTTGAGTTGCCTCCCAGCTTCCCTGGAACTCACTGTGTAGTCAAGGATGTCCTTGAACTTCTGATCCTTTTGCCTCTACCTCTCCAGTGTTGGTATCACTGGCAAGGTTTTGAATACCTGTTCTGTTTGATTTAAGCAAATCCTTAGCTTGTGGCAGGCCTCATATTCTTAAGGTGTAAAGCATAAATCTTTTAAAAAACCATATCTGAGCTGGGTGTTAAGTGGTCCACGTCTTTAATCTCAGTTCTGGGAAGGCAAAAGTAGATGGATTTCTGTGAATTAAAGGCCAGCGTGGTCTACAGAGCTAGTTCCAGGACAGCCAAGGCTACACAAAGAAACTTTGTCTTGAAAAGCAAACAAACAAGCAAACAAACAAACAAACACATCTGATCATTTAAAGAGCTGGCAGATAGAAGGTGTACAAAGTCCCAGGTAGTGGTACTACAGCAGGCAAGTATCTGAACTCAAGTTTCCTCTATGAATGACTTTGATCTAGATTTGACCTAGGTAAGACCTGGGGAAGTGTTGTCCCTGAGGTCAAGGGTGCAGCTCTCAGCGCATCTTGTAAGGGGAGCCAGGAAGCTCAGGCTGAAAAGGAAAGCAGGGGCTGATTCAAGCCCTAGAAGTGGAAGAGAGAAGGGAGTGTAGAAGATGTGATGCTGGAATGAGAGACTCACTGTGTGACAAAGTCAGATTTTACCCAAAGAAAGATACACAAGATCATTGGTTCTTGTGTGTGTGTGTGTGTGTGTGTGTGTGTGTGTGTGTGTGTGTTTTTTTTTTTTTTGATACAGGCTTTCTCTGTGTAGCTCAGGCTGTCCTGGAACTCACTCTGTAGATCAAGCTGGCCTCGAACTCAGAAATCTGCCTGCCTCTGCCTCCCAAGTGCTGGGATTAAAGGCGTGCGCCACCACTGCCTGGCTAAGATCATTGATTCTTAAAACACTGTAAATGTTGGTATTCTATTGTGCAGTCAAAAATACAACCAATTCACCTAAGAAATGATCCCACAGTCCCTCAAAAAAACAAAAAACAAAACAAAACAAAAAACCAATCAGGTGGAGAGGCTGGAGAGATGGCTCAGCCCTTCTCTCACTGCTCTCTCAAAGGACCTGAGTTTGGTTCCCAGAACCCACATCAGGCAGCTCACTGCTGCCTGCAACTCCAGTTCCAGAGCATCTGAGGGTACAGTCTATAAGGCCCTTTCCTGACTTCTGTGGGTACCCACACACCTGTGCTCAGACACACATGCAGACACAAACACACACACAAATAACTTTTTAAGATGAAGAGTAAATGAGGAAGACACCCAACATTGGTCTCTGGCCTCTACATGCATGTGCTCACACATGAACATGTACACATATATCACACACAACAAAAATAAATAGGTAGATAGACAGACAGATAGTAGAAGATAGATAGATAGATAGATAGATAGGCAGGCAATGGGAAGGCTAGAGAGATGGCAGTTAAGAGCACTTGTTGCTCTTCCAGAGGACTCAGCTTCAGTTCCCAGCACCCACATGGTGACTCACAGCCATCTATAACTTCAGTTCCAAGTTATCTAACACCCAGGTGCGAAGGCAAAAGACTCACAGACATAAAATAAAAATAAATAAATAAGCAAGTGAGTAGATAATGAATAGCTTTATAAATAAAATGCTAATGAAAATTTAAATGTTTTGAAAGTGATTTGATTGAAATTTTAAAACTAAGTGATTCATGTTACACGCTATGTGAACCACAGGTATCTTCAAAATCAGTGGTGGCAATACATTAGTGGCTGGAGTTCCTCAAACACTAATATACAATGACAGTTTTAGAATTCAACATGAGTTCTGTGAATCAGACTAGAATTAAAGCTTCCACTCTTTGGCTGGACAGGTGGGCTAGCCACACCAGAACACAGATTCCTAATCTATAAAATGGGTGTGATATCTTTGTATCACAGGATGTCTGCAAAGATGAAGTCACATGCACAAGGCATTCATTCACTTCTTGGAATGTATGAAGTACCTGGTAAGTGTAACAATTGTAATTACAGTGAGTGTAAGCTAGTGTGTTTTACTTCGTGGACCATGCAGGATTTTGTTGTTATAGAACTATTCGTTACGGAAATAAATTTCAACATTATTAACAAAGAAGACAGTTAAGAGAAAAAGAAAAATCACCCATCACTCTCCCAACCTTCGCCAATTTTCATTTTTGCATATTCTCCTCTTGACTTTGTAAATGAGTACTTATTTTGCATGCTGCAATCAGTATTCATGCAAATTTTGTGTCCTGCCCTTTATCAACAAACACGTTATAAACAGTTTCCATGTTTCTGCATATCCTTGACTATTACCATTTTTCGGCTATAGTCCTGGCTGACTAGAGCAACCGTGGTTTTCTTAACCATCTCACTGCTTGGAGAAATGAAAGACAGAGATTCCAGTGGCATGCCTGGGGGCTTTTTTCACCTACTGAATTATGTTCTTTAGACCAATTCCCAGAAGCAGGCTTAGTGGGTCAAAAGATAACAATACTCTCAAGGCTTTTGTTGCATATTCACTTGGTTGTTTTGCAGACTTGCACACTGATTCCAAAGACTCGCCAGCACAGATTTTACCCAGCCTTGCCAGCGCAGGATGATGATGTCTGTTAAATTCTGCTAATTTAATCAGTCTGAAATGCTACCTGATTCAGCTTTCATTTCCATCTCTTTGATCACAAACAGTTTGAACTATTTTCCAAGTATCTGTTTGCTCTCTTCCTATCCAACTGGGTGAAGCAGCCGGCCATATCCCTCACCTCTTTGTCTATTGAAGTCTTTTGATTCATGTGCTAGATTCCAGTGAGTGCCTCAGAGTCGACAGATAGGAATGCTTTGCTTGCCAGATTTGGCCACTGTGGTTTTTTAGAGCAGAATGATGCATGAGCAAGACTACACCTTAGGAAGATTAATTCTCAGATTAATGAGGAAAATGGACTGAGAGGCAGAGATATCTGTCAGCAGGATATTTTAACAGGGGTCTAGACTGGGCAGTGACTGCAGACCCCAGTCAGTAGGGGTCTTATGTCCCTTCTTCTAAGCTTTGTGGCTCTTCTCTTCACCCCTATCCAACAATTCCCCCCTCTCCCATGAACTCGCCCTCCCTTGAAAATCCAGTGGAACCCGGGGGAAAGAATTATTCTGCTCTATCTGCTCACTACATAACTAAAGAAAGTCTTTCTCAAAATGGATCTCAGAGATGCCAAAATGCCCAGCCTTATGTGATGTCTTCAAAAAGGTAATGGAAAGATGCGTGGCTACAGCAATACAGATGTTGGACTCATTGGGTTTTAGTTTGGTTTGTTTGCTCTCTGACGTGGGCCCACTAGGCATTTAATAAACACCACAAACACTACTTCCAAGCACTGCTCTACCTCCAATTTAATTCTTCACCCTCTGATAGATACCAGCATGACCCGGACGCCAGCAGAATGTATGTGTGCCATGGGAATGCCAGGGACATGGACAGGGCTCACTTTAATAAGAGGAATGAGAGAAAATGTGAACTCTGAACTAGGCAAGTCAACAAGTTCATGGTCTAAGGAGACAGGAGGCCTTCATCCAAGAGGGACTCCAGTCAATGCAGCGGGACCCAACTTTTGAATCAATTCGCTTCCAGGAAGCCAAATCTTGACCGAGGCTCAGTACTGCATGGGGCTTCAAGAAAGAAAGAGAGGTTAGTATGTACTGACGTTGCTCAGTCATGTGCCTTTTTGATGAAGTCCTGTGACTTCTTGGCATAGCTGGACCAAAAATGTACAGAGCTGGGGTGCAAGTGCAAATAGAAATACTATCAACATAGTTTGGGAGTTCTCTCCTTGCACAGCAGTCAAAGCAGGCAAGACTTGCCCCTCAAAGTAACCCTTTGCTTCCTGAGCCACGGGCACCATCCCCACATTCTACAAAGAAACCTGATACTAGAAATCTGGATTCAAATTTAGAATAGATTGATCCCACAAGGTTCTATACAGAAATATACCATACCCGAGTCTCTTCTCAACTATATTTACCCCTAACAAGGGTCCTCAGGGACAAGCACATAAACACCCACGTCTGTAGATCTATGGTCCTGAGCATTCTTTCTAATGCAGCCCCCCCAGCCATGCTTCTATCATGGGAACATATGTAACAGAAAGGTGGGTTGGAGAAAAGGCTAGTGAGTATCCTCAAAGGAGAGTTGGGCCACTTGAGAAACAAACTCTGAAGTCCCTAGCACCACCATGAGGATACAGGCTGTAGGAGGGCAAATAGCCAAAGCCTTAGGTAATTCTTATCTCATGAATGGATATTGCCTGGAGAAAGACTGGGAAGTATGGAGCTTGAGGCAAGACTTTTCTGACACAGGTACAAGATGACGACTCCAGTTTCTGCAGTTTGTATTTCATCTGCTAAAAGGACTACAAACAAACCTCCATCACAGAGTTTCTCTAAGTCATCCAGTGCTCAGAAGTTGGTGGCCTGAAATAAGTAGTGACACACAGTAAGTGCCATAAAGTAACATGAATTGATTCTTCTGGAACTAGAGTTACCCATGGTTGTTAGCCACAGCGTGGATGCTGGGAACCCAACCCTGGTCCTCTGCAAGAACAAATGCTTTAACCTTCAAATCTCCTCTCCAGTTCCCAAACTTGATCTTTAAACTAATATAGTTTGAGAGGGTTTTTTTTTTTTTCCTCAATTTAGAAAGGTTTGTTTTGGTGTCCTGTTCCCCACCAGACTAGTAGAACAGGGCATGATCCTCAAGGACAGGCTGCAAGTGCATCTTGAAGATGATGCAGTGTGTATAGTCAAGGACCAGTTCAGAGTAATTCAGGGGATCACCCACCATCCCTGTGTGGTCGATATGGGGAGAGCTAAGAACCCTAAAATGAGGTTCCACAGAATCCCTATATAGAAATCCTCATCATCTACTGAGCCCATACACCGCCCACCGCCCAGAGCTGGAAAGGGAAGAGCAATGTGGATCCTGGCTGATGGACCCCAGGTTCAGTAGCTTCCATCCCAGAAGTCCCAGAGAACCAGGAATGCCAGAAAGCCAGGCTCTCAGGAACCCCAACTCTATGATGTTCATTTCAATAGTGGGGAACTGAAACCCTGAGAGGCCATCCCAGATTACACTTACAGGCAGGATTGAGGCTGGAACTTCTGGTTAAGGTTGGGAATCCTGCCAAGACGCTGGGCAACCTTGCCACGTACTGAGAGACGGAAGCAATGTCAAGTTCAGTTCCGTAGGGAGACCATCTGACTAAGGACTCACAACCTAGCACTACCCTTTGCTCCTGATGAACTTGGGTTCTAAGTCTGCTTTTTACCCATCAACTGCAGAGTCTAGTCTCCGGGTCACTCTAGGCTACAAGCACAAGTAAGGACACCATTTAGCATTATTGAGCATGGGGTCAGAGACCTGTTAGATTTTTTTCATGCTTTATCTCATTTAATCCTCAAACAGCTGTATGATCTGGAAGCCAAAATTTCCTCTCCCATTTTCTACTTGAGAAGCCTGGAGGCTTAGGAAAACTCGGCCACTTGGTGAAGGTCGTCTGTTTAACTAGAAAACTGTGGAGACAGGCATGCACCAGACAGAGCCTCTGTGTTTGTGACCACTGAGCAGTCTCAAAATAGACATTTACTGAACTGCGTTTTAACGTTGAAGGTACCAAACAGAAGGCAATTAGGAGGGGGTGGGAGAGACTCTGTCCACTCACTAAATGGGACCACCAGAGAGATTAGGGGCCCCAGTGACACAATGAGAATTACTCATGGAGGACATCTTGTGCCAATTTATGCTAATATGCCAACTCTGTGAGTCCTTCTAGAAGCCTGCTTTTTCCAGACACTGGCTTGCTTGGGAGGGGGTTGGGGGTGGAGGGGAAATAGTCTATATTCATCAACCCCTTTCTAGAGATCTTTGGCTTCCTCTGGGACTGCAGATACACAGATAGCCACCAGAGGGCGGGCCAGCTCTGTGGTCAAGAAGTACCCAGAGCTCAGCCAACTGTCTAGGCAGAGATGGGCCTACAAGACCAGTCCCGATTACACTGTGCCATCAGTCTACTCATTGGGATCTCCAAACATTTCACTGAAAAAAAAAAATCATGGTGTCTGCTTCTAGTGGGTCAGCCCGTATCAAAAAAAAAAAAAAAAAAAAAACCAATGACCTCGAAACAGCAATGAGGCCAGCTTGCCTTGGGAGCTGGAGACTTTATGTAGCCTCATGAGTGCTGCATTCTCTACGTACAAATGAGTAAAGGAGGCGTAAGGAAGACAGTGAATGGGCAGGAGTACTTAGAGAAATCTGGTGCTCAAATCCAGAGAGAGTTGTCGGAGAGTGCAAGGAAAGGGGACTCCAAATGTGAATATCTGGAGAAACAAGAGGTGGAATAGCCCACAGGAAAATCCAAATGCACAGTAGGATTCTGGGAAACCGCTACTAGCCACCCGCCCACCCACCAGCCAGCGGTCCAACAGCCTTGCTCAGCACCTGTTGGACACACTGTACGGGAAGCATTTCCTGCCCTCAAAACGCTGGCAATCTAGAGGAAGGAGTGGTGAGTCAACAGATAACCATGGGAAACCCGAACACCTGTACACGGCGGTGGCTTAGAGAGCTTGTGGCTGTCTAGGGAATCCCAACTCCGGCTGATGGAGAGGCCTGGAGCTAAGGACCCTCTTCCCCACACAACTCATCCCAGGATGGGGCTCCCGTCCAAGCTTTGGTTGCCTGCCTGTGCTGGGGGCCAGTGTCCCTCCCTTCCCACCCCTCTCAGAAAAGCTGAGGCCCAGAGAGTCGATGAAGCACACCTGAGTCAGCCCGCCGCCCACCCGCCCCTCAGCGTCTGTCTCCGCATCTTGTGATATTTCGCTCCCCGGGAGCCAGCCCCATTGCGCTCCGGAGGCAGCTCGGCAAACAAACCCAGCGACAGATTGTGCCGCGGCTCATTCCGGGGAAGGACGCCAAATCCCACCCTGCTACCCCCAACACTCCCTCCCCGCCGCCCCCTCCAGCATTAACTACCCCTCCCCGCGCGCGCGCGCGCGCTCCAGGCGCGGGCCCTGAATAGGGTAGAACCCAGGGAAAAATCAGGGCTCTATTCCAGAGACAGGAAACCCAAATACGCCCCTTTCTGTTTCTACCTGACCTGGAAAAGAGAAAAGCAGGGGAGAAAATTCAGGGCTGCCAAGCTGAGAGCCCCGGAAGCAGCGAAAGATAGAACCAGCAGGGGGCACTCCAGCGTGAGGTGCAAGAGACTGGGAGCAACCACCACCATCAGCACCACCCCGCTAAGAAACAAGATGAAAGGGGGAAGGGAGTGGAGACAAAGAAGAGGCGAAGAAACACATGCAAAGACGTGGAGAGGCCAGGAGGCTGGGACTCACACACACCACACACACACACACCACATACACGCACGCACGCACACGGGACGGGGGGGGGTTGGAGAGAGAGAGCCAAAGAAGACAGAAGGTATACTCATTCTTCGGGGAGGAAAGGACAGAAAGTAAAAGGCGGCGCACAAGAGAATAGAGATGGGGATCATAAAATATGAATAAGAGTTGGGGGAGAAAATGAGAGAAATCGAGTGAGTACGAGAGAAGAATGACAGATTATAAAAAGCAGCGTGGAGTGAATGAAAAGAATGAGAGTAACATTTATAAAGCGCCGACTGTATGCCGTGCACAGCGATGGACCCAGGCACAGGCAGGAAGAGGAGTCAGTGCCTAGACTAAGGGTTCGTCCGCTCCACTCGCAGGAGTGGCCACCTAACGCTTCCACGCTGTCGCAGGCAGGGTCCGACTGCGTCCAGATGGCCCGGGCACCCTCCGCCGTACGCACCACTGCAATAATCCCAACCCCGCCCCCGCCGCTTGGCGACGGTCCCCGAAGCGGCTCTCCTAAGTATCCTTCACACAGTAGTTATCAAAAACCGAGTACTAGGCACCTTGGACTGACCAAGACTGCGGCAAAAGGTGTTGAAGCTTTTAAAATAAGGCGCTGAGGTCAGGGATTGGCTGATACCGCCAGGATAAAGGCGTCTAGGGCCCCTATGAGGTCCCCATCCGCCCCTCTGTAAGAGGGTTAGAAGTTTCTGTGAACCAGCAGTCGGCTACCACTTTTGGGTCCTCTTCTGCCCTCTGGCGAGGGATAAGAAATCATACCCTTTGGGACATATCACGTAAATACACGCGCGCGCGCTCACACACACACAAATCTGCACGCACGCCCAAACTTACACCCAATTGTAAAAGCTTTAAGGTACATACACACCCGAATATTTATTCCCTTCGCCTCCCATCCCAAAGTCGCGCGCGCAAAATTTTACACAGCCCTCGCGTAGCCCATCAGCGCAGAAACCAGGGAGCACACACTCGTACTCCCGCCCTGGTCCCCGACAGGAATAAAAGGCCAGCACTCAGCTACACCTGCCCAAGCGTCTGCGCTCGCGAGCACGCGCACATACACTTGCTCACACAAAGTCCTACACACACTAGTCTATAGCTATACAAGCCGCCCTGAGAGTCTGGGAACCAAAGAGAACGTGAAATCTTGGAGTCTTTAAGGGACTCAAACGATCGCCAAGGACAGGGCAGGAGGAGGGGCGCTGAGTGAGAAACTACTCTGAAACTGCGTATCTTCTGGGAAAGTTGGGAGAAGAAACCCTTACCCTGAATTAGTCGGGGGTGGGGAGGGGACTTAACACTACTGCGTGCGCGCGCGCACGCACCAACACACACCATACACACACACACAACACACACACACACAAACACACACCCCAAGAAGGGATTTCTCTAAAGGCATGGCGCCGCGGTGGCTACGGGAACACAGCCTTCCCGATCTCCCAAGGTTGGGAGGGGGCCCGAGAATGAGTGGGCTAGATGGAGAACTACTCCCGCCTCCTAGTAGCCAGCAAAGGGTTAAACCGGCAGGCCGGGAAGCGAGGGAGGAGCCAGCGAGTGCGGGAATGGGAGGGGGGGGGAAGCGCTTCTTCGCTGTCCCCACTCTCCCTCGGCGAGCAGCCGGGGCGCACGGACAGACCGACTAACCGACTCCCTGCGGGGCCGCGCTGCCGAGGGGGCGCGGACACCGGTGTCTACGATCAACCCAGACCGTTCCAGCCGGTCGTGCCCCGCCCCGTCCCGTCGGGGCCGATGGCTCCTTCCGAGGCACGGAGTCCGGGGGGCGCAGGGTAGAGCTCCGCAGCCCCGCTACGTAGCCGGGGACTCCCCGGGTCCTTACGGAGCCCCGCGGAGTCCCCGCCGTCTGTCCGGCGGGATAAGGGAGCGAGTGGGAGCGCCCTCCCCCCCGCCGCCCCCTCCCCCGATCGTCGAGACAAGATGCTGCCCGGGCTCCGGCGCCTGCTGCAAGGTAGGGACACCGGCCGGCGGGAGGACACTAGAGAGAGGTGCCCCTCTCCTTGGGCACGAGGGTGGGGCAGTGAAGGGGGTGGGGTGGGTAGGGAGCAAAAAACCGCTTAGCGCGGGAGCCGCGCCTCCGCCCCCAGAGCTGCCAGCCGCAGGAGGGCACTGGGCTTGGAGCCTGCGGGAATGTGCGGGGAGCTCGTGACCAAGGGGGGACGCGGAGGGCAGACCGAGCTGGCTGGGAGGAGGAGAAAGAGGCTCAGGTTCTGTTGTCCCGGCTCCACCTGCTCCGGGGGACGCTGAGGACTCGGACCGGCTGGGGAAGCGCCGACTCAGCAACTCCTCGTGCCCGGTGTCTCAGCACTTTCCAGTCACCTGGGAAGGCAAGCCATGTGGGTAGGGGTCTGCCTGGGAATGTTAGGGGGTAGAGAGCGATTCCCCAATGGCCCTGCCTAGTCGCACAGATGGAGGGACTAGAAGGAGGCTAGTTCTGAGCACTGAGTGACAGCCAAGGGTGTGGGCTGGAGACTGGGGGCGGGGAGGGTAGGGGTCGGAGGGAGGAGGGGAGTCAGGATGAGAAAAGTGTCTAGGGAGGTGGGGGGTGAGAAAGAGGAGGTGGGGGCGGGATAAAGAAGGGGTAAGAGGAGGAATAAAGGTTAGACGACCGGAAACTGGGGTCCAGGGGAAGACCAAGGAAAGGGAGGTGAGGGTGACCAGTTCAGGAGAGAGATGTAGATGGGGATAGAAAGCTAGAACGGGGCGGGGTGAGGGGAGATAACCGGAAGGGTGAAGACTGGGGCTCTAGGAGATTGGAATGGAAAGGGGAGGGGAGGACTAGAAGCCAGCGGAAGCTGGTGAGGAAGAATAGATGTAAGAGTCAGACACCGGAAAATGGTTACCAGGGTTGGGGGCCGGGATCCCTACGTGGTAGAATGTTTTGAGATGGATTAGGATGTAAGAGAAGCCAGAGAGGGAGATGGAAGAGAAGCGATGGTGCCCAGGGAGTAGACAAAGAGGCTACTGGTAACCACTTCCACGTGGGAAACCCTCCATTCCAAAGCGCCTGCCTGTTAATATCCCTTCTCTGAGGAGTAGCTGGTGGGCTAGTCCAGAAGACCCTGAACTTGGCGTCTGGGTTGGATATGAAGAAGGAGAGTGAGCACTTTGTGTGTGGGGGGGGGGGGGGGATGGTGGCAGCCTCCTTGGGGTTGGTACCTGGGCTGGCTCAGTGCTGCCATTTATATCTCCCAGCCCCGACGTCGGATCTTGCCGCCCCACAGTAGCTGCTTATTTTGGGGTGTTACATTCTGGCAGAGTGAGAAGCTGTTTGCAGCAGCTTTAAAGCCTCCAGTCACCTGCATCGGTGCCTCCTCAGGCCCCTGCGTCACTGGTATGCCATCGCCCCCATGCCACTCCCAAGGCCCCCCACCTCCTCACCCTCTGCCCCCTCAGCATCTGCCTGGCAGGCCCCTGGCTCTTCCCTGAGGCAGCGTTTGAGGTGTGCAGATGGTGCTTGTATTTAGGACCCAGTACCCTCTTTCTACAACTAGAGGCCTATCTACTTTTCCTGGGACATCTCTGCCCTATTATGGTGTGCCTTGGTTCCTGCCTTGGACACTGCCCCCACCCCTTCCTCCTCAAGTTTCTTATCCCAGGGGCCTCTGGTCTAACGGTTGGCACAAGCTGAGAACTTTATCTCAGATCCTGGGTACTCCAAGGTCTGGCAGCCCTTGGGCTTTGACCATGATCCCTTGGTGAATGGATCCTTTTGGCTCTGGGTACCTTAGCCTTCCGGGGATCAATATCACGTTGTAGACTCTCTCCACTCCCTCCTGTGGCAGATCTGGCTATGCCTTTGGTCACTGGTCACCTCTTCTTAACTCTCAATTGTGCTGGGCTCTAGAGTCACCGAGCCTGGAGCCCAGGAATGGAAATCTATGGAGAGAACCTATGTCCATCCTGTCATGTCCCCACCCCACCCTCTAACCCTGACCCTGAACAGCACAACAGCTAGCATTGTGATTGTCCCAAGACTGAGCATCTGAGCACAGTGCTTATATTCCCTTTACCTCTAGGCCAGCATCTCATATCCAGAGGGTGTGATGGAGGAAGGGGCTCTGAAGGAAAGGTCAGAGTGGGTCCTTGGACCACAGCCCAGCTCTGGATCCCATATTACACTTGGACTTCATAGTGAAGTCTTCCTTCCTAGAAAGGTTGGGGCCTTTGTACTATTGATCTCCCCTGGGGCCATGACAGGTTGGGTTCTGCGGGTAAAGAGGGTGGCATGCATAAATGGAGTGCTAGCATGCAGTAGGTGCTCAATAGCAGATTGAGCCCTTCTCGGATCCCACACTCCATTCATGTTGAGGGGCTTAACAGAGGGTGAGGGAGGCTTGCAGAAAAGGCTTCCCTCTGCCTTTACTGCAAGGGAGGGAAGAAACCAAGGATTCTGAGAAGGACAGAAAGGGGTTCTACCAACCAGAAGCCCACTTTTCTGCTTTCCAGCCCTCGGTGATTTTCCTGTCACACAAAGCTTTTTTTTTTTTTTTTTTTTTTTTGATGGTGGCTGAGGATCCCCCAGTCCACCTCTGACACACCGTGCCTGCCCAGGACATGCATAGGGGAACCTAGAGTTTAGATGTGGTCCTCGGGAGGGCCTGGAGGGGCTGTGAAGAGGCATGAGAAGCGAGCCTTAGGGAGGAGATGTGGGAGAAGGGGAATGGCGGTAGGGGCAGGGGGGAGGGAGGACAAGGTGCTCTCCCAACCCCCTACCTTGTCTCTGCCTGGAGTGCCCACTCCAACCCCGCCTGGGGCAGAGAAACCCAGAGCCCACCACCTCCCCCTCCCCCTTGCCTCCAGTGAGAGCCGCAACCTGAATTATGGATGAAGCTCCTTGGGTTACAGCTGCTTTGCACGGCAGCGAGGGCCAGAAATGGCATCAGAGTCACTGTTACGCAGCAACTGCCATGGAGCCCCCCACCAGGGTCCCTCCTCAAAGGGCCAGTAGGGAATACCACTAGAAGGAGGGAAGTGAATCCCGCTGAGAGAAAGGCGTGGATGGGAGAGCAGGGAGGCAGTGAGGGCAAAGAGGAGGAGCATTGAAGGACTGAGGAGCCAAACAGGGAGTTTGGGGGGAGGGGGTGAAAGGTGAGGGAATTTGCCAGCCCCTGGTGAGCTTAACCTCAGCTTGGGACCTGGGGCCAAGGGAGTAGTAGCCTTCTGGGTTTGTAGCCCTTCACCGCGGAGGCTGGAGGAAGAGCCCCATAATCCTGGGGGATGGGGAGGTTGACCGCCACGCCGCAGACACTGTTGAGCTTGTGGATGGGGGTGGGATTAAGGGATCAGAGAAGGATCTGGCTTCCTTTGGTGTAAAGTCCTTAGTGAGGCAGAGCTCAGAGGGTGACTCTGACAGGAACAGGAGTGCCCTACTGGACACCAGGCCGCTCTTTTTCTGGTCCATGTCTTGTCCCACTTTGTAGTATGTGACCTTGGGTAAGTTGTTTGCCTTCTCTGAACTACAATTGCCATTCCCATAGGCCTTACACAGCTCTGAAATTTCCAGTTCTAAACCCCGGCCCTCAGTGCTGGGGAAGCCCACCCAGGGTCCCCACTCTGGACTTCCACACCCTACTCCTTCCTCGTTAAGATCAGGGGTGAGAGACGTGCTCCTCCACCCCTCCACCCCACGTGGCTCTGAAAAAACTCAGGAGAAAAGTAATCGTGAACCGCCGCACGGGGGAGGGGTGAGAAGGACCGAGAAACGCGGAGGTGGTGTGAACGAATGGAACAGCCGTGCTGTGTCACTGAATATTACATCACACCCAGCCTACACACGCACGGGGCCCGGCACTCACACACGCAGAGGACCGCCAGCACATGCTCGCTCACTCAAGCACCAGGAGGGGCCATCGACGTCGGCACACACAATCCGGCTGGTTAGCCTTGGGAAGTGCCTTAAAGAATTGGGGGAGTCGGGGAGCACCCTGCCCAGGGCACAGCAAACTGTTAGTGGAGCTCCCCGGGAAGAGATACAAGGATGTGTGCCTGATACAATGTTGCCTACCAGGCTGCTGGCACTTCAGTAGTAAGCACCTGTCTCACACTGTCCCCCAGATCACAGACACTCCTTCATACACACAGACACCTCAGAGCACCTGGAGACCTCACATTCAAACCTCAGTTGGCAGCCTTAGAGATCTGACACTCAAAGTTATCCATCTCTCAGCTACATCCCCCTGTACACCCCCCCCAGCCATGGGGACCCCCAAACCAGGCCTTCCTTTCTCTGACTTCTGAGGTCAAAGGAATGGCTCCTGGCCTTGTGGGTGCAGGCTCAACTCTCCCCATGGGAAATGTCCCAGGAAAATCTCAGACTTTCTGGAAATTCTGATAGAACTAAGGTCAAAGAGGCTCCAGTTGGAACCTCTGTCTGCAGCATTAAGGGCTGGGGCTCCGTGCTCCTTGGTGGGGCAGAGAAACAAAAGCACCCATTCTAGACTAAAGGAGCTTTGAATGAAGTAGAGAGCCTGAGTTGATTCTGCAGCCTCACCCTCTAACCACTTCCTAGGTGGAAAGGCTAAGATTCTTCCAAGGCCTTCAAGGAGAGGGAGGAGGGTGTGGGTCACCCTGCCACCTACAAGCCTTCTAGCCACAACGGGTCTCAAGTTAGTGTCTAGCTTTCTCGTGTGGGCTGGTGTTGCTCCCAGAGGACATTTGGCAATGTCTAGAGACATTTTGATTGTCATAACTGGGGGCAGGGTGCTGCTGGCATCTGGTGGGTAGAAGACAGTGCTGTGGTTTAATACCCTAAAAAGGGTTGTCCCTATCTCAAAGAATCCCCAGCCTGGCCTCAGTATTAAGGAAAGGAAACCCTGACTCTAGTCTTAGACTTTTGACCCAACTCTAAACAAGGTCAAGCACACAACAATTAAAAAGATGCCTGCTCCCCAAACAAGTTTAGACATTTCCCAGTGCTGTCTACAAAATCCACCAAGTGTTTAGGGGTGCAGGCCTACCTCTCCCCAGGCAAAGCTCCCAGGCAAACCTCAAAGGCTTTCTGGGGATCCTGACAGAGGGAGGCTGTCAAGCTGGTTCTGTCTTTATCCGATCTGTTGAGGTAGAGGACACAGGACAGGGGTGAATGAAAGAGGAACCCTCCCTCTTCCATGCTGTAACACAAGCATCCACTCTGACCAAACTCTAGCTCCCAAAAAAGAGGTTTGAAACATCTCTCTGTATGTCTCTAACCCATTTGCCTCTGTCTGTCTGTCCCTCTCTGACTTGCCTCCCCATTATGTCTCTCTCTGCCTTGCACAGTCTCAGTCTTGTAGCTGATCTGATCGTAGCTGAATTGGTGGGGTGCCTGCCTCACATACACAAGGCCCTGGTCTTCATCTCCAGCACTGCATAAACTAGGCATGGAGCCACCACTGTAATCTCTGCACTAGGAAGGTAGAGGCAGGAGGACCAGAAGTTCAGGGCCATCCTCAGCTAAACATTAAATTGAGGGCAACCTGGGCCACGTAAGACCGTCTCAAAAAGAAGAAAACACAGACATACATACACAGAGAGAGAGACGAGACAGAGAGAGAGACAGAGAGAATGAGGTTCGCGTACCTCAAAGAAACCTAGAGAGTGATGTGAGGGGAGGGGCCAGGCCTCCTGAGCCTTTGAAGTTGTATCTAGACCCCCGCCGCACGCACCCAGTAAGTCTCACTCTGCTCTCCCCACAGGTCCTGCCTCAGCCTGCCTACTGCTGACACTCCTGGCCCTCCCTCCGGTGACCCCCAGCTGCCCTATGCTCTGCACCTGCTACTCCTCCCCACCCACCGTGAGCTGCCAGGCCAACAACTTCTCCTCAGTGCCGCTGTCCTTGCCACCCAGTACACAGCGACTCTTCTTGCAGAACAACCTCATTCGCTCGCTGCGGCCGGGCACCTTTGGGCCCAACCTGCTCACCCTGTGGCTCTTCTCCAACAACCTCTCCACCATCTACCCTGGCACCTTCCGCCATCTGCAGGCCCTAGAGGAACTGGACCTCGGTGACAATCGGCACCTGCGCTCCCTGGAGCCCGACACCTTCCAGGGCCTGGAGAGGCTGCAGTCACTACACCTGTACCGCTGCCAGCTCAGCAGCCTGCCTGGCAACATTTTCCGAGGCCTGGTCAGCCTACAGTACCTCTACCTCCAGGAGAACAGCCTGCTCCACCTACAGGTGAGTTGGCCATCTCCCCTAGGCCTCTTCTACCTCTTTCTCTCTGGACCTAAGTAACCCTCCTGTCTTCTTTCCTGTCACCTTCCTGACCCAGCATCTCCCTCTACCTGTTCCTCTGTCGTCTTTCTCAGTGTCTGTCCACCCCTCTTTCTCTGTATCTCTCTAACCCCCATTTGCCTCTGCCTGTGGGTCTGTCCCTCTCTGCCTGTCTCCTGACTCGCCTCCCCCGTATGTACGTCTCCCTCTGCCTCTTCTGTCTGTCTCCCTTCATGCACCCACTCAGCACACTCCCCAAAGTCTGTAGATCTCTTTCTCCAAGAGCCTCAGCCCAGAGGCCTTTGCATGATCTTTTTCCATCCACCCCCAAGTCCTCCCACTTGTCATGCAAGCTGGACAAAGGGTGGAGTCACTCACTGCTAGGGAGGGGGCTGTCTCATAGAAGTCACACTCTTCCCTGATCACACTCGGGAGTCAGAGCACAGGGGGAAAAACCTCACCCTTTCTAGATCCTGTCCCTTAAACCCATTGTCTCTGGTAAAACTCTGCTACATAGCTGGGGGGTGAGGGGTGGGAGTGAGAAGAATAATTGTTATTTATTGTTATTATTATTGATCTCATTATTTATTATTGTTGTCATGCTGGCTGTCTGGCAGTTAAACCCTCACCTCTCATTTCCCCAGGAAGCAGAAACATGCTCTTATAACAAACACCCAGGAAGGTATTTCCCTAAGAACAGAGGCTTTGGCTAGAAGGGGGTACTTCCCACCTGATGCAGAAGGCCCCGCCTTCTCCCCAACCTGGGCTTGGTCATCAGTGTGCCTCATGCTCCTCATAACAATAGTGATGGTAATTTATCAATGGATTGAGCATCCATGTTGTATCGTAAATACAGCAGCTTTGAAAACAGTATTCAAATGAAAAAGAGGAGGGCAGAAAAATGCATAGTGACTGGAATAGTATGTCTCATTATTGCTGAATAACAACAATCAACTTAGCAGGCACATAGTATACATTTTGTTGGGTCCTGGGCAAAGCACTTTATAGACATCAACACTACTATTTATAAGCATGTGGCAGTTTTCAAACCTCAGTTTTCCTATCTGTGAAATGGGAGTAATATGAGCATCCATCACCCAGGGATTTTGTAAGCACTAAATGCATGAATAATTTGTAGCACACTTAGAATAGTGCTTGGCATATATAAGAGCTATATAAATGCTTGTTAAAATACCATGTTTTTTTTTAAATGAGCTTTATTTAACATTGGTCTCAGGGATGTGCCCCAGCTTGAACTTTATCTTAGAGATCTGGGTCAACTCTAAGGATTATTCTGAGGCCATGGATAGGATCCAAGACACACCTCCTCTTTCTCTTCTTCCTCAATTTGTTGGGAACCACGGTTACAGAGCACACTCAGTCACTGCATCTCATGCCTACAGGCCTTTGCAGGCAGAGGTTTTCACCAGAGTGCACACTGGAGAAGTGCACACTGGGGAGTCCCATGGTTGTGGGGGACATATGTCCCTGAAGCCACTGTCCCTGTGACTGGGGCCTTACTAGGCTCCCCACCAAGCTGAGCTTCAAATTGTCTGGCACGGGACGGACATGGCTCCAAGGACAGAATGGAAGCTTCTGGAATCCCACTGCTCGGAAGGAGATGCTGCACTTGCCTTCCTATGATTCATACTTTCCAGCTAGTACCCCGATTTACATGATAGCTAATTTCTGCTAGTTTGCTTAGTTTTTTTTTGTGCTGTTGATGGGCTTTTGTTTTTGTTTTAAGATAGGGTTTCTGAATCCCAGGCTGGCTCTGAATCTATGTAACCAAGGACTGCATGAACTTCAATTCCTCTTCCTCTCTTCCTCATCTCCTATTCTGCTTCTTCCCTCCTATTCCTTTCCTTTGTCTTTTTTTTTTTTTGAGATTCATTTTTATGTGTATGGGCATACATCTGTGTACCACACATGCACAGTGCCTGATGAGGCCAGAAGAGAAGCCAGATCTCCTGGAGTTGGCATTACAGATGCTTGTGAGCTGGTCTTATGGGTGCAAGGAATCAAACCTAGGTCCTCTGCAAGAACAGCCAGTATGCTGAGCCATCTCTCCATCCCTGACCTTGGACTTCTTAATCACACCTGCCTCTGATTCCTGAGTGCTAGAATTACACATCTGCACCTGCATGCCTGGTTTATACGGCGGTGGGTGGAACCCTGGGTATGCTAGGCAAGCACCCTACCAAGTGAGCCATCTTCCCAGCCCTGTGGGTTCATTTTTAAAAGCACCTTCCAGCCTCTCATCTTTTCCATGGCTTTGCACACTATCCTTTCCATCCTCTCATCTACATCTCTGAGTTGGCACCTTAATGTTTATCTAGAATGTTCATCAGTATTAAATGAAAGGCATGTAACACAGGCTACACTCTGAGATGAAAGCACCATAATTGTTACAGGTTGAGCACCCTGATCTGAAGAAGTGGGGAATCAGACGTGTTTGCTTCAGATTTTGGGAGATTCGTATACACATAATGAGTTATCTTGAAGACAGGACCTAAGTCCAAGCAGGTAGCTCATCCATGTCTCCTATATACTTGTCCACATAGTTCATCTATATCTCCTATTACGTCTGACTTTGTAGCCTAAAGGAGATTTCATCCAAACTTCATAATTCAAAACAAAGTTTCCTGGTGGGAACTCTCCACTAGTGGTGACAAGTTATTTTGCTGCTCTGAAAGCTTTGGATTTTAGAGGATATAAGATTTCAGATTTTCTGATATAGGGTGTTTGGCCTTTGTTTTTAATTTTTAAATTACATGTTCTTATGCTTGTAGCGGGTAATAGGTACATATGTCATGGCTGGCACATGGAAGTCAAAGGACAACTTCGGGGGGGGGTCTCTCTTTCTTCAGTTATGTTCTCTCTTCCTTCTTTCCAACTATTGAACCTAGGTCATCAGGCTTGGCGGCAGACAATTTTATTGGCCAACTTGCTGGCCTCGATTCTGTTTTAATTACTACTCCTAAGATCCTGACTTCTTCATCAGTATCTAGATGGTATTCATTATTTGGCTTTAAGGAAGATGCCTTCCCTTCTAAGTCTTCTCTTCCTAGTGGGGAGTCACTAAATGATGCTTCCACAAAGACAGGCTGTGAGATGCTAGTAAATTAAGGTGTAGAGTACAAAGCTTAAACTTTAATCAATTACTCTTGACCCTCGGGCCATAAGCAGCGGCTGTGCCTGGAGTCAGCTGAAGCCCAAGCCTAAGGAACCTCTAGGTGGTCACTGGGGTCTTCTGAATTGGGATCCGTTTTTCTTTTCTGAACAATCTTGGCCTGTGCAGCACCGGGTGTCATAGGAAGGAAGCCTCTTCACACCTGGTCCTTTATAGAGAAGGAAAGAGACAGCCTCTGTCTGTGAAGTACCTGATGGAACTAGGCCAGGAGATGCCACAAGCAGGTGAGGAAACATGTGGCTCAGTGAGCTCCTCAGGAGCAGGTGTGACCGAGGAGGATGGAGCCCAGCCTGCCCAGGAGGGTTCTGGAGGAGGCCCACTGTTAGGATGTGGTGGGTGCCCATTGGAAATGGCGGTGTTTCTCATGGAATGTCTGCTGAGGGCTAGGCGCTGTGCCAGGCCAGTTCATTCACCAGCAGACTCCTCACTGAGCACCTACTGCATGCCAGGCAGCATGCAGGGTGCCAGGGATTCCAGGGTGAACAAAACCATATCCCTGCTCTGCCGGAGCCTGTTGGAGGGTGGCCAGATGGTAAAGCTGCTTCTCTCCTTTGGTTACCGCAGTGGCTTACTTGGTGTTTGCAAGCAGGGTTTGAGCTCAGGCAGACCTGAGTTCTAACCTAAGCGCTCTCTAATTTGCTGTGCCCTCCTGGTCCTGGTCCCATCTATGATGCGGTGAGGACTAAAGGAGATGCTAACTTGGAAAGAATACGGAGCGGGTGGAAGTGAGCCACATCACTGAATTCACCAACCTTAGCGTTGCCAGGGTAGAACTAGCCCAGGTCTATTAGGTTTTTCAGCGCAGGTGTTGAGCATTCTCTCTCTGGAGTTCATGCCCGTGTTAGATGCTGGGTCTTAGACAAGTGGCTCCCCTTCTCTGATACCCTCCCTGTTAGTCTCCAAATAGAGATAATCATAGCATCTGCCTCATAGTGTTGATGATTAAGATACTATCAGGATCTGTGCCATACAGGGTTTGGCATTCAACGAGAACTTGGCAAATCACCTGCTGACGCCGATGATTATGACACCTGCCATGGATGGGCAAGCACCATGAGCGGGGGGGGGGGGGGGGGTGCCTAATGCAGCGTGCACACACAGAACAGCTTTGCTGAATGAGTGAGATCGACTCCCGGGCTCACTGAGTCAAAATTAGCAAATGCTTAGGGGACCCGGGGGATCAGCCACTCCAAGTCACTTATGGCGCAGATTAAGAAACAAAAACAAAACCACAGAGGCCCAGAGAGGTGCCTGGACTGTGCAAGGTCACACAGCCTGGGTGGCTGAGAAGATCAGTACCAGTGCCAGGTGCTGGAAGGTTGGAGGAAGGCAAGGTTAAGAATAGGATGCTCTCAGGCACGGTTGGGAAAGTGTAGGGAAACTGCATTTAGATTCCAAATGGATACAGAAAGCTGTGAACCGGCCAGGCAGGAGGCAAGAGCAATGCGGTTTTTGAAATGGAAGAGAATGACTTTAGCAGATGTTCCAAGCCCAGAGGGAGGGGGCGTGCAAGAAAGGTGATGGGGGAGGGCAGGGTCTGTGAAAGTCAAAAGCTTATTAATGCACAGAGAAAGGTTTTAATGGTGGAGAGAGGAAGGACCGGATTTGAGAGCTTCAGCCCAGGAAGTGGTGATGAGATTTGGCTATAACTTGGGTTGGAGGAGGGGAACAGACCCCAAAGCTGAGGCTCAGAGTCGGGAAGAGCGAGACTTTTAGCCAAGAAACACAACACAGGGGAGGGGAGGCTGGAATACAAAACTGGCTGTGGTTGAAAACCTCTGGGTTCCATGGGGTATCTGAGCCCCAAGTCTCCAAAGATCTGCTTAGCCTGTATCCCCACACTGATCCTCTAAACATACTGCCCTGGGTGTGACCTCCTATTGCCGACACTCTGAAGAGAAGCCCCAAGAGAGGGGTTAAGCAGGAAGGGCTCAGACTACATCTGAGCCTGGGCAGGACAGGAAAGGAGAAACTGGAAGGGCATACCAAGGAAGGTGAGGCTCATGGGGTGAGCGTTGTGGGGGGGGGCTGCGTTCCCATGAGGGTAGGAGACCACTGTCCTGGTGTTAGAGGTAGCAAGAAGGTTGAGAAGGACTGATCTCTATGTGGCCAAGAGGAGGGTTCTTGGCAGACTCAGTTCCTGTAGCAGAGAGGGCGGAAGGCGTATGGGAGGAGGTGTGAGCACAGAGGAACACAGGAAGGTGGAGGCTTGGATCTGAGCTGGGACTCAGCACACTCCCCTCCTGAGACCTTCGACCAGGTGCCCAGGTAGCATGAGGAAGGAACCATCTCCCAGGCACTGGGGGAGGGAGAGACAACCAGGGTTGGGGAAGAGGCCCAAGGTGAGCTGGCTTGAGCAGAGAGGGAGGCTCTTGTCCTATTAAACTAGAGCTTCTGGAATCTACTGATCACAACAATTTGGGGAGGACCCCAAGGTTGTGGGTAAGAAGAATGGGGTTCTGGCTCTTTCTATAGTATATCCTTCATCTCTGACGCAAACTGTACTCTTAAGGGGTAGATCCTAAGTTCTAGCTCCCAAATCACACTGTACATGGGTCGGGGGCCCAACTCAGGCTCTTGAACATCGGTTGGCAAACACTCTACAACTGAGGTACAGCCCCACACCAGCTCACCACCAAGGTTCCCTGGTACCTGGTTAAAATACAGAGTCCATTCCCATGGTTGTACCTACATCTGTACTTCTGAGCCATAATCCCAAGGTTCTCCCAGGGATGTCTCCCGGGATGTCTCCCAAGGTGACTTCTCCACCCCAGGGACTGTTCCCACACTGTAAGAGGGACAGTGATACAGTGCATCGGGGACTTCAGCTTCTTCCCTCCTTTTCTATGTCTGGAATGTGGAGCTGACACTAGACCCTGAGTAACTCTGCCAGGAGGACTGTTAGTCCCCAAAGAGCATCTCTCTTAGAGGAAAATGGATGGGATGGGATTCTAAATGAGCCCCTGCTGTCATGACAACCGTGAATTATGGATGGTTGACTCTGCTTCTATTAGCTGCTGTACCCTCAGCAGCATCATAACATCTAACCTTCCTTCAGTCTGTTGAAGAATCTTCTTCCCTTTTATACTGAGGAAACAGGGTCTCAGTGGGGCTAAACAACTTGTCCAGAAGCTAGGAAAAGGAAAAGCTGGGGTTTGTATTGGTGCTTTTACCTCCTGAGCCTGTGGCCTTCATCCCTGGCCCAAAACTCAAAGTTACCTGCAGAAACTTTACCCAGCACCCCGTGAACCTTATGTGAATGCTCTTCATGGGTCCTCAGAACAGACCCAAGAGCTAGAAACACTCATCTCTACTTTACAGAGAAGAAAGCATGCTTAGAAGTAACTTGTCTTGCCCAAATTAACAAACACAGCTAATTCACATGATGTCTGCCTACGTTAAAATCCAAACATCTTAATACACGCCGATCCATTTCATCCCCACAGTTTACAGGGAACGAATCTGATGCACAGAAAGATAGAATGACTTTTCCCAGGCATCTCAGTCAGTTCATGACAGACCCATGATCTGGCTCTCAAACTCCAAGCATCATCTTCAGGCAACCTCATCAACATCTCAGACTTCTTGGGCTTCCCCACATCTGCCAGATGGCAAGCTCTGGGAAGTTACTGGAATCTGACAGGGACTGGGATACACTCTAACTCTAAGAATCAGGCAGGTGAGGTGGCATTATCCCTGTGCGATGGTTAGTATTGACTGTCATCTTGACAGGATCTAGATTCACCTAGGACTAGCAAAATGGCTCATCAGAAAAGTAGCTATTACCAAGCATGGTGGCCTGAATTCTATCCTGGAAACCTTTATAATGAAAGGAGAGGACCCACTCTCACAAGTTGTGCGCGCGCACGCGCGCACACACACACACAGGGCTGGGATACGTTAAATAACTAAAATTTAAGGCCCAGTGATATAACCGGGTATTGTGTTACTGAGCCAAGCTACTCAAGAGGTTGAAGCACGGGAATGACAAGTTCAAGATCCACCTAGGCTAAACAGCAAGTTCAAAGTCAGCCTGGGTAATTCGATGAGACTCTGTCTCAAAATACAGATGTAAAAAGGGCGCTGGGGCTGTAGTTCAGCAGTAGAGTTCTTGCCTGGCATTGTTGTACTGGGTTCGGTCCCTTGTGGCCCTGAGCAACATGACCCACTGACCTCAATTGTGTAGCTTTTTTCCAAAGGAAATAGGTTAGAAGATGCAGGAGTTTCAAGTTCAGGGCTCAGACTCAGTTGATAAGGTGCAGTCTAGCATGTTTGAAACCCTGGGTTTGATCTCCAGAACCACATTAACATTAAACTGTTTTGGTAGCACAAGCCTGAAATTTCAGAAATCAAGAGGTGGAGGCAGGAGATTAGAAGATCTTCTTGGTTTACACAGCTGGGATATGGACGCGTGAGCCCTTTCCCACTTTTCCACCCTGCCATTATGCCTTCCCCTAGGTCCTGGAGTGGAGTCTCCGACCCTGTCTCAAGCCACTCTCTTCTGTCTCCATCCCCCACTCAGGATGACTTGTTCGCGGACCTGGCCAACCTGAGCCACCTCTTCCTCCACGGGAACCGCCTGCGGCTGCTCACGGAACACGTGTTCCGCGGCTTGGGCAGTCTGGACCGGCTGCTGCTGCACGGGAACCGGCTGCAGGGCGTGCACCGCGCGGCCTTCCACGGCCTCAGCCGCCTCACCATCCTCTACCTGTTCAACAACAGCCTGGCCTCGCTGCCTGGAGAGGCGCTGGCCGACCTGCCGGCGCTCGAGTTCCTACGGCTCAACGCCAACCCCTGGGCGTGCGACTGCCGCGCTCGGCCGCTCTGGGCTTGGTTCCAGCGCGCGCGGGTGTCTAGCTCCGACGTGACCTGCGCCACCCCGCCCGAGCGCCAGGGCCGGGACCTGCGCGCGCTGCGCGACTCCGATTTCCAAGCCTGCCCGCCGCCCACGCCCACGCGGCCGGGCAGCCGCGCCCGCGGCAACAGCTCTTCCAACCACTTGTACGGCGTGGCCGAGGCGGGCGCTCCCCCCGCTGACCCGTCCACGCTCTACCGAGACCTGCCTGCCGAGGACTCGCGGGGGCGCCAGGGCGGAGACGCGCCCACCGAGGACGACTACTGGGGGGGCTACGGCGGCGAGGACCAGCGGGGCGAGCAGACGTGTCCCGGAGCCGCGTGCCAGGCGCCCGCAGACTCGCGTGGCCCCGCGCTCTCGGCCGGGCTGAGCACCCCTCTGCTCTGCCTCTTGCTCCTGGCGCCCCATCACCTCTGACTGCGGTGCTCAGACGGAAGAGGCCACGGCCTTCGCCCCGCTCCCCTTCTCTGCCCCACGGAGCCTCAGCTCCATCCTCGACCCTGTTTGCGACCCGGCCTGGTACCTTCCCTAGGCCTCCTCGCTCTTTTTCTCCCCCCACCCCCCAAACCAGGCTGCCTCATTTGCCTTCTGGGCTGTTGTGACTTATGTATGGCAGCCCCTAAGACGGTGTAGAAGGTGGCTCGGCCCCATTCGCCCTGATTCTAGCCATTAACTCTTCTTCCCCCATCCCAAGCCTGGGACGTGGCACCCCAGGCAGCCGTTGCTCCTCTCTCCAGGGCCCCACAGTGGACTCGGAGGGGCTTTTGTCTGCAGAGCACCTTCCACCAGCAGAGCCTTTGAAAGCTCCCCTGGGAGCCTCCCCTCCTCCCCCCGGATCTTCGGAGGGATGTCTCAGCAAGGCCCAGGCTGTCCCTGGACCCTGCTTGTCCTGATCCCTTCAGCCTCCTGACACCGGAGGAATACTTTTCTCCTAAGTCTACCCGGGACACTTTTTAGGGTGCCTGGAGAGAGTTTCCTCTCCACCATGGCCCCTGTGTGGTGAAGATCAAAAGAAATTGTTTGGGGGAAAAATTTATTAAAAAAATTCTATTATTTTATCTTCTGTAAGGTTTTTGTTGTTGTTGTTGTTGTTGTTTTGGTTGGTTTTTTTTTTTTTTTTTTCTTTGTTTTTCCTCAAGACCTCAAAGGCAGCGGGATAGTGGTGCCAATCATCTTTAATCTCAGCATTCAGGAGGCAGAGGTAGGCAGATCTTTGTAGACCAGCTTGGTCTACAAAGAGCGCGTCAGGATACCCAGGGCTTTTACACAGAGACCTCGTAGCTCAGGCCACCAGTATTTCCTGCTGAGCAGGTTCCCCTGAAGCACTGACTTCCCTGACCTGGGCCTCAAGGTCATTCTGATCCTCCCAAAGCTTCTGTTTCTTGAGTTACTATGTTGGGGATATGTGCTAGTGGCACCAATTTGCCCAAGGAAGCAGCTACGACCAGCCCTGAAGTGTTTGATGGCTGAACAACTAGTGGGGTGACTGAGAGCCTGCCTAAGAGGTCTCCAAGAAAGAATGCAGCCCACCCCCACCCCCACCCCCAGGAGGTGTTGTAACTTAGATATCCGTGGTCATAACCAGCCTAAACATGTCTTTGGGCCTCTCTGGAAAAAGGCAAGTTTTCCTCAGGAGAGCACAGTGGCACCACAAAAGTCTGAAAGAGCAGAACCTAAGGACTAGATTTCAGCTTGTGTTTGCCTTCTTTGTTGAATGGTCCCATATGAAGTATGCAACATACACAGCTCTTCTCAATACCTGACAGCCATCTGGTGTTTCTCTCTTTGTTCCAGTAAGATAGAAGCCTTCATAGGTGGATCCAGCCAAGGAAACAGTTCTCTGAGCAGATTTGAAGAGGCTAAGAGGTGAAGAAAATCAAGGGGACAAGGATTTCAAGTTGGGGTGCCTTACACAGCAGTGTGGCTAGGAGCTCCCTCTCTGGGCAAGTAAAGAGGCTGGAGGCAGGGCTAGCATGAAGCTTAGCCTTGAGACTCATCAGATGGAAATGATGTAGGAGCCAGAGTTAAGGATGTAAGCCGAGAGGTGGGAAAGCAGAACAGGAGGGATCTGGGTGCTAGGGTTTCAGGAGTGAGCTACTACTGGGATCCTGTAAGGCTGACCAGTGATGTGCAAGGATGGGCAGAAGAGGGGTGGACACAGGAAGGAATCGGTATCCAAAGCCTGTAGCAGATGGACTTTAGATGTGAATGTGGCATGGATAAGAGACCAGTGAGAAAGAGGTCAGAACTGGAGAGCTCTGGGCAGAGGGTCTTATAAGGGCCTGTGTTAGGCTGGCTTTGGGGAAGCTCATAAGTGAGACTGGGGGAGAGAGAGGGTGGAGGTTAAGGTTGAGGGGGGAGAGGAGCTGTGAGCTCGGAAAGTGCTGTGTTGGAGGAGGGGCTGCTGGGCCAGGGCAGGGGAGGGGAGCATGCTGGTAAATCAGAGGCAGGCTGTCCAGGTCACAGAATTATCGTTGTGAAATATTCATGGACCTTCGGTCCAGATGCTATTTCAGAACAACGAGAGCAGGAGGAGTGTGTGAGAGCCTCAGGAAGAAGCCTAGAGCAATACTGCTCCCCACTGGCCCCCACCACAGCCACTGCTAGCCCAGACAGACCAAGGGACACCCAGCACATGCTCACCCACACTCTCTGGCTCTCCCTCCACACACACACACACACACACACACACACAATGGAGCTTTGTGGCAAGTGTAAGCACATCACCCACCCACGGGTCCCACAAACAGGCAGATGCACCCCAGATATATGGACGTGTACCCACACCCTCTCTCTCACCCAGGACCCCACCCTCAGCCATCTCACAAGCTCAGATCCCCAGCTTCTCCAAACAATCCAGATTGACAGCTGTGAGCCATATACCCCAAAATAGAAGAGATGGGCAAGACTATGGATCTCAACCCCCACCAATGTCCTGATAAGGAAACAGAGGCCAGAGAGTCCAGGAATGGACTCATCCATGACTCCCCTAACTCCTGAAAGAAACAAAATCCATTCACCTCCCACATTCCGTGAGTGTGCCTCCATTCTGGATGCTTCGGTTTTTTCAGACGCCCAATGTGGTTGGCGTTAGCTCCTCCTTTCTTTAATCTCCTGCATCTACTCTGTTCCCAAGCCCCCCTGCTGGCCCCTGTCCACGGTCTCCTTCCTAGCCCTACCACCTCCCTGCTGAAGCTCATTACCTCATGCTTAGAATATAAATGAAAAGGGAAGCAATCTCTACTCAGCTTTTTCTGCACTCAGTCTCCCTCCCTCCAACCCAGCCTGTCCACAGTGACCAGACTCATCTGGCCAGACTGTGCATTGTGTCACTCTGTCGCTCTGGAACTTATCATGGCTCTCCCATAGCCTTCAGATTCAAGGTAAAACACCTTATCCTGGGATCAGAGAGGTTTCACTGTCAAGAAGCAGCTGCTATTCAAACCTTCCCACCTTGATAGCCAGCAGGCAGCCAGCCTTCTTCTCTAAAGCTTGAATGTTTGTGGCCACCTGGCTTGATATGGCAAAATCCCCAGAAATCTACTTTGAATGCTCCCTAAAGTTCCTTCACCTCCCCAAAACTAGGAAACTCCTCCCTGCTCTCCTCAGATCAACAGACTCCAGAGCTCTTCCTCAAAGCCAGGATTGCACCTTCCTACCCATAGACAGGCCTCTTCACTGCCCTTCAAACTACGAGATGAAGTAGCCCAGAGGATGGCTGCCCCCTACTGGCCAGCACGGGAAGCACAGACAGGCTCTGTCACCACAAACTGCCGAGTGAGCATGCAATCTCCTGGGGAGAGGAATAGAAGGACGCCAGATGACAAGCTTTTTAAGCCCTTAAGCTTCTCAGGTTCTTACACCCAGACTGGGGGTGAGGGTGTTTTCAGCCCGGTTTTCTGAGCAGCTGGCTCCCCACTTTAGATCTCTAATCTGTTAGAGAGCTCTTTTACAAAACATGAAAACGGGGCTTCCAGGACCCTTTAGAAGGGAAAGTTGGCCAACAACTTCTGAGAGGCCACAAAAGCAGAGCCAGACCAGGTGGCAGGCCTAAGGTCCAGCTAGGGTCAGATTTCTATATGAATTTTTAATGCTTCCAGCCAAACCTGTCAGATGTCCTGAAACCTGAGTATCCATCTCCTTCCTTCTGTACCAGATGCCCTTGTCTATCTCACTGTTCCTGGGGAGTGGGCCAGAGAGGGGACTCTGGGATCCTTATGCTTAAGGAAAGTGGTTTGGGTTAGTAGAGGTTCTCCTACTTCCTAGCTATGTGACCTTGGCAAATTACTTCTCCTGGTATCCCTTTTTGTTGGTATTCTTGGTTTGGACATCTGGGTAGGGGAGGTCCCGATATAACTGAATTGAAGTGGGGAGCGAGCACCCAGCAGGCCACAGGAAAGGGGAAATGGCCTGTGTTTGTCGGTACCATCTTCCCACAAGCCCTGTCTCTTCTCTGCTTCTTTTCTTCCACCCCTAGAAATGGTTTCATATCTTTGTTTTGAAGCTGCTTTCAGTGTCCCCAGTCACCTCCAAATAGCCTGAGCCTCACATTTCTCCCCGGAACTACAGATGAGAAGAGGGGGGAGGTTTGAGTAAAAATTAAACAGTAGAGCTGAAGAGTGGGGAGAAGAGATGGGACAAGAGAAGGGAAAACCTGGGCCTGCCCATCTTAAAGAAGAGCCAGGTGCAGGCTCTCCCTTTTATCTCGGATTCCTCCCCTCCCGGTGGCCTCGCTTCCCTTTTTCCTCTTTGCACCTCCACGCCAGATGTCATCACACCAGAGACAGCCACAGTGTGCAGGGGGGGAGGGGCCGTTGGAGGAAGTGGGTCCCCATTTTTCCAGTCTATTCAGCTTTTGCACTGTGTTTCAAAAATAAGAACCTTTCTATCTGAGTAAGTGGGAAACTGATTTCTGAGCCCCTCGACCGGCCGCTGCTGGATTCAGATAGCTGGGGGTTCCAGGAATCTACATTTTTTTTTTCAAGCGGAGATCCACTGTGAGTGCACTCAAGACTGAGAATCGGCTTCTGGAGAGTGGGGGAGGGAGGAAAGAGGGGAGTAGACAGAGCAATGCAAAAGAAAGTCAGAGATCCTCCCCAAACATACACACTCAGAGTATGCCGTGAGTGAGAATTCTGTGTAGAGGACAGTGGGTACAAATAAAAGATGGAGGATGGCAGCCAGAACGTGCTTGCCTGTAATCCCAGCACTAGGGAGTGTGGGGCAAGAGCATAGCAATGAGTTCGAGGCCAGCCTGGGCTATATAGGGAGTTCCAGGCTAACTTGGGCTACAAACTGAGGTCCAGTTTAAACAAAATACAAGATGGATGGATACTATTATGAGTAGGAAAAGAGGGACCCAAGTCATACAGGGTGGGAAGTGGCCAAGATGAGTCTGAGAAGCAACCAGGAGCAAGACTTTACACACTCAGGTAAGACCACCACCCTTTCTCATGGCCACCTGAGATTCTTCATTGCTGGACCCAAGATTCAGAGAAGGGTAATCACAGACAAACCCTCAATAGCTTTCTGAAGGGGAAGACCAGAGAGCAAGCGTTTCATTCCCAAGACCAGTGCGCCTCTACAGGGTAAATCACAGGAATCCTGGGTCCGCGTGTGTCACCTCCTTAACCAGGGCCCTCTGCACCCCCGAGGACTCAGCTGTGTCCAGCATCCTTCTGACCTGTTCTCTCCAGCCTTCCCAGCCCCAGTGCCAGCTAATCTACATAAAGTTCCAATTAACACGTACCCCAGAGCTGTTTGCGATCCCTGAACTCGCTCCCAACCCAGAGCGTGCTTCCTGACGCCCCCTCGTCCCTCGGATCCAGCCCATTAACCCCTGAGCCCCAGGCGGCTCCCCATGGCCTCTAGCCAGTCCCCCCCCCCCCCCCGCAAGGAGTCAGCTAGTCCGGGATGCACCCCTGGGCGGTGAACTGCTCAAAGGGCGGGGCAGAGGCCGGAGCTCCTCGGGGAAACGACGGCGCTTGCCCGCCCCTCTTTCTGGGAAGAGATGAGGAGGGGGACTTCTCCCGGGAGACTCGGGCGTCGAAATTCCTCGTTCCTCATCCTCCGGCCCCCGCACCCCTCCTCCCGGCAAGGCACCCTCTCCCCTCCCCAGCCATCTGTTCCTCTAGGCAGCGCCGCGACAAACACGGCTCTAGCTTGCTTCCGTCCCTACCCAGCCCCCTCCCCAAAGTCCCCATCCCCAGGAATGGAACAATGATGACACTCCTCTCCTAGAAGGTCCACACGTCGGCCTCCATCTCTCTCTCAGCCCCTGCCTCAGCTGGGCTGGGTAGTTGTGGAAGTCCCCTTCTCCGGAGGGATCTGTGAGGCTTGAGAGAGAGTGCTTCAGGGCTTGGGAGATCTGGGAAGATGTAGAGGAGACTTCGGGAAAGGACAGAGCAAGCAGAGGTAGGGAAACCGAGGCATAGGTGCCAGAAGCGTGGATTTGAGCGCAGTGGTCTGGGGTTCCCCTCCTGGCTTGCCACCCCCGACTTGGCCACCCTCAAACACGCAGCGCCGCCTGCTGGCCATAGTGAGTACGGCTCGCCCACACACTGGGCTTCCAGAGCTTGCCTTCATCAGAGAACCTGTTTGGGATGCCAAACAGCTCACTTGATGGCTTGAAGTTCTCAAAATTAGAGTCCTGGGCAGAGAGCAGGGAGACCCCGGCAGGGCCTTTAGGAGCTATCCAGCCTCACTGACAGGATCTCTCCCATTCTGAGATTTTTTTGTGTGCACAAAAGGCCACATAGAGAGTCAGGAGTCTGCTTAAAGCAACCATCTGCTGCGTGACTTTTCTCCAGACCTCCGTGCAGTTTTGTCATTTGAAGATGGGTGGGCCATTCTTTATTTATTCCTCAAGAGGAACTCAGAACAAACAGGGAAGCACAGCTTATCTAGAATGTTATCTTCCAGCCCTAGCATTTGGGGGTCCTCCATGGGGTAGAGGCCAAGAGGAGGATCTAGACTTTTACTGGGGTCACTTCTAAGTCAAAGAGATAGTGGTGCTAATCTGTCAACCCCGCAGTTAGGAAGCTGAGGCAAGAGGATTGCAAGCTGGAGGCTAGTCCCAGCTACAGTGAATCCCTTGAACATACTAACAAGTCACCCAGCTCTGAGAACTAGGATGCCAGGGTAATCCTTTCTGCCCCTGACTGCTAATGGGGTAGGCTTCTGTAGTCACATTGCTATCTGCCCTTGTCTAAATCCTCTCTGCCTCTGTTACCACTTGCCTTTGCCTTAACCTTTCTAGGTGTTTTCTGAAAACTATCAATCAGTGGGTGCCTTACCTCTCCAACTATAGCGGGGACGAAATGACTCATCTGTGTGGACGACAGATCCCCAGCAGGCATCCGTGGCCCTGTCAGTCTATGACTAACTGCTAAGGCTTTATGTCCCAGAGCATGGACTAGTGACAACCTGGGATAAACAGGGTCACATCTTCCTGGAATGTTGCTCATTACTTAAGATGGTGTTCTCTTAAATGTGAGTAATTTTAAAGCCTCGCTTTAATGTTTAAAGTAAATGTAAAAATAGTGTAACACAGCTGAGACTTTGCCTGATGTCTTAAGATAAAATAGGAGGCAACAAATAGGTATTGCTTTCAGCAGGCCCCAGACATGCCTTGCTGACAGAAAAGTTTAAGTCATTCTTTAATGTCTTCTCTCTCTCTCTCTCTCTCTCTCTCTCTCTCTCTCTCTCTCTCTCTCTCTGTGTGTGTGTGTGTGTGTGTGTGTGTGAGAGAGAGAGAGACTCTGAAGCTCAGGCTGGCCTGGAATGTACTATGTAGTCTAGGCTAGCTTCACAGTCCTAGCCATCTTCCTACCTCAGCCTTCTAAGGCCTGTGATTCAAGGTGGGATCCACCACACCTGACTCTTAAGTATGTCCTCCTTAAGCATTTGGCCCTGGTCTCTTGTATGGAGAAAGGGCAGCTTCCAAGACGTACTCTTAAACCCTGGGGAGACAAAACTGAACTTCCTTTAGATGCTAATGGTGTGGTGAATGAGAATGGCCCCTATAGGCTCATATATTTGAATACTTGGTCCCTAGTTGGTAGAACAATTGGGGAAAAATTAAGAGGTACAGCCTTGTTGGAGGAGGTGTGTCACTGGGATTTTGAGGTTTCAAAAGCCCACACCATTCCCATTTAGCTTTCTCTCTTTTTCCTTTAATTGTTGTCTCAAAATGTGAGCTCTCAGTTCTGCCCCAGCACCGTGCTCGCCTGCCGCCTTGCTCTCTGTCATGGTGCTTATGGACTCTAACCCCTGTGAAACTGTAGGTCCCAACAAACTCTTCCTTCTTTAAAGTTGCCTTGGTGATGGTGTCTGCACAACAGAACAGTAAGACAGACAGCAAGTACATAGCTGAGGAGAGAAAGATGGCTGGACAACCAATGGATGGACGGACAGACACACACACACACACAGGTTGTTATTTTGTTTATCAAGATAAGGTTTCTCTATATAGCCCTGGCAGTCCTGGAAAGGAACTCACTCTGAATACTGGAGTGTGAGCTGACACATGGGTACTGAGAATTGAAATCTTCTGACAGAGCAACCAGTGCTCTAACCACTGAACTAATCGCTCAACCACCTCCCCTACTTCCCCCAAGCATCCTTCCTAAGGGCCCAGGCAAGCCTGGGTGAGGCAGAGGGATAGAATTCTGGAAAGACAACAACATACTCCTCCAGTTACAAATACACACCAGCCAGATTTCACTTCCCTTTTTATTTCCTCTAAGACCTGTAAGAAACAGCACCAGGGAGGGAACCTGCCCTCCAGCCCCCACACCCCCTCATGGATACAGCCAGCCCCTCAGTCCCTCCCCTGCAGGAAGGGATGCCATAGGCATGTGCACAACATGGATGTGTGCACACTTGGCAGCTGGAATCATAGCGTAGTCTGTTCACTGATCCCATGAGTCTTAGCTCCACAAAGGCTCCTAGGCCAAGTGTGGAGAAAGGGCAGCCCCACACTCTGTGTTCCAAGGAGATGGCCCAACCACTAGAATAGGCACTGTCTTCAGTTGATGGACAGCTTGTTTGGGGGAATTTTTTAAGGGCTGTTTTTGGTTTGGGGGTTTTGTTCTGTTTGTCTCCCTTTTTGCAAGTCCCTACAAAAATAGAAGTCTTAGTATTTATAAATCCACAGCCCTGGCTCTATGCACACGGCGCAGGTAGAAAGCCATGGGCCATTCCCTTTGCCCTATCGGGCTGTGATTGCCTGTCCTCCAAGTCTCTTGGCCTCAGGAGTCTATGTAGCCACCTGTGAAGTATTGAGCACCTTCTGAGGATCTAGCAAATTGGTGGCATACTCTCTCTGCAGACGAGCCCGGTAGTAGTACAGGTAGGACGGTAGGAGAAATCCCAGGAGCGAGAGAATCAGGAGGCCCAGATTCACCTTCAGAACGTGGAAAGAAAATCAAAGAAAGCCAAGTCATTACTGGCTGGACACATCCTCCTCAGAGACCTGCCTGACGCTCTCAACATGGAGAAGGTAGCTGTACTCCAGGTCCTGGGCCAGAAGAAATGTGGTCAGCCCTAGCAGGTGTGGTGGCTGTCCCACCAGCATGCAGCTGGGTCAGCAATCTGGCAAAGGGCCTGAGGTGAAGTCTAGGAAATAACAGGGAGGCCCCATCATGCAACACTCTCATGAGTGGAGGAACTTATGCCCCTGAAGGCAGGCTCAGGCCAGCCAGTAGGATCCCAGTAGCACGACAAGAAAAGGCTCCTTGTCATGGTCAAAGGAGCCACAGCCAGCCTGGAGCACACAGGACTTCACTCCCAGGACCACGACCTCCACGAGCTCCTGGGAATCACATCCTACTCCATGATTCATGTGGGACTTTGGGCAAAAAGTCTCAACTCTGAGTTCCTCCTTCACAGGTCGACTGTGGCAAAGACTGAGTGAAAGAAAAACCAGCATGCTCGGCACTGCAACTGCTCAGCAGGTTTCGGGGAGGGTAATGTCAGTGTTCCCTCAGAAGGATGGTCCACGGTTGACTGTCCCACAAGCAGAAATAATGTCAGGGAGGTGGATGAGAGTTCGGCAAGGAAGGGACTGGATGATAAGAGTGGTACCTCAGGAGGGGGCGCTCTGCCACTGAACATCTGCAGTCAGGTGGGGAGGAACCCTGAGAGAGGGTGCCTTCGTAGGTCAATGTGAATGGGAACCATGAGGACCAGAGTCCAGATCCCCAAAATCATATAAAGACTGTGTGGGAGTGGCGGTCTACCTGTAATTCCAGTTGCCTGGAGAAAACTACCTAACTAGACTACTCACACTGTTAAGCTCTGAGTTCAACTGAAAGGCCCTGCCTCAGGGTATAAGGTGGAGAACAATCAAGTAGTGCTCCCAGTGTTAACCGTGGTCCTCTACATGCACACATCACACACACACACACACACACACACACACACACACACACAAAAACACGGATACAGTCATACACACTCACCACACACATGCTAAAGCTTAATAAAATAGGATGCAAGCAGACTGTTGGAACCAGATCAGGACAGAGACTGATCTGAGATGCGTGGTTTTTAACACTCTGGGAAGGGTTCTGATGAGCAGCCAGCCTCACAGACCCAGATTAGGTATCTCCAAGGCACCTCCTGGTTGAGATTTGAGGAGTGAGGGGTTCTAGCAAAAACCAACCCCTCCCCCTTCCCCAGTACTAGGAAACGTGTCCCCTGGGCCCCATGTTCAACCGGCTCTCACCCAGAAGGGATCTCCATGCAGGGGTCCGACCATAGCCATGAAGAGTAACTGCTGCAGCAGAGCAAACACAGCACTGATGAGGGACTGAAGACCTGTCAACGTCCAAAATGATTGGACGGGAACCTATCAGAGGGACATCCAAGAGTCAGAGGCAAGACCCCCTCCTGCCCAGCACCCATCCTGCTCCCTCCCCAGATTTCACTGTGTTGGCCAGGAGTATTGTTCCTTGAAGAATCCAGGCTCTGCGTGTAGCCCTTGGTCCTTGCCCTCAAAGGTATATGCCACTTCTGAGCCAGCAGGCTGGGTTTTAGTTTAGTCACCTACTCTCTGTGTGGTCATTGTCAGTAGTTCGGCCTCTCTGTATCCCACTTCCTTCACTAGTAGCAGGGAAGGGACAAGCCTCAGTAGGTTACTCATGCTATTCTTTCCACAAATGTTTACTGAGTTTCTCCTATGTGCAGACACCGTTCAAAGTGCTTAAGAAAAGCAATGAACCGACAGATATCATGCAGCTGTGGTCTAAGTAAGATAAGTGCATAGCATTTTAATGCTAAGAGCTAAGGAGGAAAGCTAAACAGACAAGTGGAGAACTGCATGGAGACCAGCATCTTGCAAATGGAGACCCTGAGGTGACCAGAGGTGACCATGACAAAAGGACAGCTAGATAACTCGTGATCCAGCCCATGTTAAAAGGAGAGTAGGCAGGTGGGCATAGTGGTGCACACCTTTAATCCTGATACTTGGGAGGCAGAGGCAGGCAGATCTCTAAGTTCAAAGCCGGCCTGGTCTACAGAGAGAATTCCAGGACAGCCAGGGCTACACAGAGAAATCCTGTCTCAAAACAGGGGTGGGGGTGAGACACAAGGTTACTAGAGGCGATGCGGATTTGCAATGACCCATACTTGAGATGACACTAGGTTGGACTGGGACTTAAACAAACAAGGTTGGGAAACAAGATGGGAGAACATGAAAGGTGGAGTCAAGAGGATTACAGATACCCTGGATATGAGTGTTCAGAGAAAAGACATTAAAGGTGACTGAAAGGCATAGCTGGGACTGTATAGAAGGAAAGGAGCTGCCTTCTGCTAAGATGGCTCCAGGGAGCATTAGCCAACCACATACCCAGAGCCTTCCCATGAAGGGCACTGCATGATATAATCCATGCGGAGAACTATCTCAACAGTACCCTCTGGTTGGAATGAAGGGAGAAGGGAACCAAAGCTGTTCACTGGGACATTACAAGAAATCTCTACAAGACAGGCACAAGGAGCAAGGCCACAATCCAGCCCAGGGCCAAAAAGTTCATTAGAGGAGACTCCCATTTTCTTTAGGAAAGACATCATGACTTTGTCATCTCTGTGAATAGGGCGTGGACTACCTGTAATCATTGAGCTCCTGCCATGAGATATGAACAGCCAGCTTCCATGACCCATATCCCCCTCTGACAAGCCAATACTGACGGGAGGCCAGGAGCAATGTCACTTTAGAGCACTGGGTCTCTTTGAGCTCTGGCTAAGCATCCCTAACTATGCAGGCAAAATTCTAGAAGGCAACTTGGTCCACGTGACTCACACTGCAGCGTAGAGACCTCCACAGGCCGAGTGGAAGAAACCACGAACTATGGTGTGCAGGACAAAGGCCACCAACTGAAATCCAAGACAGAGAGAGAGAAGAGGGTCAGAAAGATCAAGGCAGAAAGAGGAGGGACCTAGGCCTTCCTGGGCCATCTACAGTTCTACCCTGACCCAACCCTCACCAACATGATCTAATAAGCATGCCTCCTGGAGAAGCCAGGAAACAGACATGGAACAGAACCATGCTTCTAGGGTATGCAGGTGCTGGTAGAACATCCCTAGGAGGAAGTCTTAGAAATGGAGAGGGGTGGAGGAAAGTAGTGCCCTCTGGTTGGAATGAAGGGAGAAGGGAACCAAAATTGTTCACTGGGACACTACAAGAAATCTCTACAGGACAGGCACAAGGAGCGAGGCCACAATCCAGCCCCAGGGCCAAAAAGTTCATTAGAGGAGACTCCCATTTTCTTTAGGAAAGACATCATGACTTTGTCTTCTCTGTAAATAGGGCGTGGCTGTTCACCTGCAGCTCCAAGTTCTTGATGAGGGAGGTGATGCCAAAACCCACAAGCAGGATGTTGGTCAGGGTAAAGGCATTGATGGCATTGGTGAGCTTTTGTATCTTGCGGAAGCGTGGTCTGGTGAACTTGGTGATAGCCCCATCTCTGAAAAAGAACAGGCAGACACTAGCTGCTGCCTAGAACTCCCTGGTTGATCCTTGGTACTAGCTTGGTCCCATCCCCTGCTGTATGCCTGTAGATAGGAAAGCATCAAAAGCAGAAAACCATTTCTCCATCTAGAGAGATGACTTAGTCAGTGAAGAACTTGCCTTGCAAATGTGAAAATCTGAGTCCAACCCACTAAATGTCAGATATATTTTTTTTCTAGGTCTTGCTAAACAGCATAGTGCATGTCTTTAATCCTAGCAATTCAAGGCCAGCTTGGTCCATATATTGAATGCTAGACTGTATCTAAAAATGGTATATACTTATAAACCCAAGTGTCAGGGAGCTACAGACAGGTGAATCCCTGGATCTCACTGGTTAGCCAGTCTAGCCACTGGGTAGAGGTCCATGTCAATAAGAGAACCTATTTCAAACTGCAAACCGTAGACAATACCTGAGGAGCAAGAGCCAAGGTTGTCCTCTGCCCTCTACCCACATGTGTGCATGTTCACACACACACACAAATTCATACTCACCTGCAAAACAGAAAACCATTTCTCTATAAGCATGGCTTCCTCATCTAACTAGATAAGCACAAACTTGAGGTATAAATCTACAGACCTATCCCCAGAATGCAGAATGTCTGGAGGCCCAGGAATCAGCCTGGCAAGTGTCCCAAGCATGTCTCACACACACCGAAGTCAGGAGATCATAGATGAGAAGGAAGATAAGAGAAGGGATTCCTCATACCAACTGCCCTACCAGCCTGAACAGAAGCAGATGCCAATCTGGGCACAGCTTGGCATGACTGCCCAGAAATCTCCCCTTTTGGTATGACCAAGAGCTGGGGCCAGCCCAGGAAAAAGAACGTCAGGCAGGGGTGAGCTCAGGCTGCCCATCTGTCCTGTCAGATGGGCTCTGTAAATGGGCTTTGACCATCAAGAGCAGAAGGCTGGGATCCAGAAAACAAAAGAAAGCCACTGGGTCCATCCTTAAATACCTTTTCTCCTATTTGCCCTCTCCCACATTCTCAGGGCAAATGGATTTACAATGGGTAAGACTGTCAGGATCCCTGAGCTCAATCCAACTTCAATCTTCAGCCAACAAGATGCCCAGGATAACCCCAGGCCATCCTCTACTACACCATCATTCTGAGTGAGCACGGGCCATGACAGAAGTGATCATAGGTTACTACTAAGACTACATTACAGAAGACACGATGGCTTCTGCCTTCACCTCTCCCCTCTCTCAAAACTCTCTCTGTCAGGAAGCCATCTGCCATATCTAAAGTAGTCCTAACACGGGCCACTTCATGCTCAGTCACACTAGCAAACCTGGAAGCAGTTATCCAATCCAGGCAGCACTTTGGATGCCACAGCTTTAGTAGGAAGCTAGAATATAACCTTAGGAGAAACCCCAGGCTAGAAACATTCAGCCAAGGTATTCCCAGACTCCCTGCCCTTAGCAGAAATATGGAATAGTGAACATTTGTGATTTGGGAATAGGGCAATGCATTCCACAGCAATAGATAACTAATAAACCAACCCCCCACCTTTCCTTAGCCTTTGTTTTGAAATTGTCTGGGTCTCACTCTGTAGACAAAGTAAGCCTAGTACTACCATGTAGCCCAGGCTGGCCTCAAGCCCATAGCAACCTCCTACTTTAGCCCCCTGCTTAGATTACAGGCATAAGTCCCCAAGTTCAGACAAGCTTTAGAGTGTATGCTTTTTGACACTGGCTCAGGAACCTGCTGTGTGTGTGCTCTCCGGCTAGTTAGTTAGTGGTACAGGTCGCAGCTTCCTACTCTGTCAAAGGGAACATCATGAACTCATCTCATAGAGATACTGTGGGACTCAAAATTGTACGAAGTGCCTAGCGCACACCCAGCCCTCAACTACAAGTATTTTTTTTTTTTTTTTTATGTCAAACAGGCCATGCCTTCTCCAGCCTGTTTCCCCATCTATAAAACAGGGAAGTGCCTTGCTTTCTCAGACCTCTTAGGAGACTGAAATCAGATGCTATATGCACAAACAAGGAGGAACTGGAAAGTGTTGTCTGGGCTCCTGTCAGCACCATCCCTACGGGTTACCTGGTGTCGCCAAAGGAAGCACTCTCATTCAGGGTGCCCTCTGTTGGAGCATCCACACAGTCCTTGATGCGCCAGTCCATGATGTAGCCAATGAGGGGGCAGGTGAGAAGACACAACAGCTGCATGACTCCAAAGATGGAAGAGTAGAACTCAACTGGGCAAGAAGAGAAGTGGGGTCAGGATGCCAGCAGCTGGGAGGGTGCTGCCACCACCTCCAGCAGAGGAAGACTGTGCTCAGACAACCTTCCTTTGATCCAAATTCTCAGGACCCCAGGACTATGAGAATGAGTCCAATCCAAGGAACGGGACATGTCAGGGTAAGGTATGGGCCAGGGCTCTGCTTTTGTCTCCCTACCTGTCTCTTCCACCTTCTGTCTCTGCTCATTCGTCTCTGTGGGTAGAGGAGAGACATGGTGAGCAGATGCCTAGCCAGATGATCCTCTGAGCTGCGCTGCACACACACCCCATGCCCCCACCCCTGCATGAGGTTTCCAAAGAGCCTTACCACATTCCTTACCACCAGTCACAAGAAACTCCAAGATCTTGTTCATGGCACCCATGTAGAAGATGACCCGAAGTTGGGTCATGCCCATGGTGACGAGGCTCCACAGGAAAATGGGGGAGCAGAGGCTCTTGCGAAAAGGGACAGAATCTGAAGAGACAGTGGGTGGGAGGTCAGGTCCCAGACCTTCCACTGCTCAGCTCATATGGGACAAGTGTAACTTAAGGACTCTTCAGAGACAATAAGGTTCGGGTACACTATCCTCTAAGCTCCTGCCAAGTTCTATAACAGCCTCCAGAGACACTTTCAGGGGTCCTCTAAATGCTTCCTGTGCTCATATATTAGCAATATTTATGAAGCAACTGCTATGCAACACAATACCTGATAAGCTTTATTTTCAGTAAGTCAGTTTTGCAACAATCTTTCTTTTTTGTAAGTTTTACTTTTTTGAGCTAGGCTTTCCCACAGTGAGGAAGCTGCTGCTCAGACAAGTAAGTGGCAGGGGGACCTGCCTCAGGCTCCCACTCTCAAGCATCCTCCTGTAAGGATGGGCAGTGGGGATAATTGCTATTGTGGCTGGACCCACTGTGCACCACATGAACAGCTTTCCTGCCCAGTGAGTCAGGCAGTCCTCGTAACTACCCTCCCCGTTGGATGATGGTTTAAGACATGAAGAAGGCAAAGTGAGGACCAGTGACAATGTCATTCAATGGAAAGCAGGACTCAGACTCTCACCTTCTCACTAAAGAGCCCATGCTCCATCCCCAATCATGTAGCTGAGGCCTGGGGTGGGAGGGAGGGAGGGAGGGAGGGAGGGAGGGAGGGAGGGAGGGAGGGAAAGAAATCCAGCTAAGGTATCTTTGGAAAGGAACTTCAGCCTTGTGCATCTCTTCCTGTGGCCAGCAGGGGGTATAAGTATGCCAGACATCAGAAGGCCCTGCCTGCAAGCTCCCTGACTTGGCAGTGCCTGATGCAACAGGCAGGGAGATTGGTTCCAGGTGGGTTGGGGACAAAGCACCAGCTGCCTCACAGCTCAGGAGATTTGCCCTATGCTGGAAGCTCCTCCTACCCTCACCCAGAGGATCGAGAGCAGGGTACCCCTGAATCTGAACTTCCCACTGGGCTTTGATTTCCCCATCCAAGACATCCACATTGCACCCTCCCTGCCCCTGACAAGACACTCACTTTCAGGAGTCTTTTCTGAGGTATCAGGGATATCCGAGGATGAAATAAAGGCATCAGCCCCGTCTTCCAGGCTGGGGGTCTTCTGACTCAGCCGCTGACCCACCATAGTTACATGGGTGTAGAAACGGTCACCTGTGACCTTGTGGTCCAAGGCTAACCCAATGAGTTTGATATTCTTCCTGCCAACAGTCAGACCACAGTATGTGAGAGCTAGCTGTGCAGAGTCTAATGTCAAGCTCTAGGCACCATTCCAGACTGTCCCAGGGTACTGAGCACCTCTTTATCTGGCCCTGACATAAGCTCCCTACTGCTGCCCCCATCTCTCTTGCTCAGAACCTAGCTTAGGCAGCTGCCTCAACAGATACCCAGATAAGTGAAGGGCAGATGAATGGTTTTCTCTTGGTCTATTCTCATGGAAGAGGTGCAGACATTGTCTCAGCCGGGTCCCATCCAAACTTCAACTCACCTCTTCAATGCTAGGACCTTTATCAAGTCTCTCTGTCATTAACAGAGTTGGTAACAGCATCTATATCATACGGCTGTTTGGTAGTAAGTACAGTGTGTGGCATACAGTAGTTACTCAATAAATGTCAGCTATTTGACTATTACCATACATAAGTGCTAGGCTGTGCAGTACCACCTCTGGCTGTTACTGAACTGAAAAGGGGCTGGGGAAATCTGGCAATCAGTTTGCCCCGCAACCCAACAACCCAAAAAAAAAAAAAAAAAAAAAAAACCAGTAAGCTAAATTTCTTGGCAGCCTCTTGTTTGGGTCCATGTAATATTCACCACTTTTCAGGGATGGTGGTGGGTCTCCTACTCTAACCTTCTCCTCCAAAGCCAAAGAGATTATTGACATTAATAGTAAAAAGTACATGTTGACCACCTATTATGTGCTAGCTCTGCTATTTTAAAAACATGTGCAAACAGGTGGCTCAGGTGCAGAAGCAGAGCTGAGAAATTTGAGGCCATTTGCAAAACTGAATTGCAAATCCAGGTCTAAAGCCAAAGCCCATTCTGTCAATCACATCATCATAGCCCTGGCCTTAACCCTCTACAGCAGGGGTCAGGGGCCAGAGGCCAGGGGTCAGGAATCAGGGGTCAGAGGTCAGGGGTCAGGGGTCAGGGATCCACTTCACACTCCAACCTCTTCTCCCAGCCTCTCACGTGTAATCAACTTCCTCAGGGGCAGGAAAGGCTTCTGCAGGCCAGTTGAGAGCACAGTTCAGAAAGATAAGACAGGCCAGGCCAGACCATGTGAACATGATGACCGTGAAGGGGACTCCAGCATCGTAGATCAGCTGTTGGGGAAGGACAGGCTATAGAGGAAGCTTGCCTGGGCCCCACAAAGGCAGAACCCTTGGAGGACTGAAGCCTCCAAGGTCTCTTGCATCCTGCTCTTTATACCCAATTTGAAGGTGGGGAAACCAAAGCCAGAAATTAAAAGTCAGACCCAGAATGCCTGCCATTCCCTTCCTTCACCCAAGCCCCATTAAAGGAGTGTGGGGCCATTCTTTAAAAGTACTGAAGGTGCCTGCCCTTCCTCAACAAGCCTAGGGACTCTCAAATACTACCTTGGAAAGGAATGCCAATTTTTGCCAATGACTCCATAAAAACTATTATTTTCACACACACACACACACACACACACACACACACACACACAATGTTACTTCATATCATATGCACAAGGGAAATTAATGCTCTGAGCTTACCCTTCCCCTGGCTAGCACATTTCCTCATGGAGAGGCAAATCCAACCTGAGAAGCCTTATCTCAAGGTTCCCAAGAGCACACAGGTACACACGCCCCAAGGAGGTGGGTTGATTGGCAAGTTTCTAATTCCAGAACAAATAGGTTCCAAATTGCCTTGGGCTCTTGTGCAAGTGTGCCAGCCCTTCTGATAAGAGAACTGTCTCCAATTGTCCTCCCTAACAGCCTCCTGGTGAGAGCCCTGGTCACTGTGTGGGGAAAACCTCCACCTCTTCCAGGAACTTGAAACTTGGGCTCCTTCCTTCTGGAGGTAAGACAGAGCTTCTACAAACAGCACCCTCAAGTGTGTAGGAGTAACATAGGACTCCTCAAGCTCACCACTCCAAACTCCTTTAGAGAAGGTAAGCAAAAATTCCATGAAAGCAACTCCCAAGGTCAACTCTGCAGAACAATGGCGTGGTCCAGTACTCTGGCATAGGCTTGCTTTGTAACCTGAGATTAAGTTACCCAGCCTCTCCAGTAGGAAGATTTAGCCAAAATATCTGGCCTTCCGGACTTACCACCACCACTTACCCTGCCCCGTCAATTCTGTGGCAAAGCAAAAAGACAGCACAGAGGAGCAGGGAAATGGGCCAGTGGGTAAAGTTTGGATCTCTGTCACATAAGCAAAGATGGGATGTGACAACACACGTCTGCCACCCGGGATGGGCTGTGGTGTGGAAACAAGCAGATCCCAGTGGGCTTACTGGCCTGCTAGTCTAGCTAAAACTGCAAGCTTCTTGTTCAGTGAGAAACAAAGAAACTAAGATGAGTCAGTTGGGGATGGCTGCACACCTTTAATCCCAGCACTTGGGAGGCAGAGGCAGGTGGAGCTCTAGCAGTTTGAGGTCAGCCTTATCCTCTACAGAGTGAGTTCCAGGATCAGCCAGGGATAACCAGAGAAACCTTGTCTCAAAACAAAACAAAAACAAAGAAAGAAAAGAAGATAGAGAGCAAGAGACTAAGACCCCACATCAACCTGTGCTGCCATAAGCATGGATGAGCCCAACTGTATACGCACACATACATATACACAGTGAGGGGGGGAAAGACAACCCAGCCTTCCCCAGCCCTCCCAGCCTTCCCCTTCTTTCCCCAGCCCTTCCCAGCCCTCCCTCTGCCCCAGGCCCTCCCTGGCCCTCCCCAGCCCTCCCGGGCCCTCCCCACCCCTCCTCCCCAGCCTTCCCCAGCCCTACAAGTGCCATACCTTAATTCCAGGGAAAGTGATGGCAGAAGATGCATAGGAGCCAATCATGAGGGCCATGAAAGTGGATCGCAAATTCCCAAACAGGTTGGGCAGCTGAGGGAGAAGAGCAACTCCTATGAGCTGGTGATATGCTAATCCCATCCCCGCTTCCCTTTCTTAGCTCTCTATAGGGAAGAAAACTCAGAGGCATTTCTCAAAGTGAACTCCAGGAATGGCAGCCCGAGACCTACAGAAAAGTCCCAAGGTAAAACCCATTGGAAAACGTTTTCATTCTGACTGCTCTATCACACCCTCAACGCACATGGGCAACTAACAGTGTTCCAGAAATATCCTTAGAGAGAAGTTTTAACTTTGTTTCATCCCAGGGCTATCTGGGTTTTTTGTTCATGCAGCCCCTTTTATTCGGTGACACCTCTGGATAATCTGCTGGAGCAGGTGTTAAGAAACACTGATCAAGAGACAGGAGAGCTCACAGATGTTCAATAACCAGTGAGCACAGTTTCTCACAACTGTTTATAACTCTGGTTCCTGATAGCCTCTTCTGGCCTCTGCAGGGCAACAGGCATGCATACGATACACTAACATACATGCAGACCAAACACACAGGCGAGTAACATAAAAAATAAATAAAAAGCACTGATGTAGTCCGACTCATTTCCAAAATGAGAAAACTAAAGCTGTGAAGAAAAGAAAAGCACTCAAGTTCCCAAGTTAAAGACTTCCTCCTGGCCCCATCAAGGCTATGGCCGTGGATAACCCTCTAAAACAAAGGTGACCTTTAATCCTCTCCGAGGCCCGGATACCATAGTCTACCGGTTCTACTGAACCGGGATAAATCATAGGAAAGACCAGGACCGTAAGAAGGAAGCTGAGGTGGCTCTGATGTGCAAAGCAGGCCCAGAACACCAACCAGTAATGAATGCATTGATCATTTATTCTGCTCACGAATAGCGAGCCAGACCCTCGAGGAAAGGGAAGGCAAAGTTCTCCCTTCATCCCACTGTCTTCCAGTGTTAGAATCCGTAGGATAGGACCTTAGATGCCCTACGGAGACTAAAAACCCTCCACCAGAACAGAGGCTCAGTCAAGAGACCTCAAATAATGATGTGGGAGTAAAGCATTTAAACAGAGAAGGGAGCTGTCGCTGACCCAAGAGAACACAGTCAGGGAGAACAAATAGGCTCCCATTAGTGCAAGGTTTCCTAGTGCCCTCTATCTGTTACGTACACTGTCAAGGACACCAGGAAAGGATCCTTGTACCTCAAGGGTCGAAGAGGCTCTGTCTAAGCCTAGCACTGGTAGAACTAACCATACGGTGACCCAGGCGGTAGCGTATTGGCAGTAGTTAGAGCCCACAGACTGTCTGCAACAGCAAAAGGCTCTTGGTTAGGCTTGTCTGGAGGGGCAGGGGCAGGGCTAACTAGTGGTGGGGCGGGGCGGGGCTAGCGTCAGGCCCCACCATTGGCTGGATATTACCAAGGCGATGACCGCTGAAGAGTAGACTGGCTGGCCCTCCAATCCCCTCTACAACCCAGGGCAGGGTCCAGGTCAAGCCTCCTGTTCCAGCCCCAGAAGAGATTTAGAGATCGAGCCAATTTGCACAGCGGGAAGGGGTTGCTGCACAGAGGGGTGGATCAGAAGGGACCAGCTTCCTTGAAAGTTGTGAAATGTCCCCAGCTGCAGTTAAACGGCAGCTGCTGGGATGAGAAATTCGGCCAAAACACCCAGTTTGGCCGAATCCGAGATAAACAACCAAAAAAAAAAAAAAAAAAGGCCCAAGAGTAAATTCTCTACCCCACCCCCACCCTGCTAAACTTTTAACCCTTATACCCACAGACATACATAAACATATACAGTAAAACAAACTCACACAGAGACGTAATAGGTTAGGCCACATGAAAGGGTTACTTTCGTAGGTCGAAGACAGTCAACTATTGGCAAATTCCCACAGTACAAGCTCGCAGACGCATTTTCCATTCAAGCCCTTTAACACACACGCCCTATAATGTGGTAAAGGTCCCCGCGGCTCAGCTGCTCTTTGGCCCTCGGGACCACATTACCCGGTTGAGTTCTCTTCCCAGTATTTATAACTGCTGACATGATTTATTAGTTTGCTTGCTTATGGGTTTTGTGTTCCACCCCTCCCTAGTCCCCCTTATGGAAGCTTCTGGAAGGTGAGGACATAGTCCTGTTTGTACTGTAGGCTCAGTGCGGGAACGGATCTCAACTGACATTACAGGCTCAGTCAGTACACACACAAAGTCTCACCCACGCACAGCTCCGTGCCTACCCTTTGTTCCCACCTGCATGGTCTCGCACGCAAGCACTTGATCTGAGACACACATTATCCTTTCTCATGATTCTAAAGTTGTTTTTATTTATGTGTCTGGGTGTCCTTGCGTGCTGTTCCCTTAGAGGCCAGATGAGGGTGTTAGTTTCTCTGGTGCTTGAGTTATAGGCAATTGTAAGCTGGAGGCCTGGGAGTACGACAACCCAATCTGGTCCTCTGGAAGAACAAGCAAATGTTCTTCACTTCGGAGCCCTCTCGTCAACCCCCCTCACTCATTTCTAGCCCCACCCACTCCCAGGTGTCTGGATGGCTGCCAGGGCAAATCAGTAATACTCACAGTCAGTGAGTAAACGTTAGGCAGATGCCAGCAAACCCATTCAAGGACAGTGCCAGGAATATCAATGGAGACAAAACTGGAAAGAGAAAGAAGGGTAGATGAGGCATTTGTGGAGCCGTGGGAGTCCACAGGCAGGAACGGGGTCAATGTCCAACTTCATCGCGCCTATCTAGAGAAGGCACACGAGGGCAGATGGCTTACCTTCAGTGTCCCGGGAGGCCAAGGCCATGAGAGTGCAGGATGCTGCAAAGCAGGCACTGTAAGGACACAGAAAAGTAGGGCATGAGTTTTCAGCCTCCCCTCCTCTGCATCATCTTCCTGGCCCTGCATCTCCCCACAACCCAGCCACCTCACCTGCCCACCAGGCGCAGGGGCCGAGGCCCAAAGCGGTCCATGAGAATCCCCAGAGGCAGTGTGGTAGCACTCAGCAGGAAGGAACCAATGGTGAAACCCAGATTGAGCATCTTTTCCTGCTCGTCACAGCTTGTCCACTATGCTGTTCATCTTGGGTGACATTGGTCCTGTTCTCAGCTGAGGAGGAAAGGGAGGGGTCAGCACATGCAACAGAATCAGGAAGCCTGGCTCAGAGGTCCTGCCTTCCAAACCAGGCCTCCGGCTTGAACCAGCCAGATGTCCCTGGAAGTAACATGCTCTGTCTGTGGTAGGAAAAGAGCTCATGAATGATAGCCATTAGGGTCTGGTCCTGAGAGAATCACACACACTCTCAATCTGAGGTTTCAACTAACTCAGTTGAGAAAGCGGACATCACATTATGTACCAAGTTATTACAGTCACTGGAGAGTACCACTGGGGACACCCCAAATTGGTGACTGGTTCTTTAATGTGTGCAATAAGAATCACATAAAAAGTAGAGGAAGCCTTCTCAGTAAGTGACATTCTGATCATAACAGCTCGTATTATTTAGCATTTAACTATGTTCTGGGCACTGTTCTGCACAGACCCTGTAAGTCACAACAAGCCCCCAAGAGTCCACTAATAAAGCATCCCATCCCCCACATGAAGACACCGATGTGCTGCCTTCCAGGGGCCAAGTTCAGCTGTGAACTTGGGGATTGTAACAAGGGGGTAAAGGGGACAGAAGGTGACTTTACATAACTCTGTGCACTGAGCCATGAGGCAGGTTGCTTCCGAATTGTTTCTGTGTGCCAGGGGAAAACAGGGCATTACCTAGGAAACAGGCTAAACAGGGTCTTCATTTCTATCGCCCACCTGACTAGCTATGGACCAGGGAAACTCTCTTACTCTGTGCCTCAGACCCCTTGTCTGCTAACAAGGGCAGCCAATGAGCAGCCTCAGCTAGAGACAGTGAAGAGAGTTCTGCAGAGTTCCTGGCCCAGGGGAAAGGGCTGAGGCAAATTCCAGAGCTCTTGAAATAGCTGACAGTGAGGTTGGGCCCAGACCCACAGATTGTCCCCTTAGCTCTGCAAAGGCTCATGATGGGGAACAAATGGATACAGATTTAAAGGGTGAGGTGAACTGTTTCTGATGACTCATGCATGAATTCCCAGCCCTCAGGAGGCTGACACAGGATTGCCTTGAGGTCAGCCTGAGCTACATAGTGAGTTCCAGGCCAGCCTAAGCTATGCATGAGACTCTGCCTTGAGAGAGAGAAAGAGACAGAGAGACAGACAGAAAGACGAGAGACAGACAGAATCGTTAACTAAAAATATAAAAGTAGTGAGTTCTGTAAAGAGAATGGAAGGATACATTGTACCTGGGTGTTGGGAAAGAGGGTGGTTATGACCTCTGACTTCAAGTAGCCTTAAACTGCCAAAGGACCTACAGGTAGCAGGAGGTAATGATATCTGTGTGTTAACATAAAAAAGAACATAAAAGTACATCATAAAAGCAGGCTACCAAGAAAGGAACTGCCTTGGGCAGTACCAACTACTTGGGAAGCTAGGAAAAGGGCTAAGGCACCTAGAGGAAGCTGGCAGGAGGTTAGACTACTCAGCCTTTGAGGATGGTGCTAACCCTCTTAACTATCCTTATAATCACCATCCATTTTGCCACTGGGTTTGTCCACATGGGTCTACTCTACGCCTGATTACTGGACATTTGCTATCCACCAGCGTTGTGTTGGAAAAAGACAAGTCAGACCAAAGGCCACAAACAGGTGACCACCACTGATTCTCTCCCTACCCCTGTTGTGCTGGGCTGGCAGTAGATTGGGTTGAGTGTCACTTTAAGTAAAAATCCAGACTTCTAGTTCATTGGCAATTTGGGCTCTCGGCTGTGGCATAGTGGTGTACAACCACAGTCCCAGCTACTCAGAGGCTGAGGTAAGAGTCCTTGAGTGCAGAAGTTCTGAGCCAACCAAACCTGAGCAACATAGAAGAAAGAGGGAGGGAGAGAGAGAGGGGGGAGGGAGGGAAAGTCTGGAAGATCTAGCTGTTCCTACAGAAGGTGGCCTCCCTTTTTGCCAGGGCTGTCCTTGAACAGGCTTATGTCTACCTCATAGCTCCCAGATGATAGTTGTCTTAACCCTACCATCCTTGCCTTCTTTATTGTCATCTGCCTGCCCTTATATGACATTTGAATTTGTAGCCCCTGAGTTAGAGACTGTCCCTGCCTTTAAGTCTTTCATAATCAAATGACAGGCTTCCTCCTAAGTAATTCCACTAGCTTGCAGCTAACACCTGCTTTGTGCCAGGTTGTTCAAGCAAAATCTCAGTAAATCTTTACAACATCCCTAAAGAGTAAGACAGCGGTCTCCATTCCAGATGATGGAGTTCCCAGAAGCAAGGGAACTCAACCACCCAGCAGCCTACAGCGGGCTCCAATTCAAACTCAGAAGAATCTCCAAAGCCAGCAGAGATTCATCGCACCACCCATCTTAGCTGTCCCACAGGCCAGCTTGAAAACTTCTCCAAGTATATTCTATGCCAGTGAATTCGTGTTCTCTGGTACAGAATGCAGCCCAGTGGACTGCTAATGGTCCACTAATACATAAGTTCTTCTGGTTTAAGCAATCAACTTTTTATGAGTTCAATATGAGCTAGCTCCTAAAGCCTGATCATTGAGTGGCTGGTTAAATGACCTGTATCCATGGTAGTCACAGCAGAGTAAGTCTTTGGGATCCAAGTGCCCCACTTTCACAGACAAAGGGGACATGGGGAAAAAGAGAATGTACTCAGTAACTGGGAATGTACTCAGCAGCTGGGTTAAGAATCAATGACTGGAGAGATGGCTCAGAGAGTTAAGAGCACTGACTGCTCTTCCAGAGGTCCTGAGTTCAATTCCCAGGTGGCTCCCAACCAACTGTAATGGTATCTGATGCCCTCTTCTGGTGTGTCTGAAGACAGGAGCAGTATACTTACATAAAAATAAATAAATAAATAAATAAATAAATAAACAAACAAACAAATAAATAATCTTAAAAAAAAAAAAGAATCAAGGAAAAGCACATGACCAACACTATACTCCAGCCCTTGTCTGCTCCTGCTGGGCCACCTTAGGCCATACATACTACAGGTGAAGTGTAACTCAAAGTGGGAATAGGTAGTATACCGAATGACTTCTGAGGGAGATCTCAATTATTGGTTATTTGTGCATTAAAAATGTGGGAGTAGCCCTTCCGGTCTGCGCTGGTGCCCAGAGCAGTCCTAGGGCACCAGCTCTGTATCCAATCCCCCAAAACCAGAGGAGGCTGAACTCCCAGGAGCTCTAACACACCCAGGATCATGCTGAAGGAGCATGGTGGCTGCCAGAGCGACAGGTGGAGACATGCTGATGCCAGGACAAAGAATGATGCTGACCTGTGAGCTCGCTGAGTCCCCTGACAACGGTGACTGGGAAGCTGTATTGGACATATGTTCCTGACCCACCTTTGCTTACCCATACCTCTGATGGGACAAGCTGTCTTGCCTCAAGTTTTTAGACCTTGTGGAACAGAGAATCAAAAAGAGAAGATAATGACTCTTGTTAAATTCTTAAATGTGACCAGTTATTCAGACTCAATCATTGGGCTGGTCTAGAAATCAATTCAATATTGAAAATAACAGTCTTCATTTGGAAATCTGGTTCTGGACATTTTCAGAGACATATTTGGAAGTTAGCTACAGTTTTCTATGATGTTATGTTAGTAAGAGATAAAGTATTAGTACATGTGTTAAGTCTCCTTTGTCAAGTTAAAATTACCTTTGTTTCTTCTACAGTATTTAACATAAGTTGCATTGATTGTACACTTTCTAATTGTGTTAGTGTGTTGAAACCTGGCATGTCAGTTATGGAGATATAACAAGTAGCTTTTGGTTTGGGGTTTGTTTTTTGTTTTTTTTTGCCCTGAGTATTACAGAACCTTGGTCTTCTGAAAAAAGCTTGCAAATACTGGAAGAAGTGAGTCAGGGTTTAATCAGAAGCAAGAGGGTAGTGGGCTTGATTATTGCTGGTATTAACAGCCTTAATTACATTAATTGCTAACACCACTGCTTCTGCAATTGCTGTGACACAAGAAGTTAAGACAGCTACTTTTGTTAATCATTTAACAAAAAATGTTACTAATGTGTTGAATATACAAGAGGATTTAGATAGGCATTTGGAAAAACACGATTAATGCTCTTTATCCTATTCAAATTATTGGAAGGAGGTTCAGAGTTTAAGAGTAAGGAGCCATCTCAAGTGTCATACCAAATACCATTGGATTTGTGTTAGTTCTAAAATTTACAGTGGTAGTCATTATAATTAGGAAAAAGTTTAAAGACATTTGCAATGTATTTGGCATACTTCTAACATATCTCTGGATGTTTTAACTTTGCATAGTAAGCTTATGAATTTAAAGAATACTGCTCTGCTGAGTGTTGATTCAGCAGATACTGCTGATAAAATTACCCATGGCCTGAGGTCAGTATTTCTATTTTGGCCAAGCTTCAAGAATGGCATATATAGCTTGATCATGCTAGCCCTTTTTGTTCTGGGAATACTTTTATTCCTGCCCACCTTGTTAAAGCTTGTCTTTAACAACATCAACATGTTGGCAGCCAAAGTACATGGCTTGAAACTGAAAATGGACCCCCAGACAGAGTTATTAATTTAACAGGCTGGCAAGCCAAGGATGGGTAAGATCCCATCCTGCACAGAGCCTTACCAACCTAAGACAGAAGTGCATTGCTTTTGATAATGCATATTCCATGATGGGTAAGGAAGGCACTCTTGGCAGAATGACCTAAGACAGGCTCAGTCTTGTTTATGAAATAAAAAAAGGGGAGAGGTGGAGAGCTTTTGGGGCTGCTTGGCAAGAATCTAACATGGGTCAAGGACAAGGAAATGGGCTGCTTGGCAGGACTCTGACATTAGGCTAGAACAAATAAATAATTTCAGGCAGGAATATAAATATTAGGCTAGAACAAAGAAGTCATTTCAGGAAGGAATATAAATCTTAGGCTAGAACAAAGAAGTAATTTCAAGCAGGAATCTAAATATTAGGCTAAAACAAAGAAGTAATTTCAGGCAGGAATCTAAATCTTAGGTTAGAACAAGGAAGTAGGAAAAATTTCAGACATGAAAATGACTATGGGCTAGGACAGGGAAGTTGGCTCAGATATTTTGGTTATCCTGATATGCCCTTAGAAACAGTGATCACAGGAGTGTTCATGGAACTTTGTTTATTGCCTTACTTGGTTTTTGACTATTTGCATCTATTGTATTGCTAATGCCTCAACCTAGAACTGACCTTAATACTTGCATGTAATTAAAATGGTATAAAAACAAAAAGGAGGAGGAGGGATGGAATAGGGGGTTTCTAGGGAGGGGAAATGGGGAAAGGGGATGCCATCTGAAATGTAAATAAATAAAATATCCAATAAAAAAAAACCATGGGAGTATATATGTATTTCTTAGGAATATATATAAATAGATACCTGTTTATCTACAACATCAAACCCAAGGCTGAATCACACTTTAAATAACAGTTACTATGGAACTCAGAAATGATAAAATGACAAAAGTGGCTTGTAGATGATTCTGTCTAGGAAACCCTCAATATCAGATAATGGTTAAGCATGCATCTCTAGTCAAATCTTGGCTTCACTAGGAATGCTGCTAAAATTTTCTAAAGACTTGCCCCACCTTTGAAATGGGGACAGTGACCTGAAACACCTGGATCTGATAATGGCCTGAGTCCCATACATGCAGAGCAAATTTTAAGTGATTTGATTTGTTTCCTAATCCATGTTTGCTTCTTCATGATACTTTCCCACTGGTGACATGGTCATACCACCAAAACACCTCAGGACAAAGTTCTAGCTGGTAAGGTCTTGTCTATGGCCAAAGGGAAGGTAATGTTGGAGTGAAGTCCTGTAATCTGAGATAAGAAGTTTTAAGAAAGGCCTGATGCTAAATGGGAAAAAAGGAGTGGGCTCAGAAGACCCTACCCAGCCAATCCTGGAGCCTGTGAAGGGAAAAGACCTGAGGGATTTGATACCTAAAAAGCAGCAAAGAGTCAAAGTTTATGCAAATGTAATTCCAGGAGGGGCCCAGATTCCAGTCCCACCAGGCAACAGAACTTGGCAGCTTCAACCTTGTGTTAACAAAAGATAATTGTAAAGAGACTGTAGAATCTTCCTCTTCAGTTAAGGAAAGCCGCTGAGGCCAGGTGTGTGGCAAGAGTCTCTCCATGGCGGCCCAGAGAAACCATTTCGTGGAGCTGTGAAGATGAATCATAGATTGCACGGAAGACCCGAAATGTTGGATGAGCCATGGGATGTCTGCCAGGGAGAGCTGCTAACAGGTTGTGGAACAAGCCCAAGAGAGAGAGAAGTGTGTTGCAGTCAACAAAGTTAGGAGTGGGAGATCTGAAGAGCCTTTGATAACTGACATGAAGTAACAGGATTGGAGTTTGCCCTGCTTCATTTCTTGCTTTGATCTAGTATTTCCTCAGTATGCTTTTTTTCCATGTTTGGAATGCTAATATATATTCTGGGCCATTGTATGTTGAATTATGTGATTTGATTTTTGATTTTTACAGGGGTTACAGTTAAGAGTTGCTGAATCTCCAAAGAGACCTTTTTTATTTTTAAGTGTTGAGACTGTTATTGACTACGGGGACTTTGGAAGTTGAACTAAATGTATTGTGTATTATGATGTAACTATAAGCCTATGGGGGCCAGGGGATGAAATGTGGTAGTGTGAATGAGAATGGTATTTGAATGTTTGATTTCCTACGGAAGACCCAGTCTATCTCTCTCTGCCTCCTGCTTGTGGATCAGATGTAAGCTCTGAGCCACTGCTCCAGTGCTGTAACTGCCTGCCTGCTGCCATGCTCCCTGCCATAATGGTCATGGATTCACCCTCTTAAACTCTGAGCAAGTCCTCAATTAATTGCTTTCTTTTATAAGCTTACTTGGTTATGATGTTTCTTCACACCAAGAACAGTATCTAAGAGAGCTGGACTGCTCCAGAGCAATCCTCAGCCTTTAGTGGTTGGGTCACTTCAGCTTTTCCCATGAGGCTTAGTAACAAAGTTCTAGGGTCACTCTGTGCCCTTCTCACAAAGGAGGATGTGGGAATGGAGCCCACGGCTTCGCAGTTGTCAAGGAGCCTCAGCAGCAATCCTTGCTCTCCTTATCACCCGAGTGACCGTAGGCACATTGCATCACTCAGTTTTGGTTTTCTGTCCCCCAAAATGGGGTTATAATAATACTGATGTCACAGATTTACAATGAGATCTAAAGACCTAACAAATAGTAAATATTTAACAACTGTTAGCATTCTTTTGTTATTTTGTTAGTGTGTTACAAACTGAAATGGCCCTGATTAAATTTTGAGTAACAGTCCCCATTAGCTCTTATGCTGGAGTGTACATAGCAGGCAGACCCTGAAAACAGACAGTATGGCCAAGGAACCCCGAAGCCTATACTAATGTCAACCTCAGTAATAAACTTCACATTCACTGAGTTCTTCAACTGTTTGTTAAACAACACCATCTGAGACTTGCAATGCTCTGTGACAGAAAAATAACAATTATCCACATAGAGACCATTAAAGAAAATCACAACCATTCAGAACACAGAGGACAAATACCTGTGTGGTGCCTAGCCCCAACTGCTAAATCTACCATACAACACTCCTGGACCTAAGGCAGAAGGATCCTAATGGAAGAGGGGACAGAAAGATTGTAAGAGCCAGAGGAAGAGTAAGTTTGCGGTGAGATTGCATCTCCTAGAAATGTCAGGGAAGACTCATGATGAATGAGGCCCCAGGAAGCAGAAAGGGCTGATTGTGATCAGATAGCATGAGCAAGACAGAACAGAAAACACCATCCCATCCATCAGCCTGCAGGGCCCCTTGAACAAGGGGGCAGGGAGAGATGCTGTGCACTGCTTTCCAAAAGTGTACAAATATGTTCTGGGGGAAAGGACAAGAGTTCACTTAGTTCACCACAGCCAGACTCAACCACACACCCACTTTCAAGAAACTTAAAACATCAGGCCGGTACCTCACAAGACCAAGGATCAAAACTTAAAAGGCCAAACCACAAAACTAAGAAAACACAGGTGCAAATTTTTGTGACCTTAAATTTAACCAACAGTTTCTTAAACAGGATGGTGTAGCAGAATAAAAATTAGGCAAATAAAATTTTATCAACACTAAAAAAGGATACACACCAGGAAAAAAAGAAAGAAAAGAAAACTATATAAAGGACTTAGATCTGTTAAAGAACCCTTACATTTCAATAATGAAAAAGAAAGACCTAGGTGTATGGCTCACTGGTAGACTGTACATTTACTTAGCAGTGTAAGGCCCAGGGTCCAACCTCCGAATAAATAAACAAGCAAATAACACAACTTAAGAAGCGGAAGAAGTAGCTGACTAGATGTTATTCCAGAGAATATGCCAATAAAAACACATGAAAAAACATTCAACCTCAATAGCCATTAGGGAAATGCAAATTTAAAAAGACAATCAACAACCAATGCTGAGGTTGTGGAGAAGCTGGAATCCCTAATGCACTGCTGGTGAGAATTTAAAATGTGGTAGTCATTTTGGAAAACATTAGTTACCTTCATGACCCAGCAAATCCACTCCAGAATAAATACATAAACATGGGAATATCATCTTTAATAACCCAGATGCCCATTAACTAATGAAGAAAATGTAGTCAGTCCACATGACAGTGAACCACTCTGCTATAAAAAAATTAAGGCTTATATGTAGAATAAGGGTGAATCTAAAAAAAAAAAAAACATTATGCTAAGTGAAAGAAATCAGCCACAAAAGACAAAAGTCCATTTATAGAAAACGTTCCAAGTAGGTATAGCTGGTATTTGTCATAGCAAGCCTCTGAGAGAAAGCAGACAAGTGGTTGCCTAGAGAGAGAGCAGGGGGAGCTGGTGCTGGTAATGGTACAGCGTTGCTTTGGAAGATAAAGTATGTGCTCTAAAATTTGTGGGGATGACTATGCAATATTGAATATTCTAGAATCTATTATGTTGTATGGGTTTTTATTTTTTGTTTTGTTTTTTGAGACAGGGTTTCTCTGTATAGCCCTGGCTGTCCTGGAACTCACTTTGTAGACCAGGCTGGCCTTGAACTCAGAAATCCACCTGCCTCTGCCTCCCAAGTGCTGGCATTAAAGGCGTGCGCCACCACCGCCCGGCTGTTGTATGTTTTAAATGAGGGATCTACACATATCACAGGCCCTTAAAAGTTTTGAGGGTGGTAGAGATGCTGTAAATATTGGCTGTTGTGATAATTGGCTGGAGTGTATGTATTTGTCAAACATCACCAAAATGAGCAAGGTAAATTAATTTCCGCTGAAGAATTCTTAGTGAAACTCTATTACCTCCGGGTTCAGAAGGCAGGGAAAAGCCACTGGATGGGTTATAGCAGACATCAAGGCCCCCAGACAACAAAGGGATGATTCTCTCTAGTCTCCAGAGAAAGCTCAGGGGGATTTGAGTCTCCTGTAAAGGGGGGGGTCCCCTAAGGACTCACTTGGTCCTCTCAACCATCCTAAAATGCTTACCTATCATTCCATCTCAGACCTCTTCCTCAAGGAATCCACCCTGTCTTCCTAGGACTCATGCTAACTCCATCATCTCCAGTCCTTGCCCTCTGTAACTGGGAGCAGGTACCTGGGCAGAGTGCCATAGTTGGGTGCAACCCACTGCTTCCTTACAGATAACTTCGGCAGGGGTGGGGCAGCCCCATGGTATAGCTGGTGCTGCAAATAGGAATAGATATCAAGAGTGCCTCACCTCCTTCTCAAGGAAATGGTTTTCCATCCTCCCACACTCACAGGCTAAGCTATGAGGCAACAGGTTGAGCTGAGGAGCCAGGAGAAGCCAGAAGGACATTTACATGTGTGTTGAGACACAGCCATCCCAAGAACAGATATTACTATTGTTCCCACGTAATTGACACTCAATTTGTAAGGACCTCGCTGGTTAAGTGAGGTGGAAGGCAGAATTCAAATCCCTGCTGGCCTTCTTTCCACAACATTAACGTGGAGAAAGGGACAGGAGAGGCACCAAACTGCACATCACACAGCTCCTTCACCGAGCACTGAGCAGAGCACACTCCTTTCCAAACAAGAAAACTATGCACCAAGTCCCAGCCACCAAGTGAGGTGCTCCCTCCCCGATGGACAGATGCAGACAGGCAGCCTTCGGCTGCACTTACTGTTCTCAAAGAGTTTAGGATTCCCACTCCAGGTTGGGGTCACTTTACACAAGACCAAGGTGATTGATGTGGAAAACAAAAACAAATGCTCCACAAATATCCATTCTAGAGGAAATAATGCTGTTAACTTAGTACAAAAGGGTGATTTGTAGAACGGGGAACTCCAAGGTCCTGAAATGGCCAAGAGTATAGGTCCGCCACACTCATCCAATTTGTGTACTTCTGCTTGATCTCATTAAGAAACTCCCTGTGTATTGGTGATGCAGCTCAAGCTTGCTGGCACCCACAAAAAAAGACCTGTTTAACTTGAGAATTCCTTATCCAGATAGATGCAGAACTTCTAAGAGTCTACTCTAGACAGATGGTTGTCATAGGCAATCAGTCTCAGGATATGGATGCCTAGTAGGACATCGGCATTTCAGTGACCACTGAATCAGAGAATCCTGACAGAGTGGCACGTGAAGTTTGAAGAGATCATGAAGTGAAGGTGTCCGATTCCTAACTGCCTAGTGTTCCAGTCTTGGACAGCCCTGCTTTGTCGCTTGTCTCTGCCTGCCCACCTGTCCTTGTTTTCCAACTTCCTGCTTCCTCCTTCTACCGTCCCTCGAGGTCTTCACCTCCCACCCCAAACCCTTCTCGGATATACCTGGGCACAGGCTGGAATAGAAGCCTTCCTTCTTGAGCATGATCAGGAGGGAGGCCCAGCCCAGGAGCACCGCAGAGAAGAAGAGGTTCTCCACCACAGCAGTGCAAGCCATCCACCAGCGCCTGCGGTACGCCTGCTTCAGCGTGGGGGCCATGGTGGCCGAGACTCTGCAGAGAAACAGAGCGCTCAGAGAAGGGCTTCCTAGCGGCCCTTGGGAAGGGTACTCCATCATGGTGGCTCATGAGACCCCTGGAGCCAACGAGATGGAGCCTTCATGGAGGCCCCATAGAGCCCGGTGCTGCGGAGCTGACTCCGCGCGCTCTGGCAGTGCCAGGAGAGAACGCGCCACTGGCCCGCAGGGCGCTATCAGGAACCAGAAAGGTCTGGTCTGAGCGAAGCAACTTCCTGGCGCGCTGCCGGGCTTGCCGACCCGGGCCAAGGCTCCCCGATCCCGCTCCAGAGACAAACCCCCAAGTTCCCAAAGTCTCTCAAAGTCACCAAGGGGCAGACCGTGCTCTGTAGCCACCTCTGGCCCACAGCTAGCCAGCCTCTTGCCGCCAGATCGGATTCTCAGAAGGGAGCAGGAGGCGGAAAGGGAAGTCTGGGGCTACCCCGAGACCCTCTATTCTAGTTACGCCTTTCATTCTACTCCTCCACTCCAGAGCCGGGGTAGAAAACCTCCTCCCGCCTGCCACAGCCGGTGGCGCTCTTGTCCCTCCGGTCTCCTGGGCCAATCCCACGGCTGCCACGTGGAGGGGGACCCTGGGCGGGCCCCGTGGCGCCCCGGCGCGCCCCTCACTCCGCCGCGAGCCTAGGAACGCGCCAGCCGTCAGTCCCGGGGAGGGGGCTCGGGCTCCGGCAGGAAGTCCGGTGCCTGCAGCCTTTATAAGGACATACTGTATAAGGAGGCGGATGGGGTGGCCGGCGGGCGGGTGTGTTTACCAGAGGCAACGAAGAAACCCGAGCCCTCCAGGGCCGAAGTAGCCACAGCCAACAAGGGAGGCGATCTGACACGAGGACCAGGAGCAAGACCCCGGCGAGCCGAGAGGGAATGGTCAGGGGAAGAGCAAGCAAGAAAGGCAAAGGGGAAGAGACCCTACCCGCTTCTCTAGGGGGTGGCCCAGCCCCTCATCTGTGAAACGGGGCTTTCGAATCAGGGGTCCCCGAGGTCTCTTCCCACGGTGACAACCGTGGCTCTAAACAGAGTGGAAGAGAAGAAGGGGAGAATGGAGGGGTCTGACAGAGGGAACAATGTGCCCAGCGACTCAGGTAACGGACGGACGCTTCGCAGGGACCTGCAAGTGTGGCTGGGTGACTTTGAGCTGCGCTAGCTGCTCACCTGTCCCCGACAAACTTGCCTCCCGCAGCTGTTGTCACCTAGAGTAACACAGAGTCTCCGCGGCGCTTCCAAACACCGGATCTCCGGAGACCCAGGATCCCAATTCCAAATCGCATCCACGCGGGGGTCTTCCCTGTGTGCCAGACCCAGCGGGCCTCGGAGCTTCAGCTCCACAGCCCGCCGGTCTCAACTCGTCTGCGCCCTCGAAAGAAGCGGTGGATCTGGAAACCGTCCGGGCGCCACAGATGACTGAAGCGGGAAGGCCAGGGCATGGACTACGCGATCTGCCGAGTTGATAGCAGTATTTACAGGCGTTGGGAGCAGCGCCCCAAGGTGGGGGCGGGGGTTCCCGTCCCTTCCCCACCCCTTAGGTCGAGTTTCATGCACACGTGACTCGCCGATTGGTCCCCAGATACTCTTCTTACCCAGTACGCCTGGGGCGCCTAAATTACCACTTTCGACCCCCTAGCTTCTCTGTTGACCTCTTGAACTAATGTTTGACAGCATTTGCTGCATCTTTGTTCAAAACAACCAAAGACTTGGCTGGAGTTAGACTGAAAGCTGCAGAGGCTTGGGTGGGGTCTTGAACTGTGAAATAGAAAAGGATTGTTTTCTGAGAGTCAGAACTCCTTTGGAGTTTATATGCTCCAGTTAAGAGTCTACATTTTGAAAGCTGTCTAGCCTGAGTTGCCTTGGGCAACTTAACCTCTCAAAGCTTGTTTCTTTCTCTATAAATTTGGATAGCAGGAGAATTTGCCTGCTTATCAAGAGGAGACGGAATTAGGATGCAGTTGTGATGCTGGGTACCTTGACATGGTGAGCTTAATAAACATTAATTGTTGCGGCTGTTGTCATTATTTCGCAAGACTCAATGATCAGGTGCTTCCTGTCGCTAAATGATTGAGCTTTTGGTAAATCATTCAGACCACCTGGCCTCAATTTCCCCATCTGTAAAACAAGGAGGGTATTCAGTACTTATTTGGACAATTGCATAGATTTAGGAAGTAATTATGCTGAAGAAAAATACAGATATGGGTTAACTCGGTGCATTAAGAGTGAAAAAAAGTGACCCGAGGTGGCGGTGCATACACTTCATCCCAGCACTCAGGAGGGAGAGGCAGGCAGATCTCTGGGAGTTTGAGGATAGCCTGATCTCAGGACAGCCCGGGTTGTTACACAGAGAAAACCCTGGAGTGGGGGGAAGGAGGGGTGTGTGTGTGGGGGGGGGGTGTTTTAAGATCTGAAGCACAGCACAAACCAGGGTTAGTGGTGCATGTCTCCTGAGGTAGAGATCAGAAATTCAAGGTCATATTCAACCTGCAAGAGGCCAGCCTGGGCTACATGAAACCCTATCTCAAAAAAAAAAAAAAAAAAAAGGGAAGAGTGCTGCAGGTGGTATTCACAGATCTCTGAAGGAGCCTGAAACAGTGCAGAGAGTTCCACCAAGGTAGCCACTAAGGAGCTCCTGAGCAGCTGAGTCACCACACCAAAAAAGGAACTAACATTGCCAAGTGACTACGACTACAATGTGATGGGCACTTTCCAAAACAAAAGTTATTAAATATGCAGCTCATCACAGTGTGCTTCAAACCTCACAAGTTTTCACACAGAAAGTAAACAAGGTTTGCAGCTAGACCACAGAGACTGGAGGCAGGCCTGTCTGCTTGTAAGTTTTCTGGTGTTTTCATTCCTGTGAGTCAGGTGAAGGAACAGCAATGCAAAAGCTTGGAAGCAGAAAGGCACGGGGAGTTCTCTGGTGAAAGCACATGTCAGCCTTTGATGGTTTTACTTCTTAAAAGGCCTCTCTGGCTGCAGGGTAGGGAGTGTGACTGAGCAATAGAGCTCTTGCATATGTATGTGTTTCAATCCAGAAAGACAACGTGCGTGTGTGTGTGTGTGTGTGTGTGGTGTGCGCAATACACAAAACATATACACACACATATAAGCTCAGTACAAGGGCCCCCATAGGAAGGTTCTAACTCAACGACATCACGGCCTCTTGATGACCACATTGAAATATTAATCCATTATCTATGAAAATGCTTCATGGACATAAGCACAGACATTTGTGCTGAACTTTCAGTGTGGTTGTGAGTCCCACCCATAAGACTTTAGTGTCCGTGAACTCCTGTGTCTGGAAGGCTCGCTACTCCTTTTTCCATCTGATGTTCCCGTCTTCCTCTCAGGGACTCTCTGAAGTCAGGAGCCTTTCTTCTGTTCACTGCTTGCAGATTCAGAACACCTAAGAACAGATGTGCAGCGGAGCCTGGCCAGCTGGTTTCACACCATCCCGGCTCTGCACCTGCTCTTCCTTCTTTGTAGGAGTGGCAGACTCACTTCTTCATTTCCCATTCACTCATCCTTGCAGCATTCTCAAGCTTCATCTCTATTTGGAAGCTGCCCACCCATCCCCAAAGACTGTGCTGATCACTTAGGAAGCCCCCTGCTAAACTAAAATGAAGACTTTCTTTCCTTCTTTCCCTTTCCCCACTCCATGGGCTGTAAGCCTGTTGGGTGCAAAATCAGTCAAGTTGTAGGTAGTTTGTATGCTGCTGCTGCCTATCACAGACCTGGCATACAGTAAACTATGGCTAAACATTTGTAGAATAAATGAGAAGGGAGTGATAGGAAATAAAGCTGGGAAGGGAGTCTAGGATGACTTTGAAATGATCTCCAATGAAGCTAAATACAGTAAAAACAACACAAAAACTTGAGTTTTTTCATTTTCTTCTTTTGGTTTTGTTTGAAGGGGACAGACATGGTTAATGTTTAATGAAAGGAGGGTATGTTTGGGGGGAAGGCTTAAATAAGTAGGAAGCCATTATAATAGCTGGTTGGAGAAGCCCAGGTGTTGTTACACACACACACACACACACACACACACACACACACACATACTCCCAGCACTCCAGAAGCAGAGGTGAGGCTGCATGGCAGGCACAAGGGCAAGGCTAGTTCTAGGCCAGGGCTACAGAACACAGCTAAGACCAGAAAACAGTGGGTGAGGTGGTGGTAGAGAGAAGGCTCAACCATTAAGAGTAGTTGTTGCTCTTGTAGAGGACCTGGGTTGGGCTCCCATCACCCACATGGTGGCTCATGATTTTCTATGATGCCAGTTTCACAGAACTCAGTGCCCCTTCTGGCATCCACAGGTTCTGCACGCATACGGACACTCCATACCTGCTGGCAAAACACTCAACACACATAAAATAAAAATAAATAAATCTTAAAAGATTCTATTCTAGGAGAGCACTTGAGGTTTTGGGAAGCTGAACAAGGGGCCATGCTGGGAGGTATATATAACTGGGGAATGTACTTGGGAAGGGGAGTTGGATCTAGTCAGGAGCTCAGGAAATGGTCTTTAAGGGTAATGTGTAAGTTGATGTCTGCAGATAGCTTTAAAGGAAAGACTCAGCAGGATTTATCAGTCCCCAAGAGAAGGAAGCCTCATATGAAGAACTCAATTCCAAAAGCTGCAGGGACACACATAGAGGAAAGGGTTGTAACATAGGTTGTTGCTGAAAGCCGCCCTTCCAGGTCTGCTGGGCCTTCTCAGGCTGTGAGGGTTGCTCAGCAATTTAAAGTGACCATTCTTTTTCCTCTTTTGTTCTCTGGGTCAACAGCAGCAGCATCTCTTCCAGGGCTTATGTGACAAAAGCGAGACACCCCAGATTCTGTTCCCTGCCTCCCTCTTTGCATGCACCCCATCATTACCTGTAGCTCCTGCCTTCTTTCCATACACTGGCCTTCCTGAGCCCTGCTGCTCACTGAGCCCAGAATGGACCCTTGCAACCTGGCCTTCCCAATTCCGCCCCACTTGACCACACAAATAACCAGCATGATCTACTGGAAACAAAAGTTATATCTGGCCACTGCCCTTGAAATGACTTCCGTGTCTTTTTGTTAGTGGAGTTGGGTGATTTCCGTAAGTGCCCGATTCGTTGAAATAACTTTCCAGACTCATCTGTAAATCCCTTTTGTTGTGTGGTCTATATAACATTTGAGTTTTAATGTTCTATGATAAACTCATTAAGGTGTTCCTGTTTCCTCTAATGGACTGTGTGTCTCTCAGGGCAGGTGTATGGATGTGCCTTCCCTCTAGCCTCCCACCCTCCAGAGCCCCTACCTGGTAAAGCCTCATCCTTTGAATCTCATTAGTTTATCGTTTTGGAGAATGTAGCCTTCTCTGAATACCCAGACTGTGAGTACAGTCCTTTTCATAGCCCCACCGCTCTTTGAACATCTTTTGTAACACTTACTGAAAGGCCTCTGGTTTAGAGTTATTGGAGTACATGGGGACAGATTGTCCTTCTGGGTAAGAGACATATTAGGAGAAATATAAATGCCATGGAAAGTGGTGTGGGGGTTATGACAAGATCACATACCCCAACACTGTAGACAGATAGCATAGAAGGGGCCAAGTGAGGGTCCCTTCTTAAAGGTCTTAAAGGAAGTTCCAGGCACCATAATTGATGAGTGGCCACAGCACAGTCCTGCCTCTGACAACCAGGGATTGGGAGTAGGAGGTCTTGCCTTATGAGGAAGAAAGGAAGGAATCTTGTTAGTGTATAATTTAGAGGACATGGGAGGAAGGGGATAAGAAGCACATTTGCTTATGGTGTATCCATTACCTGGTCCAGGATGTGCCTTGTGATATCTTGGGAGTCTAGTAGCCTGGTTCTATCCTTGAAGAAGTAAGAATAAGGGTACCAGAGACAGAGAGATGACTCAGTGGGTAGATGCTTGCTGCCAGGCCTGTGTTCAATCCCTAGAACCCACATAGCAGAGGAAAACTGACACTTGCAAGTTTTTCTGACTTCTGACATATATAAACATATGTACCCACTAAATATATTTTTTTTAGTTAGGGTACCTGTTATTCTCCTGGAATTCAGGCACCTTGGAAGTCTGCTAGAGGGTAAGAGATAGGCTTTGGGTAGGGGACTTGACATTTCCTTTACAACAGCTGTAGAAAGTGGCTAATATACATGGGTGTGGCTTAGTTGGCTCCTAGCCCAAAGCCTAACGTTTTTTCACAACTATAAAACTACCTGGTTTTAGTATTTGTCCCACGAACTAGTTTTTAATTCCACTGTGTCCTATGACCTAAGACAATGCTCATCACAAGACTCCTCTCAGCTCAGCATATAAGAGCCCTTACACACGTCTATAGGTATGTATTGAGAAAACAACTCTTAGCTTTTGTCAGATTTTTAACAGGGTTTGAGACCTGAAAGAGGCTGTGAACCTTTCCCTAGATTCTGAAGGGGCTGTCTGCCCTTCAAAAAAGCATCCCCCACTCGAATATAAGCTCTAAGAAGGCAAGTGTCGTATTCTGTTTTGCTCATGATGTATGCCAAGGACCTAGAATGGTACCCAACACATTCTAGCATAGGTGTGACATGAACAGTAGTCTCAGACAACTGGTTTGGGTACACAGACATGTTTACAAGCTGTCTGTGACTCAGTTACCCCAAAATGCAATGCTTTAGCTCAGCTTCTCCAGGTTAGGAGAGAAGGTGTGACTTGGCTGGGCCCTGACCTTCAATGTCTCTCACAGGCTTGCAAAGTGTGGATCAGGGATGCTGTCATCTGAAAGCCAAACAGGGGAAGGCTCTGCTTCAAAAACTCACACCCACGGTGGGACATTTACCATGTGAGTATTGTTTACCATGGGGCCTCTTCACAGGTCAGCTTTCAACATGGGAGCTGGCTTGATCAAAGGGAGCAAGGAAGGGAAGAAGAGAGTGCAGTCTTTTATAACTATATCCTATAACTATAGCTATCGATCGTTTTATCAGAAGCATCTACGTCTAATGCACATTGCATACAGGGAGGGATCCACATAAGAGTATAAACACTGGGCAGAATCACCTGAGGCTCTGAGAACCTTAGAAGTTGCCTACCACAGAATACACTAACAGTGGAAGACACAGACCAGACCTTACTGGGTCAGGCCAGGAGGAGGAAGCAAAAACCCGTGGTGAGAGCTTTGATGAGCAGCTGAGCCTTTGCCCACTTCCAACAGGCTATTATCAACCTGTAGTGCAGATTTACAGATCTTCTAACTGCTTAAAAGTAGCCAAAGTCTAGATTTTTGTGAGATACTTCCTGATTTTTAAAACTGGGATAATTGAGCAAAACAACATCTGGGTTTACACTTCCTTTCAGTGACAGAAAGGACCTAATTCAGTCTTATTTCTCAGACCTTTTGAAGAGGTCTACCATCTCTCCAACTCTCCACTCCATCCCAGTGGTTCACTGGCAGGAAGATCCTAGCCAGCTCATTCTGTATACATCCCACAGAAAACAGTGTGAAAATGCAAAGGCGCTTCAATACAATTTCCTTAGGGAATTCCCCTTAAGCCAAAGAACAGCAGCTAAAGCAGCCTCAGGTCTGTAACTCAGGATTCCAGCTCTGCCTTGGGCAAATGTCTAACCCTTGAAAGCCTCAGTCTCTTCATCCATAAAATTTGACAGCTGTACCTATCTCAGAGTTGTCCTACCATTAAGCAAAATAATATAAGACCCTCAGCAGAGGTTAGCTACAGCAACTCCATCTATGTGAGCTAGCCTTTACATCATCAGTCCTTTCTCTCCTCACAGTCTGCATCATGTCCCTCCTTGGTCCATTATCTACTGTCCTCTAACATGGTCTGGCTGGCTGAGAGAGCAAGCCTTTGGAAAGCAGACCTGTCCCTGCCACTGAAAGGTTTAAATCCTTTAACAGACTGCTGACACCCTTAGCAGTAGAAACTCCAAATGGCTTAACACAGCCCACTCTCTAGGCTGTTCTGGAGCTGAGCCTGCCCTGGCTTCTGGGCTCATTGCTCAGCTTTTCTCTTCACACTTGGTGTTGCAGCCACACTGCAGCTGTTTCCCAGCGCTCCACACTTCCCTGCGTGGCAAAGCCTCTCTAAGAGCTATCCCTGAGCTGGAACCTCTCCTCCCTAGGTCCACCAGGCTTTGTTTGTTCCAGCTGTGCATTATCAAGACAATATTCATGATGTCCCTTTTAAACCTGAAAGCAGATAGTTTCCTTTTCCTCACAGTGGCTCTTCCTAGCAATGTGCTGCTTTGCTGGCAGAGAACAAGCAAATGTAACTGTGGCACAGGCCCCAACAGCTTAGACCTGTGTGCACACAGTGCCACCTGCTGACCTAAATTTATATTTCAGCTTTTAGAAAGACTTTTCTGCCCATCCTGATAGCACAATGCTTTTGTGATTGTCCAGAGGTCCATCTAGTGTTTCCACTTTCCACCAAATTATCGAGTATTTGGTGTACTTCAGATACCTTTCTAACTATTGAGTTATTAGTTTGCACAACTACCCAAGGAAACAGACAGATGGACCCTATTGCAATTTTAACAGGTAGAGTAACAAAAGCAGTTAAATGCCTCTCCCAAGGTCACACAGCTAGAAATCTCAGCCAAGACTCAAAACCAATTTGAACCTGCACTTGTAAGCTGAATAAAGTCTCTGCCTCTATTGTCCTTTACTCTGTCCCAGACACCTCTGCAGAGAAAGCCTACTTTGAAGGTATAGCTCTGCCAGTGGCTTCTAGAATAATCCAAAAATAATCTAGAATAATCCGGAAAACTGCAGTCCAAGGGCTCTCCTCAGACAGCAGCAGGGCTTGGCCTTCCCACTGCTATACTGTGTGACCTGTACGCAGCTGCCTCTCTGAACCTGTTTCCTGATTAGACCTTTAGTCTGGGTGGGTGGACTCTCTCATACACTGAAAAGTGACTGAGAACAGTCTGAATCAGATAAACACAGATGGTGAAGTCATCACTCAGGCCCCTGCCTAGATCACTTTCCAAAATGGTTGACCCACGTCCCATCTTGACAGTTTTATAGCTATCTAGATAACATCTAGAACAGAGTGGCTACTTGCTCACAAAATCCTATCCACTGTCACCATGTCCCCTAAATCACTTCTTGTCGAAATAGCCTGCTTGCCTCCACTTACTATCAAGCTTTAAAGATACTTAAGGTTTCCTATACCCAAGTTACTCTACTATATCACAGAGATATAGCACATTTAGGGTCACACAGCAAGCATCAGACTCTAGCAGACTATCCATCCCACTAGTTTATAGTATTAAAGCACTGTGTTAAGGTACACACCCATAATCACAGCATTTAGAGGCTGACACAGGAAGACTGAGAGTGAAGCCAGACTGGGCTGCATAATAAAACCCCACCTCAATATACAAGCAACCTGCTGGCCATGGTGGTGCACATCTTAATCCCAGCACTTGAGAGGTAGAAGCAGGTGATCTCTGTGAGTTCGAGGACAGTCTGGTCTACAGAGTGAGAGGCTGTACTTAAAAACAAGATAAGCAAAACAACCCAGCCCCACAAACAGAAAGACCCACTGCATTAAATTCCCTCTACTGTTGGATGCTCTGACTCTTTACTCTCAAATAAAGACACTGCTTTGCACAAATTTATTTTAATAAGATATATACATATACACATATACAGTCACAAACCAGCGTGACAAGTTCCTTAGCCAGGAGAGCTCTACCACACGAAGGGTCCTGAAGATGCTCAAGGGCCTAAGTATGACAGTTTTCACATGTGACATCCATTAGGGACACTTTAATCAAGTAAGTGGCAAGGTACACCACAGGTGCACATGGCCTGGGGCCTCATGCAGGCCCAGAGCTCTGCTGTACCCTCTTCATCAGCTCCTCATCCTGCATAGACAGCTCTGTCAACTTTTTGCCCATCCTCTCATGGATGTCCAAGTACTTGGATACACATCGATCCAGACACACAGACTCGCCTTTGGACAGCTCTGCCTCCTTGTAGTGGGGAGGTACGCACTTCCGGTGGCAGGCACTGGTCATTCTGGGATTAGAAAAGAACAAGGTTGTATCAGTAACTTCCTGTAGCATCCCAGGAACCTTCAATAAGTCCAACCCTGCTGTACTGATTCTTGCCTGATTCCCAACCTCAAGAAAACAGTGGAAACCCCCAGTTTTCACTTCAACCACTTTGGAAGGTTCTTCCAACTAAGAATCTTCTTTGATTCATGCACAAGACTAGTTAAAGAGGAAGCACTTGCTGAATGCTGGCTGTGTGCCAGGCATCGTGCTAAGGGCTAATAAAGATTCTGTTATGCAACCCTCACAGAAACCCAGTGGGGTAGGCACAATCACTACCCCACTTTACAGATGAGGAAATTAAGACACAGCTCAGTAATTTGCTAAGGATCACACAAAGCTAGGTAGTCTCACTGCACAGTCTGCATTTTAAAAACCATTCTAATTTGTAGTCTCTAAGACAAACCTACCAATAGCTGTTGACTAAACCAGCAGATACCTGCTATTTCCTGTATGATGTGCTAGATGCTAAAGGCTTTCAGTTTAGTATTGTAATGTCTTAATGAAGCAGTGCTTCTTATGTCAGTTTTACTGATGAGATAACCAATTATGAGACATTCAGATTAAAGATATTCAGCAGGTGACTGGTGCACCAGGATGTTTCCAAATTGGCCAAATGGCTACAAGCAGTAGTTGTGAAGTCAGCCTTAAGTTCTGGTCTTGACATTGTTACTGACAGCTATAGACCCTGAAATTTGATTTTTTTTTTTTTTTTTTTTTTTTGGACAGGGTTTCTCTGTGTAGTCCTGGCTGTCCTGGAACTCATTCTGTAGAACTCACTTGAACTTAGAAATCCACCTGCCTCTGCCTCCCAAATGTTGGGATTAAAGGCTTGCGCCACCACTACCCAGCAGACCCTGAGATTATTAAACCCCTTGATATCTCAATTCCCCTATGTTAAAATAGTACTAATAAAATTAACCCACTGATTTTCTTTCTTCCTTCCTTCTTTTCTTTCTTCCAAGACTGGTCTCATCTATCCTAGGCTGGTCTTAAACTCACTATATAGCCAAGGATGACCTTGAACTATTGAGTCTCTGGCCTCTGAGTGTGAAATTACAGGCACATGTCAAGATCAAATCAAGGGATTCCTGCATTCTAGACAAACACTCTACGTTATACCTGTTAGTATTCTGTCTAAACTCCACCCCCACAGTTACCTGGCAACGGCCAGGTAGGCCTGCCACTATAAAAGGGGGCTGCTTGCCCCCTCCCCTTCTCTTGCTCCCTTGATCTCCTGCCTGCAGGTTCTCTCTGCCCCCTCCCCCCTTCCCTTCCCCCTCTTTCCACGTGGTCATAGCCGGCCTCTACCTCTCTGCTCTCTCTCTGCGCTCTTCTCTCTCTCTCTTTCTTTCTCTCTCTCTCTCTCTGCCTCTACTACCCTCCTGGCTCCCCTCCCATTCCCTGAATAAACTCTATTCTATGGTATACGTCGTGTGGCTGGTCCCTCAGGGGGAAGAGATGCCTCGGCATGGGCCTGCTGAGACATCCCCTTCTGCCACTGGTTTCCATCCTATCGATACCCCATTCTCTCTTTGAATTATTTTTAAGTATTTACAAAAATGATACTGGGGCCTGTAAAGTGGTTAAGAGAACTTACTGCTCTTGCAGAGGACTTGGGTTAGGTTCCCAGCACCCACATGGCAGTTCACAACTATCTTTGACTCCAGTTCCAGGAGATATGATGCCCTCTAGTGGCCTCTGTGGGCATGTGATGCACATGTATACATACATGCAAGCAAAATATCCATACATATAAAACAAATAAATAAAATAAAAAATTTAAGTGATAATGTATATAAAATGTTTTGCAAGTAACTAACACGGAGTTAAAGTTTAATGAAGGCTGAGTGTGCACACCTTTAATCCCATCATCCAAGAGACAGAGACAGGTGGATCTCTGAGAGTGAGGCCAGCCTGGTCCACACAAATCAAGCTGACAACCAGGGCAACACAGAGAAGCCCTATCTTGGAAAACAAGAACAAAATACCCACCCCACCACCACTCCAAAAAAAGGAAGAAAAAAATTAGTATTAGCTATTAAATGCTATTAATTACTAAATGACTGTTCTGATGGCTCAGGAGGCAAAGGCACTTGCTGCCAAACCAGAAGATTTGAGTTCAATCCCGGATAGAACCCTATTAAGTTGTCCTCTGACCTCCAAATGTGTGCTGCTATGGCATGCACGTTGGCACTCATAACCAAACACAAAATACATAAACAAAGGTAATTAAATGGGCTATCTGGGGAGAAGGAAGGAAGGAAGGAAGGAAAGGAAAGGAAAGGAAAGGAAAGGAAAGGAAAGGAAAGGAAAGGAAAGGAAAGGAAAGGAAGAAAGGAAAGGAAAGGAAAAAGGAAAGAAAAGAAAAGAAAAGGCAGTGCTTACTTGTTCTTGATGCTCAGCAGAGCCTAGGCAGGAGATTCCCCCTCACACCCCTTTTACTCTCTCTAAATAGTCAACCAAATCCTTCTAGTGACCTGTATTTACTTCAGCCAAGCGCGCGGTGAGGGTCAGGCGGGGATAGGAGGGTGGGACTTGGCTCCACTACGTTATGGAACTCATCCGTTACAAGTCCTTCACTCTGTCGTGACAGGGGTGACTAGGGCTGGTTTTCCTAGCTAAGGTGAAGCAGAGGAGTTCTCTTTACCTGTTGTACATGTCGGCCATCATCTCCACCTCCAGCTCCGCAGCCAGCTGCTGGGCTCTGAGCGGATCCATGTCAATTTAGCACGGTGGAGAGAATAGCCTCCTGGTCTTTAGTCCTAGGAGCGGACATGGTAAGTCAGCACCGACCCCTCCCGGTTCACACCCTAGTACCCACCCGGGGGCTGGAGGGCGCGAGGAATTACAGCGTTTCAGACCAGTAGGAACCAGTACCCACCCCCTCAGTAAACGTAATCAGCCCTCTTAACAGAAGTGAAAATGAAGCCCTTAATGGGGACAGTGTCCAGCTCAAGGTCACTCAAGATGTCATGGGGCTCGGAACTGGAAACTGACACCTCTTCTCGAGAAATAAGTACCTCGAGATCACTCCTAGCCAGAGGATCGACAGCAGGGACAGAACACACAAAACTGTGGGCCTGAACCCACGCAACCCCGAAAATGTGACCCTAACCACAACCTAGGTTCCCGGGGCTGATCTAAAGGCTGAGCCTCTGTCATGGCAATGGCATAATCAGGGTCACCCTGGGGATCAGATACCACGGCTTACTCACCACGGTCTGGGGCCGTCACAGATCCCGCAACGTCCCGAACTTCGGGTCAATAGTAAAAAGTTACCCGGTACCAAGATAGGCGAAATAAGAAGCACGTGGGTCACTTCCGGAAGGAAGTCTAGCCTCTTCTTTGATCCGGAAGAAAACGCAGACCAGGCTGCGCTGGGAAACCGGCTACCATAGAGACGGAGCCACTGGTTGGCCGAAGAGAAACCGACTTCAGCTTGCTAGAGTGGACTCCAAAGTACCATAGAGTGCTGAGTGAGTGGCAGAGCGTCGGCGGCCTTGTTAGCATTCCATCCCTCCGGTTGTCCTGGAGACCTATGAGTGTTTGAAGTGTGGAAGAGGCTTGGCTCCCTGAACCCACCACGGAGAGCCTGAGCTCTAAGGAGCCTGTCAATTTTGCATGTTAAAACTACCTGGAGCACTTTTATAAAAAACCTCACCGCCCAGACGTTACCTAATACGCGTGAAATCAGAATCCCGGGAATAGGACCCAGACATTAGTAAATGAACGAACTGTGTGTGCAGCATTAACTGGTGGGGTTGCAGAGAGAAGGATACAAGATCCCTGTTCACAGAAAAAGGAAACATGTATAGAGATTTTCTTTGTTTGCTTTTAAGACAGTGTCTCATGGAATCCAGGTGCTCTCCAATTTGCGGTATAGCCGAAGATGACCTAGAACTTATGATTTTGCCTCTACCTTACTAGTGCTGCGGTTACAGATGAGCATCATTATGCCTGACTTACGCAGTGCTGGGATGGAAGCAGGACCATACGTTGTTACAGGCAAGCATTCTACCAACTGCCCCAGCGCTGCAACATATTTTACTGCACTTCTTTATTATAGCCATACACATACACGATAAATAAATAATAAATAAATGTAATTTTAAAAAAAAAAAGCTTGGGTTTATCCTTTTAAAAGTATTTTTATTAGGGCAAATTCACAACACACAGAGAACACAGTCTAATGAACATTATTGTATCTAACTCGAAGATTTAATAATTCTTAATATTTAGTCACATTTTCTTGATCTATTGTTGTCTTTAGCAGGTGAAGTCTTTTTTTCCAAAGTGCTATTTTCACAGTCTCAAGTAATAGTGATTTTTTTTCATCTCTCTTCTGCAGTGCTGAAGGTTAAATCCAGGGTCTCATACATTGTGAGCAAACACTCTATAACTGAACAACACAGTTCATTTGATATACTATTTTTAAATTTATTTATAAGGACATGTGCCCACGGTGGGATCAAAGGACATGTGGAGGTCAAAGGACAAATGATTCAGCAGCCAAGTGATGTAAAAAACTACAACTGGATCATGTCACTCATCCCCTAGATGCTACAGTGGTTTCTAATCATGGAGAAAGCCAAAGTCTTCTCAATACCTTAAGACCCTGTACCACTTCTCTCTGTGATGTGATCCATCCCCTGAGAAGAGCAACCTACTGGGCAAATGGCTTACCTTGTCTTTCGGTTCATTCCATTCCACTGTGGCAGGGAAGGCATTGTGGCAGGAATGGGAGGCAACTAGTTATAGCATGTCCATAGCCAAGACACACAGAAGAATGCTGGTACTCAGCTCACTTGTCCTTTTTATTCAGACAGCTATCCCAGTCCATGCGAAGTTGCTAAGTACATGGGGGGGTATTTCCCACCTCTGTTAACCCAATATAGAATTATCTCATGGACTTACCTAGAGGTTTATCTTCTAAGTGGTTCTAGATCCTATAAGTAGATAATCAATATGAGCCAGGGCAAATCCCACATGATTTGCCAACCCTATTTTCTTCCTTTTACTTCCAACTATTCTCCTGCTGCAGTGCTTTGCTCAGCCATGCTGATATCCTCTCCATCAAATACATCAAGCATATGCCCTTCTTTCTAGTTACTCTGCCAGGGATGCTGGTGCTCCTCGCTGGCACAAGTTTAAGACCCAAACTTGAGGTCTTTGTTCCCATATCACTTGCTGTATCTACAAATATATTCTCCTCCCTACAAAACAAAGCAAAAATAAAGACAAAGCCCTATTGCTTGCCCCACTTCGCCTTATTTTATAGGGCCTGTCACATCTAATATAGTGCATATTTTACTTGTGATGTGATTACTAACTCATCACACTAAAATCATCTCCTTTTTGCCTGTTTTCTCTCTGTGTTCAATGCTGTTTGTCTCCAGCACCTACATCGTGTTCACTAACCATTGTATCAGAGAATAAAGGGATTATCTAGAGAAGTTTCGATGACTGATACCACAATCTTCCAGTTACGCTGTTCTTATTATCTAATGACAAGAGGACAAGAAATGACTTAAAGGAAGAAAAGAATCATCAAGGCAGAGACATGTGGGAGAACTCATCTGTCTTTGGCAGATAATTTCTTTTTTTCTTTTTTTAAGGTTTATTTATTTTATGTATATATGAGTACACCATAGCTGTCTCCAGACATACCAGAAGAGGACATTGGATCCTATTACTGATGATTGTGAACCACCATGTGGTTGCTGGGAATTGAACTCAGGACCTCTGGAAGAGCAGACAGTGCTTTTAACCAGAGCCTTCTCTCCAGCCCTGATAATTTCTAATGAAAGAAGGAAATCTACTAGAGACAGATGTTACACTTATTTGAACATCAGTCCCCAAACCTGGCTTCACAAATAATCTCTCATTCATATCATCCCAGGCACTGACCAGTTCTTTTTTTCCCTGCTTTTCTTGATTAATTGTTTAATTTAACCTGTATTTGTAAAGAACATAGTATGACCCAGGCAAAGGGGTCTACATCTGTGAGCATGAAAAAAAGATTTCCTATCATCATAGAGCATAGAAGAGAGAGAAAGAGAAAAAGAGAGAGAGGGAGAGAGAGGGAGAGGGGGAGGAGAATGCAATTTTACAATGTTTTCTAAAGATCGATTTGTTTTCATTTTATGTGTATAAGTGTTTTGCCTGCATGTATGTAGTGCATGACACAGGTGCCCTTGGAGGTCCGATAAGGGCTTCAGATCCCCTGGAACTGCAGTTACAGATGGCTGTGAGCCATTATGTGAGTGCTGGGAACTGGGTACTCCATAAAGACAGTAAGTGCCATGCTTTTAACCACTGAACCATCTCTCTAACCCTAAGAATGCAACGTGTTGCTGTTGTTTTTCAAGACAGGGTTTCTCTGTATAGCCCTGGCTGTCCTGGAACTCACAGAAATCTGCCTACATCTGTCGCGTCCGCCTTGGCCCGCAAGTAAGACGCGACACGGTAGGATCCTTCTCAGTTGGCTTTAATCCAGGAACGGCTCTTGACATAGGAATGGGGAACTGGACGGGGGACCTGGACCAGGAAGGGAAGGGAAAGGCCTGGACCAGGAAGGAGATGGAAGGGCCTGGACCAGGAAGGAGATGGAAGGGCCTGGACCACAAGCAGCAGAAAGGAGCTGCTTATATAACTGCCCTAGGCGGGCTGGGTGATGTGTCCTCCCAGGATAGGTTAAGCTGCCAACACCTTATTAGCATAAGCCCACTCAGAAGGGGCACGAGGCCGACGCATGCTCAAAGGACTTGTTTGCTGGCCAGCTGCTTACATTGTCAGGTGCTGGTCATAACCACGGCTGCCTACAGTTTACCAGTTCCTGAGCTGGCCACTCTGGAAGCCAGCTGCTTACATTGTCAGGTGCTGGTCATAACCACGGCTGCCTACATCTCCCCCTTATTTATTTATTAAATTTGAGTTAGGTTACCTCTGGACCCTTCAGACCTTAGGCATCCCACACCCAAGCATGCTTGAACTCATTCATTAGGTGGTTGGCGTGAGGCGATAAAGCACACCTATAGAGTCGCCGCTAGCGCAGCAAGTCAGCGGGGAAAACAGAGGTCCGAGCCCTTGTGCAAAGTGAAGGCATTGTGATGGGAAAGTTTATATTTCTGCCATACCCGCCTTCGTGCCTTTTTTCAGGGAGAGGTACATTTGGCACAAAACCTCTATGCACTCGGACATGCTTCAGAGAATCTATCTCAGGATTGAGAACATCTCTAGTCGAGGCGCTCCTCGTACTCCCCGCTTCAGAAACATTGAGGTGATGCTGTAGGAGCCTCATGAGTGTACACCTTTGGCAATGGTCAAGATGGTCAGGATCTAGGGATTATGCCTGGATGGCCATTACCGGGTCCAGAAGGCTCCCCACTATGCCTCCCTAAGGGAGGCCAGCCAAATACCTGGGGGAGTGCCTTCCTTCATGGCAGTCAGCGCCTGGTAAACAACAACCTTATGTCCTGCATGGTCATGGCACAAATGACACAGAAACCAAAGGCAGAAACCACATCCTAGGAGAACAACAGCTCCCCAGATAAATACTCCCGCTCATTCTTTTAAAGAAAATTGAGGGCACCCTTGACCCAAGTGGTGAGCCCCTCCAAAGTAGAGGGATCCAGGCGGGTGCCATTCAGGGTAGCGATCTGCAATAGGAGCCTCCTGGATAGGTACTCGTCTTCTTTCGACCGGTTTCCTTTCAGGTACTCAGACAGGAGACGACTCTGATTGAGAGACTGAGAAGAGTTATATACCAAAGAAATAATATACAGTCCTGAGAGAGGAGACGCAAGAAAGCTGAATAGGTTTATATCTAAACAGGTATTAAGGTCAACCTCCACCGTTACCGGTACAGAGGTAGGTAGTCTGACAATAAAGGTAGTGTTATTCCTGCCTTTCCAGCACTCTGCATTTAGTAGAGTTCTTTGGCAAAGATATGGTGGCATTGTAAATCATAAATAGCATGGTGATGCTTAGGGAGTCATCAGTCCGGTTCGAGGCGTCCCCCGAACCTTGTGACGATCCCAAACTTACCTGAACAAGCACGTTTCTCAAAACCTCTGCGTCAACTTTACTATCTGCAAGGGGATCCAACCAAGCAGATACATTGGCTAATACAAAGCGCAGAGTTTTGATTTTTGCAAAGCATACAAACACAAAAGGTAGAGAAAAGGTAGGAAGGACCGGGGAGTTAGAATGGACCGGCATAGGCACTGGCCAGGTGCATGTCGCGGCCCACAAAGGTATAAAGTTACCCGGTATCCATAGCAGTACTGTAAATGGATTTCCAGTCAAGATAAACTGGGAAGGCTATACGCACTTCCTTCCAAGTCTCAGGCAGAACGATTGAGTTCCTGGAGTCCCTGGGGTGGACCGGCCCGAGGAACCTCCGCATATGGAGGCGGGCCTAGGGGCGGAGCTGTGGGCGTCTCCCAAGCAGGTGATTTAAGCTTCTCCGCCCCATGTTTGCCTTTCCTCCGCCTAGAGAGGGTCACAGACTCCCTTTCAACTGATAGGTTCTCTTGATCCTCCTCCATCTTTTCTAACTTTTCTTCCTCCTCCATCTTGCCTAAGTTCCCTCCTTCCTCCTCAACTGAGCTATCGGAGCTGGAGGAACTCTCTGTCTCTAAATCTTTTGTGCTAGGATAGATGTTGGAGGCCCTTTTTCGTCCTTTATTATTTTTTTTACACTTATGTCTTGGACAATGACAATTTAAACAGAAACAAAGACTACATACTAGGAAAAACATAATTACGACACCCAGACCGACCCACACCTGGTCTACAACAAACACAAACATGATACTTCTAAGGTTTCTCGTGATTCAATTGCCACTTTACCATGGACCTATGACCACGGACCTTATGACGCCGCTTTTCCGCGGACCTTGTGATGGCCCTACTCACTGGGCACTTTCTGTGACGCCGCTTTACCGCGGACCTTGTGACGGCCCTACTCACTGGGCACTTTCTGTGACGCCGCTTTACCGCGGACCTTGTGACGGCCCTACTCACTGGGCACTTTCTATGACGCCGCTTTACCGCGGACCTTGTGACGGCCCTACTCACTGGGCACTTTCTGTGACGCCGCTTTACCGCGGACCTTGTGACGGCCCTACTCACTGGGCACTTTCTGTGACGCCGCTTTAACCGCGGACCTTGTGACGGCCCTACTCACTGGGCACTTTCTGTGACGCCGCTTTAACCGCGGACCTTGTGACGGCCCTACTCACTGGGCACTTTCTATGACGCCGCTTTACCGCGGACCTTGTGACGGCCCTACTCACTGGGCACTTTCTGTGACAATAAATATACCTGTACCGCCGTTCCTAGCTGCTGAGTTCTGAATCCAACGAAGGTGAAGTCCTCAGTTTCCCCGTACGGGCCACCATATGTCGCGTCCGCCTTGGCCCGCAAGTAAGACGCGACACGGTAGGATCCTTCTCAGTTGGCTTTAATCCAGGAACGGCTCTTGACATAGGAATGGGGAACTGGACGGGGGACCTGGACCAGGAAGGGAAGGGAAAGGCCTGGACCAGGAAGGAGATGGAAGGGCCTGGACCAGGAAGGAGATGGAAGGGCCTGGACCACAAGCAGCAGAAAGGAGCTGCTTATATAACTGCCCTAGGCGGGCTGGGTGATGTGTCCTCCCAGGATAGGTTAAGCTGCCAACACCTTATTAGCATAAGCCCACTCAGAAGGGGCACGAGGCCGACGCATGCTCAAAGGACTTGTTTGCTGGCCAGCTGCTTACATTGTCAGGTGCTGGTCATAACCACGGCTGCCTACAGTTTACCAGTTCCTGAGCTGGCCACTCTGGAAGCCAGCTGCTTACATTGTCAGGTGCTGGTCATAACCACGGCTGCCTACATACATCTGCTCTCAAGTGCTGGGATTAAAGGGATGTGCCACCACTACCTCACATAGAGAATGCAATTTTTGATTCCAGTAAATATTATACAGTACATGAGCAGGCAGTATTGATGGAGAGAGCTTAACAATGGAGAGCCTCCATTAGAGAAAGAAATTTGAGCTGGTTTCAGAATAATAAGAAGGAGCTAGCCTCACAAAGAGCAGAAGGAAAAACCCAGTCCTGAGTCTGGAAAGCACTGATTAGATTTATTTACGGCACAGGAAGCAAGCCAGTATGGCCGAGTGAAAGGGGCTGGAGGAGGGGAATTGGAGGAGTCACAAGCTTCATAAATGGGAGGAGTATCACCGCCCACACTCTCCAAATGGTACCCTCCTTAAGATGTATGACGAATGGCTAGGATAAGGATTTGCTTTGCTTTGGTTTTCAGAGCAAAATCTTAATTACACACACACACACACACACCACACACACACACACACACACACACACACACACACACACAGTATATTCAGAGCTGATCATGTTCCAGTCAACAGAGCTCAAAGCAGAAGCAATGAGTTATGTATGATGTACATGCTTAAAGTCCGAGTCTCATTGGCTCTTTCCATGTCTCTCTTCTCTTGGCCCCTCCCCTTTCAAGCTTCCTGGTCCAGTGTGAGCCCACAGTTGGCAGCTGCCCCATTAACCACCTTCTGAGCCCACCCTCAGCAACTACTTTGTCTAGAGAGTAGTAAAGGAGGAAATTAGACGACGGCTGGAAGCAAGGAGCTAAGGGAGCACGGAAGGTTTACTGGAGACCACATTCCAAATGGGTCCCTGACTGACGTTGCTTGTCAAGGTCTCCATGGCCAGAGCACTTCAGGAAGGAAGGTGATCGCAGGAAAGACGTTGTTAAGGCCAGTCAGTGAGAGGGACGCAGCATGATTGAAAGGTGCCACCTGTCAGATCTTCAGGGGAAATTTGAGCCTCCCAGTTAAGAGAAAGTGTTGTACCAACAGAGCAGTAAACAATGCTCTTCCCGAAGGCCAGGCCTCTTGAAGGTGGGGTGGGGTGGAAGCAAGGAGGTGGGACTTTGAGCTGGGGGCTCAAAGCCACCAGAGCTTAAAGGACGATGAGAGTGAGGCTACTCGGCTAGAGCGAGGGCAAGAGCTCCGAGCTGCAGGCAGAACCCCACAGGTAGGAAAAGCTGTGGTCCCCTTTCTAAAATTACTTCCCATATCTTCTAGCCCCTAGTCTCACCTTCCACGAGCCAGATCTTTCAATGAGGTTCCTACAATGACAGAAATTCAGGCTGCTTCCTAATTCTGCTATGTCAATTTTTTTTCGACGCCTAAAGAAGTTGGGTGACCTTGAGGTCTGGTAAGAGTGGTCTGTAGGTGGGCATCTATGAAGAGGGAAGTGGGGAGGGGAGTAACAAGTGGAGTCAGGGGGAGGGGGACTGAGTAGGATGCAATGGTCTCTCCAAGTGAAGACTGGAACTCCTGGGAGAGAGATTGATTGGTGGCAGTAAGAAAAAGAGGCATCACAGAGACAGCAATCATCCACACTGTGGTTTTCCCTCTGCACTAGGGGAGCTGGACTGAAGAGGTGAACTGAGCACAATATAGGGGTAACAGTTGGGGTTCAGGGGGAAGAGGGAAGAAGGAAGCAGAGAGAAAAGCAGGAAAGGAGCACTGGAGGGTGCTTCTTTCGTGAAGGGTCTAGTGTGCACTTAGCTGAAAGAGGACCTCCTCAGTCTTATTCAGTGGCTCCTCCCCATGGGTGACTCGTCCATTCTTCTGAGCTGGGGCTGTTGAAGTGACACTGGGCTGAGGATCTAATGGGAAAAGTTCTTCGGTACACGCTCTAACTCTGGACTCGGGAGACCTTGGTTCCAGGTATAGTTTGACCTATTTCATTCTCCTATGACTTCAGTCACAGGAATGCTACTCCCTAAACCAGACTATAAAATGGGGGTACTTGCACCTTCCCGAGGGTCAAGCAAGGGATGACTAAGGTAAGGTGGAGTGCATCAGTTTAAGCTGTAAGCTGCTGTAGAACCGGAGCACTGGGGGAAGGGGGTGTTATCCTGGCTCCTCAGAATTCAAAGCTTCTTCACTCCTTGTCTATTTATGACAAGCCTGGAGGGGGAAAGCAGAGGTGATGAAGAATCAAGGTAGCTGAGGTGTGGTGTGTGTGTGTGTGTGTGTGTGTGTGTGTGTGTGTGTTCACATGTACACTGTCTCGTCCCCTCCACCTCACGAGTGTGGTGTGCAGCTAGAGGGAAAGATGGTTGAAGCAAACAGCTATGTCTTAGCCAAATATGCTCACTCGGGGGTATCATCTTACTGACATTCGGCTCTCTCTGTCTCCTGTCACTAATAAATGCCCTGGGGACCAGGTCAGGACCTCACTGTGGCTCAGGAATGGCACAGTCAATCTTCTCTAGGCAAGCTGTGGACTAAGGACTCCCTCCAAATACTTCCCATGTGCTAGCAGCCTAAGCCCTCCGCTATCCATGTGGACTAGGATCTGTTTCTATCTCTAGAAATTAAAATGCTGAACAAGCATCACACAGTAAACAGTGGGAGCCAGAACCCCATAAGACCCCAGTGACCTTCACCCCTGGTGCACACAACAAGGACAGAGAGCAGAGAAGGAAGAGAGTCATTCAGACCTTGAACATAGTTTTGTCAAAGAGGGTGAGAGGAATGTCTCGTGGAAAACATTTCAGTAAGAAAAGAGGTCAAAGAGAGAGTCCATGGCCAGGTAGGTTTAAGGAAAGGTGAATTCAATGATATTCAAGCTAAGTTTTCAGGTTTTTTAAACTCAGTGGCACCTGATACCCACTTAAGTGCTAATGATGCTGTATATCTCTAAGAAAAGCAAGCTAAATTTGGAATAACCTTGGTCAATGAATAAATGCATCTTCCTCTCACTGTCAAGACAACCTTTATTCATCTCTTCTTTGTCATCTTCTTCTCCTTCTTCTCCTCCTCCTCTTCCACCTTGTCCTTTCTTCTGCCTCCTCTTCTTTTTCTTCTTCCTCTTCTTTTTCCTCTTCATCCTCCTCCTTCTTTTTCTTCATCATCATCCTCTTCTTTTTTCTTCTCTCTTCCTCCTCTTCTTTTTCTTCCTCATCTTCCTCCTCTTCTTTGAGACATAGCCCCAGCCGTCCTCAAGGACACCATGTAACTTAGATTGAGCCTTCTGCTTCTACCTCACAAATGCTAGAATTCCGTGCCTTACCAGTCTTCCCTGTTTATATAGTGTTTGGGTAGGAGCCTTGCACATGCCCCCTGAGCCATGGCCCTTTTGTTTGTAGCATACTTCCACTGTCTAGAAACTCTGATCTAAAGTTGGGGCTCTGAGGGAGTCCCTTGACCTCAAAGTGAGTGTCCAGAAGGTCGGCTCCATGTGCTATGACTGCCTGGCTATCTTCTCTTCACGATGCCACACAGGCACACAGCAAGGGAAACCCTCTTGCTAGAATATACAACTGGAGCTGCCACACCATGAAGAGGCTACTGTGTTAACAGTCTTCATATCTCTTCAAAACCCCATCTGCTTCTTAGAAAGTGGAGGGCACCAAATCCAGGACCTCTGGACTCTTGTCTAGGGGAACAGGAAGACTGAAGTAGGGAACAGAAGCAGATCCTGTCTTCATGTTGCCTGAGTTCTGTTCCAATTTATGGAGAGATCCTGAATACTCTCACCAAGAAAGTACTGCCAAGGGCAGGAGGTATTTTTAGTCAATGACAAGAGTGTCTGCTTTTTGTACTGTCTGAGTCATGCCCTGAGCCCCATTTGAGAACTGTTTTCTTTGTAACTAGAACCCCAACAAGAGCAGGTAGTGAAGGATCTGGCCCTTTCCCCTACTCCATAACTATATACTATACTCAGATACGAATCACCAAATGAAGGAATCCTCTCCTCCACATACACCCAGGAGCAGGTGGAGGCCAGCTTTGCACGCTAGAGACGATGGGATTCTATTCTCTTCCCAGAACAAACTCTTCTCATCCACTTTTCAAGAATCACAGAGGTTCAGAGACTAGCCTGCCCAGGGTCTCCCAAAGCTTGAGTATTTTTACATCACCACTACGATTTCACATTTGTACCATCTCTACTCAAATTTCCTAAAGGCCTGTCTTGTTTTGAATTAAGTTATTTTTAAATCCAATAATGCATTTTTAAGACACTTTAGATCACGCTGGAGATGGGAGCTCAATGTCGCTTACCTGAAATAGAAGGTAACTGAAAATCCACACAGTGGAAGCAAAGCAGGGCTACTCAGTTCTCTATACCTGCCTGCTTTGGGTTCTAGAGGGCGGGCAGTGACTGTTCCTCCCACGTTGAGGAACGAAGGTATTAAATTGTGACCACCTCATTGGTTTAATCAAAATGAGGCAAAAATTATTTTAAAAGCATGATATGAGGCTGAACATTTCACTCAGGGGTAAAGTGATGACTTGCATGTATGAAGCCCTAGGTTTGATGATGATGATGATGATAATAATGGTGTACTGGTACAATAATAAGTGTGGTAGTACAAGCCTATAATCCCAGCACTCAAGAGACAGAGGCAGTAGGATTAGAATTTCAAGGATATCATCTGCTAAAAGGCAAGTTTGAGGGCAGCCTAGGCTACATGAGATTCTGCTTCAAAAAAACAATAAAGCCATACTTACAGAAGAGCACTGGGTAAATGCCATCCAACATCAATTCAATACTCCAACTACCCCTCTTTAACAGAGAACACTCTCTATATCTTTCTCGTTTCTACAGGAAGAGTGGGAATTTGATGTCACACACAACTAACTAGTAAGGGAAACAGGACATACAGACTTCTTGACTCCTGAGCAGGGCACTGAGATGGCAGAGTCTTTACCTCATGCGGGGGAAGTGTGTGATAACATCTTCATGTCTTCTCTTTCTAGACATGGAACAGACAGAAGGAACCTTTCTGAGGATGGGACCACTGTCTCCCCAACTGCAGGGAATCTTGAGACACCAGGAAGTAAAGGCACTGAAGTGGAGGTGGCCGAAGGCACAGTTGGGACAAGTGAGAAAGAAGGGCCTCCAAATGGGGCAGAACATTTGTGTAAAGCAGCATCTGAGGGTGGTGCATCAGGGGCATGCCCTGAGGAAGCAAGTATATTAGATGAGCTCAAGACAGACTTGCAAGGGGAAGCCAGAGGGAAGGAGGAAGTCAAGTCTGACCTTGCTGAAGAGAAGGGTGGTGAGAAAGACACCACAGCAGCTTCTCAGGAACACACTGGTAAGAAAGAAGAGACAAAACCTAAACCCAATGAAGTTAGGGAGAAAGAGGAGGCCATGCCGGCCTCAGAGAAGCAGAAGATTGACGAGAAAGAGACCAATCTAGAATCTAAGGAGAAATCAGATGTAAATGATAAGGCCAAGCCTGAACCCATGGAGGATGCTGGACCAGAGGTTACTGTCACCGAGGCTGAGACTGAATCTCAGAAGGCTGACTTGAAAGACCAGACCAAGCCTGAGCCTCAGGAAGTTGATGGGAACGAGACCGGAAGTGACACAAAGGATTGGTGGTGAGTAGGACCTACAGAAAGGCCTCACGCCTTCTCTCGCTCCAGAATCAAAGCCCCCTGATTCCCTTGTTTGTTTGTGGGTTTGTTGTTACTACTACAGAGCACCCAGCAAATCAAGTTAAAGGAGGAAAGTTTTATTTTGGAACATGGTTCCAAAGGTTTCAGTCATGGCTCCATTGCTTTTAGGCCTTTGATAAGGCAGAAATACATGAAAGGGTATGATGTAAGAAAACTGTGTTTCTATGGTAGCCAAGAAGCAGGAAACAGGAGACGAGAAATCTCTGAACATAAGATATTCTCTTCCCTGGGGAGATGGCTTGTTGGGTACAAACACTTGCTAAGCAAGCTCAGTTCTGAGTTCAAATCCCCACAGCCTATGTCAAAGGCAGGGCCAGTAATATACATTTGTAATCCCCATGTGCCTGATGGGAAGCCAAGACTGAGAAGAGAATCCTGTTATGCACAGGCAAACAATAACAACAACAAAAAAAAACTTGTATCAAATAAGGAAGAAGTAAGGCTTATATCTGAGGTTGTCCTCTGACCTAACACACACACACACACACACACACTGCAGCATGTAGGCACCCATACTTACACACAAGTGTATTCACAAAGGGACGCACACATATGTACAGCACATAAAAGATATGCCTTCAAAGGCACAGCCCCAGCGATAGATCTTCTAATTGAGCCCTACCTCCTATAAAAGCTCATTTATCTATGAACTCATCAATGGGATAGTCTGAGATGATACAACCACCTATCAATAGAGGTGTGGCCACTTTTATCCAAACCATAATATCTTGGGAAAGTACACTCTTCCTCCACCAGGTATCGAGATACGGGAGAAAGGAGAGTGTGGTTCAGGCTGCCTTCCAAATTTTTCTGAAGTTCCTAGAAAGCCTTGGGTAGCTGCCTACACAGATCCTGTTCATCCCAGGAGCCAGGGAGCCCCACTGAAGAGCCGGAGCAGGGTAAGGAAAATGAATCAGAAGAAAGGGCAGCGGTGATTCCCAGCTCCCCCGAGGAGTGGCCTGAGAGCCCCACAGATGAGGGGCCCAGCCTCAGCCCAGGTAAGGAACAGCCCCAGATGTTTCATGGCTAACCTAAAGGAGGAGGATACAGAGAGCACATCAGAGATAGCTTCAACTTCCTTCTGCTCTATTCCTTCCCGCCAGATGGGTTGGCTCCAGAGTCTACGGCATCTGGAGAGACCAGTCCTTCAGCGGGTAAAGTCAAGCCTAGAGCTGAGTCCTCCTTTCTCCTGCTCCTTTTGCAGTTAACCATCGCTTCTCTCTAAGCCTCCCAGAACCCAGTTTCCAGGATCCCTGGCCTCAGCCTTGTATCCCAAACAGATCCCAGAAAACAAATGGAGTAAGAGGCATGGAAGATGCCTGGTCTACCCCCTGCTCTGTGACTGAAGCCTCTTCAGGCCCCTTAACTTCACTACAGCTCTCTAAGAATTCAGAGTCCTGAGTTTGGACAATGGCTCTGCCACTTACCAGTCACGTGACCTTGGCTATGTCATTAGCTGTGTTATGTGTCACTTGGCTATGTTATGTGAAGAGAACATAACAATTGTAAGGATATCCCAGGGTTAATGTAGGCTGCTATGACTAGTGAGCAAAAAGCACTTGAGCATGGTGCCTGGCAGATGGAAAGTTCTAGAGAGCCAGCCTTATTCTTCCATCACCCTTGTGTGTCTCCTGGGGAAAGGTGACCTGTGAATGCTCACCAAGCCTTTGCATAGCTTTGTAGCAAGTGTGGCTACCTGACCCTGATCTTCTGTAGGCCTCAGAATCACCTTGTCAGGTAGGCATTCTTGTCCCCACTTTACAGATAGGAAAGCTGAGGTTCTGAGAAGTAAGGTGACACCCCAGGATCACACAGAGAATAATAACAAAGCCAGGATCTAAACTCAGGTCAGACCCCAGATGTGCCCTAGTTTTCCACCATATGGCCTCAACAGACCACATGCTCCCCCAGAGTTAGCTTGAGTCTGTTTATTGCTTCTTGGCCCTTCCAGTGCTAGGCACAGGATGAGTGTGTGCACCGATTAAGCATACATGTACAGACTTGTCTATGGCAGTGACCTCTGCCCAGCCCCAATGCAGCCTGTGGTGTCGGTTCAAACTCTTTTTCTGCTTCTGCGACTTCTCCGTGTAGTGAATCTTCACCCAGTGAGGTGCCAGAGAGTCCCACGGAGCCCCAACCCTCGGAGAAAAAGAAGGAACGGGCACCAGAACGCAGGGTGTTCGGCTCCCACCAGGCCCCGGGGGCCTCGTGCACAGAATCGGAAGGCCATCATGGACAAGTTTGGCGGGTAGGATCTCAACCAGGAGCCAGGATGGGCTGAGATTTTTATTGGATTTGTGGATGGGCTGAGGGAGGGAGGCCTGGGGCCAGTGGAAACCATCAAGGCCAGACCCTACACCTGGAGCCAGAGATTCCCACAATGTCTGTCCGACTGTTTGTAGTATCTTGCTCCTCCCTTCACAGGCAGCCTCTGGCCCCACTGCACTATTCCGGAACACAAAGGCAGCCGGGGCGGCCATTGGTGGTGTTAAGAACATGCTTTTGGAGTGGTGTCGAGCCATGACGAGAAACTACGAGGTGGGCACAGGCTGGGGATACATAAGGGACAGGGGACACTTTTCCCCGGGGCAATAGTGGTGGAGAATCTGAGGGGTGGGAGAGGCAGGCTTTCCAGCCCAGGCTTGCTAAGGTCTTCTGTTCCCTGCCCGCCTATCTCAGCACGTGGACATCCAAAACTTCTCCTCCAGCTGGAGTAGCGGCATGGCCTTTTGTGCCCTCATCCACAAGTTTTTTCCGGAAGCCTTTGACTATGCAGAGCTGGATCCAACAAAGCGCCGGCACAACTTCACCCTAGCTTTCTCTACTGCAGAGTAAGCCTCAATTCTGGGAGTTGGGTGGCCTCCGAGGGAGCCAGATGGGTGCCCAGGGTGCAGGGCAGGTGATCAAACGGAGAATACTGCCACACAGCCTTGTATCCGAGTTGTTGTTGCTTTTTTTTTTTTTTTTTTCACCTTTAGGTAAATGGCCTAAATAGTCAAAATATGATCCTCGTGGCTTATATTCTAAATGAAGAGACAGATCATGTAACGGCAGACAGTGACAGATGTCCTGAGGAAAAGTCAGTGCCAGGAGAAATGGTTCAGTTAATAAGATGCTTGCTACACAACCATGACGACCCGAGTTCCATTCAGGACACATGTAAAATCCCAAGTGTAGCAGAGACAGGCAGATCCCTGAGTTTGCTGACCATACTATTCTAATTGGTGAGAGACCAAGACTCAAATGAATACCCAGTGGGTTGTGCCTGAGGTACAACACCCAAGACTCACTTCTGGGTGATTTAAGCAGGGTAAGGGAAGAAAAAAGCAGGCCTTCTGGTATTGGACAAGGGGTACAGGCTTTGATTCTGTAACTTGACATGCCCACTCTCCTTTATTTCCCAGTGCCTCCAAATCCCATGTTTCCTCTTTTACAGAGGTAAGAACTCAGTAACATAATTAAGTCCCTGTAACCTGTAACAGGGCCTAGCCCACAACAAATACTTCAAAAACTCTTGGCTACATTACTATTATCATAACAAATGATATCACGGTAACCATGATAATTACTATTTACTTTGGGATTTTCTGGGATGTGTAGTGAGAACCCATCTTAATACAAAACCAACCAACCAACCAACAACAACAACAACAAACAAACATGGTTGCCAGAGGGGCAACAAGGGCAGACATAGGTTTTCTACCATCTTCAACCTTACACCTCCACCCTAGGAGTGGATCCCAGCAAGAAACTTCTAAATCTCCAATGGAGACAGGGTTGTACGGAGGACTGGCCAGCAGGAGAGCAACTCAGGCCCCTAATGGACAGCCATGTGCTTTTTCAAAAGCCCATACATAGTGGTGTGTGCCTATAATTTCAGCACCTTGAGGCTGAAGCAGGAGGGCTGCTGTAAATTTGAGGCCAGCCTCATCTCTGCTGTAAAACCCAACCCATCAGTCAATCAATCAGTCAATGGCTGTGGATATAGGTCAGGTTATAGAGTGCTCATTTATCAAACACAAAGACCTGTGTTTGATCAACAGATGTGATGGGGCACACCTGTAATCCCTAGCACTTAGGAACTAGAGGCCCGAGAATCAAAAGTTTAAGCTCATCCTTCACTACACATAGAGTTGGAGATCGGCTTGTGATACAGGTTTGTGATACAAGCAAACCCTAGAAATGAGGATGCTAAAGTGTCTGGCCTGGAAAGCCCGTGCTCTCTAGTCTGACCCAGGCCTGGCCACCCACCAGTAGGGATGTGTGTCTTCATCAGGATCATGAAAGCATATTGACCCATATTTTGCCCTCATGTATGTCTCAGGGTGTTGGATCCTCTGGAGCTGGAGTCACAGACATGGCGAGCTGCCATGTGGTTGCTGGGAAATGAACTCAGGACCTCTGGAAGAGCAGTCAGTGCTCTTAACCGCTGAGCCATCTCTCCAACTCTCTCTCAAACACACACACACACACACACACACACACACACACACACACACACACATATATATATTACAACAGGTTTTCTTAAACATTAGTTGAATGAGCTACATGCTACTCATATTAAAGAGAGCCGTTCCAGTTAGGTGGAGATGAGTGGACAACCCTCTCTTTCTAAGAGGGTCTCTGGGGCAGGTCCTTAGATACAAGCATGCCATTTAAAAGCCACCAGGGGTGGTGGAATGTGCCTTTAATCCCAACATTTGGCAACAAAGGCAAACAAGAACTACTGAATTCCAACTAGATTCTGTATTCCTAAAATACTCTTCCAATTTTATGTTGTTCTGCTGTGAGATGGAAGATAAAACCAGAGACCCTGAAATTCCAGCCCAGCAATACCCAATGTTGAGTGAAGGCTCTAGAAACCAAATCTGCAAAATGTTTGTTCAGACTCACTCATTGAATCCTTACAGGTGGAGATGGGCAGAGGGGTTAGAGTCTTCCCAACCTACGGGAGGACTGTGGTGGGGTAGGTATTATGTGACACTCCTGGACAAACTAAGCTTAGAGGCAACAAAAGAATAGGCAGCTCTGCTCCAGCCAAATATCTCTAACCTAAAAGAGTACAAACCTGGTTACAAGTGAGGCAGAGCCACAGAAAAGCAGAAGATGACCACAGGCTTTGGGAGGCTCCAAACAACGGAATGGGAATGAGGCTAGGGGGAATTCTAGGAACAGAGAGTGGAGAGTCATAGTTGAGGTGCCAAGGTTCGAATCCTCACTCCTCTTTCCCAGCTCCGTGGCCTCCCTGGAAGTGTCTCACAGGATTTGAAAGGGGTCCTCTGTCATAGCTATCACCTCCTGGTACTCTCCCCTAGTTCTCAAAATCCTTCGATGAAGGGAAGGAAGAGCCAATCCAAATCCCCAGTGAGCTTTACCAGTTACTCTGTTGAGGGAGCCCTCCTCTATTCCGGGCTTCAGAGGCATAAAAGGATTGCCTCCCCAGTGTTAGGGGTAGGCACTAGCCCACACACATGGGCTGAGGTGTGGATGCAGTGAATTTGCCCCAATCTTCTGATCTGTGACCCTCCCCCAGCTCCCATGCCAGTGGTTTGAATTATTTCAGCCCAGCTGGGGCAGCCCCAAGAGAGGATTTCTGCTGGGCCTTCTTGTTCCCATTGCTAGCACCCACGGTTGGCTGGCTTCTGCAGCCCAGACTGCTGAGACCTAGTGTCCTTGGAGCTAAGGTGCCAAAGGCATTGGGCAGGCCTGGGGTTGAGTCCCAATTGTTACATTCTTTCACCTTGGGCAAAGCACCAAAGCCTCTCAGCTCAGTTCCTCCTCTGCTTGTTAGCGATAAAGAGGAGTAACTGAGACCATCTTGCTGAACTAGCTGATAAGACACCTGGCACCGGGGAGGCCCCGGCAGTGATTAGCCAAGCTTATCGGCCTCAGCAGAGCCCAGGGGTATCAAGTAGCCTCAAAGTACAGTTGAGATGTTAGAGAATGAAGACTTGCCAGGTTCCCTGCAGTCCGGAAACACACCGAGCAGTCCTGCATTAGGGCCTTTGCAAATGCTGTGTCTCCACCTGGCTTCCTTATTTACTCTTGAAGCGTTTCCTCACGTACCCTATTAAAATGATCAGAAGCCCTCTCTAGCACAGAGTGGCCCTTTTCAGCTATTCTTTTCTTCATAAGACCTCTCACCAATCTGATACACCCTCTGCCTCATGTATTTGATTACTGTTGGTACCTCAAGAACAGAGTTTTGACTATTCAGTGCTAACAAGTAAAAGAGTGCCTGGCACACAGTAGGCGCTTAATAAATAGCTGACCTAATTGAATGACGCTGTTAGGGTTGCTATAAGCCAGTACTTTGAGTAGGATTCATGGTCTGTCCTTTTAAGTATTTGCTAACTCCGACCACAGTCCTACAGATGGAAGGAGGAAGATCATACAGACTGGAAAACAGAGGTCTCGTGTGAGGATGTGGAGACCCAGGTCCATTGAATATATACGTCTTAGTCTTGACCCTGCAGGGCCTCCGTCACCACACAGCACATTGGGATGGCTGACCTGGTGCCTTTCACTTCCCTGGGCCCATCCATCTCCTTGGCTCCCTCATCACCTTTGACCCTATGCTCCTTCTTCCACCCTCCCTTCAGGAAACTAGCCGACTGTGCCCAGCTCCTGGAGGTGGATGACATGGTGCGGCTGGCAGTGCCTGACTCCAAGTGTGTCTACACCTACATCCAGGAGCTATACCGTAGCCTTGTGCAGAAAGGGCTGGTGAAGACGAAAAAGAAATGAATGGCAAAGCCATGCGGGAGGAGGAAGCAGTGCCCAGCTGCCAACCGTGGCCTCGGGGTGCTTTTGCGTCACTAAGCGTAAAGTAGGTGGCGCCAGTATCAACGGCATTAAAAGTACTTTTGCAAAATTCCTCTCGTTCCTTGCTACTCCCTGCACCACAACCAGCCATACGTGTGTTATAGATGGTGGACAAAAATAAAAAGAGACCTGTATTTGAAGCCATAAGTGTCAGTTTGCCCGGTCTCTTTTGCTCTCTCCACTTCCTCCCACTGAGGGGGGAGTCGGGGAAACGCCGACTTCTAGACAGAAAGTAGACAATCTCTGGAAATCTCACACAACTGTGCTTCTGGAGCCGGTCAGGGGTGGCGCTCGAGAGATGGCCACCATTCTAACTAACTGGTTTCCAACAAAATCGATCACTCCTCCTCTGGTTGAATTTTCGCCTTGTGTCGTTCCACTGTATCGAAGGTCAGTTGCCAGAGGACTGGTCTGGCATATATGAAGCTGTGGTTTACTGTCTAGCACCAGGGAAGGGAAATCAGACATGCTGTCAAGGATATAGGAAGAAATGGGGTCTCTGCTGACTGACAGAAGGATGTACACAACCCACTGATGAGCTGGTGCCTCGTGCAAAACACTGGTGTTCCCCCTGTAGACCTTTGGAAGGCCCACCTGAGGATGGCCTAATCAGGGCCAGCATTTCTTATCATGTATGGGGGAATAGCCACTAGATGCTGAGTCACACTCTTTGTTAGTCCCCAGCCAGCCTGCTTTCTGATGAATCACTTCATTCATAGGGCTCACGAGGTAAAAGGTGCAGGCTACCAAGTCAGACAGACAGCCTTAGTTGAATTCTCAGGACCTACATAGTGGAAGGAAAAATTTATGTCTCCAATAAATTGTTCTTTTACCTCTACTCCCAGGCCATGATGTGCTCACCCACTTCTACACAAACACACAAAATAAATAAAAATGTAACAAAACCTTTAAAAACAAGCCCCCCAAAACCACCCCATCCTCTCATGGAAAACTTAGCTGAACTCTGGAATTCTGGACAAAAATAAAAAGAGACCTATATTTGGAGCCATAAGTGTCAGTTTGCCCGGTCTCTTTTGCTCTCTCCACTTCCTCCCACTGAGGGGGAGTCGGGGAAAGGCCGACTTCTAGACAGAAAGTAGACAATCTCTAGAAATCTCACACAACTGTGCTTCTGGAGCCGTGAAGTCAATGGCAAACAAGCACACACATTTTGTGGAGCCCCATGGACAGGAGATTGGGGGTACACAAATCCCAGCTTGAGGCCTAGTCCCCAGAAATGTAGCCAGTCAGCAAACAGTTTAGAAACATGAAGTCCAATTTCTGGGTGGAGATTAGAATCTTAATTTTGAGATTCATCAGCAGAAAATAAAATGTTTTAAGACTTAAATCTGGCCATGCCTATTACAAGTGTGGTTGATTTCAATCACTCGGTAGTAGATTTGGCACCTTCAGTAGGCCCTGCCTTCTAAGCAGAGTCCTGCCTTTCTCAGCTCTTGGTGCCTGGGCACTGGGGCATTCAATTTTCTGCCAATTGGCCTGGAAGGTGACCTAAGACGGAGAGCTGGAAAGGAGCCACGGAGGATGTAGGAATGGTAGCTCTCCAGCCAGATGACTCCAGGAAGGAGCACACCCCACACAGCTTCCCCCTAACACATACATACACACTGGGTACAAAATTCATAGTCATCAGCTACAAAGGAAATCTTAGACACAGGATGGGCTTCCCAAGGCCTCTGGCACCAGTCTGTGATACCCATCCACTAAGCAGAAGATCCAGGCAGAGAGGCTTCAGAACCAGAATTAAGAGGGTCGGTCCACTCCAAATTGAAGGGTGAACTCTTCCGCCTTCTTCCTGAACATCTCCGGGTTCTGAGTCAGGAGGTCAGCGAGTTCCAAACGCACAGGCTCTTCCAGGTTGGGTCTACTCACCAAGATGTTGAGGGCCTCCAAGACTGAGGGAGAGGACAGAGAAGGCATCAGGACCAGGGAGAACCATGGGAGGAGGTAAGGGTTACTCATCCCCAGATTCTCCTCAAGGCCCACAATCATCTTCAGGGTACCACAAGAGCGTACCATCACTTAGGATGGCTCCACAGCCAAAGCAGATGTCCCTCTCATTCTCGATGGGTGAGCTTAAAGCCCTGACTCATGGATTAGTAGTCCTCCCTCGTCTCCTCCTTTTACACAGGGTCTTATTACGAAACCCAGGCTGCCCTCGAACCCAAGCTCCTCCGCCCCCCATGTACTAGGATTACCAACACATCCCACCACACCTGACCCATAGTGTTCAGACAACTATTCGCCATGCTTCAAAGAAGCTTTTCATGAGATAAGCAGGATTCTCGATTCTCACTTTTACTCTCTTTCTCTTTTTTTCACTTATTCTTCCCTCATACAATACATCCAAACTGCAGCCTTCCATCCCTCCCCTCGACCCAGTCCCCCCTACATGCCTTCCCTCTCTCCCAGATCCTCTGCTCTTCCATTTTCCTTAAAAAAAAAAAAAAGTAGGCCTCCCCGTGACAGCAGCCAAACACAGCATAAGATGTAACCCAAACCCTGATATAAAGGTTGGACGGAGCAACCTAGTAGGAGGAAAAGGATCCCGTAAGCAAGCAGAAGAGTCAGAGACTCCCCCACTCCCATTGTTCGGAGTCTCATAAAAACCCCAAGCCAAACAACCACAGCAGGGCCTAGAGCAGACCCTTGCAGGCTTCGTGACTGAGGCTTCAGTCTCTGTGAGCTCCTCTGAGCCCCACTTAGTTGATGTCTGTGGACCATGTTCTCCTAGTGTCCTCAAACCTTCTGGCTCCTACAATTCTGCCTCCACCTCTTCTGCAGGGTTCCCCGAGTTCTACCTAATCTTTGACTGTGGCTCTGTGCATCTGCTCCCATCAGCTACTGGAGGAAACCTCTCTAATGACGGCTGGGCTAGGCACTACTGGGCTACATCTATGAGTCTTTTACTCTTATTAAGAGGCACTCTGGTTTTCTGTTTTATTTTTAATATTTTAGTGTGTGTGCCCCCCATGTGTGCAGATGCTCTTGGAAGCCAGAACAAGGAGCTGGATTCCCTAGAGCTGGAGTTACAGTGAGTTGTGAGGAACTTGATGTGGGGGCTGGGAACTGAGCTCCTGTCTCCAGCAAGGGCAGCGATCATTAACTTCTAAGCCGTCTTTCAAACACCCTGGTTTTCTGTTAGACTTGGATTTCCAAGAAACCTTTATTTAGGGTAAAGGGTTTCTGAACTGAAAGAATGAACACCACTCCTGCCTCAGTGGTGTTTAATTTTTCTCAGTTGCTCTCGGGAACCTGAGGAGGTGGCATCCAACCCTTTTAGGCATGTGCACAATGTCTATGCCTTCATTTACAGCTCTAGTGAAGAGAGCATCACAGCCCCTCACCCGGGGCTCATCCAAGGCCCACTTCTTCTGTCTCCCTCAACCCCAAGGATCCTTGTTCCCCGGGATTAAGAATCTTGAGCAGGCCAGATATAGTCTGGCACCCAAACTGAGTCCACAGACTTTAGAATTTTACTGTCCAACATGATCACCACTTCCTACACATTATTTAAGTTTAAATTCATGAACGTTCAATACAATTAAGAATTCAGTTCCCGTTTTCAGGTGGACTACGACTGTTAGTCACTTACTAGAGACACACCCAACATTTCCAGCACCAGGAAAAGTTCTGTTACTGCTCTAGAGTTGGGGGTGTTTGACTTGGGGCTCAATGCAAAATTATAAGCTTACTTAAACATATTTATTTTTGCCTTTTGCAGGGGGGGGGATAGCTTGGTCATGCGGTTCTCAAGCATGGATACTGCAGCAGCATATCCTTTTACAGTATCCAGAGGCTTGCTACATGCCCTAGGGTTTCCGTGACTGATGAAAGACCATGGCCATAGACCAGGGCTTATTTAGCTTACAAGTTTCAGATCACACTCTATCACTGAGGGAAGTCGGGACAGGAGCTGAAGCAGAGTCTACAAAGAAGCACTGCTTCCTGGCTTGCTCCTCATAGCCCACTTTCCAACACAACTCAGAACCAGCTGCCCAGAGTTGGCACCGCCCACAATGGGCGGGCCTTCTCACTGCAATCTTTAATCAAGAAAATGCCAGACAAACTTACCTACACGCCGATCTTCTGAGGCATTTTCTCAATGGAGAGTCCCTCTTCCCAAATGATTCTAGCTTGTGTTAAGCTAATATAAAACTAACCAACACACTACACCTCCTAGATTAGCCACGCTCTGCCCCCCCCCCCCAGCACCTGTAGGTCCTTCATCTAAGCTTCAGTGTCTCGGTTTATTCCACCAGGATAATGGTAACACCATCTCACAGGATGAGATGAAGGTCTTCTTATTCCCAGCTCTTCCTTCTACAACCAAGCACTGGCGCTCTCTCTCTCCCCCCGCCCCCCCAGACACACACACCATGGCTAAGCGTCTCAATTACGCCTACAAGAATATGCCGACCATCCAGTGTCTCAGGAAGCATCTTTCCAAATCCAACAGGGGGTTCATCTCACACTAACATTTTTATCACTCCGACTTATTTATTTTTTAAATACATTTACTGGGGATAGGTAGACAGCTCAGCAGTTAACGGTACTAGTTTCTCTTTAGACGAACTGCATTTGATTCCCAGCATCCACGTCGCAAACGCCCGTAACTCAAGTCCCAGGGTTCCAACACCGTCTCCTGGCCTTTACAGGCACTAGACATGCACATACATGCAGACAAAAAAATCCTTACATATTAAATGAATATTTAAAATTTTTGTATATGCCTTTTAAATTTTTATGGATGAGTATTTCGCCTGCACGCATGTGTGCATCATGTGCATGCATCACTCTCAATGGCCAGAAGAGGGCGCTGGATCTCCTGGAACTTGAACTACAGTCTGCACTCCCTGAGTGCAGGAGTCCAACTCAGAACCTCTGCAAAAGCCATGGGTACTCTTAACCTCAGACCTATCACTCCAGCACCCACTTATTTTTGACACAGGGTCTACTGTAGTCTGGCCAGGCCTCAAACATGCTATGGAATTGAGGATAAACTATTTTTCTTAAAGATTTATTTATTCATTTCATGTATGTGAGTACACTGTCAATCTCTTCAGACACACCGGAAGAGGGAGGGCATCGAATCCCATCACAGACGGTTGTGAACCACCATGTGGTTGCTGGGAATTGAACTCAAGACCTCTGGAAGAGCAGTCAGTGCTCTTAACCCGCTGAGCCATCTCTTCAGCCTCAAGAATGAACTTTTTATTTACTTATTTGTGTGTGTGTGTGTGTGTGTGTGTGTGTGTGGAGTCACATGGATGCCACAGATCTCGTGGAGAGGGCAGAGGACAACTTGTGTGAGTTGGTTCAATCGCTCCACTGTGGGATCTGTGGGTCACACCCGGCTTAGGCTTCCTCAGTGAGCCTTTTTACCAGCTCAATCATCTTGCCCTTGAAGATGACCTTGAACTTCTGACCCTCCTGCTTCCAATTCCCAAGTGTTGAGATCCCAAGTGTGGGTGATCACATTCAGTTTATGTGGAGTGACTGAACCCAAGACCTTGTGTAGACAAGAAAAGCACCAAATTACACCCTGAGTTACACCCGCTTCCCTGTCTCTTCTCTTTTAAGCCTTTAAATCAAAATAAGCCCACAACAACCCTATCCAATAGCCCCTTCTCCATGGGCCCTCTTCTCGAAAGGCTCACCCTACCTTGATAGGTCTTGGTGTAAGGCTTCCAGTTCTCGATGCTGATGAGGGGCAGGCACACCAGTCCATCCTCACTGATGTTGGGGTGGTAGATCTTGGTGGTGAATCTCAACGTGGGAGGCTTAAGTGGATACTCCCTGGGGAAATCAATCCGCAGACCGAAGGCCTTGAGGCGATAGGGAAGCTGGTCCTGATCAAAGAGAAGCGACCCAGGTCTATTCTGACGGCACAACTGCCTGAAAGACAACTTTCCTCCAAAAGCTTTGATCTGGCCTTCACTTCTTTCCCATCCCAGGGTCCTGTGGGGACCTCCGCTACCAGGAAGATATGAGCCTTAGGAATTAGATGTAGGATAGACTCACACAAAAGCACCATGTCAGAAAATCTGACCCTGCGTTTTGTTCTCTTGCCATGAGTGAGACACCTCCCACCCCTGAACCTCAGACTCCTCATCTGAAAAATGGGGCAGAAACCCAGAAAAGCACACAGACAGCCTTGGTTAAGCTCAGTGGGTCATAACACAAAACAAACAGGTATGTGAGAAAGGAAGAGAAGAGGCAGGCATGAGAGCAACCAGTGTGTGAATAATATAGGTATGAAATTATCAAAAAAACAAACTTACTAATTTTTTTTTTTTTTTTTTTTTTTTGGTTTTTCGAGACAGGGTTTCTCTATGTAGCCCAGGCTGGCCTGGAACTCACTCTGTAGACCAGGCTGGCCTCGAACTCAGAAATTCGCCTGCCTCTGCCTCCCAAGTGCTGGGATTAAAGGTGTGCACCACCACTGCCTGGCTCCAAACTTACTAATTAAAAGTGGTACAGATGCTGTGGGGAACCAGAAAGCAACCCTCCAAAAATTAAAATACGATCTATCAATTCCATTTTGGGATATATCCCTCAAAGAATTTTTTTCTTTTTCTTTTTTAAATTTAATTCCTTTTTCACTGCCCCTCTCCCCTCCTGGTCACCCCCTCCCAAAATCCTTCCTCCCTTCCCCTCCCCCAAAGGATATTTTTAAAGATTGATTTATTTCATGTGTATGAATGCCTGCATGTATGTATGAGTGAGTACCACATAGTCATGGAAGTCAGAAAGTGTTGACTCCCAGGACAGGATTTACAGACAGCTATACATGTAGGTACTGGGATTTGAACTCAGGTCCTCTGCAAGAGCAGACAGCACTCTTAACCACAGAGTCATCTCTCCAGCGCTCCCCAAAGGACTTTGTTTTTTCAAGACAGAGTTTCTCTGTGTAGCCCTGGCTGTCCTGGAACTTGCTCTGTAGACCAGGCTGGCCTTGAACTCAGAGATCCATCTTCTCTACCTCCTGAATGCTGGGATAAAAGGTGTGAACCACCATACCCAGGAGAATATTTTTTAATAAAATCACTTTGTTGTAATGAGGTTACAAATAAAAACATCACACAAGTTACTGTAGTCACTCAAACATTTGCCCGGTCCTAAACTCTCTACATCTTGTTAAAGTTCTACACTGAGAACAGACAGTCTGAAGCTGCCACTTCCCTTAGGATTTCTGTTCGTTATCCTTTTCTTTCTTTAAAATGTATCTTCTCTCATACAATACCTCCTGACCGTAACCTCCTCTGTCTCCCCTCCTCCCAGTCCCCACCAGCACCAGCCGCCTGCACCTCCCCTCTCCCTGAGATCCACTGCTCCTGTTTCCCTTCAGAAAACAGCAGGCCTCTCAGTGACATCACCCAACTAGGGTTTTACACGTTCACTTTTAATGACACTTTTATGGCTTGTTCAGCACACACCAAAAAGGAAAACTACACCAGAGTTGAAACTGGAAAAGCAATCACTTTTTTTTTTTTTTTAATGTTTTAAAACTTAACTTTTATTTTATGTTCATTGGTGTTTTGCCTGCACGCACAGAGAGATGTGAGCCACCATGTGGTTGCTGGGAATTGAACCTGGGTACTCTGGAAGAGCAGTCAGTGCTCTTAACCCCTGAGCCATCTGCAATCACCCTCTTTCTGTGTGTTGTGTGTATGTGTGTGTGTGTGTGTGTGTGTGTGTGTTATATATATATATATATATATATATATATATATATATTGCACACACAGATTATATATATACACATTTATATATACACTTATAAATATACTTGTGTGTGTGTGTATATATACAGACACACACACACACACTTTTCAGTCTGTGTAATGTTCCTCATTTGTATGTTTTTACAGCTGACCATTTGGTACTGGATAAACAACTGGTGTGCTCTTCCCTTGGGAAGACTACTCCTCCCACTGTCAGAATTCCATAGTCGCCTGAAGCTCATTGTGCAGGACTGAGGCATGCTGGGCTGTTCCCAGTCCACTCTGGCATGTCTATTGATGTCTATTGATGTCTTTATCCAGCTCATGTTGGTGAGGCTTTATGGGTGTAGCTTCTGATGCTGCTCGAGACACAGTCGCAGCAAACTCCCTGATCCTCTGGCAATTACAGTTTTCCTCTTCTGCAATAGTCCCTGGGCCTTAGATGCTGGAGTTGTTTGGTAGAGCTATCCATTGAGATTGGGCATCACTGAACTGCTTAAAGACTGAAAACTTTAAAGATGGTTATACTTTACAGTGATCTATACACACAGGCAAAACAGACATATACATAAGTTAAAAAAAAAAAAAAAACTAGACATAAAGACACATGCCTATAATCCCAGCGTTTGGAAGGCAAAGTGGAAGGACTGTTGCCTGGGCTGCAGAGTGAGTTCAAGTCAGCCTGGTCTACACAGCCAAACTCAGTTACAATACGAAAACCATAAACTTGGGGACTTCAGTATACAGGGGTTTGGTGATGACCAAAAGCTAGTACAAGAAGAATTGAGATCACGTGACCTCAAGATTCTCCTGAGCATCTACCCTGGACCATCTGAGACTAGGGATGGCACACATTAGTTAGCCTGTAGAGTGGAGTACAGGGAATATAAAGACCCTGAAGCTACCCTGCATGAGCAGCCTTGGCTCCTTCCCTTAATAGTTGGGTCTCTTAAGCAAGTAACTGGATCTCTCTGCGCTTCCTTACAATGATAACAGTGGATGTCTTCATAGGACTTAGATGAGAATAATCGTTATTTTATTTCAAAGGCTTAAAAGGTATGGCAGCACAGACATCTGCCAGCTATTACAGGGGCTGGAAAGATGGCTTAGCAGTTAAGAGCACTGACTGTTCTTCCAGAGGTCCTGAGTTCAATTCCCGGCAACCACATGGTGGCTCACAACCATCTGTAAGGGAATCTGATGCCCTCTTCTGGTGTGTCTGAAGACAGATAAAGCACATTCATCACATATATAAAACAAAATCTTTTTAAAAAAAAAAAAAGAAAAGGAAAGAAAACACAGAGTAAAGACCGCTAGAATTACAACAGTGGTCGAGCAGAGTCAAGTGTGTTGTGTTGTGTGGTGCTCTGAGTGAGGCTCACACATACGCGACAGGCACATCCATTACTGAGCTGTCCTCAGCCCAGAGTCAGGATTCTGAGTGCTCCTCCCTAACAGAACAGATGGCAAAATGGCCACTGGGCTTGACTGTGTGGAAGTAAAGCAGGAAGCAACTCCTGAGCAGATAACAGAGATGCCCAGCTCCCGGGTCTCGATAAACAGAGAAGCCAGAGCCTGGGAAGCAGAGACAAGGATGAGGGTAGACCCTGGGGCAAACTGGGAGTCTTTGCGTCCCATCATAGACAGCTGAGGCCTAGGCCTGCGCCCATCCCGCTTCAAGCCACTAAGTGACTCTGAGCTTCCTGCGGAATCCATCTCTCATCCTTGAGGAAGGTGGCCAGATGAAGGATTTCACATTGCATCTAACGTCAGCCGAAAGACTGCTACTACTTTCCACATTCTGGGGTAAACAAAAAATGTTTTGGCTGAAAACTATCCACGTACTATCTGGTTAAGACAGAAGACTTGAGCTGGAATCGTAGCTCGGTGGCAAGGTTCATGCTTTCTTAGCACGTGCACTCTGGGTTCGAGTGTCAGACATCGCAAGGAAAACAAAAAAGGGAAAAACTTGAAAGTCCAAGGTGGGAGGACTTCCGTGAGCTCAAGGCCTGCCTGGGCTACAGAGTGAGACCCTGTCTCACGTGAAGGAAGACAAAAAGGGAAAGGAAGGGCCCGTTAGGATGCTTAGTCAGTGAAGTGTTTGCCTTGTGAGCACTCACACCTGACTTGGATCTCCCAAATTCCCACATTAAAAAAAAAAAAAAGCTAGACATGATGACACACCTTTGTAATCCAGATGCCCGGAAGCACAAACAGGTAGATCCCTGACGCTGGCTGCTTAGCCTGGCTAGCCTACTTAGAAAGTTCCAGACTAAAGTCTAAAAAACAACAAAAAAAGTGGACAGATCTTAAGCCAGCCTCTTGCTTCCACAGATTCATGAAGGCAAACAGAAAGAAGAAAGAGAGAAGGGAGGGGGAAGGGGGAGGGGAAGAAGGGGAAGAGAAATGAAATGGAATTCTGGAGGCCACTGAGCTCCTGCCCTGTCACCTTATTCTGGGTAACCACGAGCACGTTCCTTAACTTCCTAGTTTTCCACATTCTTATCTGTAAAAGGAACTGTCCTTTTTGAAGGTGGTGAGCGTTCTCAGTGTGACCCCTCTCCAGTTCCTCAGACTGTGATCCATTCATTGAGCTTTATGAGGCCAGTACAGCTCTGACCCAACAAAACTGAAGCGAGAGAGAGAGGGCCCCATGGATGCATATGTAAATTAAGACTAAGTCTGTCTGGGACAAGAGGTCTGCTCACCCCCAAGGCCCCTGCTCTCCATCCTCGTGGGCCAGCTACACTCTTCATCACAGGACCTAGGCGTGTCTAGATCCTAACAAATCTCCTCTGGGCTCCTGATTGGCTGGGAAGTTTTTGGCACAACTGAGGAGCCAATCATAGAAATCCTTTGATTTTGTAGTGTCTCCCAAACATGACCTTTCCTAGTTCTTCCTATGACTTCCCTCTTCTGGGCTGCTCCTCCTCCATCATTGTCATCATCCCAAAACTGGTTTCCTTGGAGACATAACTAGGACCCATTTTACTATCTTCTTCCCCTAGCACTTGTAGCCCAGAACTACTCCTGAGTTCTGTGTTGAACCCAGAACCATGACCTACTTCAAGCCCAGCACCTGAACTGCTTCAAGCCAGGGCTAGAGGTCCTTGACGGGACTCAGATGTTGGCCTAGCTCCATCCTTCCTCCATTTTTCTAGATGACACATTAGTGGAAAGAGAAGGTGAGACCATGGCATGGTAGGTACAGATTCTAAATAATTAGACCATCCGTTTCTTTAATTAAGAAAGGGCTATGTTGCTCTTTAATTAAGAAAGAGTTGTATTGCTTGTTTTATCTTTCTTCTAGCCAGGCAGTGTGGTGCACGTCTTTATATCCCAGCCCTCTGAAGGCAGAAGCAGGCCAGCCTGATCTACAGAGCAAGTTCCAGGATAGCCAGGGTTACACAGACCAATACTGTCGTGAAAACAAAAACAAACAAACAAAACCCCTCTTTCTTCTAGGTATATTTATCAAGCTGAATCATGATCCTATATCAAACAAAACAAAAACTCAGTCCAGTGGTCTCATTTTGTCAAAAACTATATTAACAAAACCTGGCAGCATATGTTTTTAATTAGGACTTAGGAGCCAGCACTCTAGAGCTCCAGAGCAGCCTTGTCTACACAGTAAGCTCCAGACCGGGCAAAGCTACGTAGGAAGACCTTTCTCAAAGTGCGTGTGTGTGTGTGTGTGTGTGTGTGTGTGTGTGTGTGTGTTTTTTACACTATCTTGTTTTGGGTCACAGGGCCTCTCACTAGCCTGAAAACCACCAAGTGGGCTAGGCTGCCTAGCCAGTGAGCTCCAAGGACATGTCTCTAGCTTCTTATCCCTGGGATTACCAGCTCCTATGACTTCTTACATGGGTGCTGAGGACTGAACTCAGGTCCTCACGTTCACCACTTGGCCTCCTCTGGTTTTTGATTCTGTTCATCTCCTGAATCTTCTGTGGTGGGCTTGGAAGCTACAGGTCTGAAGGAGGGTATCCTCTTATGTCTAAAGTCTCTGTTGTGTCCATTAGTCTGATTGGACTTAGAAGCAATTGGTCTAGAGATATTCTTCCGCACACCACAACCTCCAGGAAGAGATCCTAGGCCTGACCCTCTCCTAAGGGTCCCCATGGACACTCACTGGCAGCAGGAGCATGTGCCACACCAGCACATTGGCATCATCGCTAGACAGTTGGCGCAAGTATGGCGGGAGCTCCTTTGAAAGATCCTTCAGCTCCTGTAGGGATCACATCAAGGGGAGTAAGTCAAGTGCTCACAAATTCAGCCCCACAGCAAGCCCGACCAGGCTATCCTAAGAGCAGAAAGAGAAAGGTCGGAGCCCCAACTTAGGGAGCACTCAGCTGGTGTGAGACCCAGTGCTGAGTGATGTGAATTACCTGATTTCAGCCTCACCATAATGCTGTAGGCCCCAGTGTAAGGATTAGGTGATCTCAAATATCTTCTCAATATTAAGAACTCCAGAGTGTTCTCCTAGGAGCCTTCTTTCTGAAGGCAAGGTACCCTGTCCTCTTGCCCTTTTTCTAGAAAACTCACTGAGTCCTATTTCATCCCTCTCTCTTCAGTAATATCTGAGTTTGCAGCACAATATGCACTGGCAGAATGAACAGCAAGGATATCATGCGAACATCACGCATCCATTCCCCGACACCACACTACCTCGGGGGTAAAGGACTGATCCAGGCTTCCCAGGTGAGAAATCTGCACATCACACATGGTAACCAGGGGGCAAGGAGTGACTCACCTTCTCAGAAATGTGGCTTAATCACTTGGGCATCCCTGAGTTCTCCCAAGAGCAGTTTACTGAACACCCTCCACTGACCCTTGACTAAGGCAGGGTGCGGCCCTCAAGAACGTCTTTGGAGTAATGGCGGAAACAAGAATAGTGTGAATGGGCACAAAGCCAGGAAGGAGGGGGGCGGGAACACTTTACAGAGGCTGTGAGATGGGTCTTGGAAGAGTAGGTACGAGCCCACCAGGCAGCAAAACAGAGCTGAGGCAGAGGGCCTAGACAGGACTATCATGTGCAGGTCCCCTATTTAATAGTTATTACAGGAAAAGGGCCTTATGGCTAAGTACATTTGGGAAAGCTGAGCTAAATGGTTTCTTCACTGCAGAACAACCCAAAGGTTTTGGGTTTGGTTTGGTTTCGTTATTGCAGTAGTGTGGATGGGACCAAGGACCCTGAGCAAGGAAGGTGGTACCCTGCCACTGACCCACACCCCCAGCACACCCAGAGTCCCCAGTATACCATAGTGCATCTGACCAAGGGACGCCCCCCCGCAGGACTCCAGATCTTCTCATTTTGAGAAGGGGGTGGTGGTTTGAAAAACGTTCACATATTCAAGGCAGCTCTGGTGAAAATGAATAGATACAAACTAGTGGTTCTTATCCGGGGATGTGTTTGCCCACCAGGGTGCCTCTGCCAATATCTAGAAACATTTTCTACAGTCACAAATGGGTGACTGCTGCCACAATTCAGCGGGTAAAGTCCAGAGATGCTGATGAAACATCCTACAAAGAATGATCTGGTCCCAAATGTCAACAGAGATGAAGTTGAGAAAGTCTTGTGTACACACAGGTGAAAGGTTTCCCTCAGCCAGGGGCTCAGGGGTGGGGTCCTTCACTGCTGTACATCATCTGTACTCCATCTCCCACGTATATAAACTCCCCACACTTGGGCTGAAGGGATGGCTCAGTGGTTAAGAGTACTGACTGCTCTTTCAGAGGTCCTGAGTTCAATTCCCAGCAACCACATGGTGGCTCACAACCATCTGTAATGGGGTCTGATGCCCTCTTCTGGTGTGTCTGAAGAGAGCAATGGTGAATACATAAAATTAAATAAAAAGAAAGAAAAACTCCCCACACTCCCTTTTATCTCTAAGCCTATCCTCCATATGTAATCACACTAACAAATTGCTTCTCGTGCCTTCTATGTACAGCCATGACCATTCATTTGCCTAGTCTATCTTACCACAAGCATAATGTGTGCTATAGCTCGAGCAAGAACAAAGGCTTAGGTATAACACAGATCTTGAATGGATATTTCCTGGCCTGAAGATGCAGCTCAGTTGGTAGAATGTTTGTCTAGCATGCACAAAGCCCTGGGTTCAGTCCCCAGCATTGCACAAAACTTGATAAAGTCGTGCACATCTATGATCCCAGGTCTTAGGGGATAAGATGGAGGCAGAAGAATCAAGAAATTAAAGGTTGGGCTACTGAGATGGCTCAGCAGCTAGGCGCACGTATTGATCTTCCAGAGGAGCTGGGTTCGATTCCTAGCAACCACACGGTGACTGACAACTGTCTCCAGCTCCAGTTCCAGAGGATCTGACGCTCTCATTTTCTTCTGCTAGGCATGCAGGTAGTTAACAGATATACACACAGGCAGGGCATCCACACACATAAAATTAAATTAAATGATTTTAAAAACGAAATTAAAGGCCATTGTCAGCTACATATCAAGTTTAAGGCCAACCTAAACAACATTAAATGGTATTAAAAAATAAAGAAGGAGAATTTTCTGTTTTACCACTGGGTAAGAGATTTTGGATTTTATTGTTTTGATGAATTCTGACTGAATTTCCCATGACTGCTGAAACCCAAGCTGGGACACACAGCTCCTCCCAAAGTCTTCTAGTAAGTCACCTGACTTAGGAGAATTGAAAGTGAAGACAGACCATTAAAAGCCCTGTGAGTTAGAGTTTTATCAGTCTGGGCTCAAATTCCAGCCCCATTGCTTCTGCAGAATATGGCTGGTCAATCATGTTACTTTCCCTGACGTCTCAGTTTCCTCTTCCGTGAAATGGGAAGACACAGTTCTCCCACAGTTGTTGCAAGAGTTAGATTAAAACTGCCTAGTCCTGAGGATTCTGGAGCAACAAAGTCATTCTACCTTTTAGCCCTGAGGTAGCAATTGACCTCTGTCCCATTTTGTACTAGCCTAAAACCAACAAAGTTTAGTTCTGGTTTGGGTCTGCTCTAGACTTCTCCGTCTTAAAAGAATTTTCTTTTTGAAAGATGAGGCCAGCAACCATCCCTCCTGTCTCCTGAGGAAGCCTTCCTCTCAATTCTGCAGACTAGAGGGGCGTTTTGGGGAGACTCAAAGCCTGGGGGTGCCAGCACCAGCTCACCAGCGTTTCCCCTCCACGACCTCCAATCCTGGCTCCGTTCAGCACTCTAGACATTCCCAAGTAAACTGCCCTCTTTCCACTCTTTCAGATAATACCAAATAGTGTCCCACATAGAAATGAACAAGATTTTTGTTCCTTTTCTGCCCCTGCCGCCTAGCACTGGGCTAGTACAAAGTAGGCGTTTAGCATCTGTAGCGAGTAACCTATACTCAGGGCATAAAATGTTACTTCTCATCCAGGGACTGTTCTGTACACTTTGATTCCAGGGTCTGCCCCACCGCCCAACAGCATCTCTGGCTTCTGAGGCCTCGGGTAAGGTAGGTATCAAATTATGGGTGTATCCACTAGGCGGCGCAACAGAGCCCTTCCTGTGCCTGAGATAAGCTCCTCTAATAAATTTTCAGCAGAATTGAAACTGAAACCAGTTTGGAAAGCTAGTTCATTCTAGCTCCCAGTACAACTCGGGAAGCTGATGTGATAACTTTTTTGTTTCCAGCCTCTCTCAATGAGTCCCTCTCCGTCCCTCCCTCCTTCCCATCTCACTCTCTCCTTCTTCCCGCCCCCCCCCCCAAGGTGAAGATGCCTAGTTTCAGCCAGCCCTGGTAAGCAAATAAACAAAGGCGCTCAGAAAGGGAGCCGAGTAGGGCATGGCGGGGAGGAGCACAAGAAAAGGATCACCCTACATAGGCTTACTTTCGCTACTCGCTTGCTGGCGGTCATCTCGGGTTGGAGCGTAGAGCACCAGCAGACTCCTGAGGGATGCGGATCTCTGAACTGCAGCTCCTGAGCCCCGCCCACGCTCCGCTCCACCCACACGGACTCTAGCGGCAAAGACCTGCTTCCCACCCCTTCGGTGGATACCTGGAGGCGGCGATCGAGTGCCCAGCTTGGTGGTCTTGGATCTCAGGAACTCGTGCTCCTTGCAGATCCGAGACTACGTCAGTGGAGCACACTGCTCCTTTTGGTTCTTGCATCTTGCGGGGTACATCTGGCAGAAGTCGGAATGGGATTCATCTCCAGCCTCTGTCAGCTCCCCCGACGCCCGAAGTACTGATGAGATACTCTGGATGCAAAGTAGCTCTGCTGCAGGGCTCTCTGCGACCTCCGCAAGGAGATTGTGGACCTAACCCCCACCTCTAGAGAAATTCTCAGAGTCTTGGGCCAAGTAACTTTGCCTTTGTGGGTCCAGTGCCCCATCCCTAAAAGAGAGAGTGTGTGGAGGGGGGGTCCAGTGTAGACTTTATGCCCTCCAAGGATAGCCCCCTTAGCTGTGTGGGATCCTGAGTGGTACAGTCCAGCAGATGGGCAAAGACGCGGATGCTTCTTTTTAGGTTGCTTGGTGCCGGCTATCACTAGAGGACGCTGTTGGACACATTCGCTTTGGGTTTGGGGCGTTCTGTCGACCTTAAGTCTTTGACTCTGCAGGGCACATAGAAAGTGCTGTGTGGCGATTTGGGAAAACGATGGGTAGCTGAAGCCTCGAGATAGATTTCAGGATCCTATTATATTTTATCACCAACCGATTACAAACTGTGGACCTACTGTGTGTCCTCATGAACAGCCAAGAAGTCTCTAGCCCTCTGCGCAAGAGTAAAGACTCCTTGTCCTAGCCCAAGTTGAGACCATGGTGGAATAGCAGCCCCCAGCATCTGGGAGAAATTCTGAAACTAAAGAGGAATCCACCTGCCTGTCTCACCCCTTCCAGCCCAGAAATTAGCATATTTTGAAGCCCAAGATTTTGACCCAGTATGTCACATGATTTTTTTTTCTGTCCAGGAACCAAATATCTGTTCTGCTTAGATATAAGATATGTTTGAAAAAAAGATTCTGTTTTTTCAATTCAGAAATTTTAATCAGATACCTCCTAAATGTCAGAAATAAACAGAACACCATCAGCAATCCCTAAATATAGACAGGGGACGAGGGAGCAGGGCATTTGAACCCATTTCTGGTTAGTAGTCTTAACTCCAAGAGTCAGGCACTATCTATGGAACACACCAGATGGAGAAATTGGAGAAATTGTGGTGTCTGTCCTCAGAGGAGCTCTCAGGCAGTTGAAACATAGAGAATTCAGTTTCTAATTTTTGGTTGTTTTTTTTTGTTTGTTTGTTTTTCTTTTTCTTTTTTTGGTTTTTCGAGACAGGGTTTCTCTGTGTAGCCCTGACTGTCCTGGAACTCACTCTGTAGACCAGGTGGGCCTCGAACTCAGAAATCCACCTGCCTCTGCCTCCCAAGTGCCGGGATTAAAGGCGTGCGCCACCACTGCCCAGCCTCTGAATTTTTGTATTTGTAGTTCTTTGAGTATGTAGTCCTGACTGGCCTAGAACTTGTTGGTGAACCAGGCTGGCTGGCCTTGAACTCAGAGCTCTGCCTGCCTCTGCCTCCCAAGTGGTGGGATTAAAGGCGTGTGCCACCACACTCAGCAATTTAGCCTCTGAATTTTTAATTGTAATCACATAACAAATCACTCAGTCCCAGAGGAGGAGAGGAGGAGGAGAATCACTTGATCTCCATGTGGCGACAGGGCAAAGGCTTCCTGGATGACAGAATGGAAGTGAGGGAGCCTAAAGAGTTAGATCTACAAGAGCAGGGGGGAAGGTGTTGGAAATAAGAGGGAAGGAACAGCGTTGGCAACATGATAGGGTTGATAGCGTGAAGCACAGATGGTGTGATGTTTCTGCTTCTTTACCGCCCTGCATCCAGATGTGAATCAGGCATTCTGGGAAGGGTCCAGAACCAGCTTCTAAGAACACACACAGAGAGAGAGAGAGAGAGAGAGAGAGAGAGAGAGAGAGAGAGAGAGAGAGAGGCACAAGTAAATAAGTAAACAGTTCCTTTATTTTAACTGGAACATAATAATTGTACATACTGATGGGTACCAGGTGGTAATTGAACACATGTATGTATGTAATGATCAAATTAGTATTTGCGTGGCAAACATTTCCTTGTGTTCGGGAGCTACGAACTCTTCTAGTTCTTTATGAAATATATCCTGAATCACTGTTAATGAAGTTTGCCCTAGGGTGAGAAATGGTTCTGCAATTAAGGGCACTTGCTCTTACAGCATCTTGAGTCTAGTTTCTTGGACCCGCATGGCAGCTCCGTACAAACCACTGGTAACTCCAGGAGATCAGGCATCCTCTGCCAATCTCCCTGGGCACCAGTCATATGTACGGTGTGCAGGCAAAAGAATCACACACATAAAACATCCTTTTTTAAGTTAGGAAAAGAAAAGAAAGAACTCGGGGCTGGGGGATGGCTCCACAAGCAAAGATTGTGGCTCCCAAGGACCCACATGATGGGAGGAGAAAAGGAGAAAACTGAGCCCCTTGGGTTGTTTTCTGACCTCCACATGAACACCATGGTATATGCACACACACACACACACACACACACACACACGCACATACAAAGTAAAACATAATAATAATAAAAAAAAACCCACTAGAATTTATTTCTCTTACCTAAGCATATTTGGAATTATCTAGCTTTCTGTATAATTCCTCTCTGCTTCCCTTCCTCATTCCCCTAGTAATATTTATTCTATTCTCTGCTTCCGTGAGAACTTTTAAAAACTACCACGAAGGGAAAGAGCCGGCTGTGGTGGTACACACCCTAGCTCTTAGGAGGTGGAGACAGGAAGAATTAGTTCAATGTCAGTTTTGGGTACCTGAAGAGTTGGCGGCCAGCCTGGGTTACATGAGACGCTGTCTCAGACAAACAAACAGAACAGAAACCCTATATGCGAGTTACAATATGTAATATTTGTCCTTCTGTGTCTGGCTTATTTCATTTATGACGCCTACCAGCCATGCCCTGAAAATTAAGATGGGAAGTTTAAATAACTATCCAGTCAAAACTATAGACAAATATATATTTTAAAGGCTACAAGTGAGCATTTAAATTTTCTTAAGATTCATTTTTATGTGCATGAGTGTTTTGTGTGAATTTATGTGTAGGTGTAGGTACCACATGTGTCCCTGGTGCTGTAGAGGTCACATACCACAACAATATAGCAACCAGTGTTGTCATTGTCATTTTCCTCCTCATCATCATCATTCAATCCAGTGACTTCCAGTGCAGGCAGATCCCCCAAAAGGACGCTGGACACTTTAAATGAGTTTAAGTAACAAAAGTGAGGTTTTAAAAAATAAGTAGAGAGCCGGGCGGTGGTGGTGCACGCCTTTAATCCCAGCACTTGGGAGGCAGAGGCAGGTGGATTTCTGAGTTCGAGGCCAGCCTGGTCTACAGAGTGAGTTCCAGGACAGCCAGGAATACACAGAGAAACCCTGTCTCGAAAAACCAAAAAAAAAAAAAAAAAAAAAAAAGAAGTAGAAAGCTTATTTAGTAGGAACAAAGCCTGCTTCAGCCTTCAAAGCTACAGAATACACAGATTTAAAAAAAACAAAATAACAACAACAACAACAAAACCCTTGCAGCCAGGCAGCGGCAGTGCAAGCCTTTAATCCCAGCACTGGGGAGGCAGAGGCAGGTAGATCTATATGAGTTTGAGATCAGCCTGGTCTACAGAGTGAGTTCCAGGACAGCCAGGCCTATGTGGGGGAAACCTATCTTGAAAAATAAAAATTAAAAGAAAGAAAGAAAAAGAAAGAAAGAAAGAAAGAAAGAAAGAAAGAAAAATTTGCAAGGATTTTTTTTGAAATAATAAATATTTTTTTGTTTTTATTAGGGGGGGAAGGTAGAGGATTTTGTTGTTGTTGTTGTTATTGTTGTTTGTTTTTTCCATCCTTCATTTTCTGGGATTGATCACAAACACCTATAACTCCGCCTCCAGGGGATCCTCTGTAGGCAACTGTATTCATATGCACATACACATAATTAAAAAGAAAATAGAATGAATCTTTTGTTTTAAAAAAGTCTTTTGTGTTTTCAAGTTCGTTGGTTTCTCTTTGCTTTCCACGGATAACTAACCAGTTTCATGCTTGTCAGTCTTTAATATCTAATGCATGCTAATTTCCTTCGTTTCTTTTTGAGTCAGCATCTCCATTAACCCACGCTGGACTATAACTTGATCGTCAGTTAAGGCCTGACCTTAAACTCATGACTCTTGTGTCTCTGCCTCCCAGGTGCTGAGATCTCAGACATCTATCACCATGGCACTGTGCTGCTTCTAATCCCCATATTTAACAAGGAGGAAGGGAAGAGGCTTCACTACACATTTAACAGGAAGACTTTAGTAACAGCATTTTGTATTCATTGTGTTTATCTTAGCAACATTCCCTTGAAGACTTTGGGGTTATGATTTTCATGGCTGTCTTTGTCTTGTTTTCCTTCCTCCATTAAAAAAAAAAAAAAAAAAAAAAAAAAAAAAAAACATATTGGCAGGTGGTGGTGGCATATGCTTTTAATCCCAGAATTTAGGAGGCAGAGACAAGGCAAATTTCTGAGTTCAAGGCCAGCCTGGTCTAAAAAGCAAGTTCCAGCATAGCCAGGGCTACACAGAAAAACCCTGTCTCAAAAAAACAAACAAACAAACAAACAAACAAACACAAAATCTTCATACAAGAAATATTATTAAATCGGGCTGCAGAGCTGGCTCAGTGGTTAAGAGCACTGACTGCTCTTCCAGAGGTCCTGAATTCAATTCCCAGCAACCACATAGTGGGTCACAACCATCTGTAATAGTATCCAATGCCCTCTTCTGGTGTGTCTGAGGACAGCGACAGTGTACTCATATACATTAAATAAATCTTTAAAAAAAAAAAGAGAGAGAGGAGAGATGTGGACTTTGGACATTTCTTAAGTGATAAGCTAAACTCTTGTTCTCGGTTCTGTGGGGTGGTCATGAAATTAAAAAAATAATTTAAAAAATTATTAAATCATAATGAACAAGAATACAATCCATGTCTGGGCATGGTAGTTTAGTAAGTGCCATGCAAATGTGAAGACTAAGTTTAAATCTCTAGAGCCCACTTAAACACACAGCATGAACACCCATAACCCCAGTGCTCCTATGGGGGGTGGGGGATAGAAACAGGGAGGCAGAAGGCTCTGAAGCCACAGGCCAGCTAGCTTCCCAGGCAATGGAAAAACAATCATAGAGACCCCACTGACAGACACATGCAGTTGTCCTCTGACCTCTACACTGAAACATAAACACACACACACTCCAGACAAGGTCAATTTTTCTTTTAATTTTAAAAGAAGTTAAAGCATATTCATAGGCCCCTGAAAATATCACGGGCTCAAGGCCCCGAGCCTGGCTGGCCCAGATCGGTTCTATTTGTGGTGAGTGCTATTGATTTTCCATTTATAGAGACGATGTCCTGCTCTGTTTTCCTCTTAGTGTCGCCAGTAAACAAAACGAACCCATTAAACAATATGAAAGTAAATAATCCTATGGTTGGTTAGACTATCTATGGCAGAAATCAAAGCCCTTCGTTGCAAAGAACAGAATGGGGTTTAGAGACATTTTTCCTGACGGGGTGCGGGCAGGAAGTACAGAACTGAGCAGTCTCAAGCCTTTTGTGATGAGGCTGTCTCAGCTGCCCCAGAACAATCCCGGAAGGGCTGATCTGTTCCCAATGGCCGGTTCGGGAAGTTCCAGAATTACCCCATAGCCTGCTTTTGCCAAGCCTGAGGGCCTGGGAGTCAGCTTCCCAGAGGACCCTGTGGGGAAACTGCTTCAGACTGGCCTTTGATTCTAACAGAGCACTCTTTCTAAACTGCTCAGAGATATGAAGACAAAGACAGAGTACCTTTAAATCCACACTGCCACATCTTACTGAAGGAGAGAAAAAGAGAGGGTGGGGAACTTCGAAGAAGAGCAAACTGATGGGGCTAAAGAGGCTCAGCGGCTTAGAGAGCGCTCCCTGCTTTCCCAGGGACCCAGAGTTGAATTCTCAACACCCACAGGCCAAATAGGAAATGAAACCAGAGGGAGGAGTAACGGAGCATTCCTGACTTGCTGGACAAAATACAAGCTTCTGTCACCCAGGTAACCAAACCTGACCAGAGGACTCTCCCAGAGGTGGGAAGATCAGTGGAGATCTGAGAGTTTTGTTCTCTCCTGGTTTTAACCTCATGGGGGAAGGCTAAAGAGGCAGTCCAGGTTGAGGGAGACAGCCCACGCAAACGCAGGCAGAGGAAGGGCTGTGGGAGGGTTGTGGAGTCTCAATTGCTCTATGGCTCCAGGTAAGACCCAGAAAAGTGTCTAGAAAGCTTCTTGACTAGGTGAAAAAGCAGCCTGCCTGAGGATGGTGGCGCATGCGCATGCCTTTAACCTCAGCACTGGAGGCACAGGCAGTTAGATCTCTTAAGTTTGCTACTAGCCTGGTCTACAGAGCGAGTTCCAGGACGACAGGGGGATGGGGAAGAGAAAGGAGAGAGAGAGAGAGAGAGAGAGAGAAGAGAGAGAGAGAGAGAGAAGAGAGAGAGAGAGAGAGAGAGAGAGAGACTCAACAAACAAAAATACCAAAAAACAAAATCAAACAAAAGAGAAAAAGAATGAATGAAGGATCAGAGAAAAGAAAAAACTCAGCCAGGTTTGAATATGTGTATGTGTGACTGTGTGTGTGTAGATAAACAAACAGACAAATATATGTGTAGTGTATATGAGTGTGTGTGCTGTATCACATGCACGCAGGCACACGTGTGTACAGGGTCACTTTCCACCTGTCTTCTGAGGCAGGGTCTTTCATTGAGCCCAGAGCCCACTTGGCTAATCAGGAGGCTGTCAGCATTCCCACCTCAGCCCTTCCCAGTGCCAGGGTTATAGACACTTAAGACCACACCTAGCTTTTATGTGGTTTTGGGGGATCAGAACTTAGGTCCTAGTGCAAGCTCTAAAGCTTGTGGGGGCAGGCAATCGATCAACTGAACTATTTCCCTAGCCCCAAGTTTGTATCTTAAATGAACACTGTGTGAGCAATGTGCAAAGGCAAATGTGAAGGCTATAGAGGAGCTGGATAGAAACCAGCTGCTTATGATGGTTTGGTTGTTTTTGTTTTGTTTTGTTTTGTTTTCATTTTTGCCAAAGGATCACTTTCCTGTAGCATGCATCCACAGGCAGACAACTCATGTGAAGGTTTAAATATCTGACTTAATAAAGAGATGTTTTCAATAGAAAAATGAGAACCCTTCTGGCCTAGAAATCATGAGGAAAGATGAGTGCCATTTATCAGAGGTAGGGACAGGAAAAAAAAAATATGCCTTCACCCGGAAGTACTCATGAGCTCCTGCTGCAGCTGATCCTCTGGAATTTGGGCAGTCTAGCTCGCCCCATTCCCATCCATCCTCCGTGTAATATCTTTGTATCTCTCCTCTTACTTCTTATCAGCTCCCTAGAGAAGGTGACAAGCAATATCAGCCTCTTTGTAAGTCGATGCCAGAAGGCACTGTAAGGATGGGCATGTAGAAGAAATAACACTAAAAGGCTTAATTGCACAATCTGTGTCCTTCACATCCAGTATCAAAGAACCTTGCCTATTCAATTGGTCAACAGCTATTTACTGAGTTTCTGTTGTGTGCCTGGTGTATGTGGGTGTGAGGTGGTGGGGGAGGGGGATGACAGGAAGTTGCACAGACCAGAAATGAAATCTGAACTTCTCAGGAAGCAGGGAGAATTCTGACACTAGGTCACAGTGGAGATCCCTTGACTGACTCAAAGTAGCCCTTGGCGATAATAGAACTTAGAAGGTAAAACCAGTGTGGAGCAGTCTGCTTCTTTTAATACCTGTCTCTCATGGAGCTCTGCTGGCAGAATGCTTGCTCTTGGTTCAATCCCCAGTACCACATAGGCTGCGTTTGAGAGTGCACACATGCAGTCTGAGCAATCAGAAGCTCAAGATGGGAGGGCCAGAAGTTTAATGCTATCCTCATCTACATGCTAAGTTTGAGATTAGCCTAGGATACAAGAACCCTGTCTCTAAAACAAACAAATGATGCTCTTCTTCTTAACTATTGCTGTTTTTCCCATCTCTTACTCAGATGAAAGCAGGACGTATTGGGAAGATGTAATTGTTAGATTGTTAAGGGTCAACAGAGGGGACTCTTGAGCAGCCCCTAGCTAGGTAAATTTGTCTGTGTGTGTTGAATACATAAAAATGCACCTCCAGTGACATACATCTTCCACCAAGGCCACAACTCCTAAGCCTCCCCAAACAGTACCCAATGGAGACCAAGTATTCAAGTGCCAGAGACTATGGAGAACATTTGTCATTTAAACCATCATGCCTGCCCTGGATTGGAGTGATGACTCAGTGGGTATGAACACTTGTTGAACACTTGTTCAGTTCCCAGCAGCATCTCACAGCTGTGTGTAATTCCAGCTACCGGGGAATCTGATGTTTCTGACCTCCGAGGGCAGCTGCCCTCATGTACACATAACCACATGTACACACTTGTACATATTTAAAACTAAACCCTTCCAAAAGAAGGACATTTCCAAGCCTCGGGGTTGGAGGTGTAGCTTGTTTAGTGCATGTGACTCTGAGTTTCGTCTCCAGCACTATAAAATACCAGCAAAAGAAAATTCCATCTGGGCATGGCAGCACACACCTTTAACGCCAATCTGGGAAGCAAAGATAAGTGGATCTCTGTGAATTTGAGGCTGGCCAGTCAGGGCTATATAGAGAGATCCTGTCCCCACCCTCATCCCACCCCAAAAAAGAAGGAAAAGAAAAAAATCCAACCTGCTTAGTAAAGAAGCAAAGTCAGTTGTCTCTCTCTCTCTCTCTCTCTCTCTCTCTCTCTCTCTCTCTCTCTCTCTCTCTCTGTGTGTGTGTGTGTGTGTGTGTGTGTGTGTGTGTGTGTGTGTTTTGACATAAGGGGAGTTGAGTAATGTAGAGGAAGTTGGACAGGGAGGCAGGCTTGGACATCAAAGACCTGCCAAGAGAATCTAGATTGTCTTATTTGTGTGGTAAGACATCCTTTCAAGAGGCTTTACCATAGAATGATCTCCCCTGGAAAACCAACTCATATCTTAATGATTCTAACTATGGATTAGACAATGGATGGAAGGGCCAAGTGGAAGAGAAAATCCAGTGAAGATTCAGTGTTTCAGGTGGGAAATGACTGTGCTAGTCTGTGGCTGTGCCTAACTGTATGGCCGGGAGGACAGGAAGACAACTATAATGAACAGCTAAAACTGAGAAGCAAAACCAAACATGAGTAATTGCCTAACTCATTTGCTAGCAAGGAAATAAAAATGAAGACCATAGTAGATTGGCTTAAGAGTTTTAATTATGAGCCGGGCGGTGGTGGCGCACGCCTTTAGTCCCAGCACTTGGGAGGCAGAGGCAGGCGGATTTCTGAGTTCGAGGCCAGCCTGGTCTACAGAGTGAGTTCTAGGACAGCCAGGGCTATACAGAAAAACCCTGTCTCGAAAAACCAAAAAAAAAAAAAAAAAAAAAGTTCTAATTATGGACCACCAGAAGTTAGTGAGAATTTAAAGAAATAGTAACTTCTTTTAAAGAGATTTTATTGTATTCATGCCTGTGAATGAAAATTCTTGAAACGAAGCCGTGTCTGTCTGTGAATATAAGCACTCAGAGCCTCCTGGAAGGAAGTCTGTGTCTGCAGGAACTGAAGGAGGAACTGGAACTTCAGTATGGTAGAGAGATTGAAGTTTTGTAGATTCGGAAGCTAATGACTTAATGTTGCATTAATTTTAGCCCTTTGGAGCAGCCGTTCCTTGCCCTCTCTGTATCTGAACTAACACCTCATGATAGTAAATTAAAACTTTTTAGAAGCTGTTAACTTAGAACAAACATCTTGTGATAATAAATAAAAACCTCTTAGAAGCTATTAACTTAGCAGAACACTGGCTTCCACCAATCCAAGAGCTAAGAATATGATCAGATAACATTTTAGGCCTTTAAAACAAAACCTCCCCCCATCTCCATGTATCTCTCTCTGGTGTCCCCACCATTGCATTTTAAACTTGCCTTGATTTTGTTTATTTTATAAAACTAAAAATTTCATTAAACTGCTTCCACACTGTGTCTTATTTAGGGTTTTACTGCTGTAAACAGACACCATGACCAAGGCAACTCTTATAAGGACAACATTTAACTGGGCTGGACTATAGGTTCAGAAGTTCAGTCCTTTATCATCAAGGCGGGAACATGGCAGCTTCCAGGCAGGCATGGTGCATGAGGAGCTGAGAGTTCTACATCTTCATCTGAAGGCTGCCAGCAGAATACTGGCTTCTAAGCAGCTAGGATGAGGGTCTTAAAGCCCATGCCCACAGTGACACACCTACTCCAACAAGGCCACACCTTCTAATAGTGCCACTCCCTGGGCCGAGCATATACAAACCATCATACGCTGGAACATGGAATTTGGGGTAACCTAAATCTGTGTTCCAGGACCATGGTCACTCAAAACAGTTCCAGAATAAACTATCTTTTGTTCCCTTTAAGATGAGAGGTGTCATTTTTTTTTCTTTTTCTTTTTTTTTCTAGACAGGGTTTCTCTGTGTAGCCCTGGCTGTCCTGGAACTCACTCTGTAGACCAGGCTGGCCTCGAACTCAGAAATCCGCCTGCCTCTGCCTCCCTAGTGCTGGGATTAAAGGCGTGTGCCACCACCGCCCAGCGAGAGGTGTGATTTTTATATCAATGTGTGTGTATGTGTGTGGGTATGTGCACTTGATCCAGGTGCCCACGGAGGCAAAAGAGAGCGTTGGATCCCCTGGAGCTGGAGTTCATAACAGGTGGTTATGAACAACTAGAGTAAATGCAGGGAACTGAAATTAGCAAATGCTTTAACCGTGTAGCCATCTCTCCAACCCCCCCAAAAAATAGTAGCTTTTGCTCCAATCACTTCCTGTTCACCTTGGAGCTGAGAGGTTCTCAGCCTGTAGTGAGAGGGTGGTCTAGCATACACTGCCAGACACTGGACAGATAAGAGGTACAGTTGATTAGCCACATATATGCTATTATAGTGGATGAGGACAACACATGTCATGGTGGACCACGCAGGGGCTGAACTCTCAGGAATAGAATAAACAGAGGTGGTGGGATTCAGATATTATAATAACAAGAGTCTGGGGTGGCTCCTGTGTGACTAATTCTGCAGTCTGCCAGGAACTGAAGCCCATTGCTCACTGATACAGGAACGTGCCTGATACCTTTGACAAGGACTGTTATCAGCTAGAGGCCTTATCCAAAGGTGCAGAGTGGGAAGGTCTTGCCATCAGCTTTTGAAGCCCCCTGATATTCTCCATCTGTCAGGGCAGCACACAATATTGAGCCTGACTGTTTAGCCTGTATTAGTCATGTTTTCCAGGGAAACAAAACCAACAGGATGTGTATATATAGAAAAGAAATTTATTTTAAGGAATTGGCTCACGTGACTGTGGAAGCTAATCTAAAAGCAGTCTCCTGGCAAAATTCTTCTTTTCTAGAGAGGGGGATGGAGGACTGTTCTATTAGTACCTCAACTGACATGATGAGACCCTTCTACATCATAGTGGGCAATTTGACTTCCTCAAATGTGAAGCTCATCTGAAAACCACCCTGGTCTAGATGGCTCAGTGAGTCCGTCCCTGTGATCCACATTGGTAGAAGGGGGAAAAAACATCTTGTTTGGCCAGGCTGTGGTGGTGCATGCCTTTAATCCCAGCACTTGGGAGGCAGAGGCAGAGGCAGGCGGATTTCTGAGTTCGAGGCCAGCCTGGTCTACAGAGTGAGTTCCAGGACAGCCAGGGCTATACAGAGAAACCCTGTCTCGAAAAACAAACAAACAAACAAAAAACCAAACCATCTCATTTGTTTCAAACCTCTAAGTTATGCATGTGCACACACATAAATAAATAAATAAATTTATAAACATTTAAAAAAGAGAGGGGGAGAGGCTGGAGAGGTGGCTCAGCAGTTCAAAGCACTACTGTTTTCCAGAGGACTGGAGTTCAATTCCCAGGACACACATGGGGCAGCTTACAACTTCCTGTAATTGCAACTGTAGGGCACTCAGCACCCTCTTCTGTAATCTGTGGGTATCTGCACACATGTGGCACTCACATACATGGCACCTGAGATATGTGGTGTATATGTTCGAACACACACACACACACACACACACACACACACACACACACACACACAAATTAACCCTAAAAATAAATAAATAATCCAGGCATGGTGATTCATGCCCTTAGTCCAAGCGTTGTGAGGTAGAGGCAGGTAGAATTCTGAGTTTGAGGCCACCTTGGTATACATAGCAAGTTCCAGGCCAATTAGGGCTACATAGTGAGACCTTGCCTGAAAACAAACAAACAAACAAACATAAATTTAAAATTACCCTCATAGACTCCTTCAGAATGTGTGACCAAATAACAAAACAACAGCATAAGCAAGTGAGTCCATAAAATGCACCATCATTAACACCAACTGTGGGGGTACAAACCTTAAGCCCAGCAATGGAGGTTGGAGCAGGAAAATCTCCAGTTAGTTTGAGATTAGTTTGGGATATATATACATATAGCAAGACCATCTTAAAATGCAAACAAATTTAGTTGGGTGTTATAAGCTTAGATTTTTCAAAACCTATTTTTAATAAGTGTTCTTAAATGTTTTAACTTCCCTTCCACCACCAGAGGTAGCGGAAAGAAAAGGTTAATTGAGCAAAGGAGGATATTTAGAAATATTTCTTTGAAGCAAATTCAATCGGCGTTGTTAGGATATCAGCAGCTCAGTTCACACTAATCATCTCAATCTACTTGCAAAACACTATTCATGAGTCAATAATGACAGGTCAATCCAGAAGAAACTGCAAGGCTCGGCCAATCTGCCCAAATCCTTGGAAGTGGCAAGAAGCCACCAGCTGCCTGAATCCACAGAAGTGGCAAGAAGCCGCCAGAACACCATCAGTAGTTTTTTGGTGTGTTTCTATGAAATCATGACCAATAAAGAATAATCAAGTGTACTAATACCACCTAGCATCGTCCACTGTCTGTTGGGTTATATTTATATCCTTTCTAAACATCACGTGTTCTCTCATGCATCCACTCTAGCAAGATATCATGTGCCCCTTTTCCAGACTGCCTCCAGAAAAACATCCCATGTCTGTTCTTAGCAAAACATCCTCCCACATGTCTGCTTCAGCAAAAACATCCTCTCATAAGGCAGTTTCCAGAAAAACATCACATGACACAACTGAGTCTCCAAAGAAACCAGAAACTTCAGGGTGTAATGATAGACTGCAAATATCCCAGGACTTGGTAGGTAGAGGCAGGAAGACCAGGGGTTCAAGGCCAGCCTGAGACAAATAAATAAAAACAAGGAAACAAGGAAAAACTAAAAAAGAATGATCACAACACTTTTTAAAACTTCTTGGAGAGTCTACACTAGTAAAGACATGTTGGCAAATGTCGGAGAAGTTGAGGCTGCATAACATCTCTTGGCCACGATGCTCCTATTTGTAAGTCCTAAAGAAACAGACTGGAATCAGGTATGTCCAGAGTAGCATTGCACAAAACGGCTTGAAACTGGAAGCAACCCAAAAATCCATCAACAGTAGGACAGATAAAGCTGCAGAACACTAAAATTATTGAAAATTAACAAGGCGTAATGGCATGCATTAGCAGCCCCAGCTCTGAGGCAGGAGGACTGACTGAGTACTAAAGATGAAGGCCAGCCTAAGCCACACAGTGAGGTTCTACTTTCTCCAATTTCAAAAGAAAAGTAGCTGCAAACCATGCATAAATGAAAATAAACTGCAACCACATGCCATAATAGTTGAAAGTTTTTTCTTTTAGACAGCCAGGCTAAGGAGATAGTTAACTGGAAAAGTACTTGCCTTGCAAACAAGAGGACCTGAGCTCAATCCCTCGAAGCCATTTTTAAGAAAGTGGGCATGGGCCAATTAGAGATGGCTCAGTGGATAAAGGAACTTGCTGCCAAGACTGATGATCTGAGTTTAATCCCTGGGATTCACCAGAAGAGAACTGACTGCCTCAGGCTGTCCTCTGACCTTCACACACTCCCCACCATACACAGAGGTAATGAAAATATTGTTTATAAAAAATAAATAAAAAGGAAGGCTAAAGAAATGACTCAGTTGGTAAGATCATTTATTTATTTATTTATTTATTTATTTATTTATTTATTTATTTATTTAGATTTTTCAGTTTTGTGAGACAGGGTTTCTCTGTGTAACAGTCCTGGGTGCCCTGAAACTTGCTCTGTAAATCAGGCTGCCCTAGAATTCACAGAGAAAAGATCTACCTGCCTCTGTCTTTCAAGTGCTGGGACTGAAGGCATATGCCAACATGCCCAGCCTCCATAAATGATTTTAAATGGTAGAAACTTGAAGATTGTAGACAGCCATTGAAACACATACTTCACCAGAAAATAAAACTGAAAGTGGGCACTCATCTTTAATCCCAGCTGGGCAGTGGTGGCACTCATCTTTAATCCCAGCACTCAGAGGCAGAGGCAGGCAGATATCTGAATTCAAGTCCAGCCTGGACGAGAGAGAGAGGGAGAGAGAGAAAGAGAGAGAGAGAAGGAGGTAAGCAAGCAATAATTATGTATTCAATGTATGTTTTTATAGATAAGAGATACTGGAAGGATACACTTGGAGTGTATCCTTAAAAAGCAGTTGTATCTGCAATGAATTAATTTTATAAATGTCTGATTTAGTTTTAAAAAATTTACAAAGCAAATATATGACATTGAAGTGATAAATTTGAAAGAATAAGGTATCTTTAGATAAATGAATGAACCTATTTAGAATATCTATATAAGGAGTTATTGAATGTTTCTATTCTACTCTATAAAGTTTTGGGCTACTAAGGAGGTCATTTAGGGTTTTCTGGATTGGAAAGTTTGTGTCTCAACAAACATTTATATTTATTTCTGGTTTTCATCCCTGACCTCCATCCACCTCTTGGTAACAGCTGGAGACTGCTGGGAAGAAAAGAATAAAGGTTTTAGCAGAAAAACACCCAGGGAAGTGACAGTAATACATAAAAGTACTAAGATACCATCTGTGGTAACAGTGACACCAGGAACTCACATCAAACTTTTTAATTGTGGCCGTCAACCCTGTGGTTTCCACAGAAAGAGGTATGTTGTAAGAAATCAGAGACAAAGCCCATTCACACAAAGCACGAGTAAGCATGCAAAGCAAACACCTGCCCGCAGTGGGGAAGGATGGAATTCACAGCCGCAGTCACACTAGGAAGAAATTCTGTAAACACGGTGAGGCAGTGAGCTGCAGCCCCTGCTTCATCAAACAAGAAAGCTGCTATAGTGAACCTACCCTGGGAAAAGCCATCGTGCACAGACAGTGGTAGCCAAAATATTGAAGGAAAGAGATCCACGAACAGAGGGAATCTCTTTGCTTCTACAATGTTCACCCTGAAACTTTGGCCAGAAACCACTGGAGGGGACTCCAGGATCACATTCTGATGGCTGCCATGGATTGGTCCTGGCATGGGCCAGCAACCACAAGGATTTCAAGGTCAGCCAGATTTGGTCCAAGCTTACCTTTGACACTTACTAGGTGTGTATCTCTGTTACTTTTACTTAACAGTGACCAAATTGTTTAGCATAGATGACCTTAAAGGGGAATAGTCACTTTGACTCACAACTCCAGAGACTTTCATTACATCCAAGCAGAGAAGACATAGCAGAAATTCTCTGACCAAGGTGATGGAAATGGGACAGAGGCCCTTCACACTGAGGTAGATGGGGCAGCAAAAAGAATTGGAATCAGGGCTGGCCAGTGGTGGCATACACCTTTAATCCCAGCACTTGGGAGGCAGAGGCAGGTGGATTTCTGAGTTCTTGGCCAGCCTGGTCTACAGTGAATTCCAGGACAGCTAGGGCTACACAGGGAAACCCTGTCTCGAAAAACTAAAACAATAAAAAAAAAATAAATAAATAAAAAAAGAATTGGAATCAGGGTGGGTGGGGGAGCACCCTCATAGACGCAGGGGGAGAGGGGATGGGATGGAGGTTTCCGAAGAGGAAACCTGGAAAGGGGAAAACATTTGAAGTGCAAATAAAGAAAATATCTCCGGCCGGGCGGTGGTGGCGCACGCCTTTAATCCCAGCACTTGGGAGGCAGAGGCAGGCGGATTTCTGAGTTCGAGGCCAGCCTGGTCTACTGAGCGAGTTCCAGGACAGCCCGGACTACACAGAGAAACCCTGTCTCGAAAAAACCAAAAAAAAAAAAAAAAAAAAGAAAAGAAAATATCTAATTTTCAAAAAAGAATTGGAATTAGGGGCTGAGTGTAACCTTCAAAAGCTCAGCCATAGTGCCTGCCCTACTTCCACCAACCAGGTCCTAGCTCTTAAAAGTCTGCACCATCCCAAAATAGTGCCACCCACTAGATGTTCTCTAGCATGAGTCTCCAGGTGACAGTTCAGACTCGAGCCATAACATCCCACACCTGGCCATCTTGTAATGCAAAATAAATTTAGTGCAACTTCAAGAATCCCTAAAATCGCAACTTCAAGAATCCCTAAAATCTGCAGGAGGGTAGCAAGGAGGTATTAGATCGGGGTGAGGATGAAGCCAGTGGAGAAAAGGGTAAATCCTGTAGCTCCCAGTCCAGCATTCCATGTAGTAGCACCATGTAAACTCAACAGGCTTTGGTGTACCCACCCCTATGACCTTCTCATTTGTACTACACACGGGTTCTTCTCTTGGGATGGTTCCACGAGGTGCTTGCGATTTTTCCCAGCAGACAGCACACACTTCTGGCACACCCATCTGGAGATTTCTTATTCTCTACCTTCACAGCTTCATCCTCTCAAGGGTTCACAGCAGGATTCTGAGCTTGATGCCTATGCCTGGCCTCCCAGGCCAGCTTCCACCTCCTAGAAGTTCTGCCACCAGCTATTGGTGAAGACAAGTGTTCAACATAGATTCATCTGTTGGTGACATTTCAGATCCAAACCATACACTTTTGTCTTCTGTGGATCTAATAATTTCTCTGAGCTTCATTCCTAAATTATTCATTCATTTATTTTATTTTATGTGAGTAAGTGCTTTGCCTTCGTGTATGTATGGGCACAGCATGTGTGCTTGGTACCTGTAGAGATCTGAAGAAGGTTTTGGATGCTTAGAACTGGCATTACAGGTGGTCATGAGCTACCAAGTGGGTGTTGGGAACCGAACCCAGATGTTCTGCAAGAGCAATCAAGTGTTCTCTTACTGCTAAGCCATCTCTCCAGGCCCTGAGCCTCATTGAAATAAATAAATACAAAATAATAAATACATCATTTAAGATGTGATTAATATTAGTACTCACTTCCTGGGTGTCATGAGAGTTAATGAGAAAACAAATACAAAGACATTGTAAGAAAGCAATGAATGTATTGGCTTTTAATTTAGTTCACCCATTTCCCAGAATCCACAGCTCAGTGTGCCCCAGGGCCATCAGTTGGAGCCTGGGGTATAAAGTGGAATTTGCCTGCAACTGTTCAAAGGATGGCTCTGAGATTATGGAAACTCCCTACGGTTTAGTAGCTCCTGGAGTGGTTACAGAAAATGAAGCACAGAGCGAGGTAAAACTTTTCTTAGGTCCCCTGTAAGATATGAATGTTCTCCTCTCCTTGAGGATCAGATCTCAGGCTACAAACTTTCCTGAAAGAGGCAAAGGCAGGAAGGGTCAGGCCTACAGTTAGATAATCACAGAACTTCACAAGCTACAGCGCTTTACCAGGGAGAACAACAGCCTGCTTTTCCAGAGGATGTAGGAATGTTAGATCCAAAATAAAATACAGACTGCTCACTCAGATTTGAATTTTAGATACTAAACAAATGGCGAAAAGTTTTATCACAAGCCTATTACAAGATTGCATGGGATTTACTTAAAATCAAGTCTAACACAGCTCCTCCTTGCCAGGGTTTTCCATAATAGGCCTATTGTGACAACACAGACACAAATACATGTACCTTGGGATCGGTTTGTTGTTTTGGGGACTGGTTGTTGTTGTTCTGTTTCAGTTGTTGGTTTTGCGGTTGTTTGGTTTGTTGTGCTACTAGAGGTTAAAACCGGGGCTGAGCTGGTAGCCTCAGATTCCCTGTTCTCAAACTGGAAGCAGTGATTATGTGTAGGGATGGGGAAGATCCCGCAGCTATTAGGTTTTTAGGAGACTCAGGTCCCTGGCATATCTCCAAATGAGGTCAATGTTAGGCCAGACATTTAACTACCTCTAAGGCTTGGTTTCTAACTATCACGTACGTGGCCTATTTCCAAAGGTTTGCTTTACCCATTAATCTTAAAAAGCTCGTCCCTTGTCAAACTCTGGGCCCGTTTTTGTATTTCTTCTGCCTTTATCTTGATCCAAGAAACGCTAAGATCGCTAAGAGCTGCACTCAAGGTTCCTTATCCCAGACGGTCACATCTACCCAACTCCAGGAGGGACTCCAGGCTAACCTCGTACACTGGCCCACAGTTCCAGACTCGGTCTATCCCATCCTGATTTACAGGAACTCACACTAGCAATCAATCATCCTTAATTTTTAACTGGGCTGTGTCCTGAAGCAGCCAATAGCTGAGACTGCCCCCCACACCCCACCCTCATTGACCCTCTGCGCCTGTCCTCTCAGTCGGCCCTGAAGCTCCTTAGTGACCAAGAACTTGGACCAGGTTTGGTAATGGGGGCTTTGGGAAGAGCACAAAGTTAAAGAGGGCTTGCCAGGGAGATCTCCAGCCTCCTTCTCCCCTACTGTCCAGTTTGTTATTTCTGCAGTTTCCATAGGCTTGCTTCTACTTGAGCCTTCTGCCTCCTCTTCCTCTCCCCTCCCTCAAAGCTGTGCTGCCCAGCTCGCCCTGGCCCTCCTCCTGCTGCCTCTGGCTTATTGTTTAGTTAAGCGGACCAGGGAGATTGAACAGATGGGCAGAGACCTGGGCCCTGAAGGGAGAGAAGGGCCAGCCGGTGCCGGGAAAGGGAAGCGGTTTGGGGAAAACAAAACAGAGGGCGGAGCCAGGGAGAAGGTTGCCCCAGAGGGAGGAGGAGAGAACACACTAAGGAAGGGTCGAGGCCTAGAATGGAATGGGGGCGGGCCCGGGGATGGGGTGGACCCCCTGAGCTTCTAGGCTCCGCGCCTGGTCTGAGGCTAACTGGCTTCGTAGGACGCAGCTGACATCGCTGCCCAGATGGCCTCCAGGCTGACCCCCCTGACCCTCCTGCTGCTGCTGCTGGCTGGGGTAAGTGGTCCCTCTGTAAGGAGGTGGGGTGGGGGTAGGAGTGAGAATTAACCCTTCAGGTCTTGGCGTAGGAGGGAAGCCTTGAACTAGCGTTAGACCAGGGACTAGAGGGACTGGGTTGGATATTGAAAGGTACTTTAGCTGAAGGACCTTGGGCAGGACCTTTTTCAGGCTTCCTTAACCCAATATGTAAAAGGGAGAATACATAGACTACCGAGCCCATCAGCCGGGCTTAGATGGGTCATGGAAGACAAGATGAAGAACAAGCCCGAAGCTGTGAAAAACAGACACCCTCCACCCCTACTCCTCATGCTGCTGTGACAAGCTCTTCTAAGCTAGGGTCTGTGGAAATAGGGTTGCAAGGAAGAAGGCTAGCAGACAGACTCAGACCCACACCAAGGTAATGAGCAGTGTGGTCCCAGTAGTCTAGTAGGACAGGGATAACAAGTAAACTCATGAAAACAGCTTCCGGTGAATGATCAGTGGAATATGCTGGAAGCTGGCATCATGGGTGACACTGAGTTAGCACGGGATCTGGATTTTCCACAGTTTCCTTCCCAATTCTGAATACACTGCTACATAAGAAGATCCTTCCCTCTCCACTTCCCAAATGCCCGGAAGACTGTGGTTACAGGTTGGGCCACTGTACCTAGTCCCCATCGTCTCTTCCTTTCCTTTTGGAATACTGAATTGTTTTCAGTTCTCACTGCTGCAACCGCATCCACTCTTGGAAAAATCCACAATCCTGAAATAAGACTCGCAAATGCACTAGCCTAGCAAGTGAGTCAAAACAAGTAGATACTTACAAGAAAACAGCTTCTTGCACTGCAGTCACTGAACACAGATAACTGATAACGAAAATCAGAGTTGTCTCGTGTCTCCTGCAGAGAATTCCCCCCCCCCCCAGGATTGCCTATTTCTGAAGGAACTGTGGGAGTGGTCCAAGGTTTCACCTGCCAGGTTGTACCAGAAGCAACTGGTACCATATGTCCCCAGTCTTCTCTTCGTGCTTGGAATGGTTGAGGGGGGCTATGGCTCACCAGGAAATGAAACGCTGTTTCTTGAACCACAGGATAGAGCCTTCTCAGATTCCAAAGCCACCAGCCACAGCGACCAGGATCCACTGGTGGCTCAAGAGAAAAGCAGAGACAGCTTCCCTGAAAGAGATGGCTTCTGGAGTCCCAATGAGCCCACAATACAGTCAACAACCAGTGTATCCACCAAAATAACAAATGACACCGCCATGGATAAAGTAGCCAAGTCTCTCATCCAGCCAGCTGCTCAGCTACCCATGGATTCTCCCAGCCAGACCCCTCTGAACTCTTCCAGCCAGTCCCCTCACAATTCTTCCAGCCAGTCCCCTCTGAACTCTTCCAGCCAGTCCCCTCTGAATTCTTCCAGCCAGTCCCCTCTGAATTCTTCCAGCCAGTCCCCTCTGAACTCTTCCAGCCAGCCCCCTCTGAACTCTTCCAGCCAGCCCTCCACAACCTCAGATCCTCCCACCCAGGCTCCTACTGAACCCTTCTGCCCAGAGCCACTTGTTCGGTGCTCTGATTCAGACAGAGACTCCTCAGAGGCTACACTCTCGGAGGCTTTGACAGATTTCTCTGTGAAGCTCTACCACGCCTTCTCAGCTAGCAAGAATGCTGAGACCAACATGGCCTTTTCCCCATTCAGCATTGCCAGCCTCCTCACACAGGTTCTTCTTGGTAAGACTCTGACTTCTGTCCAGGCTGTAAGCGGGACCCTTTTATAGGGATCACCAACCACAGACCCACTGGGAGGCTGTGTCTCTGGAAAGAAGCTGTAAAATGGGCTTCATGATGGGGTGGTAGGCCTTCATTCTTGAACATTGTTTCATTTAACAATGATTTAATTAAGTACTATTATATTTTTGGTTGTGAGCCCCATCTTTAATGGCTGAGCCGTCTCTCCAGCCTGTACAATTACTTATAAACTAAACCCCTATGGACTCAATAATAACATATAAAATAAGATGCCAGTCATCAGTCATGGTTTAAAGCAATAGAAGGTGATAAGAGAGATGAAATCACCAGAGATAGACCTAAGATAGAATCATGGTGATGCACTTTCTAGCTATGCAACCGTGGACAGTTCACTTAACCTCACTTGACTCTGGCTTATTACCTGTTAAGTAGGGAGGTAAAAAGCCTTCTGCCTTCAGGAGAGTGATTCAGCTGGGGAAAGGCAATAACAAAATTACCACAGGCAGTGGAGAGATGAGGGGGGAGAGGCAGGAGGGGAGGTGTGACACTCCTCATACGCCAGCAAAGAAAATTCCAGAAAGGCTTTTAGAAACTACACATACAAGATTCCTTCTTTTGACATCCCCAAGTCCTAATGTCACCATAGCTGGTAGCACCCAACTCTCCAGACCGTCCTCCTCAGACATTCTCAAAGTCTCTTGGGAGGTCCTTTCTAGTCAGTTGGTTTCAATACATTAATTTAGTTCAAATCCTGCATTCATCTTTCATTATTAGCTCTGTGGCCTTAGATACATTAATAACATAATCCCTGAAACTTTAGAGTCCTCCTCTAAACAATAGGCACGTGAGTATCCTATGTAAAAGGCTTGGTGACAATTTAATAAGGCAGCATAGGAGAGGTATTAGAATACCTGGAATAGAAGAAATGCTCTTGACAAATTTTAGTTGTTAGAGCAGAGAAGACGTGTACAGTAAGTGCTTAATAATGAATAACATCCATTCCTTTTTATAATAGTGATCAAATGCCTCTGCTTGTAGGATGACCCTTTGTAAATCCGAACCATCTAAATCAAAGTTAATGTGGAAGTAGCTAGAAAGATGGGTGGGATTCACAAAGGTAGAGAACCAGGGAAGGAGAATATTCGAAGCCCTGGAAAAGTCTAGTGGGACGACTCAAGACTGCCCACTCCCTTCTTCCTGGCACATGAACTGTCTTCCAGAATACAGTTCTGATGCTCTGAGACCCCCAACATAGCAGAAACCACCCTGCATTCTAGCCAGTCCTCAGCCCCAGTCTCACATAGTAGGTCTCCCATTCCTCCCGTAAGCACCCTCATCTCTCTCTGCCCTCTGATGCAGGGGCTGGAGACAGCACCAAGAGCAACTTGGAGAACATCCTTTCCTACCCCGAGGATTTTGCCTGTGTCCACCAGGCTTTAAAGGGCTTTTCATCCAAAGGTGTCACTTCTGTGTCTCAGATTTTCCACAGCCCAGGTGAGTGTCCGGGGCAGATAGTGTGGATGATTCTGGAAAAGAAAACTGGGAAACAAGATGAGAACTTTACTAGAGACGACTAAGAGCAGATGAGGGCCTCAGCAGGAGTTTCATTCAGGTGGATCCAGGAGCTGGACTGTTCTTCCGAAGAGACCTGGGCAAATCATTTGCATTCTTTAGAATAAGAAATCCCTATGTATCCATTAGCAGCAGGGCTAGAGGTTAAAGGTTCTGGGTTTTTAGGCTGTGTGAAGCACAAGCAAAGTCTAGGGTTTTTATCTACTTTGATCAAATTTGTCTCTGATCAAATATATTGACCTATTTAGTTCAGCAAAGCAGTCCACTATTTCAAGAACTCACATTTCCTCCAGTAGACTTGGGCTGTGAGAGCAAAGGTTAGGAAGTCTGGTCATGAACTTTCACTGAGGCCTGGAAGTAGGGTTTATTCCTGCTGAATAAGGAAAGAAGGAGGGGAAAGTTAACTGCAAGCTGTACCATAGAAGGTGGTCTAGCCAAGCGCCGGTCTGCAGCAGCAGGACTGTGGAGGATTGGCACTGTGGCTCTCAGTTCCCAGTTTGTTTTCTTGAGCCAATTTGTGCATCTATAAAAGAGGAGCGGGCTGGTCCCTGCTCCAGTATTTTTTCATCATTGGAGCGAGCAAGAAGAACCATGGAAACCTGGACAAATGTGATGGTCTTTAATCCCTGCACTCTGAAGGCAGAGGCAGGCAGATCTCTGGGAGTTCAAGGCCAGTCTGGTCTATGTGAGTTCTAGGCTAGCCAGAGCTACATAGTGTACCCATCTCAGAAAAATAATAATAATAATAATAATAGTGATGATGATAATAATAAGGAAGTAGCGAAACCTATGGGAAGTGTGCTTGCTCTCATACTTGCCCTTTGAAGGAGGGTAGGACTGCTCAGAGGACTCACACTTGCCTGCCTTGTCCTGCCCCTCAGATCTGGCCATAAGGGATACCTATGTGAATGCCTCTCAGAGCCTGTATGGAAGCAGCCCCAGAGTCCTGGGCCCAGACAGTGATGCTAACTTAGAACTCATCAACACCTGGGTGGCCGAGAACACCAACCACAAGATCAGTAAACTGCTAGACAGCCTGCCCTCCGACACTCGTCTCGTCCTTCTCAATGCTGTCTACTTGAGTGGTAAGGGAAACACCAGGCAGGTAGCGTGCATAATGCGCCTCTGCCTCCCCTCCTGTTGTCACATGCCACCAGGCTCAGAGTTCCACAGTCACATTCCCATGTGACTGACGGTCCTACCCTTCCCTAACAGGCCCTTTAACACCCTTCTGTCCCTACCTACATTACAGCCACCCTTTCTTCCTTTAGCCAAGTGGAAGAAAACATTTGAGCAAAAAAAAGTGATGGGGCATTTCCTCTACAAGAACTCTTTGATTAAAGTGCCCATGATGCATAGCAAAAAGTACCCTGTGGCTCATTTCAATGACCAGACTTTGAAGGCCAAGGTGAGTTCTGGGCTCATTGTGATCCTGCTTCAAACCTGAGTGTCTGGCTTTGTTTCTGCAGTGACTTCCTTCCTCCTGATCATTATGGGATGCCTGCTTGCAAATTTGCTGTTTCTACGTCTTCTGTCCGTTAGCCTCGCCCTCTTTTCTCCTTCTCCTCTCTCTAGTCTTGGCCAAGGCAGGGAATTTTAGGCTGGAAGACATGAGTCTAGACACGATTCTAAAGCTTCTTCATTCATCTCTACTGCATCAAATGGCAAACAGTGAGTCGTGTTTTAATTCTGGTTATCTCTCTTAGCAGCCAGCACTCTGGGTAGACTGATAGCTTGCCAAGTCCTCTGTGTGTTTACACTTGTTGTACCGTATTTGTATGCACTTGTAGGTGTATAGCTGGATATGTGCAGATATATATTAAATATATATATATATATTAAGTATATATATGTATGTGTGTGTGTGTGTGTGTGTGTGTGTGTGTATTAACTTTTTGGTTGTGTTTTGGGTTTTGTTTATTTTTTTTTTCCAAGATAGGTTTTTTTCTGTATTGCTCTGGCTGTTTTGGAACTCATTCTGTAGACCAGGATGGCTTCAAATTCAGAGTTCTGTCTGCTTCTGCCCTTGAGTGCTGGGATTAAAGATGTGTACCACCAGACCAGGCTGAATTAAGTTCCTTATCAGAAATTGAGCAATATAATTCTAGTGGGGAGAGAGAGAGAAAAGACAGAATATGGAGCCCAAGCTGCATTTGGCAGTGCATGCCTTTAATCCAGTACTTGGGAGGCAGAGGCAAATGATTTTCTGTGAGTTCTTGGTTAGCCTAGTCTACATATCAAGTTCCAGGACAGCCAGAGCTATATAAAAGAGAGTTCCTGTAGAAAGGGGAAGGAGGAGGGAGAAGAAGAGGAGCTCAAAAGATTCTAGTAAATTCTCCAATGCCCAGTGCCTAAGCATTCCTGCCTTGCTAGAACTGCAAGGCACAGATCTCCAGGGTAGGAAGTGATGTCTGAGCACTGAACATAAGGAAAACACAGCTTTGTCGCATAGCTATCCTGGCTTTCACTTTGGGAGATTTTTGGGTCCCTTTACACTCAGGTGTGTGTATATCAGTGTCTCAGAAGGAGGGATTTTGAGCCAGCATCCCATATCCATGGGTGGTGCATCCATGAATTTAAAGAACTATCAATAGAAAACATTTTGAGAAAAACTATACTGAACGCACTCAAACTTTTTTCTTGTCGTTATTCCCTAAACAATACAGTATACAACTATTTACATGGCAGATTTGTTTTTGGTGTTAAAACTAATCTAGGAATAATTGGAAATATAAAAGAAACAGGGCTTAAATAAACTACATCTCAAGCTTGTTTGGTAGACTGCTTGCCAGGCCTACACAAAGCTGTGGGTTTGATCCTCAGCTCCTCATAAAACTGGGTGTGGTGGTGTATACCAATAATTCTAGCACATAGGGGTTAAAACAGGAGGATCATAAGTTCAGGGTCAGGTGAGGAGTGGTAGCACAAGCCTTTAATAGCAGAACTGGGGAGGCAGAGGCAGGCAGATCTCTGTGAGTTCCAGGATAGCCAGGGCTACACAGAGAAACCGTGTCTTGAAAAACCTAAAGAGAGAGAGAGACAGAGACAGACAGACAATAGTTCAGGGTCATCCTCTGTTTGAACCCATCGTGGATTGCATAAAATCTTATGAATGAATGAATGAATGAATGAAGGGGGGAGGGAAAGGAAGGGGGAAGGAAGCAGGGAGGGAGGGGAAGGGAAAAAAAGGAATTAAAAAATAAAATCCCTTCCCTATTATTACATAGCTAGCCAGGGTATGATCCAAAACTTGTGCTCATTCCTTGGACTTTCACCAGGACCAGCATGCTTCAGTCAGATTGACTGAAATCCCCATTCATGGCACAGCATGGTAGTCCGTTTAGCTGCCACATATTGAAACAGATACACTGAAAGACAGTCTGGGGCACAGGAGGCAAGGCAAGAAGAGCTAATGCGGTGTGCCTCGTACTCTCTAGGTGGGACAACTGCAGCTGTCACACAACCTGAGCTTTGTGATCATGGTACCCCAGAGCCCGAAGCAGCAACTTGAAGAAATGGAAGAGGCGCTCAACCCCACTGTCTTCAAGGCCATCATGAGGAAGCTGGAGCTGTCCAAATATCAGCCCACTTACCTGATGATGCCTCGCATCAAAGTAAAGAGCAGCCAAGACATGCTGTCAGTCATGGAGAAACTGGGTGAGCCCTGGCCACCTGCCGTTACTCCCTGGTCATGAGGAGAAGCAGGAAAGGTGGTGCTAAAATGTGGCTGTCATTCTACAGGTCTTTTTTTTTTTCCTCATCCTTAGCATGAGTTTACGCTGCAGCTATGTAAGTTAAAGGGACAGGGGTTTTATCTCACGAGGGCAGAGAAAGCTGAAAGGCCGAAACCGCGGGTGACTTACCAAAAGTTTGCCTGCCTTCCCCTTGAACTAGTTGGAGTCAAGGCACAATGGCTGTCCAGATGTCCAGATGTCTGGGATGTTTCTCCTCTGGCTCACTGAGCCATGTGACCCAGATGGGCTGCAGACATTCACTACCCTAGCCATACTCACTAGTCAGCCACCCACAGGCAAAGCTCAAATCCCTCAAGAGATGACAGTTTAGGGGTTCTGAGTTCTTGGGAGACTTTAGAAGCACCATTTTAGTTTTTTATTTTTCCCCATTGATTGGGAGATTTAATATTATTTAACTTTTTATTGATTCTTTGTGAGTTTCACATCATGCACCCTAATCCCACTTGTTTCCCCATCCTTCCATATCCACCTTCCACCCTTGCAACCTCCCCCTACACTGTTTGATTGTTTGACAATCAAACAGTCAATCAAAAATCTCACCATGGAAGCTGTAGTATGCCACAGTGTGTCACACAGTAAGTACACCCTATTGCCCAAACAGCTTTACTAGCAAACGTTCATTGCAGTGAGTCAGTCATTGGTCTGGTTCGAGGCCTCTGGCTTCTGCTACACTATCAATACTGGATCCTCACCAAGTTGCTGGGTGTTGTACAGAGATCCCGCAGCTTTGATTCTACAGGACCAGCCCTTTCATGAACTCCAGAAGTTCGTAGTTGGGGTAGATGTTGGAGTGGGCCATGCAAAGTCCTGGATTTGGGCCTGGTTGGTATCTGAGTTGGTCATCAGGACAGCTCTTCCACACCCAGGCCATCAGGGGCCGGCTCTCCAGAACCCACGCTACCTGGGCCAGCAATCCAGCACCGCCTGGAGGAGCAGCTTACTGACTCTTACACAAGCACCATTGTCTAGGCTTTAGCTTCATCCCTAGTTAGATTGGTCACTCATTTCCTGTTCTGACACTTGACCACCTAATATATAACCTGACTTTCTAGAATCGGGATACAAAACCAAATAATAAACTAAAAGATATGCCTAGCACTCCTACTTGTGAGAAATTACAAGGGCTTTAGGAACAGGAATCAAAAACCAGATATTGACCCAGTTGGTGGTGGCACACACCTTTAATCCTAACACTCAGGAGGCAGACTCCGGCAGATCTCTGTGGGTTCAAGGCCAGCCTGGTCTACATAGTAAGTTCCAGGACAGCCAAGGCTACATGGTGAAACCTTGTCTTGAAAACAAAACAAAATAAAAAACAAATATTAAAACAAAATGTTTTAATATTTTAAATATTTAAAATGGCACCTCTGCTGCTAAGGAAATGCTAGGGATTTAGGGGCTCTTTGTCAGGAATTTAGGACAGAGACCAGTATATATTTATGACTTATGACTTCATAGCATCACACCCTCCTATGATCTCATTTTATAGCATATTATCCATCTCTATTTTCCAAAGTCCTTTTAAAAGCAATGATGTCATTGCTTCAGGGGAGAGTTGATGGTAGGCAGAGAGTGAGGCCTCTCATCTCTTGAGAGTGGCGGTTGGGCCTCCTGGCAGGGGTTCCCACTGACAAGCCCAGAAGGCATAATGTAGAATCTGAGGAGGAGGAAACTATGGGAATTTGAGACTAACCCAGGAAATTACGAACAGAATCTCCACCTGCCAAAAGTTCCCTGCTGATGTCTGATTTTGTTTTTCTCTTGGTTTTGCCCTAGAATTCTTTGACTTCTCTTCCGATCTCAACCTGTGTGGGCTGACTGAGGACCCGGATCTTGAGGTGTCTGCCATGAAACATGAGACGGTGCTGGAACTGACAGAGACAGGCGTGGAAGCAGCTGCAGCTTCTGTCATCTCCGTGGCCCGAAACTTACTCATCTTTGAGGTGAAGCAACCGTTCCTCTTCCTGCTCTGGGACCAGCAACACAAGTTCCCAGTCTTCATGGGCCGCGTACATGACCCCAAGGCCTGACACAGGCAGGAGTTGGGCTTGAGTAAATACTGCCCCGCAAGCTTCCGCTCATCTGGTTATTTTCTTGCCACTGCCTGCCCTAACCACTTCCAGCCTTAGGAACTGGCAGACAGAACTGTTTCCATCCACCAACCCCCAGGGTATCGACGACTTTTTTTTGCAGTTTTATGGTTTAAGCTTGTCAAACTCTACAAATAAAGCTTGCAGACATTTTCTTCTCTTACTAGCCTCTGTGTACTAGTTACCTCAATATCAGAAAACAAGAATTATCATGCTTCCTGCATCAGCTATGTGTAATAAGCCACTCTATACTTAGTGGCTTAAAGCGCCCCCCCCCCCCCATGTCTTGCTGATCTGCCTAGCTGAGTTTCCCTGGGCATATAAATGCATCTTCCATAGTGAACAGGTTGGCTGGGAGATGACCGGTCTTTGATGGTTGTCTTACTTTATTGTTGTCTTGGTTTTATTGCTGTGAAGAGACACCATGACCACAGAAACTCTTATAAAGGAAAACATTTAATTGGGGCTGGCTTGCAGTTTCAGAGGTTTAGTCCATTACCATCATGGCAGAAAGCATGGCAGCTTGCAAGCAGACATGGTGCTGGAAAAGATGAGAGTTCTACATCTTGATCTGCAGGTGGCAGCTAAAAACTGTGTGCCTCTGAGCCTGGACTTAAGCATCTGAGACCTCAAAACCCACCCCCAAAAGTTACACACTTCCTCCAACAAGGGCACACCTACTCCAACATGGCTATGTACCTCCTAATAGTGCCACTCCCTGTGGGCCAAGCATTCAAACACATAAGTCTATAGGGGCCATACCTATTCAAACTACCACAATGGTCTTGGGTGGCACTTTTTGGCATTCTTCTACATGTCTCCTATGTCCTGCCACCAGGATGACCTGTGTTCTAAGAACACAGCCTCCTTCTCTCTTCTCTGCCTATATCAAGTTTACCATTTTATCATCAACAACCAGCACAGTGAAATTTAGGTTTAGAGTGAGAAACCACTACAAAGTTACCAGGTAGAGAGCCATTAATTGAGGACCACAAATGCAGTGTATCTGCCACAGACCTTACCTTGATTATTTGCTTCCCCGCCCCCCCCCCCCCCCCACACACACACAGAAGTATCAATAGGTGCTGGAAATGGCTCAGTGGTTAAGAGCACTTGCTGTCCTTTCAGGGGAACTGGATTCAGTTCCCAGCATCCACAGCAACTCACAATTTTTGTGAGTTTGCAATTTCAGTTCCACCTGACACCCTCCCTGCTCCACAAGTACTAGGTACGCACATGGTGTACCGACTTAAATGCAGACAAAACACTGACACACTATACCTATAAGATAGATTTAAAAATGAAACAGTAACAGTAGTAGTGAACATGGTGGGAATAATTGTATGCACTCTGCTAAGAGTTTTGCAGACGTTTAATTGCTGCAATAACTTTGTATGACTAACTCAGGCTGTTGGAAGTCTTTTATAACAGGCTTTCTTCTGGGCACGGCGGCACAAACCTGTAATTCAGACCCTCTGAAGCAGTGGTTCTCAACCTTCCTAATGTGGTGACCCCAACCATAAAAGTAGTTTCACTGCTTCTTTATAACTGGAATTTTGCTACTCTTGTGAATTGTAGTGCAAATATTTATGTTTCCTGATGGTCTTAGGCAACCCCCCAACCCCCGTGAAACGGTCATTGGACACCCCACCCCAAAGGGGTTGTGACCCATAGGTTGAGATCCAGTGCTCTGGGGGTTAAGGCAGGAGGAAACATAAATCGGAGAATACCTTGGTATAACAAGACTGCTCCCAAAAAGGCTTTTTCTATCTTTGCCTCTAAATTTGTTTTTCCTTATTGTAGGCTATACCCATGAACTCACTGATACCTCAGCTCTGACCTCTCCTGTCTCTCTTCTCCCTTCTCCCTCCTCAGCCCATCTTTCTGTCCCTGCTTCAATTCTGTCTCTATTTCTCCCCACCCCTCAATATGTCTCACATTCTCTCTTCCCTGTCTTCCTCATCTCTTTTTTGTTTGTTTTTGTTTTGTTTTTCCAAGACAGGGTTTCTCTGAACTCAGAAATCTGCCTGCCTCTGCCTCCCAAGTGCTGGGATTAAAGGCGTGCGACACCACTGCCCGGCTTTCTTCATCTCTCTTACTGAAGGCACATCCAACTCAAATATACATACCATCATTCCTTGATTTAACCCATCAGCTTCTCTTGCTCCAGCCTCATCACAGTCTCCCCTCCCCAGCTCTGTCCACACATACTTCAGACCCTCAAGTTCCCATCCACGACTAGCCCAGAAGTAAGTGTACTACTCCCTGAGCCATCGCTCCTCAGACACTTCCTAGGCATCTTGCAGACACGGTGAAGATTTAATTTTCAGAAGGAGTTATCCCAAAGGTCAAGCTCGGCTGCTTGATATACTTTTAGCTTGAGGAATCTCCCTGCAGGCTAGCAGATGGCCAGGAGATAGATTCCAAGAGCTGATATCCTACATTCTAAGAACTTCTGTCTTCTCTATCCCTCCCTCCCAGAAAATCTTGTATAAGAAGCTGAGACACTTGGGAAGTAGGTAACAGAGTAAAATGTCACCTAACCTCACTGTACCCAAGCATGAAGCTCTTGGCCTTTGGGCTTGTCCCTTTCTCCAAGGTGCTGAGTTAGAGAGCCAGGCTCATGGCTAAATACAGGATGTGAGGTCACCCAGGCTTCTAATAACCCTTGGTGGGATAAGCTTAGCATGGATTCTGGTAGCTGTCTTGTTACTTTTCTGTTGCCCTGATAAAACACCATGACCAGGGCTACTTTTGGGGTGGGGGAAGGTCACAGTTCCAGAGAGTAAGAGTCCATGACCATCATGATAGGGAACATGATGCCAGGCAGGCATGGCACTAGGAGCAGTAGCTGAGAGCTTAAGTCTGATCCACAAGCATGGGGGATGGAGAGAGAGGCAGAGAAACAGACAGACAGAAAGACAGAGATACAGACAGACAGAGATACAGACAGACAGACAAACAGAAAGAGATACAGACAGACAGACAGACAGAGAGAAAGAGACAGAGGACTGGCAGGCAATAATACAAGCTTTGTAAACATCAAAGCCAACCCCCAGTGACACACCTCTTCCAACAAGGCCACACCTCCTAATCCTCCCCAAACAGCTCTACTAACTGAGGACTAATTGTTCAAACATAAGAGCCTATGGGGGCCATTCTCATTCAAACCAAAACCATCACAGTAACCAAGAGATTTATTCCTGAAAGCTGGAACTTTGGTTCCTGTAATTTTCTGGTTTGTGCATGTTCTGCCTGAAGTCAAAGCATCCTTAGTGGGAGAGGAGATGAGATGGAGCAACAGTCATTTCTTGTCCTTTTCCTTGATATTCACCTGCTATGGCTCTGTTCTGGTCCTCAGGCTTCCCTTCAGTTTCTGACTCCTCATGCAGGCTAGGCAAAACCAAGCAAAGCCTCAGAATGTTGGGCTGATTCTTCATTGTATCTTGTCTTCCAGTCAAGACCAAGAACCAAATAAGTTACCCCAACTTGTCCAAGACCATGGAAAGATCCCTGCTTCCCATCATGTTTCATTGTCCAAGAGCTGTCTACATGCCCTTCTTTCTGTACCAATGTGGACTATGTGTGGAGGTTTGACCTTGCTGGCTTACATATACCACAGATTTTGGGACATGATGATGAGGAATCACATGGCCAACTGTTCCATGTCATCTCACTTTCGTAGAGGCCATAAGTTTTTTTTTTTTTTTTTTCAAACAGAGGTAGCAGACATTCTAAAAAACAAACAAGTATTCAAGGTCTTTCCTTTTTGTTTGTTTGTTTGGTTGGTTGGTTGGTTGGTTGGTTAGTTGGTTGGTTGGTTTTGGTTCTTTTGAGACAGGGTTTCTCTGTGTTGCCCTGGCTGTCCTGGAACTCACTCTATAGACCAGGCTGGCCTTGAACCAGAGATCCACCTGTCTTTGGCTCCCAGGCCCTGGGATTAAAGGTGTGTGCTACCACCATTCGGCTACAAGGTCTGTGGAATGTGAAGCTAGGAAGAAATATAACATCACTCCTGCTTAATTACATTGGTCAGTTAGTGGACAAACCAGCTCAAATTCAAGATAAAAGGACAGAATCTCTACCTCTTAAAGACAAGACTCTAAAGTCACTCTACAAAGAGTGTGCATGTAAGAATGTATGAATCACTCTGGGCACATTTCCAATCTAAATGGTTGAACGTATTTGTACAGAGACTGTTAGCAGTCTCCCTTGCAAGCTGTTGCTCTGAGCTTTTCCTTAGGAAAACCAAGGGGATAGCTTAGCAGCTGAAAGTGCGGAGGGAACCAACTTTCAAAAGTTGTTCTGTGTCCTATACATCACACACACATACACACAAGCCACACATACATACCCTGTAGGCATAAAATTTTTGCAATCTACTTTTAGTAAGGTTAAACCTCTCCTCTAGTCCATCACCCAGCAGAGATAGTGGAAGAGAAAAGTTATTAGGATGTGGGTGACCTGTTCAGCAATAGTTCTCTGGTAGCGAGCTTGATCTTCTTTGGCAGCAGTTCAGTCCTGTAGCAAGCACCAAATACGACTCAGCAGCTTCAGACCAGTCCTCTAGGCAGCCGGACACCAGCCAGCTGTAGTCCAGTCCAGAAGAAACTGCCAGGCTCACCAACTGGCCTGAGGTGAGGACTCAGAAGCAGCAAGCCTTGGGCAAGTTTCTCTCAATGTCAGCGTTATCACAAGTTGAGCTCAACAACTCTGTGTAAGGCAAACCAATACATGTGTGCCTTTAATGAAGAATAGTAAGGCAGAGCAAACCAAACCAAGGCTCAGTGCTTGTCCTTCCATTGTCTGTGGGGTCATATTTATACTCCTTCAAGTCTCCTTTCACATGTCTGCTATATCCAAACATCCTTTCACCCGTGTCTGCTTCAGGAAAACAGTCTTTCAAATGTTTGCTTTAGGAAGACATCCTATCACCTGGGTGCCTCAGCGAAACATCGTTTAACATAACTAACTTTCCAAAGAACTAGAAGTTTTCACTTCAATACCCTGCCACATATACACATATACCACACACACACAATACACACACACACACACACACAACTGAAAAAACTAAAATGAGCCAGATGAGATAGCACACACCTGTAGTCCCAGCACCCAGAAGGCAGAAGCAGACAGATCTCTGTGAGTTGGAGGCCAGTCTGGTCTACAAAATGAGTCCAGGACAGCCAGGACTCTGTTATACAGAGAAACCCTGACTCAAAACAAAACACAAAACAACACTCAAATGAATTAAGTCAAAACATTTTGTTGACATCATAATACTAGGAACAAGGCCGGGCAGTGGTGTCGCACGCCTTTAATCCCAGCACTTGGGAGGCAGAGGCAGGCCTGGTCTACAGAGTGAGTTCCAGGACAGTCAGGGTTATACAGAGAATCCCTGTCTCGAAAAACCAAAAAAAAAAAAAAAAAAAAAAAAAAAGATACTAGGAACAGATTTGTTGCATGCAGCTGTAGAATGATTGCTTTAATTTTTCTTCTGCTGACTCTGACATCCTTAGTCCCAGTTCCAGCAACACATATATTTTTTGAAAAAGACAGAGGGTTGCAGAGAAAGACATATACTCCTAAAATATCCACTCTGAAGCTCTACTTTAGGGCAGACAGGATCTTATAAGTCAGTAAACCTATTCCCATGATTCTGTCTGTCCCCTACGAAGCACCTATGTGAAATTCTAATAAAGATCAGTGGATTGTGGTTTCTGTACAATAAGCATTTCTACCACATGATGGCGCTATTGAAGCTTTGTCTTGCATAGCCACGTGGACATTATCCTTGAATTTTGGTTGGTCCAGACTAATTTCCTTTTCTTTCAAATATGAAAAATCTCAGGAATTTGCATACAGTTTTTATATGGGGCCATGACAATCTTCGTGTAGTTCTGTTCTGTTTTGTTTTGTTTTTACTGTGTATAGGTGTTTTGCCTTTATGCATGTATGTCTGTGTGCCACATGCATGCCTAGTGACCACAGAGGCCAAAAGAGAGTGTTAGATTAAAGAACCAGTCTGCCTCCATCTTAGGCTTAAAAACCATCTTACTGTAAAGGTAAACTAGATTCATTCCTATCTATGATTAAACTATTTTTCATGGATTGGGCTATGCCCCACCTGTAACCTTAACTACAAATGGTTCTATACTGCCTGTTTCAAGAATGGGAGACATGTCTTTGTTTCAAAAAGTTAATCAGTATTTTGCAACCCCATCTTTGTTTAAAACAGGTTGTTTTATAGCTACCTTGTCATGACTACCTGTTGTTACGACCACCTTGCAATGATGTTTTTGTTTCCGGAGGTCATTATAACTAACTAGTTATGCTTAAATTCTGCTCCTGTAATCCTGCCCATTTTGCTTGCCAAATCCCATTTGGAAATCCCCTATCCCTAAGCCATAAAAATCTTGTCTTCCTCATATCCAATACTGACCTCTCAAACCCTGCCTTGGGAGAAAGCAGCCCGTGTACACGAATAAAAAGTTTGTTTTAATTCATTGCTTGCTTTAATTAATTTGGCCACGGTAGTCACAGAAAGTGTGTGCTGCCCTGTGGGTGCTTGAAAGGAAGTCTGAGTTCTCTCACGGAAGAAGAGTCCATGGTCTTAACCACTAAGCCATCTCTCCAGGCCCTAGTTCTGATATCTCCACGTGTGCTGCTGAAACCAACAGTGATCCACAATCTTAAGTTGTCCAATATAGATTTAAACTTTGATTCCTGGACGAAAGCATGGCTTAGTAACAGTGCTTGTCTAAAACACAAATACAAAAAGTTGGGATTCCATTCCCAGACAGCAATAAACAAGCAAACTGCCAAGTTTATTGTTCTCACTAGCTCATCTGCCGTTTCAGTAGCAATTCCTTCAGGTTCTGTTGAGGCTCTGGAAGGCTCCAGATCTCTGTGTCACAACCATCCTGGTGCTCACCAATGTTCCAGGTCTTGTCCTAAGATATAGCCGGTAGTCATAGTGGTATCAGTAACTACCTAACACAAAATAAACTCAGTGTTATTTGATTCTAGGAGCCAGCTTGACAGGATTACGCCATTATCTTTGGATATGTGTTCGAGAGTGTTTCAGAGAAGACCGGCATGTGGACACAACGGACCAGTGTAGAAGATGTGCCCTTGGTATAGATAGGGATGTTCAGCTGGCTTCCGGCACAGATGAAGCAGGAAGGTAAAAGGATGGGCTAGAGACATAACTCAGTGGTTAGGAGCTCTTGCAGAGGACCAGGGTTTGATTCCCAGCATCCACATCATGGCTTACATTGTCTTTAACTCCTGTTCTGGGGGTCTGATGTCCTCTTCTGCCCTCTGTGGGTACTTGGCATGCATGAAGCACACATACACACATGCAGACAAAATTACACCACACCCTGGGCAAATGAGATATCTTAGTGGGGGTAAATCACCTACAAACCTGAGGATGACCTATATTCAATCCTCCAGACCTACAAAATAGAAGGAAAGGAGAAAACCAATGTCTACAAGCTGTCTCTGACTTCCACGCTCATGTCATGGCACATGCGTGCCTACACATGACACACTAAGTGACTAGGTAATGTAATAACAATTTTTAAAACACCTGCACACATAAGTATAAAATAGAATTTTTAAAAAGTTAGGGTAAAGGAAATGAATTTGTTCACTCTTTTTTTTTTCTAGAGCTGGGACACGCTTTTATTGTTTGGACATTAGAGAACTGGATTTTCTGGCTCGTAGAGTCCAGTACTCTCAACCACAGTTTCCAGTTCTCAGACCTTTGGCCTCTGAGAGTTACACCACAAGCTTTCTTGGTTCTGAGACCTTTGAACTCGGACTGTGCTGTATCACCAGTTTCCTGATTGTCCAGTGTATTAATTGCCTGTCATGGAACTTTTCGGTCTCCGGAATCATGGAAGCCCATCCTTTTAGCAAGTATCCTTTAGCACGGTGTGGTGGCATAGGCTTGATTCCCAGCCTTGGGAGGGAAAGGCAAGAAGATTGGGAATTCAAGAATATAGCCTAAGCTACATAGCAAGTTCCAGAATACTCTGGACCCTTTCTCAAAAAAAACAAAAACAAAGACAAAACAAAAACAACTAACCAATCAATAGACTAGAAAAACAAAACAAACAAACAACACAATAACTAAATAGCTAAACAAACAAAAACAAAGGCCTGGGCCAGATGTGGTGGCATATGCTTTTAACCTCAGCACTGACAGAGCAGGCAGCTGTCTCAACTGCTGAACGACCTCTCCAATCCTAGTTGGGTTTTTTCATAGATTTCAAAAATGATCATCTCTAATTTCCATTACAAAGTTATTGATTTTGGAGGTTGTTTTTCTTTGGCACTAACACCTTAGCTTAATGAACAGAGATAACATCAATCCAGGATGCAGACAGTATCTTAAATGATTCCTCTGGATGTTAAAATCACATCGCATCATCGTTAATGTCACTGTCAAAAGTTATGATGTACTTAAATATCAGCTCAATTTCACATAAGATGAGTGTTGATGGCGGTTATTTACTCTTGCTAGCTTAAGTGGCTCTGTCATTAGCCATAATTGGGAGTATAGTTTATGACCTCCTCAGCAGCAATTTTAAAATTATGTAATCCTTGATGATTTTTTTTTTAATAATTGTGGGAGATTTTCAGTATTTCAAATTTGTACCATTAAAATTTACATAATATACAAGTAGCACCAGGCATTTTATCTCCTGTTTATAAATGAAAAAAGTGAACCTTTTATTCATATAATGCACTTATTCAAAATGTCTCAGCTGAAAATAGTGGAGTTAGGAGTAGGCTCCAGTGTCTAGTTCTAGAGCTTGTGCTTGGTATACAAGATTCCTTTCTTTCCCCCCATGGTAGCTTTATCTTTTAGAAGGTACTAACTGCTATTTCTTCTCCTCAGCCTCGGGTAAGACACATCCAAAAGCTCGGCCTGGTTTTGAATCTTAGGAAGAAATGCTGAGAACATATGAGGTTCCCTATTTTCCATAACAGGGACCTTGGTTGTCACCACCACAAATGCAGGTAGAAAACTGATTGGTCCACTGGTCCAGTGCTTTCAGAATGGGCTGGAGCTGCCATCTGCATCACTGAGACGGACTGGACTTCTCAGAGTTCCTACAAATGACACATATGAAAGCCTGATACTTCAATGATTCCTCACTCTAGTCTTTGCCTCGAGTAGCAACTTAACACATATGCTGTGGTGGGTTGAGTAAGCTTGGCCCAGGGAGCAGCACCTTTAGGAGGTGCAGCCTTGTTGGAAGAAGTGTGTCACTATGGGGCTGGGCTTTGAGATAGCTTCATCTTAGCTGCGTGAGGATGCAGTCTTCTGTTTGCCTTCAAAATGTGATGTAGAACTCTCAGCACTTCCAGTGCCAGGCCCACCTGGACCTGCTGCCTTGATGATAATGGACTTAACTTGTAAGCCAGACCCAATTAAATGTTGTCCTTCTAAGAGTTGTCTTGGTCATGGTGTCTCTTCACAGCAGTAAAACCCTATCTAAGACATATACCCACTTATACACATGAAAATACGTCACACACCACACACACACACACACACACACACAAGAGAGAGAGAGACAGAGGAGAAGAGAAGAGTCACAGACTGTTGTACAGAAAGCACACACATGCTGATGTTTTGAAAGGGATAAATGTTACATCCAGCTCCTGAGGAAGGCCTCTTGAGTAAGAAGGGTACATCCGTTTCCCACAGAGCTTCTATCACTAATTACAAGCCTTGAATTAGCCTCATCCATCATTCTGAAGTGACAGACAGGCCCCACAGCTCCTTTCCCCATCCTACTCTGTTTCTCATTGAGTGACCACAGATCTGTTCCACAAAGCAAAAAAGCATGTTAGCCCAATATTCAGTCCTCTCAAAACCATAAATGTGGGCATGTTCAGGCCAACCCCTAGTCTTCTGCCCCTCTCCCTCACCACATAGAGACCCTCCCTTCCCACCTCCATGCCAAACTTCCTTTCAACTACTCTTTACATGCGCATGTACTACATTGCCACAATCGTGCGGCTACAGATTGATTTTTACCACAGTCACAAATAAAAAATAAACATTTAAGAAATAATTTTCCCAAGCAAGACTAGAAATGTCATTCACAGCAGGGTCCCAACTCTGTCCCCAACACACTAGCTCAGGTTGAAAGAGCTAGCAGAAGCTCGGCATTTGTGCTTGGCAGCCCCACGGGGACCTCTGCTACATCACCTCTCTTCTATTGCAGTTTAAGATCCCAAAGCTGTGTTAGCCCCATCAGGAGAGACCAGAACAAACCTTAGAGGTACCAGGCCAGTGACTGAGCAGATAGTGTACAGCAGAGCCAATGGAGCAAGGATGCTTCCGGGGGCCCACACAGGTCTGGTCACAGTCACTTCTTCCTTAGATGGCTCTAGGCTCCAGCATTAGGACTTCAGCCTCAGACTCTTCTATCTTAACCAGACTTCCATCCCTGCAACTCCAACCCCTTATTAATGAAACTCTACTTTGTGGAAGCAGGCTGATTTCCAAGAGCATCCCAGAGTGAGGTCAGGAATCAGCCACATGAGAGAAGTTTGCTCTGGTACTAAGGCTGAAATGAGTTTGAAAACCTCCCTAAAGGTCTACACATCTTTTCTCATTGTCCTTAGCTCTATGCACAATGTGTGACACCTTCCAAGCGCCACTTGGATATATATTGCTTAGAACAAAACACAGAGAAAAAAAGAGAGCCTTTCTGTACACTTTAAATGTTTCTTCTTGTGTATCTAGTACAGCCTCATTTCCCAGCATGTTTTCTTGTCTTCCTCCAACACAGACCCTTCCTGCACTGTAGACCCTGTCTTATCTACTCGGTAGCATGCTCAAAAGTACATGAGTCTTTTCATTTTCAACCACCAGGAAGCTCATTTAAAAATGTAGGTAGTTTGTTTTTCTAGTGCTGGTGTCTGAACCCAGAACTTCATTGTAAATAAATGTTATTCCAGACCCAGGTAGGCCTTTGTTAACCTAATTCAGACAACATTCCACTTCTTTGGTATCACTTACTCCTATGAATGGTTAGTAAATAGCCCAGAGTTATGGCTCACATCTATTAACCCCAACTTGTGTCTAGGGTGTATATCTAGAGGCAGGAAGATGGCAAATTTGAGACCAAGATAAGCAAAGAGTGAATTTGAGGCCAGCCTGTGGTACTCAATAAGACCCTGTTTCATACACAAAAATAGATTACAACAAACAAGGCCTTAATGATTAAATGCACTATTCCCATTCTATAATTTCGTCAACCAGGGGAGTTCAAGAGAGAACTTGGAAGAGAAAGCAGGAAGATCAGGAGTTCAAGGCCAGCCTTAGCTAAGTGAGTTCATAGGCCAACTTTGGCCACTCAAGACCCTGTTTAAAACAGATAAAATAATAGACAAATAAAAAACCAAACTTGGAGAAATGATTGGCATTGTAGAGGAATGTAGTTAGGGGACTGAGCATATTACTCTAGGAAAAAAATTAAAACTGACCTAGCCAGCCAGGCATGGCAGCTCATGCCTGCAAACTCAACACTTGGAGAGACTGAGGTAGGAGCATTGTGAATTTCAGGCCAACCTGAAGTACACAGGAAAACCTTGTCACAAATAAACAAGATTCATACTGGTCATGTGCAGTGAGCCATCAAGTCAGGTCTGGATACGGCAAGTTGTTTTAAAGAGCAAGCTTAGCCTGTGGTGATGGTGGTGGCACACACCTTTAATCCCAGCACTCCAGGGCCTTGTCTACAGAACAAGTTCCAGAACAGCCATGGCTACATAGAGAAACCCTGTCTCAAAAACACAAAAGAAAAAGAGCAAGGTTGCCTCTGTATCCCTCTGGCTTTTCGTCTCACCATGTGATCACTCCCTCGCAAATGTTTTCCTACCATGGTGGTGTCCACCATGTTCTGATGCACCCAAATCGTCCCTCACTAGAGGCCCAACTAATAGGGCAGCTCAATCTTAGACTTTAAGCTAAGTAATCTTTTTTCATTTTTATTCTTTGAGAGAATTTTCTTTTACTTCCTCTTTTTTAAAGAGTTAAAGGAAAAATTTAAAGATATATTTATTCATTTTATGTACAGTGTATCTGCCTTTAGAAACACCAGAAGAGGGAATTGTATGCTTTATAGATGGTCATGGGCCACCATGTGGGTGCTGGGAGTTGAACTCAGGACCCTGGAAGAGCAGTCAGTGCTCTAAACCTCTGAGCCATCTCTCCAGCCCTTCTTTTCCTTCTTAAATATTGTATTTATAACTTTCATTGTACATGTGAGTTTTTTCCTTGCACATATGCATGTGTACCAAGCACATGCTTGGTGCCTCCAGAAACCAGAAGACAGCACAGGATCCTCTGGAACTGGAGTTACAGATGGTCGTGAACCATCATGTGGGTGCTGGGATCAAATCTAGGTCCTCTGCAGCCTCAAACAATGCATAGCTGTTGTCTCAGCACTTGATAGCAGAGGTGGAGGAATCATCCTCTGCTACATAGCAGTTGAGGTCCTTGACTACATGAGATCGTCCCAATTAGGATTTGAGCGATTGCATGTCATTCATCTGCTTGATCTGTTACTACCTTGAGTTCCCTCACTGACATGCTAGCACACAGTCATTGTCTTCGCTAAAAGTTACAATGTGACTTTCAAGTTCAAGCCAACTATGATTGAGTCTGTGGATACACATTTGATCAATCTTATGCTTTGTTTAGTAACTGTTGCCATGCAGCCTTGGGGATGATCTCAAGATGTGTATCCTGGTATCCCAGTTCTTGTGTAATTCCCTCCTCATGAATAATAATTTTCTTTCTCTCCACATACACATCATATATCAATTATTATTATAATTAACAGAGAACTGATTTCTTTTTTTTTTTTTGTTTGGTTTTTCGAGACAGGGTTTCTTGTGTACTCGGGCTGTCCTGGAACTCAGTTCTGTAGACCAGGCTGGCCTCTGACTAGAATTTCGCCTGCCTCTGCTCTCCATATGCATAGGATTATAAGGCTGTGGCCACCACGCCCGGAGTAACTGATTTCTAACCAATAGGTTGTTAATGTTAAGGGGTTGCCACTTCCATGATTGTGTTACTCAAGCTTATGACTCTCATCTTGCCAGCAGGATCTCTTTCTTGTTGGCTGGAATGATTCAAGCTTCTATGTTGAAGAGTCCCACATTGCAAAGAACTTAAGTTAATAACCCTGTGAAACAGAGGCTCTTAGTCCACAGTACTGGAGGAATTGAATCTTGAAACAATGAGGAAAGTAAGCATGGACCAAGTCTTCCTCCATGGAGCAACACTTTGACGGTAGCTTCATGAGAAACTTTAATCAGAGGACCCAGCTAAGACTCACCCAGCTTCCTGAGTCCACAAAAACATCGAGGAAAAGAAATGTGTGTTGCCTAAGACATTAAGTCTGGACTAACTTGGTACATAGCAATAGGCAGCTAGTAGTACATTTCAGTTGTGTAACTGCCCTTGCATGGACAGATGGGGTCAGTCTCATATGAATCAGGTATCTCTCGAAAACAGAAGTGAAATGTGGTTGCCAGAGGCGGGGTGGAATCTAGTCAAGCAAAATCAGCAGCTGCTCATCTCACACATCTGTTTGGGAATGTAAGAAGACAGCTGGAAACACATGCAGAGATACAGATTTGGCAATGACTGTTGTAAGTTAAGAATGGATAAGATCGTCACTAATGACAGAAGAGTCAAGAGCAGCTCCCTTGGGAATAACAACAATTAAACAGCAGATGGTAAAAGAGCTCAAAGGGATAGGCAGAGGCAGAAGTGTAGAAAGACATGGGTTTGATGTTAAACAAATTGAGCTTGTTTGGCAGGTACGACATCTGTCTAAGGAATTGTCTTCTGTTAGAAATCTGAACTTTCAGCTCAGAAGTTATATGCTTGCAATTGTCATTACAGAAATGACTAGAGAGCTGAGCGTGGCTCTACACGGCTGTGACACGAGCACCTGAGAAGCTCAGGCAATAGGATGGAGTGCAAGGCCAGACTGAGGAACATGCAAGACCTTGTCTCAGAAAACAAGATAGAGCAAAGCAAACAAGCACAGAAATGTGACTGTCAAAATTAGGCACACAATGATCTTTCCAGTAAAAGTATGCATGGAAAAAAGGACTAAAGATAAATTCTTGCAATGACGAGTGGTGGCGGCTCATGCCTTTTGTTACAGCACGTGGAAGACAGAAGCAAATGGATCTCTGTGAGCTCGAGGCCAGCCTGGTCTACAGAGTAATTCCAGGACAGCCAAAGCTATACAGGAAAACACTGTCTTGAAAAACAACAGGTACTGGAGAGATGGCTCAGTGGTTAAGAGCACTGACTGCTCTTCCAGAGATCCTGAGTTCAATTCCCAGCAACCACATGGTGGCTCACAACCATCTGTAATGGGATCTGATGCCTTCTTCTGGTGTGTCTGAAGACAGTGAGACAGTGTACTTATATACATAAAATAAGTAAATAAATCTTTTTAAAAATGTAAAAAAAAGAAAAACAAAATAAAATAAATTCTTGCAGAATCTGTATGCTTAGGCAGTAAGAGAGGAAAGAGGGAGCTATAGAAAGGTCGCTGAGCTGGAGATAGAAACAGCCCAGGAGGGACACATCTCCCAGATATCATGGACACATGCAGTGGGCTGGAGAGATGGCTCAGTGGTTAAGAGCACTGACTGCTCTTCCAGGTTCAATTCCCAGTAACCACATGGCAGTTCACAACTGTCTGCGACTCCAGTTCCAGAGAATCTGACACTCTCAAACACCAACACACATATAATAAAAATAAACAAATTTTTGAAAAGACACATGTAGTCAACACGACAGATGATGAGAACTGAAAAGAGAATAGTGGATCAATACCAAAGGAGGCCTTAGGAAGTAATGTGTGTCTTAGTGGGACTATTTCAGTAGGAGCGGGACCAGAAACAAACTACACAAATTTAAAAGTAGTCACATATGGCTGGTGAGATGGCTCAGCAGGTCGAGATGCTTGCTGTCAAGCCTGGAGACCTAAGTTCAAATCCTGGAACCCACAAGAAAGGAAAGAAATTCCAAATTTTGTCCTCTGACTTCCACATGAGCACCATAACATATGTGCACAGATACACAGATACACATAAATAACCAATGTAATAAAAACGTTTTGAGACGAAGTCTCTCCATATATCTGGCTGTCTTAGAACTCACTCTGTAGGCCAGGCTGGCCTTGAGCTCTCAGAGATCTGCCTCCCAGGGGTTGGAATTAAAGACAAGTACCAACTAGCTATAAAAAGTATGATAATAATTTTTCCCCTTTGCTCAGGCCCACTTGCTCTGGCCCAGCACCGCTCACTCCAGCACAAAGGTTTTATTTATTTATTTATTTATTTATGTATTTTATTTATTTATTATATGTGAGTAATATGTAGCTGTCTTTAGACACTCTATAAGAGGGCATCAGATCTCATTACGGATGGTTGTGAGCTACCATGTGGTTCCTGGGATTTGAATTCATGACCTCTGGAAGAACAGTCAGTGCTTTTAACCACTGAGCCGTCTCACCAGCCCATCATAATAATTTTAATGAGTGAGTAGAACTGGAGAGATGGTCCTTAAAAGTGAGTACCACTCTTGCAGAAGACCTGCATTCAATTCCCAACATTCACATCTGGTAGCTTACATCTACTTGTAACTTCAGCTGCAGGGGGTCGATGCCTCTGGTCTCCTTGTAACTTACACCCGTGTCTTCTTATCCACTACCTACATAAACAGAATTTAAAAAAAATTTTAAATGGGTCAGTAAATGACTCATGCCAGATATACTGAAACAGATGCTGTACATTCTCTGAATGCATGTAAAATTCATATGAGGAAGCTGAAAAATTAGGTCTCAAAGTAGAAGGGTGTTGTGGTGATTACTGGGTGATAGAAATTCTGGAGATAGGGCTGGTGCTACGGTGCAGAAACACCTGAGGATATATGAACGATGGACATGAGTCACTTACCTAAGAGGAGAAGCTGCTGTGGTTGTGTTGTCAGCATAGTAGGGGTCTGGGTCATAGTAATTTGTATAACTTATAAAAAGAAAAACTAGGAAAAAGGGAGACGTTCCTGTTAATTATCCTGACTTGATCGTTGATACATTATAAACTTGTGATCGACCACATACTGTTACAAAATTGTCATGCATTAATTTGAAATGAAATAAATGAACAGAACACAGAAGAAGAGCTAGAGAGTGAAGATAGTGCTGCTGAGTGGAACAGACAGAAGACCTGAATTCGTCCATGGAGGCCAAGATGAAAAGTGGCTTGTGTCCTGCCAACGCCATTGTTAGGCATCTTGCTTGCCTACTTGTATTTCCTTCTTTTCCTCTTTCCCGTTTGCTCTTCTCCCACTCTTTCCCTTTTCTCATTCTCTTTCATTTTGTTGTTTGAGACAGGGTCTTACTATGATGTGCTCAGGTTAGCCTGGAGCTCACTATGTAGTCTAGGCTGGCTTCAAACTTCCGATGAACAGCGCTCCTGCCTCAGCTTCTGGAGTGCTGGGATGATGTCACAGTCACCTTTCCAGGTCCTTCTCAGTTGCCCATTTTGCATTCTTCTAAAATGAACAAAGTCTAAAACCTCTCATAAGCTAGGTGTTTGGCAAGCTCTTTATTGTGAAGTGCCAGGTAGTAAATAAGCTAGGCTTTTGCCAGCTATGTTTTCAGCTGCAATCACTCAGCTTGATTGCAGAAAGTAGCCAAGGCAGTATATAAACTAATGAGCACAATTGTGTCCTGGTGAGCTTCATGCTCGCAAAGATAGGAGGATGCGGAGTAGTTGGAACTGTACCTTGCTGACCCTTCCCTAGCTTAGGGAAAGGCGTTGGAGATACAGTCATTAGGGCAATGACTGAAGCATGAAGACCTCAGAGAAAGGAATGTACTTCAGAACAAAGGCTCTCATGTCTATTTGAGCCTGTCCCCTTTGATGTGCCTGCTGTCTACTTCTCTACTTTGCATACCCAGTAACCGATAACATGTTTGAGGCCATCCAGAGCCTTCCATACTGTCTGTTGGTTGCCAGATGTGAAAGCACAGGAGAGAAGCAAGACAGTAAAGATAAAAAAAGGCACCTTACTGGGGGAGGAGGGGAAACTGAAGAGGCTCTTACTGACAAGCCTGCTTCAGCGAGTTCGCTCTCTTTCTGAGAAGCTGTTCTGTTCTCTTTCCTGAGAAGAGATGGAGTCAAGCAGGGCTTTGGAAGGCTGTGAATGGCAAAGGAAACCTTCATGCATATGATATACATGGGCAGAGCCAAGAGAATCAGTCCTCTGGTGGGGAAGGAGAGGCTGCCCTGTCTGCAGGGAGAAAGTCGCGTTGAACAAGAGGACTTTCGGGCCAAGGCAAGCACAGCCAGCCAGGGAGCTGAGGATAGAGGTGCTAGACCAGCTAGAGGAATAGATGGGCAGTGTCACTTGGGAAGGGAATCGAGGAGGGAGCCTTCAAGGGAAATGATGTCTTTGGAGCTGAGCAGTGACTAAGGGAGTTCACTCTAGAGCCTGCTCTAGCTTGCTTTTCCACTCTTCCTGGTTTTCTCCGTGCACATTGGGGTTTTGAGGAATTTCCAAACAACCCAGAGCATCTATCACCATATCCCCACTCTCAGCTTTATGTTGTTCCTTTCCCTTGGAGTGCTCTAGCTCTCCTCAACCATTATCTTCTGTCGAAATTCCTTTGGGTCATCAAGTCTCAGGTCCTACTTCCAGGTACCTCTTTTGAATTCTATGCCAAGTCTTCCCTTCTCTGAAGCTGTCTTTCACCAAAGAAGGCATCTAGCCATCTCACCTGGGAGTAAAGGAATGTTGAAGACAGAGCCACTTCCTAGGTAGGTATCTCTTTAACTTCTCCTGACACACAGCGTATTATCCTCGAAGAACTTGCTAGAAGCAGAAATTGAGGGCTGGAGAGATGGCTCAGCAGTTAAGAGCACCAACTGTTCTTCCAAAGGTCTTGAGTTTGGTTCCCAGCAACCACATGGTGGCTCACAACCATCTGTAATGGGGTCTGGTGCCCTCTTTTGGTGTGTCTGAAGAGACCAATGGTGGTATACTCATATGCATAAAATAAATAATCTTTTAAAAAGGAAGCAGAAATTGAACAAATATTCTACAAGTTCCACCCTCTTCTTTACGAGTGCCCTCTGAACTATGTTAGAGTCCTGTATGTATAGTCTGAGCTTATATCTAAATGAATACCGTACATCCTGTATTTCCACTTCTTCACAAGTCCCAGTGACATGTATTTCTGAATAAGCCCAGGAATTAATAAATCCAGTCATTCTTTCATTCTCTTGTGGTGGGAGTTAGCAAGATCTTTCACTGACATTGATTCAGGAAGCTGGTCCTGAGCTGTTTCCTTCCTTCCCTTTCTCTTCTTCCTCCTCATCCTCCATCTTTATTAGTCTTGCTATGTAGCCCAGACTGGTCTCAAGTTTGGCAATTCATCTGTCTCAGCCTATGAAGTTCTAGGATTGCAGCTATGCACCACTACGCTCAGCTTCTGCCTGTTTTCTTGTAACTCTAGTTACTCTGGAATGCAGGAATTTCATATGCTGGTTAAAGGAACCTATTGGCTCTTCCACAACTGCCATCTGTATATATCAGCCACTATGATTAACTATTACACCAGCTTTCATATGGCCTTGGTTAAAAAACACGTATTGAATAAACATAATGATGTGTTGAGTATATTAAGATATATACTGGTTTTATTGGTGCATATTAAGTCATGAATAAATATCCATATTGTCTGTGCCCTTAGTCAAGTGGCATGCTCTATCTCCATCCCTAACAATATCTTACTTTTGACTGTTGAAAGAGAGATTCTCATATGGTCTGGACTGGCCTCAAACTTCTGTAGCTAAGAATGACCTTAAATTCCTGATCTTCAGGACTTTGTCTCCTAAACGCTGAGGCTATAGGCTTGTTTCAACCAAACCCAGCAACATCTTGGTTTTAAGCGTTGTAAAAAAACAACAAGGTGGAAGGATAAAACCAATCTTAGTTGTCTTCTGACCTCCATGCATGTCCCCCACATACCTTGCATATTAAACAGCAAGATAAAAAAACAAAAAACAAAAAAAAAAACCTAGCATCTATACAGAGTGAGTTCTGGACAAGGATGTTGACTTTCCTTTCTTATGCATTGATGTCCCTAGTGATGTCTATGTGGGTCTGGAAAACTTCATAGCTTTTGATAAAATAAAGGAATTTCTTTACTAAAGGGGACAGGGGTAGGGTGTGGTGGCACATGTTGGGTGGTAATCACACCGCTGGGGGGAGGCTTAGTGAAGAGGCCTGATTGCTACAAATTTGGGTGGATTTGTACCACCTAGCAAGACCTTGTCTCAAGAAAGTCTCCAAACAATACACACACACCAAAGAAACAAACATCCAAGAATATTCTGTTATTCATCCGGGTAAAAAATATGTGTGTGTGTGTGTGTGTTGTATGAAAAGGGCCAGTCTCAGTTTTATAGCAAATCCAAGGTTGTGACACCCTGTTCAAAGCAAAACAAAACACACAAAATAAACAACAAAAAGTCATAAAGAAACTCAGTATACAATTAATGTATACTGATAAAATTTAAAGTGATATTAAACTAAACTTGAAAGCCAGTTCCTCTACTCTAGCCAGATTTCAAGTGCTTAATAGCTTTGTGTGCTTGCTGGCACACATGGTAATCTTAGATGACACACATATAGAACCGTTTCCGTTTTTACCCAGAAAATTCCACATAGCAGCTCTGTTTTGGATCACTCTTTTGCAATTCAGGAGACTGAGGCCTACGGAAGGAACATGACCAATGCATGCTTGTTACTGGCAGACATAGGTCTAGATACAAGCTATGCTATTTCCTGATATATCACACACACACCCCCATTTTCTCCTTCCTCCTGAGACTCTAGGATCCTCCAACTCAAAGACCCTAACCAGTGCAAGAAAGTCAGCCTGGACTAGGCAGGGGTGCTGGTGATGGGGGTGGGGCAAGGCTGGTTCAGAGGGATGTTTGTATCTGAACAGGGCTTCAGATGCTGTGCATTCCTGATCGGGTCAGGCTTGCCCTGCGGCACTCGGGATTAGCTCTTCTGAACAGCCCCACCTCTTCTTTCTGGAGTTGCCAGTTTCCTGCCCAGCCCAAGGGGCGCATGTATTCAGGGAGGCTCCCGCACTGCTTTGGGTGAGGCAAAAACGCTAAGAAGATTCCCAGCTAGAGAAGCACTTCTGGTCAGAGGGAGAGTTGAAGATAGACAGGAAATTGACACAGTACATCTTTCAGAGGTCTCCAAGTCCAGCACCCGGGGCATCTGGGAACAGGGCTTCTGCCAACCTAGCTGCAAGTTACATTTGGCGGGAATTGTATTTGCCTTCACCTGGGGTCGTGTGTGTGGGTGTGTGTGGGGGGGTGATGGAAAAGAGCTGGAAGAGGGGCATCCTGAAATGGGGTAGGAGTAGGGAACAGGAGGCGAGAGGCCAGGGGAGGGGGCGCCGGGGAGCGCCCTGACCTCGAGGGCTGTCGAGAGGCGGAGAGGATGGGGGTTGGGGGAGAAGAGGGGAGCCTGGCAGCCAATGGGAGGGAGGATCTCGTTTCAAAAGGGTTAACACACAGCCAATGAGAGCCTGGGGGAGCGGATCCTGCTCACTCCATTCAAGAATCCCAAGTATTCAAGATGGACGGCAGGGAGTGTGGAAGGAGAAAGGGGGCGCGGGGGGAAGAGCCAGATCTGTAGAGGAGCGGAGCGCCGCAGCGAGCCTATCCCGGAGCCTCGGTCCTGGCCGGCGGGTAGAGGGGCGGCCGGCGAGGACTCGAGCCTGGCGGGGGAAGAGAGGCTGGCGGGATACGAGAGGGCGTGAGAAGGGGAGCGAGGCCAGAAAAGAGAGCCAAAAGGGAGGGAAAGGCAGAGAAAGAGCCCGGGAAGAAGGAGGTGGCGGGCAGAGGAACCTAAGAAGAGCGATGTGTAGGTATTGGGAGCTCGGTGCTTTTCGGTTTTCTTCTCTCGGCGAGGGGAGGGGGTGCTCTGGCCTTTTTCTCTCCTCTGCCCTCCCCCCCCCCTCACTCGTAGGCATCTTCTATATTTTTCTTTTCGAAACACTAACTGGGGAGCACCAGGCATGTCTTTCTGAGGTAGCCTCACTGTCATTTTCCAATGGGGGGCGTGGTGGGAATGGGTGGGGGGCTCTGAGGCTGAGCCATCTGCCTGTCCCTGGGCTTGGGAGGGTGTGGGGACGCAGGGGACTTGGAGGGTGTGTTCCAAGAACAGCAAGAGCATTGCAGGGAATTCGTCACGTTCAGAACTTGTGAGGTGAGCCCCACTTGCTTGTGTGTGTGGGCGGGGGATGAGGCTGGCTTTAGCTAGTAGCGGTGGGGTGCGAGGACGTGGGGAGCCGTGTCTCCACCCTCCAGTTGGGGTGAGTGTCGACTGTGGGGTGAGTTGTGCAGCAAGTACGGCTGAGAGTTTGTGCGTGAGAGCGCGTGTGGTCCAGCCTCGAGGTGTGGCGGGGGTGGGGGGGAGGAGGCGCACAGTAGGGTGTCGAGGGAAAGTGCCCCTCACCCCACACTTCCCAGCTGCCCCCTCTCATCCCATTCACAGAACAGGGCTTTCAGGACCCTCCTGCTCTCCTCCTCCCGTCGCCATGGTTGCAAGAGGAGGTGGGGGGATAGCAGGAGGAGACAGTTGGAGCCAGCCCCTTGCCCTGCTGCTCCAGCTAACCCCCCACCTGCCCTTTCTCTCCTTTCCACAGGCTGGGCCCCATTCCTGCTGCTCTGGCGGGCTGGGGCCGGAAGATGGTGGCCAATGAGGAGGGGGAGTGGAGAGAACTTGAGCCAGGGCCTCCCCTCCCCCATTTCCTCCTCTGTTTCTACACCGGCTTCTGGCTTCTGGAAGGAGCTGGGGGATGGCTCCTAGGCCCAAGGTGGGGGAGGGGTCCTGCTGGCTGTTGAATTGCTGGTCTCCCCTCAGGAATGAGTTGGGCACGTGAGCTCCAAGGGACTCGGTGGTGTCCCAGCTGCATATCCCTTCACTCCCTAAGGAAAGATCTGGGAACTCCTTGATGAAGAATCTTCTTTGGCTACCGTAAAGCTTACTGGGTAGTCTTGTCTTTGTCCCTCTGCCCCATGTTGGTCTGGTCCTGTTCCCAACTGGCTTGCCCAACTCCAGGAGCAGAGAGGCCTGGCGACTGACCCAAGCTGGGCCTTGGTTTCTGTCCATTAGAACTGTGCAAACTGTGGGGCAGGACCCAGTGTTTGCTGATTACAAGAACAAACTGTCTGGGAAGGCGGGAAAGACACTCTTTTGCTTCCTGAGGGGGTGGAAGGAGGCCCGAGGGGGAAGCCCAGAGGAAAAGCTCCCAAATGGAATTCAGTCCTCCATTTTTCCTGCTTGTTGCAATGAGGTGGTGGGAGGGGGGTCTCCCTGAGGCTACTCCATCGTCTGAATGGATCTCCACAAGGAGGAGTCTTGCAGTCTCTGTCCCTTAGGTCAGAGCTGTAATTGGCTTCTGGTCAGTATGTTTAACTGGTGTGTGACTCTAGAGAGCTGCATGGCTTGGGTTCCAAGTGCACCCGGCTTTGAAATTTCATCAGTCTCTAAGGTCCTGAATGACATTAAGGGTGAGGACTGGGTTCACAGAAGTGAGTGTGAAGACTCCACAACTAAACTCAGGGTGGGTAGGCAGGAAACGTGGCTTCTAAACCAACTTGATGAGAGCTTATCCTTAACTGAATTCAAGAGCCATTTCGCTTAATATCATATCCATAGAGTACTTTGAAGACATCAGAAAGGAAATAGCGGGGTCTCAGTTGCTTGCACCTCCAGATCTGGGAGCTTCTTTCCCCCGCCTAAGTACTTGCAGTACCTCTCGTCTCCTGCCCGAGTATCTTCCATTACTCTGGTCCTGGAGGGTCACCTAAGATCATCACCTTGGGACCTCCAAGGTTTCTTTTATCAAAAATTAAGAGGTCAGCTTTAGGCCAGAGATGAGCAAAAGGCTCTGCCTGAAAGATTACAGGAAGGATGCAACCTCACCTATCACCACCTGGACTTTTTTTTTTTTTTTTTTTTTTAAGAACAGCTATTTCCTTTGAAAAGTGTTAAATGCTAGGAATCCCACAGGCTGTCTCACTTGGCTCTGCACCACCACCCCTCAAGTTAAAAGGCACCTTTGCTGGAAAGGACATGAGGACGAGAGGAAGGGACTGGGAGACAGGGTGAGGAGGCAGGCCGGCATGCCTTGGCTGCTGGCCGGAGCTCTTTTCACATTGTGCTACTGTCTAACGTGTACCGAGCAGTGCAATGTTAAAAGGGCATCGGCCTTGTAGTACTACCCATTGCCGGCAGCCTCCTCAGCATCACTGTGTTTTCTCCTGTCTGAGCACCAGTCCGCTACCCTGCTGGGAATTTGCATATGTGGAGCCCTCCCATTAGATGAGCAAGCTATTTGTCTAACTAAGGCCCCTAAGCTAACAGCTCTGTCCTAAGCCCCAACAGGAAGGCACCCATGTTTTCTGCAGACCTGTCCAGAGAGATTTGAACTGAGGGGGTGAATGGCTTTGATGCCACCTGCTGGTTATGTGAGGATATCATCTGAAGTCTTCAGCTTTTAAGAATAAAACCCTGAGGGGCAGGTCCTTAAATGAAGGTCTGGGTTTTCAGATGGATCTTGGGGTGGACTTTGTGAAGTATGGGAGAAATTTTGTGAGGCCTACAGAAGACCTCTGGGAATAAGGAGGTCCACAGGAAAGGAAAAGGGCTAACAGGAAAGGACAGATGCCTAGGCGAAGGACAGTATGCCTCCTGTGCTCTATTGCTCCTCCCTGCATCTTCCATGTAGGAAGGAGGTCTCTTCACTCACAGTTTCAATTTTCAGCATGACCCTCTCCTGACCACTCGCTTGATCGTGATGGTTCTTGAAGGCAGACCTGCCTGTTCACCCAAGATATGAGCAGTCCTAGTTAGGATCTTAAAAGATTCCTCTTTTAAGCGGTGCCCAGAGTCTTCTCATGATCCACAACCATGCCATTGACTTTTCTGTCTTTCACAGGGCTCTCCTCGAGCAGAGTTTTAAGCTTGCTCTGATGCAGGAAGTGGAGCCAAAAGATTGGAATTTAAGGAAAGAAGATACTGGTATCAATACAGTGGGTCAGACACTCCCTTGGCCCCAGAACTCAGGCTTCTGGATTGTTGGCCCTTCTTGTCGGCTGGTTCTCTATCCTGTCTACAGTTTCTCCATTCTGATGTTAACAGCATTTGAGATACTACAGAAGTCTATTACTTCAATCTAATAAAGTTATCTGAACTTCCCTGGGCATAGTGGTGCACACCTTTAATCCTGGTACTCAGGAAGGAGGTAAAACTGAGCTCAAGACTAGCATGATCTATAAAGGAAGTTTCAGGCAAGCCAGAGCTATCTAGTGAGATTCTACTTTCCTTCCTTAAGTTTTGGGGTTAGGATGGGGGTCAGTTGATAGAGTGCTTGCATAGCATGCAGAAAGTATTGAAATTGATCCCTAACACTGGCCAGAAACGGTACAGCATGCCTGTAATCCTGGCAATTGGAAAGTGGAGGTAGGAGGTTTAGAAATTTAAAGTCTTACAGCAAGTTAAAAGGCCAGCTAAGGCTACTTAAGACTGTTTAAGAATAACAGTAGTTTGTTCATGCTTTCCCAGTGTCCTTGAGAGGATGTCACAATCCTCTTTTACAGTTCTTCTTGTTTCTCCCATTTTAATCTCTCATGTCTCATCCTCTTGCACTTCTATTCCAGCCTCAGAAAAACACAGTTTCCTCAAATTAGCCCAGCTTGTGCCACATCACACAGTTCCTTTGAACTCTCCCCCTCAGCTTGCCCTTTTCCAGCCCATCTTTCCAAGATGGTCTCTTCTTCTGTGAAGCTATCCCTGACTCCTCAAATCTAGGAAGCTAGTCTGTACTAGAGCCTTATTATCTTCTGTTGGGATTAATTAGCTTTCTGGCCACTAGATTCAGAGCTCCAAAAAGTCTGGCCATGGCTGGCTTGCTTACCACGCATTCCTGGAGTTCAGAACAACGCCTGGTAAATAATCCATACCTATAAATATTTGCAATGCCCATGAATTGATCTCGAAATAAGAATGTAACTTATAACATGATTTTTTATCAAAAATATAGTCTTTTTCTATAGGAGCTGGGCCTCTCCAATTTCACATCAGTGCACCCCAACCGTGTTCCTTACATCACACTTTTGTGTTTGAACTTTGTCTCACTTTAGATCAACTGCCAGCAGCATCTTGGCCCATAGATTTCATTTTAGACTCAAGGGTATCCATAAATTAAGACATTTTAGGACCACCACCCCCCAAAAAATCATGGATACACAAGAAAACACTAAACTGTGGAGTAAGTTTACACTAGCTGCTCATCCTGAATCCGGTTAAAAGTAGTCTCACTGGGGACAGGTCCAGGGGACTGAAAACATTAGATCTTCCCTTTGGACAAGCTCATCAAAACCCATGCCTCTTGGTTCACCTGGATGCTTACCACTTGTGAAACAGGTGGAGCATCTTGCCACAGACAAAGCAACTGCTGCCTCCTACTGGCTTAAAAGGGGGTGGGGGTAGCCCTTGCTGGTGTGCTTGGGTGGGGGGGGAAACAGTACAAGGTCCATACCTAAGGAAGGAAAGCCAGGACAGCCACCTCACAGTTGCTTTTCCCCTTTTATTAAAAATAGACCCAAACACTTTATCATACAAAAGTTTCGTTCGCTGGTGGCAGTCACAGGAAAGACTGGTCCCTCAGCGCTGATGATCTGCCTCCTCCAGAGGACTGGGTCCCAGAGAGCAGTGGCTGAGCCTTGGGGCATGCCCATAAAGACTGCTCTCTGGCAACAGCCAGCTGGGGGTGGGGGCTGTTCTTGGAGCAGCTTTTCCCACCCCACCCAATGGCAAAGATTAGATACTTGAAAGTGCCTCTTTAGTGCCAAGGTAAACAGTGGAGTGAAATGGGAACCCCTGTAGCTGATCCCCAGGGTCTAGGGTTTCTGTTTTCCCTTCTATTGGCTCCATCCTGGTCCTTTTTTTTTTTTTTTTTTTTTTTTAAACCAAGAATGGGGGTGGATAAACTACCCTCAGACTCTGGGGCCCTGATATCTGAGACCAGACTTTCACTCCATCTTTGCTCTTCTGTGGTCTAGCCCCACCACCAATGTTTGTCCTGTTCATTCAAAAAAAAAAAAAAAGGCTGATCAACATTTGGTAATTCACAGTACTATCTGCCTGAGTTCATGCCCTGCCATCACTTGCTTTCCACTGCCGCAGTTAGCTCCTTCCCTGTTCTGTATTTCCCTGACTGCTACCCACTCCTGAGCCTTAACCACCCCTGGGGTATCCCAGGCTCCTGTTCCAAAGAACCTGGTACTGCTGTGACAGGGGAAGGGAGGAGGTGGTCACTTGGAACCAGGTTTCCCCAGGGATGGGCAGTACTCATGCTGGTGTGGACTGCTGAGCAGGGCCAGGGGGCTGGTTTGAGGAGGGTGGGGCATGCGGAGGAGGGTCCCAGAGTGCTGAGCCCCTCAGTCCCAGCCGTTGTCTTTCACCATGTGTGACATCTCAATGATGTACTTCCCTTCTTTGTATTTCTGGCTGGTCTCAAAAGCTTGTTCCTGGGGGTTTGGGGGGGAGGGAAGTAAAGTAGTGACCATGGGAAAGTGTCTCCCCTCTACCACCACCTAGGCCAACCCAATTCCAAGCTCCCTCTGTGGACTAGGTGAAGGCCTGGTGTGTGGACACTGGGTTTGGAGGGCCTCGGGGACTGTCTAGGAGTCTTCTAATACTTACATATTTCCACCCCAGTGTGGTCTTGCAGCTTTCACAGAAAATGTCAGCTACCGAGTGGAGTCCTGTGAGCAGGAGGCGCTGTTCAGCTGGCCCACAACCCACGTTGACCCTGTCTCAGGAAACAAGGACCCAGCACACAGTAGGGTTGTTCTGTCAGTCCAGTCCCCAACCAACCCGAAAGGATCTCTACCTGGGGAACCTGCCTTCAGCAGTCCACCCCATTAGAATTAGTGCTTGGGCCTTCCTTTACTCCACAAAAATAAACTGCGTTTCTTAACCCCTTTATGGAGGGGATAGTAGGACCAGGAGTACCAGGTCCATTTTTGCAAAGAGGAAAGCTGTTGAAACACAAGTATACACACACACACACACACACACACAAAGAAAGAAGTGGACTCACACGGAGTTAAACAGGTAGGCCCGGCCATGGCTTCCTTGGAAGGACTGTGGAAACAGGACAAACAGTGACTACTGGGTATCCCTTAGCCCCACTGCCTAAACCCCTGTTGGAGTGTCTGGAGACCTCAGGTGCTCTCATTGCCCCCTCTCTTGGCAAGCCTGGAGTAAAAGCCTGGGGGAGTGGCAGGCCCTCACTTCAGCATTACCTTGGAAATAAGCTCATCGTGTTTGGCCAAGTGTGCTCGACAGTGGACGCAACTGTATGTGCGGTGGCAGCGGGGCAGGTAGCTGCGGAAAGTCTTGGTGGGTAGACATGCAGGGGCCGGGCCAGGGTCACAGCTGGGCATGACGGGTTGGAGGACGATGCCCTGGCGGGCTGGAGGGGCTGGTGCGGTGCAGCCCCCACAGAGACGGTCGCAGGTAAAGCAGCGGAGCAGATTGGCTAGAGCCGTGTTTCAGGACGGTAGAAGTGTGGGGGGGCTGCCCTGCCAGGGCCCCCCCAGACGAGAACCAGATAGAAATGGAAATCACCTGGCAAGAGAAGAAGGTGCATCAGCGGAGGTAGGACCTCACAAGGAGCTGCTTTTGATTGGCTAGAGAAGACGGAGCTCAGCTCATCTGCACCGTCCCCATCACCACCAGCCCTCAGCCTCTCGTTGCACTTTCTGTCCCCTAGAGTCCCATTCTGTTCTGGCAGCGGTTCCAGGCGTCTTGTGCCATGGCCAGGGAGTTGGTACCTTTCTCTCTCCAGAGACAGTAGCAGCCTCTAGCATTTTCCATTGAGAGCAGCCTGCTGGCACAGACACTGCCTTGGGAGCCACATCACCTGCAGAGGCCCACCTTGTGTCCAGTTCTGTGAGGAACTGCACCCTAACATGAGATTGGAGCCTTTTAAAAGCCAGGTCTTCCTGGAAGTTGGATTTGCTTGTTTAGCTTTTTTTTTTTTTTTTTTTTCCGTCTCAAGGCCTCCATTTGCACTACAATCGGCCCATACTTTTGGAAGGAAGGAAAGAGGAACAGGCAGATGGGTACATGCACACACCCTGTTCCGTACTCCCCTGGGGTTAAGTCCTGTGCCCTGGAACTCCACAGAACTTGGTAGCTTTTTCAGTATTGCAAACCTTACCCTGACTGTTCCTGAGTCCTGCATCCTGGGATGATACAGCTCCTGGGCTAGAGGGAGCACTTGCTGTCTTCCTAGCTTCTGGTCCTCATTACTTACTTACCCTTGCCTTAGCTCTAAGTTAAAGACAGGCACCCAGTCCTAGAAGAATTATCTTTCCTCCAGCAAGTCTAACAGCGAGACCCATGGAAAGTAGGCAGCCCATCAGAGGCCAGACTCCTGGGCTGTGTGCTATAGAGAGCAACCTTAACAGGAGACGACAGAGTAAGGGGACACCTTGTTTTTAAAAGCTGAGTTTTGGGGCACAAGGCAAAAAATACTTCTCCTCCTAGGAGCTAGAGCAAACACCAGTGACGGGACAGCAGCAAATGAAATAATTGCAGGGATCTGATTAAGAACCCTGAGACGCTGGGATCTGCTCACACTCACTGGCTGAGGGTACTGTGCGGGCAGAGGATAAGCGGGGAGGTAGCTTCTGTTAACTCCGATAAGCAGGTGATGTCCCTCCGCCTCTCTAGTGGAGTATCCTGCAGCTGTAGGTAGGGTAGCCTGTGTCTCCTTCAGAGATGCCCGCTAAGTGCTCTCATGATGCTAGACCACCAACCAGAGGAGGTAATACAGCTTCAGTTGCCAAGATAAACAGGCTGTTCTCCTGTCCTCCATGGTGGCCATAAGCACCCGATTCTTCTATTGTCTCCAAGGGCTGTCATGCAGTCTCCGAAAATCCCCTGAGTGAGACCATCTTTAGTTTCTGGTCCTCTACTGTTGTCCGAGACCCAGGAAGACACCTTGGGCTGAATTCAGGGTGACATTGTACTCTGGCCCTCCTTGCTACAGTTCAGCATCACTTCCTTGATCTTCCTTCAAGTTTGCCTTCAGTTCCCCTTAAGGAGCCACCTTGAAACACCTACTTCAAGGGACTAGGAGATGCCAGGTTTGCCCCCTCCCGCTATTTTCTTCCCCAGCCCTGTCCTTCCGTCACTGTCACGCCTCCCTCCCTGTCCCCTGCTTCTCTGTCCAGCAGGGGAGAAGCTGCAAAGGACAAAAAAAAAAAAAAAAAAAAAAAAAAAGGAGAGTTGGGGTCATTTCTTCTCCCATCTCTGCCATCTCTCGTCATGGGGTGGAGCAAACCAGGCAAATTACTGGGGTCAGAAAACAAAACAAAAACAAAGGTGAGTGCTGGGAAGAGGACAAGTCCCTGAAGCTGAGATGAGGCTGGGCTGGGGTGGGGGGGAGCAGAAGGGCTTGCGCCTGGGAAGACTGGCAACTGAGAGCCGAAGTGACAAGGCAGAGACAGGTGGAACCAGGTGCGAATCCAGTGCCTCTCAGGGAATAAAAAAGGGGAGGGGGACTTGTGCTCACAATGTATGTATTCAATTGCTTTGGGGTTTCGCCTCCCCCTGGGCCAGGCATTTTCAGTATGGTATGGTCCGAATAATTAGCAGAGCAGCCAGCTCCCAGGGCGGGCTTTGGGGGTCTGCACTAGCAGCAAAAACAATAAACAGTGATATCTGATGCTGCAACCAAAGTTGCCGGGAATAAGTGCGAGAGAATCGTCAGAGCTTGGGGAAGGATGGAGGAGCTGAGAGAGAGAGGAGCGGAGGCAGCGGGGAGGGGGAAGGGAGGACAAAGGGTGGATGAATAATGCTTTTGCAAAGGAGAGAAAGCAACACGCAGCAGGAAGAGGTAATTTGCGAAGGGGAAAAATTGATTTGGAGAAGGGCTGCCCCCTCACCTTGAGGTCTGCTCCAGAGATCTCCGTCTATCTCTCTCAATCTCTGTTCACTCTTCTCTCTTCTCTGTTGGCTCCTTCAATTGGGAAGGGGATGGGGTTGGGGGAGGGTAGTTGGGGGGAGCTGAGGTCTGGGACTGCAGGCTGGACAGCTGCTGGGGGCCAGAGGTTGCCTCTTGCTCTGTACCTCGGTCTGTGGGTAAATGTGGCTGTGTGTTGTGGAACTGCATCATAACACTGTGAGTCATCCAACCCCCCACCCCCCTCACCTCCCACGTCAGAGCAGGGCTGGGAGACACAGGAGGCGGGTTGGGAGGGAGGGAGGGGGCAGGCATCAAGGGACCAGGCTAGAGGAGTGATGTTAGGGAGTGGGGGCAGAGGGATGGCTGGCTTAGGGGTGTGGATGTAGGTGGTAAGGGAAAGGAGAAATAGGTTGTTAAGAAACAAGGCTGTGTGGCCAAGGAAACAGAAGCCGAGGAAGGGCAGGGATGGAGTGAGGGTGGCAGGGAGGGAGCAAGGATAGAGAAGTGAGAGGTGGATCTAGAGAGAGCCAGGAAGTACACGAGCACTCAACATGATACATTTCCACTTCAACCCTGACATCAGTTCTGATGCAGGGTAAAGAAGGATATATTAATTGTCATGGATGACAAACCAGGCATTCAAATGTGTTCAGCACTGAGTAGTTGGAAGCTTTAATGTCTCTGTTTAATGGCCCCAAAAAAGCCATAGGTCAAATATGATATCTTAAACCCATGAGCCTCTTATCAGCTTTCCAAACGGTTTGTGCTGCGAATGGAGACGCCTATGTGACATGAATTGCTTAACAGAGCTGTAAACTTTCAGAGGCACATTCTCAGGGAAACTTCACTCTGCATCCCAAGATTGCAGCGTCCAGTGCAAAGCCCAGCATGCTGAAGATATTTGCAAAATAGTAGTTTGCTTTCATCCTCAGACAAGGGCTGAGTGTCTGGCTTTGATATCCAAGACACCGGAGTTGAAATCTTAGCTCTGCCAATTATTCACCAGGAGCCCTAACCAAGTGACTAATCCTGCGCCATACAGTTCCTCTTCTGACCAGTGAAACTAATACTGTTTACCTCATGGAGAAGTGACTGACTGCCTGAGATAGTGCCTGGCATATGATAGGCACTAAGTAAAGAGTAATGAAATTTTATTTTGTTTTCCCTCCTTTTTTTTTTTTCCTTGTGGATTTTTTCCTTTTTTTTTTATTGGGTATTTTCTTTATTTACATTTCTGTTCCCTCCTTTTTTATTAGCCTTTTAAGTTAGCATTCTAAATTGAGTTTTGTTATGGGTTAGTGTTATTATTTATTTATTTATTTTGGTTTTTCGAGACAGGGTTTCTCTGTGTAGCCTTGGCTGTCCTGGAACTCACTTTGTAGACCAGGCTGGCCTCGAACTCAAAAATCTGCCTGCCTCTGCCTCACAAGTGCTGGGATTAAAGGCGTGCGCCACCACCGCCTGGCTTGCTTTTTTTTTTTTTAATTTAAGATTTATTTATTTATTGTATGTGAGTATACTGTAGCTGTCTTCAGACACACCAGAAGAGGGCATCAGATCCCATTACAGATGGTTGTGAGCCACCATGTGGCTGCTGGGAATTGAACTCAGGAATTGAATGGAAGAACAGTCAGTGCTCTTAACCACTGAATCATCTCTCCAGCCCCTGTGTTAGTGTTATTTCAAAATAGCATGGGGCACTGAGGTGGGGCAGGTCTGCAAATTCCAGGCCAGCCTGTGAATCCTGTTAAGATAAGGAATGAATAAAAAGAAACTTTCGAACCAATACAGATGGAAACCATATTCTCGAAGTATGACTTTTAAGCTCAGAGAGTATTTTCTATTATATTTTTGGTATTTCTTTCTTTCTTTCTTTTTTTTTTTTTTGTTTTTTTTTTTTTTTTTTTCGAGACAGGGTTTCTCTGTACAGTCCTGGCTGTCCTGGAACTCACTCTGTAGACCAGGCTGGCCTCGAACTCAGAAATCCACCTGCCTCTGCCTCCCAAGTGCTGGGATTAAAGGCTTGTGCCACCACTGCCCGGCCATATTTTTGATATTTCAAGAGACATGATGTCAAATGTTTGTCATATAGAGGGATTACATTTTCTCTTGTTTTTTTTTTTTTAAATCAGCTTCCAGGTAAAATTCATCTGATCTAGAACACTTTCAACTCCTTTTTATTTCATAGGCTAACTTTCAGAAAATGAAAACTGTGAAACACAGACTTCTGGAGAGTAGTTTTCCCATCTATTTCTCTTCTCACATGTGAGGGGTGAAGATTAAGGCAGGGAAAACAGGGAAAGAGAGAGATTGTTAGTCCAGTAAGAAGAAAAGGGAATTCTGAATATTCAATCAGGATCAAGTCTGGAGTTTAGGTAAACTCTGAAGACACAGTGCGTGTATTATGAGGGTTAGTACTAGAAGCCTGAAAATGAGAAGAGCTGACTAAAGAAAGAAGGAATCTGGCATGGTGGTTACCATCATTCAAGAAGCTGAAGTGAGAGGCCAGCCTGAATTACACAGAGAGTTGCAGGTCAGTCTGGGCTACAGTGTGTGAGACTCTGCCTAAAACAGGCAAGCTGGTCATGATGGTGTATGTTTGTGATCCCAGCACTGTAGAAACAGACACGGGAGGATCCAGAGTTCAAGGTTCTCAAAACACAAAAGCCAGAGGGAAAGATGGAGCGGGGAGGGGGACTTTCATCTTGGTAACAGATAAAAATAGTAATACTGGAGTTGTGACGATGGCTCAGCAGGTAAATACACTGCTTGCCAAAAGCCTGACTGAAAACTCCAAAGCGTTGTCCTCTGGCCTCTACATTGTGGCACATTGCTACCCCCACATTATCATCATGACACACAACATGATGAGCCAAACAAAGGAAAAAGAAAGGAAGTATACGAGAAGGATGACTTTGAGGATCCAGGCTTGAGGAAAACAGAGAATGGCCCCTAGGCTGTAGAATTAAAGCTGGAAGCAAGAAGGGTATTCATAAATTTAAATCAACAAAGGAACAAAAATATCAAAGATTTAGCTGCAGAGGAGAAGGACCAGGACACAGGTCAGAATGATGAGGTGTCCTATGGGGGCTGGGAGACCTGGTGAGACTGGAAATGAAGAGAGTGTGGCAACAGGCACACACACAGATGGCTTGTATGCTGTCCTTTTTCTGTATTTAAGAAGCGAAGGGAAAAGCAGTCTCAAAGGGAGGAGAGGGCTCTTCCTGAATTCAGCTTGAGATGGCTATAGAATATCTGAAGAAAGATGACTTTCAGGCATCTAGGAGACATTGAGAGTGGAAGCAAAGAACCAGACTGGGAAGAATGAGTTCTGAAGAAAGAAGGTGAGACCACAAGCTTCCTAACGGAAGTCTAGAGCTAAAATTCTGAAGAATGAAATAGGATCAGCCTATGCTGAATAGTTCATTGAAAAGCTAATGTCTGCATGGTGAATGAATGGCATAACTAAATCACATCTCCAAAGAAAACTGTGAGAAGTGACGATTTACCTGTCTGAAAACTGAGTGCTAGGTAAGACCAGGGAGAGAAAGGTAGACCAGAAAGCTACCCTAATCTCTCAGTTCAAATTCATCGGGTGGGCTAGGATGAGGAAAGTATTCACCTGCTTTAAAAACCAAACAGGGGACTGGAAAGATGGCTTAGTAATTGTGGCTCACAGTTATTGGTAACACCAGTTCCAGGAAATCTGACCTCTTCTGCTTATCTAGAAGGGCATCGAGCATGCACACACATAGATGTGGACAAAACGCTTATACACATAAAAATATATGAGGCAGTTGTGGTTCACGCCTTTAGGTCCAACATTCAAGAGGCAAAGGCAGATGGATCTCTGAGTTCAAGGCCAACCTGGTGTGTGGAATGAGTTCTAGGAAAGCCGGGGCTACACAGAGAAACCCTTTCTTGAAAAACTGAACAGCAACAACAAATAACAAAACCACAAACAGTATGGGTTGGGTGGAGTGGCTGGAGAGTTGGCTCATGGGTTAAGGGCACTTGTTGCTCCTGCAGAGGTCCTGGATTTGATTCCCAGCACCTACATGGCTGCTCATCATCATCCAATCTCTGAAGGTGTCAAGTATGAGTGTGGTCCACATATGTACACAAAGGGAAAACACTCATACACATAAAATACACCTTAAAAAAGAAATTCAGGGGCTGGAGAGATGGCTCCGCAGTTAAGAGCACTGACTGTTCTTCCATTCAATTCCTGAGTTCAAATCCCAGCAACCACATGGTGGCTCACAACCATCTGTAATGGGATCCGATGCCCTCTTCTGGTGTGTCTGAAGACAGCTACAGTGTACTCACATACATAAAATAAATAAATCTTAAAAAAAAAAAAAAAAAAAAAAAAAGAAGAAGAAGAGCTTGGCAGTGGTGGCACACGCCTTTAATTCCAGCACTTGGGAGGCAGAGGTAGGTGGATTTCTGAGTTCAAGGCCAGCCTGGTCTACAGAGTGAGTTCCAGGACAGCCAGGGCTACACAGAGAAACCCTGTCTCGAAAATAAAAAAAACCAAAACAAAACAAAACCAACCAACCAAACCAACAAAAACTCCGAACACCTGTAAAATGGGGGTTACAGTTGTAACTATTGCACAGGGTTGTACTTGGAATTAAATTAATGTATATCCATACAGCCATGGAGCAACACTAAACAGCTAACACTTGATTTAAGTGTCTTAGTGATGTTTCTCTCGTTGCTATAATCAAATGCTTGACAAAAAGCAACTGAAAGGAGGTTTTATTTTGCTGAATGGTTCAGGAGGCAGAGTCAATCAACACAGGGAAGGCATGGCAGTGGCAAGGGCTTGCAGCTATGGTGGAAGACCTGCTTACATCTGATCAGATCAGGAAGTAGACGGTGGAATGTAGGTTCTTAAGTGGCTTTTTCCTTTTCCTCTTCTGATTTAGTCCAGGACCCCAGGCTGTGGAATGGAGCTGTCCACACTCAGGGAGAATCTTCCTCTTCAGTTACGTTTTTTTTCTGAAATATTTTCAGAGACATACCCAAAGTTGCACCACCCTTGGTGTCCAAGGTGTTTAACGGATTCAGTTAAGTTGGCAAAAGGAATGAACCATCAAAAAGGTCTACCTTTAAGCCTTTACATCTTTAATGCCTTTAAATCCAGTACTCTGGGGGCAGAGGCAAATGGATCTCTGTCTGAGGCCAGTCTGGTCAATGTAGTGAGTTCTAGGACAGCCAGGACAGTGAGACACTGTCTCAAAACAGCAGCAGCAGCAACAACAAAAGTCTACCTCTACTAATAACTGAGTGTTTGGGCAAATGCCTCTGATTATCCTAGTTTTCTCCTCAAATGAAATTGGAGCTACTATACCTACCAGGGTATTGTGACATAGACACCTGAAACTACTTTGAAAAATGTAAAGCACTGTATAAACAGATATTATAGTCTCTCCAGTCTATAATAAAAACTTAAGGCTAACATCAGATACTTTCTATATTATAGGCATTGTGCTTAGCACATTATGTCTCATCTGATCTTCAAAACAATTTTAGGAGGTTGAATACTGTTATTATTCCCATTTTATAGCCGAGAGATGTCTCAGGGAAAAGAAGCCTGTGATTTATCCAAAGTCAGGCAGTGAACTAATACAAGATTCCAGAGGCCATACTCATGAAAAGTTGATTATAGACATGGAACCAGTTAGCAGTGGTGTAAATGATTGACTTTGTATAACTGTCAGATGTGCGTAGGGAAACAGTTTAGAATCTGGCAGAAGTTGTTGGATAATGACTGATTCATAAGATAAACAAAAGAAATCATTGAGCTTTTATTCTACATTTACTAAAAAAAAGAAAAAAATCAGCCTGGTTGATGGCTCAAGTCTGTAAATTCCAGCATTCAGGAGATCAGTGGCAGGAGAATCACATGGAGTGCCAGGTTAGCACTTCTAAGCATACACACAAACAAAGAGAGAGGGAGTGAGGGGGAGAGGGAGAGAGGGGGAGGGAGAGAATTACACTTAGTTTCTTCTATTTGCCAGTTCCGCATAGCCTCAAAGGCGGACTGCTTGACCTGGTGTGTGTGTGTGTTTCTGCCACTTTCCCTCCTGGTGTGTGTGTGTGTGTTTCTGCCACTTTCCCTCCGTCTGGCTGCGTTTTGCTAACGTCCCCACTTTTTGGTTTGTAGTTTAGTCGAGCAGAGCTCTGATCTAGACAGTGATGCCTCTCTCTTCTGGTCGCCCTTAGCTTTCCTGGACAGCAGATAGGGAGAGACCATGTAACCACCTCCTGCGCGTGGGCGAACCTGCAAAGTCTCCTCCCCGGCTCCTGCAGTCTTCCGGTACAAAGTAACAGCGTTGCCCCGCCCACCTCCGCGCGTCACGGAACAATCCTTGAACTATCATTCCCAGAGGGCCAAGCGGTGGCGCGCGCTCACTCACTCCAAACTACACATCCCAAGATGCATCACGTGACCGCGTCTCCTACTACCGCGCAAGAGCGGAACCGCCTTTGCTTTCCGGCTAGTATTTAGTCGAGCGTTGTTCTTGGTTGTGCCGAGTGCTGAGTTTTTTGCTACGCTGGTTTGGAGCCTGTGGCTGTACAGGTAAGACTTAAGGACCCCGATTACTTCTGAGAGGCCCCGGCAGATTTTGGTGTCGGAGTTAACTGCGACAAATACTGGACCCAGAAGTGTGGTTCAGAATCTGAAATAGTAATCTACATTTCTTTGGCAGTTTCTAATTTACAATGTTTTGTTTTTCCAGCTGTGGTCCTTGTTATCCCCGGCACGTGTAAATGCCCACCGTGTAGTAGTTGGGGAGTTGGTTCAGGTATTAAGTGGTTGGATTATTGTAACTACTAGTAGTTTCAGAGCTGGACATGCAACTGTTTTCTGAGTCCGAACCCAGTGTCCTGTTCAGTGTATACGATTCAGAGGCTTGCTTTTTGTTGCCTAAGAGAGATGGAGAATGGGCATGTATTACTTTCTTTTCCAATAGAGTGATGGAGGAAAGACTGCAATTCAAATCTCCTGTTAGTTACATCTGTAGGTAGTTTTCTTTTTATGTCGTAGTCATTATTTACTCTGTTTTTTGTTGAGGTGCACTACTATTCTACCTACTAGAGGCAGAGGAGCAAACAAAAATACCTCTACCTTCTGGTTGTGGGGAGACCGGCTGTAAACAGTGAGTCTGGAGGCAATAAGAACTATGCAGAAAAAGATAAAGGGACTAAACCATTGGAAGATTTTGAATAGTAGCCTGATGTGGTGATTTGATCAAATGTTTAATTTGGGTTCTAGGCCCGGCAGCTTTACCGAAAAGATGAGCGAAGAATCCAATGATGACAAGAAGCCAACTACTAAGTTTGAACTAGAGCGAGAAACAGAGCTTCGATTTGAGGTGGAGGCATCTCAGTCAGTTCAGTTGGAGTTGTTGGCTGGCATGGCGGAGATCTTTGGCACAGAGCTGACCAGAAACAAGAAATTCACCTTTGATGCTGGTGCCAAGGTGGCTGTTTTCACTTGGCATGGCTGTTCCCTGCAGTTGAGTGGCCGGACCGAGGTGGCTTATGTCTCTAAGGATACCCCTATGTTGCTTTACCTCAACACTCATACAGCCTTGGAGCAGATGCGGAGGCAGGCAGAAAAGGAAGAAGAGAGAGGTCCCCGAGTGATGGTAGTGGGTCCTACTGATGTGGGCAAGTCCACGGTGTGTCGACTGCTACTCAACTATGCGGTGCGTTTGGGCCGCCGTCCTACGTACGTGGAGTTGGATGTAGGCCAGGGCTCTGTGTCCATCCCTGGTACCATGGGGGCCCTGTACATTGAGCGTCCAGCAGATGTGGAAGAAGGCTTCTCCATCCAGGCCCCTCTTGTGTATCATTTTGGCTCCACCACACCAGGCACCAACATCAAGCTTATAATAAGGTCAGAACTGGAGCTAAGAGGTGGGTGGAGGGAAGGAGGGTAGGGAGTAGGGAACTTTGTTACTAAAAACTGCACAGTTTTCCCTCTGAATGTAATTGCCTTTTTTATTTTCATTTTCTGGTGTGGTATTACTGCCAACTGATTTCATAAGAGATCATTTTAACCAGCTTTAGACTGCTAAGCATTTTGTGGCACTATTCGTAGTAATTCATTATTAACAGGTAAAACAGGAAGCAGAGGGCTTGGAGACATGGCTCAGCAGTTAAAAAAGTCTATCATACACCTTTAATTTCAGCAGAGTCAGAGGCAGGCAGATCTCTGAGTTTGTGGCCAGCCCAGTCTCCATAGTGAGTTCCAGGAGATAGTGAAACCCTGTTGCAAACCAAACCAAACAAAACCCAAACAGAAACAGTACTACTGTCGAGGGTCAGAGTTCGATTCCCAACACCCATGTCATGCTATTCCCAGTTGCCTGTCACTCCAGCTCTAGGAGGATCTGATGCCTCAGGCCTCTGTGTGTGTCTGCACTCATGTGCGCAGGCATACATACAGATACATAAAAAAAAATGAAAAAATTTAAAATGGAAGCTGAAGTAACAAAGTTAAATCCATGTTATGGGGTTAAACCACAGTCATTAAAAACATCAGTATTGGTGTTAATATATCAGTGAGTGTTGTAGCTGATCCCTATCATCCTAGTACTTGGGAGGCTACCATAGGACTTTCAGGAGTTTGAAGCCAGGCTAGAGTTTTGTACTAAAACTCTGTCTCAGAAAAGTAAAAAATGAATACTGGGGAGCAGGGGCTAAGGTTGTAGCTCAATTAATTGCCAAGTACATTTCAAGGCTTGTGGTTGGATTCCCAGCCTGTACAGTTTTTGGATGGTACGTATTACTCAAAGAGGAACTTAGATGGATTTAGGAGCTGGAGAGATGGCTCAGTGGTTAAGAGCATTGGCTCCCCTTCCAGAAGGCCTGGGTTTAAGTCCTAGCACCCACATGGCAGTTCATGACTAACTCTAACTCAAGCTCCACTGGTATCTGACTTCCTCACACAGACATACATGATGGCAAAACACCAATCAATGCACATGAAATAAAAATTAATAAATCACTAAGGAAAATAGACACAGATTTATATTTTGTTCTTTTGATTCTTCTCCAGATTACATCACGTTTAGCAGATGTGTTCAACCAAAGGTGTGAAGTGAATAGAAGGGCGTCCGTGAGTGGCTGTGTCATCAACACCTGTGGCTGGGTCAAGGGTTATGGTTACCAGGCCCTGGTGCACGCAGCTTCAGCCTTTGAGGTGGATGTGGTTGTGGTTCTAGATCAAGAACGACTGTACAATGAATTAAAAAGGGACCTGCCTCATTTTGTTCGAACTGTGTTGCTCCCAAAATCAGGGGGTGTGGTAGAACGCTCCAAGGACTTCCGGCGGGAATGTAGGGATGAACGTATCCGTGAGTATTTCTATGGATTCCGAGGCTGTTTCTATCCCCATGCCTTCAATGTCAAATTTTCTGATGTGAAAATCTACAAAGTTGGGGCACCCACCATCCCAGACTCCTGTTTACCTCTGGGCATGTCTCAGGAAGACAATCAGCTCAAGTTAGTACCTGTCACCCCTGGTAGAGATATGGTGCATCATCTCCTGAGTGTCAGCACAGCTGAAGGCACAGAAGAGAACCTTTCTGAGACGAGTGTGGCTGGATTCATTGTTGTGACCAGTGTGGATGTGGAACACCAGGTGTTTACTGTCCTGTCTCCAGCCCCCCGCCCACTGCCTAAGAACTTTCTTCTCATCATGGATATCCGGTTTATGGATCTCAAGTAGTAATTAGCAAGAAGCCTCACTTTCTGGGCCATAGAGTTCTGGCCATCACCGAAGGCAGATGGAATGAGCTATGGCAATCTCATTAAGGCAGCTGACAAGGCCCAACTAGCAGAAAGTATATTCTCTACCTCTTGAAACAGTGGTAGTAGCCAGACCCCTGGCTATTATTTGGTTCATTTACTCTGAACCAAAAGGAAACAACTCAAAAAGAAAATCTGAATTTTTTTTTAATATCGCCCAAGGTATCATTTTAAAGATTCCAAGACTAGAAAATTCCATGTCTTCCACTGTGTTACCATGTGGGTTTCTTGTATCTCTGTGTAGTATTTGTTATGTTATTTAACCAGGATGAAAGTGAGAAAGAGTTTAAATTTGAAAACAATTATTTTAATAAATATTATTGTCATAGAAGTTGGTGTGATTCTTTTTTAATTTTACTTCTCATCCCTAAGCATTATAGAAACTACAGGAATGATTTGTTGCTAAAATGCTGTGAGGAAGGGAAAACTAAGAACTCCCTTGTGAGCCATCTAGGTTTTTATGATGGTCTTCTCTTGCTGGTAAACCTGTTTCCATTGCCCGGTGTATTTGAAGATAAGAGGCTAGAGATAATTGGGTATGCTTTCATATCTAATTTCCTTGAGGTGCCCATTACCTTTTTTTTAAGTTTATTTTGTCTGCACATATGTCTGAATGCGAGAAGAGAGCATCAGGGCATCAGATCCCAAGGTGGTTGTGAACCACCATGTGGTTGCTGAGAATTAAACTTAGGACCTTTGGAAGAGCAGTCAGTGTTCTTAACTGCTGAGCCATTCTCCAGCTCCTGTTCATTACCTTTTTTTATTTTTTTTTTTTTGACGGTTCTACTGTTGCTTCCTACTATTGAACAGTGTTCAATGGTGCCAAGTGGATAGCTCCCACACGCCTCCATTAAATGTGACCCAAAGTAATGTAGTAGGTTTTTGGGCATTAGGTGTTTCTTGTCTGAACTAAAGTAAATACAATAAATTAACCTTTTCTTCATCCCACAACTCTCATACTCATCAGAAACTTCTTTCAGTGTGAAACAACATTTTACGAAGCTTGCAGCAAAAGAATAAAAAAAGCAAGTAGTATACAGAAGCTTAAATTTGGGGATATGGGGCAGTCAGGGATGGTACTTTCTGAGTATGTATCAGAAAGACCCTGGAAAAATTAAGCAGTAAAAACTTTCAGATAGAGCAAACTCAAAATTCTAGAAAGGAAAACTTTGAGTTTAGTGAAGGAAAAAGCATGGTAGTTGGGTGTAATGAACCAAACAAAAGTAACAGGCTGCAAAGAGCTGGGAAGATCAGATAAAGCATGTTTCATAAATTGGAGTCAAGTCGATTCTGTCCACAGCAATGGGAGAGATCATAGGACCAACTGGTCATGAAGCAGAGGAATGGCAGAATGCATTTTACATGTGACAGATTTCCTTCTGGCATTTTCTTTTTTTTTTTTTTTGGTTTTTTTTTTTCGAGACAGGGTTTCTCTGTATAGCCCTGGCTGTCCTGGAACTCACTTGGTAGACCAGGCTGGCCTCGAACTCAGAAATCCGCCTGCCTCTGCCTCCCAAGTGCTGGGATTAAAGGCGTGCGCCACCACTGCCGCCAGGCAGAGAGTGGCTGTCCTGGAATTTGATCTGTATGTAGATCTGCTTGCTTCTGCCTCTCAAGTGCTGGGATTAAAGGTGTGTGCTGCCACAACACTAGGCCTTTTTTTTCAAACAATTGTTCTTGACTGCTGAGCCATCTCTCTCGTGAGAAAGGGTATGTGCACGGGTTTTGTTTTGTTTAGATTTTACTTATTTTATTTAAGTACATTGTAGTTGTCTTTAGACACACCAGAAGAGGGCATCAGATCCCATTATAAATGGTTGTGAGCTATCATGTGGCTGGGAATTGAACTCAGGACCTCTGGAAGAACAGTCAGTGCTCCTAACCACTGAGCCATCTCTCCAGCCCATGCGCACAGTTTTGAGACAGGGTTTACACTCAAACTCAGTACACAGCTAGCAGTCTTTCTCCCTCTACCACACAAGTGTTGAGATTACTACATGTGCCATCATACCTGGCTCATATAAACAAATGTTTTAAAGGTTTTTTATAACATCTTTTTAAAGATTTAGTTTCGCTTATTTTATGTACATTGGTGTTTTGCCTGCATGCATGTCTATGTATGGGTGTTGGATCCCCTGGAACTGGAGTTGCAGACAGTTGTGAACTGTCATATGGGTTCTGGGAATTGAACCTGGGTCCTCTAGAAGGGCAGCCAGTGCTTTTAACTGTGCAACCATCTCTTCAGCCCCTAAAATTTTTGTTACCATATTTTTTTTTTTTGTGGTTATCTATGTGCATGATGTATATGTGGAATGCTTGCCACAGCACATGCGTGGAGGTTAGAGGACAACCTATTGGAGTGGTGTCAGTCCACCTTTATGTGGGTTTGGGGATGGAATTTAGGTCACCAGGCTTATAGATCGAATCAACTTTGTTTACCCACCAACTTGAGCTATCTCACCATTATTATTCATACATATGTGTGTGTGTAATTGGTTTTTTGGGTTTTCTTTTGACAGATCACTGTAACTCCAGCTGGTCTCCAATTTGAGACTCTCCTACCTTAGCCTTCCTAAGTGTTGAGATTGCAGGTGCCCAGGTGCAGGGAAACTACAGGAGGGAGTAAGAGACTAGCAAGTGAGTTTGGGTATTGTTGAAGTCTGAGTCATTACTCATCCAACTGGAAGTACAGCATAGACAGCATCTGGAGCCTTAGAACAGGTTCAGGTTGAAAGTTCCTGACAACCACTAATCTTTAAATATAGAAAGGTTTTAAGCAGTGTAATTTAGTAATTTAGGTACCGTGAAAGTGGAAACAAGGAAACAGGATGGAATTAAAAGACCAAATGGGTTTGGGATGCAATGGTACAGGCCTAAGACATTAGATCCCATTTTTAGTAGTGCATAAGACAGAACAAAAGAAAACAGCAGGGTGGGCGGTGGGGGCAGAATGTGAAGCATATTGGGACTAACAAAGAAGACTTCACTATGACTCCCAAAGCATTAGTATCGTTATCAAAACTTTGAAAAGTGTAGGGTTGGAATGGCGGGAAGAGAAGCCCCACTGAAATAGATTGTAGAGGTATTATAAACTGAGAAGGTAAGGTGCAGATTTTTCTTTCAAGAAGCTTTTGTTAAGAAACAGTGTGGAGGGAAACCCTGTCTGAAAAACCAAAAAAAAAAAAAAAAAAAAAAAAAAAGAAACAGTGTGGAGGGCTGGCAAGATGGCTTAGCAGGTAAAGTCACCAGTTGCCAAACCTGACAGTCTGGAGAAAACTCATTCCCATAGTTGTCCTCTGACCTCTATGCATGTTCTGTGATATGTGTGTGTGCCACTATTACCTCACAAAATTAAAACAAACAAACAAAAATCTACCTAGGGGGAAAATGTGGTTAAGGGATAGGATCTGAAGAACAAAGGGGAAGACTGTCTTTTAGCAGACTCTTATATTTGGCAGGTTGTGCCAAGGATTCAGGTCTTACAAGTCCTAAGCCAAAACTCCGTCATTGAGCGTCATCTCCAGCTCCAAAGAGGCATTTCATGAGGACAGGGAGTAAAGATAGTATTTTAATGTGAAGAGGTTAAAATAATGCATTTATTGTTACACTGTTGAAAGAAGGTATTCTTTTTGCTAAGTTGAACTGTGACACTGGTTTGCAATTTACAAGCATTGGAAAATTCAAGGGAAGAGGATATGAAAAAGCATAGTGACACTAGAGAAAAAGCGTCACGTATTATCTGATATACTTGTCAAAGTAATTTTTTTTTTTTTTTCTTTTTTTTGTTTGTTTTCGAGACAGGGTTTCTCTGTGTAGCCCTGGCTGTCCTGGAACTCACTTGGTAGACCAGGCTGGCCTCGAACTCAGAAATCCGCCTGCCTCTGCCTCCCAAGTGCTGGGATTAAAGGCGTGCGCCACCACCGCCCGGCCTTTGTCAAAGTAATTTATTTCAAGTATGATGATCTGGATAATAGATTGTTTTAGTCTTCATTTTATTCTGGACTATTTTTCAGAAGTTTTTTTGAGTTACATCCTATTAAACATTCCTAAGAAAAGAAAATGGAATCCTTGTTATGCCTTGGTGTAGCTGGTCTTGCTCCTTTGTGGGTTCTTTTCCCACCCTTTATCCCCCAGTTTCACCTCCTATTATTAGATAGGATAGAAAAAAGAAAGGAGAGAAAGATCCTGAGTCTTTTTCTTTTGTTTCTTCTTTGAACACTACTACTAACAAACCACAAGCAACCCCTCTGAATGACCAACAACCACCAATATCAGGGTCCTAGCATTTATATACCCTTTGAAAAGTTCCCAGAATTCCAAACATCACACAAATCACAGAAACTGTATGGAGCTGGCAAAACCAGGCCTCTGCTAATGCCGCATGCAAAAGCTGCTGAGAAGTCAGAAGCAGCCCTATATTCCTATACCTGGAATTAAAACAAAAACACATTCTTATACTTTTGTGTTTTTTAAAGAAACCAAAATCCCAAAATTGTCATTACATCTTGGGACAGTGATTATGCTTCTGCTAGTGCTCATCCAGCTAAAATTAGGTTTGACAATCCAGTAGTCTAATGTCCCTAGTGACCCTGAGGTATTCAGTACCTCTGGTTGGATCATGGGATGCTTTTTCCATTTAGTATACTCTGGCCAAGAGTCATGACTCACACAGGTTCTTAGTAGAAAAATTGGGCTGGCAGGATGGGTCAGTGGGTGAAAGGACCTGCTGGGCGTGACTGACAACTTGAGCTTCATATCTCTAAGCCAAGAAAGAACCAACACCTGAAAGTTGCCTAACTTCTGTCCGCCTTTCCCTTCCATCTTTCTCTCTCACTCTCAACACACGCTAATAGTTTTCCTATTTAAAAAGGTAGGAAAATAAGAATGCTTAACTTGTGAAGTAGAGAAAATAAAGCTTTAAAATCTTAGAGAAATAAATGAAAGTTGACTCATCTTAAGGAAACATTATTTTATAGGCAGAATATAGGGTAAAAGTACCTCCAACTAATACCTTAAAATTATTCATATAGCTGAAGATTTTTTTAAAACCCTCTCCTTAGACTGCTCTATTGGCCAGTGGAGCCATAGCCCAGGCATACATCACTCAGCATTCTGCCATGGTCTTGAGTATTTACCCATTGACGCTTTGCCAACGATTGTTTCAATAAGTTCACCCCTTAAAAAAAATTATACTCAGCCGGCGGTGGTGCGCACGCTTTAATCCCATTGGAGGCAGAGGCAGGGATTTCTGAGTTCGAGGCCAGCCTGGTCTACAGAGTGGTTCCAGGACAGCCGAGCTACACAGAAACCCTGTCTCAAAACAAACAACAAAAAAAAAAAATTATACTCGAAATGGTTGCAATAAATGCTGCATTGAAACCAGTAGTAAAAATGACCATATATGCCATGTCAGAGACGGGATAAGACTAGATTCTAAAGAGCAAAGGGTAGATTTTTGCTTTAACTAGCTGCCTAAGGCTAAAGTGTCGAAGTTAAATTAACAACATTTGAAGTCAAGCCAAGGAAACAATGACAGGACTTGGAAATCACCCTGAACCGGAGACCTTCGCTTCAGGGAAGTGGCTCGTGGGATATTTTTTTTGAAGGGACTGTTATGTAACAGAGCTGCTTTACAAATGAGAGATGGCCTGAAGCTGTAAGAGGAGAGCCCTATAGCAAAGCTACTGGGTCCACAGCTGTCTCAGCCTAATTAGGGCAAAATGTAGTGCCGCGATCTACGGAGAGTTGGCCAGCAGCTCGCCAGGGACAGGAGCTATTCTAGAAAGATTTTTTTTCAGCCTGTTTTTTCAAATTGGGTGAGGTCAGGGCGCCCATCCCTTGTGTAGTCGTGGAGGTGCCTACTCCTCTCACCGTGCACACTCCCGGTGCTTCACTCCAACGGCGAGCACTATAAATCTAGGGATAGCAGCCGCGCTCCTTCATCTACCCCAGCCCTTGACAGAACCCTCTCCTTAGACTGCTCTATTGGCCGTGCTGCCTCCTTCCTCCATGTGTGAGCCATAGCCCAGGCCATACCACCACTCAGGCATTCTGTCATGGTCTGAAAATTTACCCCATTGACACTTTCGCCAACGGATTGTTTTAAATAAAGTTTCACTCCTTAAAGGAAAAAAAAAAAAAAGTGTGTGTGGGGGGGCCTACCTAATCCTCACACCAATGAATGAAGAGGCAAGGAAGGAAGCCGGAAAGGCCTACCGGTGATTGGCTATCGTAGACGCTTGTCAGGACTGTACCAGGCTAACTCGGAGGAGGCTGGTGAACTAAGAAAGGGCATCAGCTTGTCTTTTGAGCACTTCCGGTACATACGTAGAATTTTTTTTTCTTAAAAGTTTCTTTTGGATACACTACAAATTGGAAAGCGGACAAAGGAAGAGAAAGACTTCGCCTGCGCATTTCCTCGTTCCCAATACTGCTCACTTCGCCATTCCCCATCTCCCTACCACCAGCCAGACACGACGGCCAAACGAGCTCGCCCTCGTATCACTACGTGTTTGCGGCGCCGTGACCCTGCAGCCAATCAGAAGGCGAGGTCGCCGCGGTCGCTCGCAGTCGCTCGCGGTCGCGCGCACGTCCCAGAGCGGCGTGGGGGCGGGGGTTAGGGGGTGAATGGAAGAGTGAACGGGGGCGGGCTCGGCGGCGCGAGCCGCATGAATGAGAAGAACGTGCCCCGCGAGAGACGTCGCCCGCGCCCGCGCCAGAGAGCCAATGGGAACGCCGTGAGGGCTACAGACCCTAGGCCGAGGGCAACGGCCGCGCGCCGGCACGGAGGCGAGCGTCGGCCGTCGGGAGCGCGCGGCGGCGGGGCGGGCGTGGAGCGTGCGGGGGCCGCGCGCTGCCTCTCAGAGGCCAGACGGCACTGCTGGGAGGCGGCGGCGACAACGACGGCGGTGACAACGACGGCGGCGGTGACGGGCGCCGCGCCGGGGGTGAGTACCGGGGACGCTGGCCCCTGCGGAACCGGAAGTGCCGGGGTAGTGAGGTGGGAGGGAGAGTGACCTCTAGGGAAGGGGGACCGCGGAGGGGAGGAGGTTAAGGCCCTACCCCTCCTCGGGCTGTATGGGCCCCCGGAACGGACGCCCGCAGAGTCTAGAGAGCCACGGTCGCCAGGGCTAGGAACCGGTTGGTGCCCGGCTGCCCAGTTGCGGAGCCGCCGCCCCTTCCGTCCCCGGCCCGCGGTTCTCTCAGCTCCGGCGGGCCCTGCGCTCGGTGGATCCCGTGTTTTCTGGGCCAGGGGTAGTCAGTTCTGCCCCCCGGTGATGACTCTCCAGCTGCCGGCTGGGAACTGTACTCCTTTCACCGCTCCGCGGTTCAGGCCCCTTGCCCTACACTCCACTAGTACTTATTTTGGCTAGAGCTTTCGTCCTGTGGTTACCTGTTCTTTCTCCCATCCATCTGCTGTTTCTCCCTACCCCCACTAGCCAGGTACTCCATGCTTTTAGTACTTTGTACTTTTTACAAGTAGGGCTTGAATATATTTGACAATATTTTATCTAGAGCCGTCTGTTCTTAGGGAGGTTTAAAGTTCCTTAGCCAGTTGGCCAAATGAAACCACTAAAATGAGAAACAAGAAAGTGACTAAAGTTATTAGAAGTAGTCGCATAATCAGATACATGTTATATTGCAGACCATTTTTGTCCTCTTGGATTTACTTCCTGGTTAATGCCATCTTGTCTAGGATAATCTTAGATCTCCATCCTTTTATCCCAGTGTGAGTCTGCTTTTGTATCAGACTGATCTCTCCGGTGCTCATGAGAACACACAAATTCACCTAATGTTTGTAAGAATTCTATCGTTAGGTACTTGAGCAACTATGTCGATCTGTGATGCTAATACTCTTTATAAGCTATTACTTGAATCTTTCCTTAATAGCATTATGCATTCTTCTATATGACATCTCTATTTCTATATATTCAAGTTTACTGTTCTGGGCTATAAAGCTTGGTTATTGTAACAAATAATACATGTGCTGTCCATGGCACTGCTCCAAAGGAACTACTTATATCAAACCTTATGAAAGTCTTCAAACTACATATCTTGAATTGTTGTTGTTTTGAGATGTTTTGAGACAGGATCTCTGTACATAACCGTTGCTGTCCTGGAGCTCACTTTGTAGACCAAGTTGGCCTCTAACTCAGATTTCTGTCGGCCTATGCCTCCCAAATGCTGGGATTGAAGTCGAGGACCCCCACACCTGGTTCTGTATTGTTTGTTTTATACATATTTTCACTCCCAAGATTTTTCCCCCTCCGTCAGCATGTGTCATGCACATTCTTGTCCACTTCAGTGATACTGTTGTGGATACACCTGAGTGTGACTTATGAACCACACTCACCTTTCCGGTTTGTCCCTTCTCTTTCTGCACCACATTCCTTTGATAAGAGTTGGTGTGTTGTTATTTATACCCAATAAATTATCTTGTCCCTTGTAATATATATGCCAACATTTCAGACGATGGTTTCATGTATGTGGGTCCATAATTGCATGGACTGCTGTTCCATGGCAGAATTAGTCTGTGTGGCTTTTATTCTGTAGTAAATGTGATCTGCAATAGTATAGGATTCACTTTACATAATATTTAAGTAATTTTCCTTTTATCTTTGGAGTTTTGAGGGAAACATTTCCTTTAATAGTACTGTCTACAAATCAAGCAATTTGCTTGTTCCAATTGATAAAGATATTTAGGCTTAAAGTCAGGAAACAAATAAGCATAAAATCAGGACTAAATAGGATCTGTTTTTTAGGACCATAAAAACTTAGTGTAGTCTTTGGGCCTTCATTCTAATGTTGCTTTCCTCCCCCATCTTTTTTTTTTTTTTTTTTAATTTTTTTCTTTTGAGACAAAGTCTTACTATGTAGCCCTGGCTGGCCTGGAAGCTGTGCATACCAGGGTGGCTTGGAGAGATCCACCTGCCTCTGCTTCTTGAGTGTGGAGATTAAAGGCGTTCACCACCATGGCTGAGTGGTGACAGTAGCAGGCTCCTTTGCCTTCTAAGTCTTAGGTAAGAAAAGAAGTGATAAATTCCAGAACACATTTGTATTTCGTTGTCTGGATCTTTCGATGTTTTAATAGCTGCTAATGGTATCAAGTAGTAAACAACTTGTGGGGAATAGCACTGCTTTCATTTGAAATTCTAACTTAAGCAGAAACCTTGGTCTGTAGATTCCAAGGTATCATTAGGCATGTGGTGTGGTAGAAAGGGTCTATGTCAGCAATTATACTCTTGGGTTCAGAACCTGGCTACCCAAGTGATTCAGTGCAATGGCTCTAGGCATTCTCTAGCCTCCAATTTTACAAAATAGGATAAGGGACTCTGTCACCAGATAATGTGAGTAAAGTGCTTTGAGATCACCAGATGAAAAGCATCCTGTAAAATTAAGGTGCTCATGTTGTTTTGTTACTGTGATCAACAGAAATAATTGCTGCTCTAATCACATTGAATTAGGAGGAGTTTAGGTTACCTCTGAATAGGCCAGTATTAGGAATGAAAAACTATTGAATTTGGAGGAAAAGGACCAATCCCTGTGTTGAACCTAGTTTCTCTTGAAATAGAGAATATTTCACCTTTTGGTGCAGGACAGTTTTTTTGCCTAGGATCCTTAATAGATGATTCCAAAAGTCCAAAAAGAATTTCTGCCTCTTTGGTGTTGTAGCTAAAGGCTGTAGGCACAGAAAGAGGCACACAAAAAAGGAAATGATAGTTGCTGTCCTATTTTTAAGCTTCCTTGCTTTATTATAGGAATAAATACCCTCCTTGTCCAAAGAGAAAAATCTGTCTTAGCAGTGCCCTTCACTCCTGTGCCCTTGTTTGTTTTTAGAATTTTATATTCTTGCTATGTGTTGTTACTGTACTTCTGTGAAGAGAGATGGGTTTATAAAAGCTAGTCCTTGGATGACCTTAGGTCAGATGAGACTAGGTTCTCCTTCCAATCAGAGTAGCCCTTAAAAAGGTGAAGGACTCCGAGTGCATTTCCACTCCATTTACAGTTCATTCTTACATGCATGGAAGTGAAGTGGAAAATAGTCTTTCTTTCAGAAGACACTTTGTAGTAGTGGCCTGTGGGGTTTTAGCCTTGTTGTTCTTAAGAAATACTATGAAAGATTTTTTTTGATAAACATGATTTGGTTTTCTCCAGGTAAAGCACCATATCCCACTTGAACTTTGTATTCAGGAAGCCCAAGATTGAAGACGAAAGATCGGAGACATTGACTAACCTGGAAACAAGGACATCTTTGGAACTTTATCTACAGTAATCTTTTGAACTGTCATCAGGTGAAACCAACTTCATCTTATTCTGCTTATTGAAAAGGACATGGCTTCAAGGATTTTAAATTTCCTTTTAGTTTTTCATGAACTTTATGGGAAACGGAGCCCTTAAAAAGCTTGGGAATAACAAGAAGAGATTGAAAACAGGCAATACTGCTGTCTGTTTTTCTTCCCATTCAAGGAAAAGGATTTACAACTCAACCTGTAATAGCTGTTGTCCAACTTTGGCCATCAAGAGAGAGAACTAAATAAAATTAAATCACCATTGCCAGACGACCAGCCCTGGTGAAGTCAAGGTGTGAGAGTGGTGGCATTGAGAAGACTGCTGAAAAAGGACAAGGACTGCACTTAAAAAAAAATCAGCTTCTCTTTAAGCTGGAAGAGACCAAGTTCCTTCTTGGATTAAAATAGAAACCCAGGGCACACCTTTTAGGTGCTGCTCATATTTTTGTGGAAGTGTGGTGTTGTGGAGGGGCTCTTGTATCTCCTCAGAAGAGTTAAAGCTTCCTGCCCTCCCCACCCCCTAATACTTCTTTCCTCCCTTTTGAAGACCTGCCTTCATCCATGAGCTATACCTTGATCTGCCTGACTCTGCATGTTTTCCACCTGCGACTGTTTGCATGCGTACAGCCTACTGTTTGTCTTCACATTTTAAACTATACAAGTTGTGTTTCTTAATCTCCTTTTCTGCTGTATTCTGGGGAGGTGGTTTTTAATCAGTTGAAATCACCTTTCCCCCTCCCATGTGCTTTCCTTCATTTGAGATCTTTGACCTTCATTTTTATTTGGGAGGGGGAAGGGTGATAATTTTACATTTTCTGTTTTCCCCAGTTTCTTTCCTCTTTGTCTCCCTCATCCCATTTTCTTGTCTGTTCTGCCGCTGTGTGGGCCTGGGCTATGCGGCAGGGCACATCTTTCATCAGAGCTCCAACATGCCCGCAGAGTCTGGAAAGAGGTTCAAACCCAGCAAGTATGTACCGGTCTCAGCAGCCACCATATTTCTAGTGGGAGCTACAACACTCTTCTTTGCCTTTACGTGAGTTTTCTCCAAAGTGGCATTTGACGGTGGGAGGGTCACACCATAGAAAATGAAGACTATTTCTTCAGTTTCATTAGTTATTTGGAAGATCAACTAGTTGCCTGACCTTACTCTGTTGGTTTCCTCCACTCTACTTTGGAATCATAGATGTCTTCATGTTTTCCTATCTAGTTCCATCATAGGTGATACAAAACTAGGAAGGAAATAGGAAAACACAGAGAGGCTTCAAGAAATTTAAATGAAGCCAGGCAGTGGTGGCGCAGGCCTTTAATCCCAGCACTTGGGAGGCCGAGGCAGGCGGTTTTCTGAGTTCGCCGGTCTACAGAGTGAGTTCCAGGACAGCCAAAGCTATACAGAGAAACACTGTCTTGAAAAACCAAAAAAAAAGAAAAGAAATTTTTTGTTGTTGGTTTTTTTTTTTTTTTGATTGTTTGATTTGTTTTTCTTTTTCAGACAGGATCTCTTCAAAGCCCTGGCTGTCCTAGAACTTGCTATGTAGACCAGGCTGTCCATGAACTCACATAATCCACCTGCCTCTGCCTCTCAAGTGCTGAGATCAAAGGCTTGCACCACCAGGCTGTTCTGACTTAAGTCTTTTCAAATAGCAATCCCATCTGGCATGTTTGAGACATAGTTCAGTACCTCAAAGAGGAGGTGGTGTTGATGATGTTGTTATTGTCGGTCTTTTTTGTTTTTGAGACACAGTATCACTATGTTGCCCATGCTGGCCTGGCATACCATAAGTAGACCAGTTTGGCCTTCAGAGTTTGTGTTAATCTTCCCTCTGCCTCCTGAATTCTTGGATTGTATAAATGTTTTTTACCTTTCTCTGCCAGAATTGATTTTGAGATTTGAGAATTTTGAGACAGAATCTTGCTATGTAGCCCAGGCTGGCCTTTAATTCATGATCCTCCTGCCTTAGCCTTCCAAACACTGTGGGAATTGACTTAAGATATACTAATGAGACAGCGTTGGTTTTTGGTGTTACCTGCATGCTTTTTCTATACTTGTAAGAGCTAAGGTCTGGAGAAGTAAAGGCTCCTAGGGAAGAACAAGTTTTATTTAGGAAGAAAATACTAGAAGAGTCATTTGCATTAGTTCCCACTAAAAGGAGTGGGAGTTTTTGTACTCATTAATTCTAATGGGAAAAGTGGTTGGCATTCAAAGATACCTCACTTAGAGTCTAGAATCTGCATCCTTCCTAGTTAGGAGCTTAAGACTTTTCATATTTTTTTAAAAAAGATTTATTTGTATGAGTACACCATAGCTGTCTTCAGACACACCAGAAGAGGGTATTGGATTCCATTACCGATGGTTGTGAGCCACCATGTAGTTGCTGGGAATTGAACTCAGGACCTCTGGAAGAGCAGTCAGTCCTCTTAACTGCTGAGCCATCTCTCCAGCCCCCCATATTTGTTTTACTGAAGGAGATTGATTTTTTTCCCCCTTTCTGTCCCCAGTGTGGCCACCTAATGTTTTTTCTATTAGTCTATAATGAATCTATACCAGCCTTCTGAGCTTTATACAGTTGAGTCATTGAGTTAGTATTCCAGGGAACTAAGATCTTCATTCTTCATTCTCTTGTCACCCGTGTAACTAATATTCTGCCCTTGATATGTTAAATAGCAAAGGGAGGCATGCTTCTTCAGTGTCAACATGTTTTGATTTTTGCTATTTATATGTAAGCAAAATAAAAAACGTAACCAAGGGATATTTATCTCTTTTTGCTATAGTAGTATTGTGCTGGGTCAAGAGAGATGTATACTGGATCAGGGTAATACCTTTAGATCTACCTGCTGGGAATGTCTCTTTTCCTTTGGGAGTCATGCTCTTGTAGTAGCTAAAGTATTCAGGCAGTAAGTGGTTTTTCTCTTCCAAATTGTTGTTGAGATTGAGCATGCAGAATCCATATTTTAATTTGTTAATCTGGAACCACTGAAGTGCTTGGCTTTTTTTTTGTTTTTTTGTTTTGTTTTTTTTTTTTTTTAGTGCTTGGCTTGTTACACCAGTTTGCTCACAAAAGAATTTTCCTGACATGCATTGTCTAATTGATAGTTGAAGCTGTTTCTACTACTTTTTCATTCTTTGCTCCCAGTTGAGGCCAGTCCCTCTGTGTCAGCTGCAGCAAAAAGTTTGTTTTTTGTTTTCATGGTGCAGGGGATTGACTCCGGAGTTTTGTGCATGCTAGGTGACTATTTTTAACATAAAACTATATCCTTAGCCTAGGGAAAAAATGGACTATTTGCAATTTCTGCTTCTAATTCAAATTTAGGAGAGCCTAAAATCATAGGTGAAATCCTCCATCATTAGTTTCCACAGGATCAATGTCTGGGCTCCCTTTTCTTACCAGAGCCTCACTTGTCCACACTGTGGAGCCAGTCATAAGCACTTTGTTGTTTTTACTTTATCACCTTTTTTTTTTTTTTTGGTGCCCTCAGTGGCACCAAAAAAAAAAAAAAAGGTATTGGATACCTTGACTGAAGTGTCTCCTAAATAAGCATCCTTCTGGGCTGAGGCACATGGCTTTCAAGAATGGTTATTCTGTGTGTTCGTCTCCTTTTGAGATGCAGTTCTGTGGAAAACACTGGTTAAATCTGTATCATGTGAAAGAATTCATGGTTTCAAATAAAGAGATGAAGAAGCTCTTCTTGAACCCACTTCTATGTGGGGCCATAAATCTGTAACTACTCTGTCACCCTCCTGTTCTTTTCACTGGGTTATGAGTGGCTCTTACATCACTCTAGGTCCCAGATGATAATTTCTTTGGGACCTGGAGGACTGGGAGCAGAGGAAGAGTCCTTTCAGCTGGCAGACGTAATTAGTGGAGGCATGTAGGCTTCAACTAATTAGGAACAATTTACCCTCCATGCTTCTTTGTTAAGTAGGGAAAGCTATGAACAGAAATTACCAGTTAGGTCTGGTCATCAAAGAAATAATGATGCTTTTCTGCCCCAGAGAAGCTAAGAGTAGTTGAGGTTCTCCCTAGAGTTGGTACTCCTTCTCATTGACTTCATTTGTTCAGTACTAAAGCCAGGCAGGAGCTGCGAGCAACCTGTCATAATTCATTTCTGTCTTCACTGTTAGGGTAGGAGAATATCTGCTTAAGTAAACCTGCATCTTCCTGGTTACATAATAGAATTTGCATCTGGGTTCCATCTGTGATAGTTTAATACTTTTTTATTTGCTTTTTTGAGACGGGGTTTCTCTGTGTAGTAGCACTGAGCAAGTCCTGGAACTCACTGTGTAGACTAGCCTGGCCTTGAACTCAGAGATCCGCTTGCCTCTGCCTCCCAAGGGCTGGAATTAAAGATGTGCCACCATCTCTGGCTGCATTTTGTTGTTTTAAGACAGTCTTACTATGTAGCTTTGGTTAGCCTGGAACTCATTATGTATACCAGGCAGATCTCAGATTCATAGAGATCTGCCTGACTTTGGCTCGTGAGTATTGGCATTAAAGTTGAGTGTCACCATGCCTGACTTTTGAGGTCAGGAGACTGAGTTTGGTACTTTGTTAATGTTTTTGGGCTCAGTTCTTCCTTTTTATCTATAAAGAAGCTGACTGGAACACTTTATTTCAGCTGTGTGAACGTTTCTAGATGGCATCTTACATGGAATCTCAGTACATAAACAAAAATCACGAATGCTAGGATTCAATGAGATTTCTACAAGTCTAGCTTCCCAGAGTGCTAAGACCTCAGAGCTCCTGGCAACATTATTGGGAATCACTAAATGATCTCCTCTATAGTGTTCCCACTACAAAGTCTCAATTTTCCATTTCTGAAATTGAAGAGAAGAGGTAGGGAGATCTCTGTTTTGGTAGAATAAAAGCAGGTTAGTAATCCAGATGGTTTCTCAGTGTCCTATCTGTGGCCTAACTGCTTCCTTTCAGATTCTGCCTTAGATCTCTTCCAATGTTTCTATCTATAGAACTGGGCAACTTCTATGGGTCCTTTCCTTTTTCCTTTCCCATGGAGGTGTTAGCATCTGATTTGAGTGGGAACAGCCTGGTGATCTGGGGCATTAATTGAAGCATGGTTGTTCCTTTCCTTCCTGTGTGGTTTTCCTCATCCAGGAATAAGTGCCCAGGTCCTGCAGCATACATGGTTCAGCTTGCTGGAAATTACAGGGTATAGAAAAAGCAAGTGTAAAGAGAAACTTAAGAACTTCTCAGAGGACAAATTGTTTTCTAGAAGCTTTATGGAACATTCCTTGATGAAATTCTAGGCTGGAAATGGGGCATTCATTCTAGCCTTCTCATCAAGAAACACTAAACAAATGCTCAAGCAGTATGCTAGGCTTGGGTGGAATGCATGGGCATATTCTTTAGGAGCTGAGTGCCTCAGCTTTAAGTGTCCTTGAATCTCTAGTCCCTCACATAGCAGAGATGAGTTTAAGGATGAAAGAGCTGGAATGATAATTGATGATAATGATGATTTTTCTTGTGTCTTGTATCTGGTGAATTCTCTGTATGATACATGCTGATTTAAAAAAGAATTCAAGCCGGGCGGTGGTGGCGCACACCTTTAATCCCAGCACTTGGGAGGCAGAGGCAGGCGGATTTCTGAGTTCGAGGCCAGCCTGGTCTACAGAGTGAGTTCCAGGACAGCCAGGGCTACACAGAGAAACCCTGTCTTGAAAAACCAAAAAAATAACAAAACAAAAAAAAAAAAAACAAAAAAAGAATTCAAGTAACAAAGCATGGCACACTCCTTTAATCTCAGTACTTAGATGCAATCAGATGGATCTTTGAGTAAGAGAACAACCTGGTCCATGTAATGAGAACCTGTCTCAAACAAAGAACAGGACCTCCTCCCCCACAAAAGAATTTTAGCATATTTTCATACATGCTTCATTATTTTCATGTGTGTAGTACACAACGAACCTGACAAGTAGCAAGCTTAAGAGTTTCCTGTGAATTGAGAAAGAATTAGAATCTAAAATTTCTTTGATTGAGTTTTTCTTTCTAGGAATTTGACTTTTTTTTCTCTTTTAAATAGTAGGAAGTGTTAGAAGTGCTAGGGAACAGGATTTCAGGAGAGTGTCTATTGAAACCCCCACTTCCCCTTTTACTTGGCATTGAAAATAGGCATAATGAATGGGTGAGCAGAAAAACCTGTTCTACCTGGGGTGGTTTATGTCTGGAATCCCATCAGTGACTCAGCTTGAGTTGCAGCCACTCCCTAAACTTCTCATGCTCTGTGATTATTACTTACAGAGCTAAGGACAAGTCCTAACTTCTCTCCTTAGGCTGGCTACAGCTCTCTCTATCAAAGGCAACCGATTCAAACAGGCCACTGGTGGTGGTCATCTTAGAATCTAGCAGAGTGCTAAAACATGGAAAGCTTCCTCAAGACAAGTAGAACATAGGGTGTGGCTGAAACAGGCTTTGCTCCTCACAGATTGTGAGGTGCTTTGTTCCTTCAGCTGGAGTTATAAGGCTAGAAGTTGCAAGTCTGAGTCTAGAAGATACTGTTCATGAAAGTGAATTATTTGAGTTACTTAACATTCTGGCACTGTGGGGACGGTTTTTATTTTAACATTAGACTCAATTTTACTATTATGTATTTCACTGAAATGTACTGATAGAGGTTTAAAGGTAAAGTTTGGCAGGATACACAAGGAATTGGGTGATTTATTTTGTTGGAAATGACACTGAAGAAAAGGTGGGATCTAAAAGACAAGAGTTGAGCCAGGTGTGGTGGCACAGCCTGTATGTAATACTGTATCACCCAGGAGGCTGAAGCAGGCAGGAATATTAGATATTCCAAAGTTAGTGTTAGGGTATTCTAGTGTTCAGGCTGAAATAGGCCACACAAAGAGACCCTCTTTCAAAAAAACAAATGGGAGGGTGTGAGCAGAAAAATAATAAGAAAAAAGAAAGACCAGATTTGGCTCTGAGTTGAGGGGCTACAGTGACCAGTTCTAAGAACTTTAAATCACAAGCACCTCAGTGTTCTAAAGATTTAATTTATTTTTCCCTTCTAATTATCTTCCCAGGCTGTAGGAGTGAAGTGAGTCACCCTTTCTCTTCTTCCTCAGGCGGAAATTGAAGGACAGCTAAGTACTAGGGAGGGGCTCCGACCTGGATGATTGGTTTTCAGTTTCTCTCATTCCCTTGTGAGAAACCTGGGAAGTAGGCTCTGCAGCGACTCTTCCTTCCCATGTTCTACTCCAGCTTATGCCAATGCCATGAGAGCATCTGTTCTGAGCAGAAGTGCTCACAGAGGAAGGCCCTTTCTGTGAATACTGTGGAACTGTGGCTAAAGGGATGTTTTCACTTTGACAGCTGTCTTTATTATGGTTCTCAATTCTATATAGCCCAGTAAAGAGAAGCAATGAATTTATTAATGTTTACTAGCTGCAAAGCCTGGCACATAAATAGTATTTAGTAGTATTTATACATTTTTAAATGGATGGCTGATTTTGAAAAACTGGATAGTAGTGATAGATTTGTGTCTCATTGGTTTATTTATATCTAATTAAGAAGCCCACTACTTCTAAAACTGTCCTGCATCACTATTTACAGTTGTGTTTTTTTGTTTTAAAGGGAATGGGTCACCTTTTTGATTGTTGTTAAGTTGTATTTCAGATATCAGTGTTGTCTTATTATCCTAGGCCCATTTTTTCCTTCATTAAATTCTTCCTGTCTTCTAACTGTCTGGGTAAAAGGACAAGGGCAGATGCTGTCCTTATTCTGGAGATTAAATTCTCAACCACACAAAGCAGATTAGGGTATTTAGCCGATGTCTTGTGGTGAAGAGGAAGTTCTTTCTGAGCTGAGACAAGAGATAATACTGGTTCCTGGGAAAAAAGAGGACAGCCTCTCTATTCACAGTTAGGTTCTAAAAGAACCTGAAGTCAGACTTACATTAGCACTCTTTATTGTTTTTCTTGTCAGAGGTATCTAAAGCATGTCTCTTGATTTGAATGCTATGAATACTGGATATGTGTGACCCTCTCACCCAGCCTTCCATAGAATTTAGGATTTGTTTCATCTGAAATTGTCTTAACTTTTCCTCTTATTCTTTGCTCCATTTTTAGATGTCAAGAGAAATCTAGTTCTTTGTTCTTTATTTTTTATGAAATGCTTTATAGATTTACATGTCATTCTTGCATAGAGGCCATGATGATCTGTGTTATTCTAATTTTAGTATATGTGCTGCCAAAATGAATGTTTTTTTCTATGGAACCTACATGGACCTTGAACTGGCATTTGTGCTTTCCGAATTCTAAGTATTGGTGTTACAGGTGTACACTACTGTGCCTGACTTAATTTCTGTGTTCTGATACATATTCTTGTCTGTATTATTATTTTGTGTTTTTGAGACACAGATTCTCGGTGTAGCCTAGGCTGTCCTAGAACTTATTCTATAGACCAGTCTGGCCTCAGACTCAGAGATCTACCTGCCTCAACCTTCTGAGTGTTGGAACTAAAGGTGTGTGCCACCATGCTCAGAATTATTTTTATTTTCAATTCTTAACCATTAGAATTAGTCTGTAGATAGGTGACAGTGGAGAAACCCAACGTAGTTGAGACTGGTTCAAAGCTATCTGTAAAGATGGAAGGGCAGCTAGAGAAGCAGGTAGCATCTACATGCTTTGGGTATTAAGCAGGTCATTAATGAGATGGGTCCAAAAACATTAAGCTTCAGAGACAGGAGTGTAGTTGATATTCACTAGTCAGTCCCTGGTTCTTCATTCTGGTTTGTAAGGAGATAAGGATACATTGTAAGACTGGGTAAAGATTTTGAAGAACCAGACTTTGATGCAGGGGTTAATACAAGACTGTCTATTCTGCTGTAAACTGAACAGTTTGATGGGAAACTGGGTACTGATGGATAGGAAAGATAAAGGTGATCTGAGATGTCAGAGGTAAATCACCTAAGAATTACATATATGTAAGAAGGCTGAATTTCTATAGATTTGCGCTGGTGTCAAAGGAGTTTATTTTCTTTATTCTTTACAGGTGTCCAGGACTAAGCCTGTATGTGTCACCTGCAGTGCCCATTTACAATGCAATTATGTTTCTTTTTGTGCTGGCCAACTTCAGCATGGCCACCTTCATGGACCCAGGAATTTTCCCCCGAGGTAAGATCTTTCTGTACTCTCATGTAAGCTTCCTGTTGTTATTAACAATAATTATTTGGGCAGATAACAATTAATTTTGGGCTTGTAGGATTCTTGGATACTGTTACTAGAATGTATATCACAATTTCTAGTTAATTTGGTTCACTTGGATCAGACCTTTATTATTTAAATTGCATTATTTAAGGGTTTTTTTGAGAATTGCTTTTTTTTTTTTTAAGGTTTTTCGAGACAGGATTTCTCTGTGTAGCCCTGGCAGTCCTGGAACTCACTCTGTAGACGAGGCTGGCCTCGAACTCAGAAATCCGCCTGCCTCTGCCTCCCAAGTGCTGGGATTAAAAGGCATGTGCCACCACCGTTTTTTTTTTGTTTTTTTTTTTTTATAGTTTGATCGTATTCTTTCCCATCCCCCAGCTCCTCTAAGATCTTACTCCATCTCCCTACCCACCAAAATTCATGTCCTTTTTTTCTCAAAAACAAACAATAAAACAAAACAAAACAAACAAACAAAAAAGGGAAGTCAAAACAAAATTAAACTGACACGTTTGCATGTAAACTGGAGTCTGTTTTGTGCTGGCCTTCTATTGCTCCTGGGCTTGATACCCATTCACTCCATTAGAGAGTCTGATTTTTTTCTTTCTCAACAGGTATCAATTATAAATAGCATCTTGAATAGGAGTTGCACTTTGGTCTGCTTCTTTGGGTCAAATCTTTGAGTTTTATTCAAAATTTATTTAGATCTTGTATACCGAGTGGTGTTAGGTACAAATGAGAAAGTAAGTATGGGTAAGGGTTTCTTGAGAATGTAGACACAGGTGTAGTTATTTGCTCATAGAAATTAGTGAAGTACTGCTAAGAATGGGTGAGAGACTTAACCAAGTAGAGGACAAGAGGGCAGTTTCAGGCAAAGAAAGTATATACAGAAGCTTGTGCCCATGGAATGATAAAGTCATCAAGGCTGGAGTTGTATACAGTGTAGTATATGGTAAGCCCAGAAAAGAAACCCCGACCCAGGTTGTAAAGGACTTCATTTGCTAAATTAAACAAGTAAGCCTCTGGTAAATATATTGAACTTCTTCCTTTGATACCAAAGATGTCTTAAATTTGCAAAATATAATTCTGCAGACAGTGTACAGGCTCTGGCAATAATATAAACTAGATGAAAATTTGAATTTAAGACTAGAATTACAGCCGGGCAGTGGTGGCGAACACCTTTAATCCCAGCACTTGGGAGGCAGAGACAGGTGGATTTCTGAGTTCGAGACCAGCCTGGTCTAGAGAGTGAGTTCCAGGACAGCCAGGGCTACACAGAGAAACCCTGTCTTGAAAAACCAAAAAAAAAAAAAAAAGACTAGAATTACAGCTTTTTCAGAAGTAGATTCAATAGAGTCATTTATGACAGCTTAATGGGGCAGAGCAGAATGAAAAATAATCTGCTGCTACACCACCCTGAGCATGCTTGATCTTGTCTGAACTCAGAAGCTAAACAAGGTTAGGCCTGTGTGTGTATCACTTAGGTGGGAGAGGATAGTTTCATTGTGGCAGTTTCAAGATTCATAACATGGGAGATAAATTGGATGTTGGTTTTTATAAACTGAATGTTAAATAGGCTATATATTTACTTTTGTTTTTTCCATGCTAGGGATTGAACCCAGGCCTTCAACAAGCAGTATACTTGGTACAGTTAATCAGTGGGTAATTGAATAGTAGGAGTTAAATACTTTGTTTCAGGAGTATGTAGCTATGGTATTTGAAATAGCGGGAGGAAGATCATTTAGAGAAAAAAGAGTCAGTTTAGGAAAGAGATGAGGTAAGACCTGGTCAATTCTGCCATTTTTATATAAGTATAGGAGAAATAGCCATTGAAGAGGGGTTGAACAAAAAGGAGGAGAAAGTAAAGAGAAAGCTAAGGAGAATTCATGAAGTAACTGAGTTATTACTAGTATAGTAATTGCCCTTTGTTTGCTTACTAAGAACCGATTCCTTAAATTATTTTTATTTTTAGACATGTTCTCACTCTAGTCCAGGTTGGCCTTGAATTCTGCAGTAGCCTCCTGAGTGCTCTAATTACAGGTGTGAAGCACTATACCTGGCTGAAAAATTTATCTTAATAGTAGTTTAAGTAGTATATTTATGTATATATAAGGAGAAGATAGACCTGAATTACAGTTGTTTGCAGGCAGTGAATGGAAAATGCAAGCAGCCAGCAAGTATTAGATTTCCTTTTTTAAGAAGTAAGCAAAGTTGGTAGAAGAATATTTTAAGGGAGAAGCAAACTTTTTATAAGACAGAAGCATGAGGAGATTGAGCCAGAGAAGAATGTGAAGGCTAAATTGAAGAATAGGAAAAACTGAAATCTTCTAGAGAAGTGAGATCCTCTCTGATGCATATTGGAAGTTCTGCTCATGGAGGGAGTAGGCCCTTCTTTGAGAAGGGATGAGAATGAGAACTATCATGAGTAAGAGGTAAAGAGATCATGAGCTAACAAAAAGCTATTACTAATGACATCTACTTTCCTGGCAAGTATAAGATGATTTTCTAAATGGACTTGGGTAGCAAATGAGATGAGGTTTTCCTGACTGTCACTGTACTCCAAAGCCTGCTTCAGTGTTACTGATCATTTGCGATTTCTGTGAGAGAAGGTTTGTGGCCCAAAAACCAAGGAAGGATTTTAGTGAGTTATTAATATTCATTCATCAAATATTCAGTAGCCTACTGTATGGAAAGCTGTGATGACCATTTGTAATTTTTTTTTTTCTAATTTTTTGTTCTTGTTTGCTTGTTTTTTGAGACAGGGTGTCTTTGTAGCCCTAACTGTCCTGGAACTCACTGTGTAGCCCAAGCTGGCCTTGAACTCCAGAGAAATCCACCTGATCCTGCTTCTTGAGTGCTGGGATTAAAAGTGTGCACCACTACTGCCCAGCTTTTAAAATGTTTTTAAGGTCATTACTTTCAAATAGCTAAGTTCAGAAGGGAGTATGTGTGTGCACAAGCGTGCATGTATGTGATAAGTGATGAGACTAATTATTGCTGTTAAATGAGTTGAGTTTTATAGATAGATGATAACGTGGAAAATCAGAAATTTTAAAACACTGAGCATTTGATTTTCCTGTTGAAAGGATGTGTATGAGATTTTGTGCCAAGATGATGGTACATGACATGTTGGTAGGACAGTTGTATGAGCCCAGGTTGAGGCCAGCCTAGGCAACAGAGGGAGATTCCTTGTCTTTAGTTAATTAATTTTTTTTTTTTTAAATTTAATGTGTTTTTTTTCTGACAGGGTTTCTGTGTAGCCCTTGCTGTCCTGAAGCTCCCTCCATAGGCCAGGTCAGCCTTATTTGCTGAGCTCCAAATGCCTCTGACTCTTCAGTGCTGGGATTAAAGGCATGCACTGCCCATTTAAAAAAAAAATTTTTTTTTTTTAGCCTTTAGTCAAATTTTTGTTTAGGAATATTGCAGAGACAAATGCTACATGTAACATCTAGTCTAGAGAGAACTCTTATATTGTGTTATAAGGACTTTTTGTTTTGTTTTCTTTTTTTTTTTTTTTTTTTTGGTTTTTCGAGACAGGGTTTCTCTGTATAGCTCTGGCTGTCCTGGAACTCACTCTGTAGACCAGGCTGGCCTCGAACTCAGAAATCCACCTGTCTCTGCCTCCCAAGTGCTGGGATTAAAGGCGTGCGCCACCACTGCCCGGCTTGTTTTGTTTTCTTACATTGTTGAGAATTAAATGCAGGAACTTGTACATGTTAAATAGTAACTCTATCACAGAGCTATATCCCTGAAGATTTTACATATGAGCTGGGCATGATTGACTGCATACCTTTGATCCCAGCTTTTGAGAGACAGAGGCCAGCAGATTTATATAGTTTTCAGGCTAGCTACGGCTATGTAGTAAGACCATATGTGAAAAACAGACCATAATTTTATATATGTCACTATTAGGCTTATTTATATATAGTGTGTATCTATAGAAGTAGTAAGATGTCTATTTTCTTACAGTCTGGGGATTGAATGCAAAGTCTTGTGCATAGACAAGAGATCTGCATGCCTCTGGGATTAAAGGTGTTTGTCACTATGTCTGGCTCAAAACTTCATTTTTAATGCCTGCATTATCACTTATTTTTTTTCTTCCCACATTTTTTCTAGATTAATTATAAAGATAAAAATTGCCTACTGCATATGAGGGGGAAAGTAATATTCTTTGTTTCAAAATGGGATAATTTCTGGTAGTTGAAAATGGGGCAGAGGCAAATTGGAGTTTAAGTAAAAGTATGGGGAAAAATGGAATTAAAAGAGTGGACCCTGTGGGGCAAGAAATTTGTTTGGGGGGAGGTAATTATGCATTTTGATATGTAAATTACCTTTTAAGATAGATTCATAATATATAAACCAAGGAAAATCAGCATATGTATATCACTTTCTGAGCACCTTTCTTTTGAACCCTATTTCCCAATGCAGAATAAACTTCCTCATCTGTGTTCCTGTAGTGTATGTAGAGTTGATCTCACAGTATTAGTTAATAGTTCCCAGTCTCTCTTACTCATTAGGTTGTGGATTTCTGCCACGTTTTTAAAATAATTTTTTATTTAAATATAAATTTTAATTAAAGATTAGTACAAGGGCGGTTGTGTGGTGGCACTGCCTTTAATCATAGTAATCATAGCACTAATGAAGGCAGAGCCAGGGATATCTCTCTGAGTTTGAGGCAGGCCTGGTCTATAAAGTGAGTCCAGGACAGCTGTAGCTACACAGAGAAATGTTACACAGAGAAACCCATGTCTTGAAAAAAAACTTAACAAAAATTGGTTTTTATTTATTTAGAGTTTTTGAGTGTATATTATGTTGTTTATTTTGTATGTGTGTATATTGGGTGCATTTTATGTTGTACATATGGAGTATACTAATTGTACTAATTGTTGAATTATAGTACATATATAAAGACAAAAAGTATGTAAAATATTAATGCATTTTTACAAGATCATCAATGTTCACTTATAGCCAGCATCACTGTGAAAGTAGGGGGAACTAGGGAAAGTTACCAGATTCCATTAACATATTGCTCTTTTTTTTTTTTTTTTTTTTGTTTTTTTGAGACAGGGTTTCTCTGTATAGCCCTGGCTATCCTGGAACTCACTCTGTAGACCAGGCTGGCCTCGAACTCAGAAATCCGCCTGTCTCTGCCTCCCAAGTGCTGGGATTAAAGGCATGCGCCACCACCGCCCGGCTTAAAGATGCTTTAAAAAAAATATTTACTGTATATGAGTACACTGTAGCTGTCTTCAGAGGGCATCAGATCCTATTACAGATGGTTGTGAGCTACCATGTGCTTGCTGGGAATTGAACTCAGGACCTCTGGAACAGCAGTCAGTGCTCTTAACCACTGAGCCATCTCTCCAGTCCAGATTGCTCTTATTTTACTTTTATTTTTTTTTTAAGATTTATTTATTTGGTTAAGTAGTTAAGAACACACTTAAAGAGGCCACAGGTTTTATTTGTATCACTGACATGGTGGCTCACAAGTCTGTAACTCTAGGGGATCTGATGCCATCTTGTAGTTTCTGGGTACTCCATGCATGTGGTATATATACATACGTGTGAGTGAACACTTATATATAAAAAATAAATGTGAGTTCAATTCTGTGAACCTGTACTGAAAAGAGAACTGATTCCTGAGAGTTGTTCTCTGACCTCCATACACATGTGCTCACACATATACATAGACTGATGATTAAATTAAAAAAAAAATAATTAAGAATATATATTCTAGCCGGGCAGTGGTGGCGCACGCCTTTAATCCCAGCACTTGGGAGGCAGAGGCAGGAGGATTTCTGAGTTCGAGGCCAGCCTGGTCTACCGAGCGAGTTCCAGGACAGCTCGGACTACACAGAGAAACCCTGTCTCGAAAAACCAAAAAAAAAAAAAGAAAAACCAAAAAAAAAAAAAAAAGATATATATTCTTCCCTAACATGAGGGAAAAACTTCTGTTCTTAACTATGCATTATGATATGAGCTGTGGATTTATAAAATATAACATTATTTCAAGGTACTTAAGAAACTGTTTTGGTGCTAGAAAAATAGCAGAGAACCTGAGTTGGATTCACAGCTCACCACTGTCTATAACTCCAGCACCACCAGGGGATCCAACACCCTCTTGTGACATACACAGAGACACAGGCACACACACACACAGACACACACACAAAGAAGTTTTAAGGAGCTATGTTTTGAACATAACTTAATAGTTTGGGCATAGTTGTTTTTAAATTTCTCTCTTCTAGCTGAAGAAGATGAAGACAAAGAAGATGATTTCCGAGCTCCCCTTTACAAAACAGTGGAGATCAAGGGTATCCAGGTGCGAATGAAATGGTGCGCCACCTGCCGCTTTTACCGCCCTCCTAGATGCTCCCACTGCAGTGTTTGTGACAACTGTGTGGAGGTAAGAGCACTGGATAGATGAGACTATCTTAAGTTGTCTTCCTCCTTATTGTATGGTAGGTTCTTCTTCTTCTTCTTCTTTTTTTTTTTTTTTTGGTTTTTCGAGATGGTTTCTCTGTGTAGTCCTGGCTGTCTTAGAACTCACTCTGTAGACCAGGCTGGCCTTGAATGTTTATTATTTTATTTATTTATATGGATGTTTATGCTTACATCTATATCTGTGCACAAATTTTATTTATTTATATGGATGTTTATGCCTACATCTATATCTGTGCACTGTGTGCATTTGGAGACTAGAAGTGGATCTCTCAGACAGCTGTGAGCCTGTATGTGGGAAACTGAACCTGAGTCCTCTGGAAGTTTTTAAAACTTTTCAAATTTTTGTAACTAAATTATCTAAAAGTAAAACTTAAGTTCTGTTATTTAGTTCCTCTTTTCAACAGAAGGGATTTAATACTGCTTTTTTGGGTGGGAGTTATTGTTGTTTTCTTTGTTTTCTTTTTTATGTATGTAAGATAGTGGTGCGGGGGGTGGGGCAGGGATAGACAGGTGGATGTACATGTGTGAAGGTAAGAGGATAACTTGCAGTGATTGGGTGTCTCCTATCATGTGAGTCCCAGGGATTGAACCCAGGTTGTCAGGCTTGGTGGCAGATACCTTTATCCGGTGAACCATCTGGCTAACCCTAGTGCTATGTTTTAAGAATGCCTTTTATTCTGTATCTTTTTTGCTCCTAGGAATTTGATCATCACTGCCCTTGGGTGAACAACTGTATTGGTCGCAGGAACTACAGATACTTCTTCCTCTTCCTCCTTTCTCTGACAGCCCACATCATGGGTGTGTTTGGCTTTGGCCTCCTTTATGTCCTCTATCGGATAGAGGAACTCTCAGGGGTCCGCACTGCTGTCACGTATCCTTGAATGCTTTTAGCTAGTAGGATGGGGGTTGGGGGGCAAATTCTATCCTTGAATCAGGAAAGGTAAAGGGGAAGTGGTCACATAGAGCTGGAGAAAGCAGGATAACCTTGTTCCGTTTTCCTTGACTACTTGGAATCAGAATGGCAGTGATGTGTGTGGCTGGCTTATTTTTCATCCCTGTAGCTGGCCTCACAGGATTTCATGTGGTGCTGGTGGCTAGGGGACGCACAACCAATGAACAGGTAAAAAGAACTGGCAGGAGACTGAACAGGGCATGTCTTAAGCCCTTACTAATGAAGAACATAACACTTCCACAAATAGAATACCAGCAAATACTTAATATGATGATGTAGAGATTAACAGTAGTGGGGAAAGTGAATGAAGTAGGCCTCGGTCCTCAATAACTAGAATTAAAGCTGGGAATGGTGGTACAGGTCTATAGTCTTACTTAGGAAACTGAGGCAATAGGATTGATTTACTTGGACCCTGTCTCCAAAAAGGAAGAAAAATAACCTTAAGAAATGATCTTGTTCTGATTCTTTTAACAAATATTTACTCTGTGAATTTATAGAAATGAGTTGGGACAGACTATAGGAAATACATAGTACTGCTTAAAGATTATTTTTGTGCTATAATAGTAGCTAACCTTAATTGCTAGTCTTAATCTTACACTCAGTCTATCTGTGGATTCTTTATATTCAGTCAAATATAGATGGTATAGACTTGGAGGGAAAATCACATCATTACTGAATATATACATCCTTTTTTTTTTTTAGCACTGTTCCTTAAATAATATGATGATTCTTTTTTTTTTATAATTTATTTATTTTATGTATATGAGTATATCATTGTGCTCTTCAGACACACAGAAGAGGGCATTAGACCCCATTGCAGATGGTTGTGAGCCACCATGTGGTTGCTGGGAATTGAACTCAGGACCTCTGGAAGAGCAGTCAGTGCTCTTAACCACTGAGCCATCTCCCCAGTCCCCCAATAAATCCTTTTTTTTTTTTTTTTTTTTTTTTTTTTTTGCTTTTTTGAGACAGGGTTTCTCTGTATAGGCCTGGCTGTCCTGGAACTCACTCTGTAGACCAGGCTGGCCTCAAACTCAGAAATCCACCTGCCTCTGCCTCCCAAGTGCTGGGATTAAAGGCGTGCGCCACCACTGCCCTGCCCAATAATTCTTTATATAGTATACTGTATTAGGTATAGTATAATAGTATAATAATGGAGAGATTAATTAGTATACATAGGTTATTTGCAGTTACTATACCCAATTATATAAGGGAATTCATCTGTGGATTTTAGTCAGTATTCAGAAAGGTACTTAACCCCATTTTATACAGGAAACGATATTGGGGTCGGTTTCCATGAGGAAGGCTTAGAATTTGAACTGAGAACCCTCACTACAACCTCTGTTCTTAATCATCAGTATCAATTTTTTACCTGAAAGAGTAGCTGCACAATCATTTGCCTTTTGGCATAGTCTGACCTGCTTGGTTCTTTCTATCTCCCAGGTTACAGGTAAATTCCGGGGAGGTGTGAATCCCTTCACCAATGGCTGCTGTAACAATGTTAGCCGTGTCCTCTGCAGTTCTCCAGCACCCAGGTACACCAACACCCTTGAACTAGTGTTCATTCTTGCTCAAACTTTTGCCTCCTTTGGGCTTGTTCTGAATAAGGGTTTTTAATGGAAAATGGCTTTTTAGGAAGGGTTTGCTCTTAGAATGGTGAGTGCTTCAAGGAAGAGACATTCTGATCTTTTGGTGAATCTTGAGTTCAGTTGATACTGTTTAGGTATGGCTAATGGCATTAGAGAACTGAGGATGTATACAATTTAACTCCAGAGTGCTAGACACCTGCCTGTAAAGGCCTACTCTTGAAGATTTTCATTGAATTAAATCAGTTTAGCACTAACTTTTACACTACTCTGATAGGACTGGTTTTTGATGCTTAAGATTAAACAGAGGGTCTTGTTCTTTTATCACTGAGCTATATACCTCAGCCCATGGCTGCTTATTGTATATTCACAATGTTTCCTAGATGGTATGCAAATAGAAATTTTGAATGAAATAGTAAGTGAAAGCCTTCTCACTCTTGCTACACAGGTATTTGGGGAGACCAAAGAAAGAGAAGACCATTGTAATCAGACCTCCTTTCCTTCGACCAGAGGTATCAGATGGGCAGATAACTGTGAAGATCATGGATAATGGCATTCAGGGAGAACTGAGGAGGACTAAGGTGAGAAATTAGGAAAGTAAAGCTAGGTAAACCCAGGGAATTTCACCCATGGCAAAGAGATAGACACTTGCATTGAATGTACATCTTTGTGTTAAAGTCACTTAAATACAGATATTTTCTTCATTAGATTTCAAGTTCAGTGACAATATACACTGAGCCATTTTCTTCCATGTTTTTATAAGATGTAACATCTTTCAGATGATAAACACTCAACTTTTTTTGTCCTTATTATTCCCAAACTGACTCTTGTCCCAGTATTTACATTATGCCAATTTAATATTACCTTAATGCAGTTTCCCTATCTGATTTCCCTCTCTTCATTCATTAGTCTAAGGGAAGCCTAGAGATAACAGAGAGCCAGTCTGCAGATGCGGAACCTCCACCTCCTCCTAAGCCGGACCTGAGCAGATACACAGGGCTTCGAACACACCTCAGCCTGGCTACTAATGAGGGTAAGGACTGCCTTGATCTGTGAGATCCTAGAGATTGAAGACAGGAGTGAGGTACCATGTAAGCTGAGGAGAAAATGAGTGAGGTCTGGGAAGTAATAGTTGAATTATGGCTGAGAACACCTAGTGGATGATACTTGAGCAGTTTTCTTTGAATAGCTAGAAAAGGAGGGATGCCAGTTAGCAATAGAAAGTGATTTGGATGTTGTATATGTGGATGGTGTGTGTGTGTGTGTGTGTGTGTGGTTGGTGAGGGGTACACTGGTGGTGGCGGTGGGTGGGTAGATCAAAGGACAATCTCCAGAAATTGGTTGTTTCCTTCCACTATGGATCCTGGGAATTGAACTCAGGTCTTTAGGCTTTTAGTTGCTTTTATTTTTGAGAGTCTGCCTGAATCAGAGAATTTCTTAGTATATTTGATGCATTTGCCCACCGTAAATTCTGAAACTAGTATAGATCCTTGCTCTTAAAAAAATAAAAAACTCACTCCTCTACCCCTTCCTGGGCAATGATGGCTCACGCCTTTAGTGGGTGGGTCACCAGGGAGGCAGATGCAGGCAGACCTCTAAATTCAAGGTCAGCCTGGTCTACAAAGTTTCAGGATAGACGGGGCCACACAGAGAAACCTTATCTGGAAAAACAAAATGAAACATAACAAAGAAACAAGGACTGTGTAGACCAGATTGTCATTGAACTCAGAGGAATTTGCTTGCCTGTGCCTCCTGAGTGCTGGGATTAAAGGTGTTCTACCACAACTGGCCTTCTCATTGGTTTTTAATTTAATCATATGTATATGGGCATTTGGCTTTCATGTGTATATCTGCTCAGCATTTGTCCTCCTGTTTCAGCCTTCTGAGTAGCTGGGACTATAGGCTTGTATCTAAGGACCAGGCCCAGCTGAGTCTTTAGACTGCAGCAAAATCTTGTTCCCTACACTTTGCTTTTATTAGGTATACTTGATTCTACCATGTCCTTTCCCTGTACTTTCAGAAACCTCATAAAGGTTAAAAGAATTAACATTACTAAAAGTAATCTCTCTGGGTTTTCCCTCTGTAGATAGCAGTCTCTTGGGCAAGGACAGCCCCCCTACACCTACCATGTACAAGTATCGGCCAGGTTACAGCAGCAGTAGCACATCAGCCGCCATGCCTCATTCCTCCAGCGCCAAGGTACTGTGTACTCTAAGAAGTGGGGTCATAACCTATGCTAGTTCTGGAGGAAAGGAGGAGGGAACATAAAAGCCAAGGGCATTTAGTGATTATTTGCATTAATGGAGTTGAATTTCCTTGTGTTTTCATCAAAAAAGGAGCAATGACGCATACTAGATAAAACCACTAATTAGTGTCAAATCTGATTTGAGAAACGACTTCTGCCAAGTTACTTAGTTTCTGTAAGCCTCATTTCTTGCATCTTAAAATGAGGTATTTGTTCCAAGTCACAGCTTTTAGTTAAGGGCAAACCATATGATGTCCAAGTTTGAAGTATACTACTGGCATATAATTCTGTTCTTCAGTGGGTCTTTGGGCTCTGGTGTCTGGCAGCTATCAACAGGTTTGTTAAGACTGTTTTTACTCTTTCCACAGTTGAGTCGTGGAGACAGCTTGAAGGAGCCAACTTCAATTGCAGATAGCAGCCGACATCCCAGCTACCGCTCAGAACCCAGCTTGGAGCCAGAGAGCTTCCGGTCTCCCACTTTCGGCAAAAGCTTTCATTTTGATCCATTGTCCAGTGGCTCACGATCCTCCAGCCTCAAGTCAGCTCAGGGCACGGGCTTTGAGCTGGGCCAGTTGCAGTCCATTCGTTCAGAGGGCACCACCTCCACCTCCTATAAGAGCCTGGCCAATCAGACACGCAATGGAAGTCTATCTTATGACAGTCTACTCACTCCTTCAGACAGCCCTGATTTTGAGTCAGTACAGGCAGGGCCTGAGCCAGACCCACCTTTAGGCTACACCTCTCCCTTCCTGTCAGCCCGGCTGGCCCAGCAACGGGAAGCCGAGAGGCACCCACGTTTGCTGCCAACTGGCCCACCACACCGAGAGCCCTCACCAGTCCGTTATGACAATCTGTCTCGCCACATTGTGGCCTCCCTCCAGGAACGAGAGAAGCTGCTACGACAGTCACCTCCACTTGCAGGCCGTGAGGAAGAACCAGGCTTGGGAGACTCAGGCATTCAGTCAACACCAGGCTCAGGCCATGCCCCCCGTACTAGTTCCTCCTCAGATGATTCCAAGAGATCACCCTTGAGCAAGACTCCACTGGGACGCCCAGCTGTCCCCCGTTTTGGCAAACCAGATGGGCTTAAGAGGCCGGGGATTAGGGTCCCCTGAACCAGGCACAACTGCCCCCTACCTGGGCCGATCCATGTCCTATAGCAGCCAAAAAGCCCCATCTGGTGTCTCTGAGACAGAGGAAGTAGCATTGCAGCCATTACTGACACCCAAGTAAGTATTTGTTTTCTCCCCCTTATCATTCAGCTTAATTAGCAGAAGACATCAGGCCTTTGGCTGTACATGATTCTAGTATAGGTAGACTCTGGGGATTCTGAGAACTCTTTTCACATTTGATTGCCTTCATGAACAACTCCTCCTTAAGAGATTGAAGATTGATTAATATTCCCTTAATACTGCTTTCCTAAACAAGTTTTATTTGCCAGAAATTAAGTATACGAAAGCTGTGGTTAGGAAGGAATTGGGGAGAAAGAGAAATCAGTCTTATTTTAAGCATATCAATAAAGTAAAAGGGACTGGACTGTTTGGGTAAAGAAAATATGTGAAAAAGCTCACCTACCCCCATATTTGACCCTTTGTGTGTATGTTTTGTGCGTGTTTTGTGCATCTTTCCCTGATGTCTGTTTCTTCTTTTTCCCCCAGAGATGAAGTACAGCTCAAGACCACCTACAGCAAATCCAATGGGCAGCCCAAGAGTATAGGCTCAGCTTCCCCTGGCCCAGGCCAGCCACCTCTCAGTAGCCCCACAAGGGGAGGAGTCAAGAAGGTGTCAGGGGTGGGTGGCACTACTTATGAGATTTCTGTGTGAATCTTGGCGCCTCCCTTCCCCCACACCTCTGCACCTACACCAAAGGGCCTCAGGTGGCCACCTTCCTTCCCTCAAGGGGCTCCCCTACTTTGCATGGACATTTTTTTAAACCACCGATTCCAAGAGGATGAGGCTTGTTTTACAAAATGCCATGAGGTTAAGGAGAGTTGGGGCCCTGAGACTGGAGTGGCACCTCCCCCTCCTTTGATCTTTTAAGACCTTCCCTTCCTTGATCCCTGGACCAGACTCAGTGGACATTTGTGCAATTGCTCGCCCTGGAGGGAACCAGATCATTTTTAAACCAGAAATAATTTTTTTTATTATTGTTACGGATTCTATTTTTTTCCTCTTCTCCGTTACCAGGTGTGTGTGTACATATATATATATTATAAATATCAAAGAAATTATATATCTATCCTGGGATGGGAAAACAAGGGAGGGATATATAGATATATATATATATATATAAGGAGGGGGATTTTATTCTTCCCTTTCCTTAGACCAGCAGGAAAAGAGAGACATTAAAGTCTTCCTTTTCTCCATGGTTCCCTCTCTTTTGTCCCAGTTACCGACTAAGGAAGTAGCGCCCTCTGCTGGTGCTAAGTGATTAGGAAAGAAACAGTACATCTGGGGTTCTCAGTCAGATAAAAGAACTTGGGAGTTTTTTAGGCTCCTTCACATCTAGTTTCCCCAGGAAAGGGGTCACAGTTCCATGACGGTGGTGGGAGATCAGGAAGAGAGCTTGGCCTAATTTAAGAAACACCAGGCATCCCGCCCTCCATTCTTGGGAGACAGGGATTGTGGTGGGCTTCAGTGAGCCCCTTCAATGCTTCCCTATAATTTATAGAAAAATCTTAAAATCCAAGGCCAGGAGAGAAGAATCCAAAAAGCAATATTTTTCATCATATGCCAAAAATGGGATAGAAAGAAGGAGTGGCAGGCCTAGGCCCCTCCAATTGTCCCTTGGGGTTTACCCCTTAGCCCACCTCAATATGGTGCTGGGTAGAGGGGGTAGTAGCTGGGTTCTAACCTTTAAACAGGGAAGACTCCAGCCTCTATACAGAGACCCTTTAATTTTTTTATTCTGATTAGCCATTTTAAACCAACAAGGAATAAAATAAATCCTGATCTAACCAGTTTCCCCTGACTTGTGTTTTGTCTGGGTAAGGCAGGGTGAATGGTCTTACGGAGTCAAAAGGGAGACCTCATTCTCTGGTCCTGTTTTTATTCTGGCTATCAAATTAAATGCCTTGCTGGGTGAGAAAAACCTAGCTTTTCATAACAAAAACATCCTGTGTGTTGAAATCTTTTGTGTTATTCCTTAATTTCCTTTTTAGAAAGTAAAAAACACTGGAACAACTAAGCATGGTGGTGTATGCCTTTGATCCCAGAACTTGGTAGGTAGAGGCAGATGGGTCTCTCAAGCTTGGGCCTAGTCTTGAGAGCCAGCCAGGGTTGCAATAGTGTGATGTTGTCTCAAAAAACCCAAACCAAAAACTTTTCAAAACAACCAATCCAGCATTAAACTTCTTGCCAGAGGTTCATTTAAAAAGCATGTAGGGAAAAAAAAGTCTGGGAGGGAGGGAAAGGAAAAGAAACTTGCCTAGTGTACACAAGTCTTAGGGTCAGGCTCTAGAAAAAGGTGTGGGCATAATGAGATAAATACTAGTTGGTTTTTCCTGCTAAAATATACTAGTGAATGTGGATTACTAGTTCCCTGTGGTATATAAACACTGGTATAAACCTTATTTGGGCCAGCTTTCCTGATGGAAGATGAAGATCATCCAGGCACTTTGCTCTGAGCAGAGTCACAAAGTGTTTGTGTCTATGGCAGGAAAACACCAGCAAACAGTGTTGTTTTCAGACCATGTTCTCTATTCTCATTTTGATTTTCCAACCTGCTAGGGAAATAATGTGATGGCAAGATCCAAAATCTCTTGCATCTTAGTGCCTTGTCCTAAATTCTGACTCAAATAGAATGGTACTTGCCTCTTAAAAGGCAGCCATACTAGTCTGTGAAACACACTTTAAAAAAACAAAACACTGAAGTCCTGGAATCAAATTACACAAAAGAAGGGGAAAAAAAAGAAACAGCTTCTTGTAAAAAGGATATTCATGAAAATGCCAATTGAACTAAACTATAAAAAAGCATGGCCCTTCTCTAAAGTGTATTAGTCACATGTACAGCAGGGGCTGGCCCCTATCCAGCTATTGAATGCCCCCACAACAGGGTCCTAGTGCCTGGAAGACAGTTTTGACAGCAGGTTCAGTATCACACGAAAGCCATCCTTGGCAAAGTCCAGTAGTTCTATTAGCGGAGGCTGCTGCTGCTGCTGGCTTGAGAGCTGCCCATACCTGGGTGGTCTGGACTGTGTCGGTTCTGGAGAAAACAAAAGAGTAACAACATTCAGAAACTAAAAGATAGACCTAGGTGGATGTGGTGGTGCATGCCTTTAATCCCAGCACTCTGGAGGCAAGCAAATAGATCTCTGAGGTAGAAACCAGTCTGGTCTTCACAGTGAATTCCAGGCTAGTGAAGACTACATCATGACACCTTGTCACAAAACAAAAAAATCTAAATAAATAAGACAAGATGAGCCTGCTAACATAAACCTGTTATCTTAGTTACTTGGGAGATGGAGGCAGAAGGACTACAAAGTCCAAGGCCTGCCTAGACAACCCAGTGAAACACTTACCTTAAAAATTATCAATAAGGGGCTGGAGAGATGGCTCAGTGGTTATAAGCATGCACTGTCTTGTAGAAAACCTGAGTTCAGTTCCCAGCACCATCATAGGCCTGTGAAACCAGCTCCAGGGCTTAAGCCCTCTTCAGGCCTCTGGACACTGCATTCATGTGGGAAAGCACATGCATTCATAAATACAAAAAAAAAAAAAAAAGATGACACAGGGAAAAAACTCAATGGGTTCCAACCACAACAGCCCCTACCTTCTTCTTCTTCTTTTCTTTCTTCTTCCTTTTCCGTTCAGGATCCTCTTCTTTCTTCTTTTTCTTCTTCTTGTGATCTGAATCAGATGGTGTTTCTGTGGGAAAAATTAAGAGCCTATAACCTGTTGAGCTTAAGATCTACTATTATAAACTCTTAAGGATACGGGGAAATCTAACTCACTCTAGGAATCCCAACTACTTACTATTTTTCTCAAGTGTCCAGAAAGGATACAGAGGTGCTGCTGGAACACCTGTGCTAAGTCACTACTTGCTCAAGAAATGTCACTACATGAATTCCTTTTGGGGAAAATCTGGGAGTCCAGAGTAACTAAGCTTAACTGTAAAGGCCAGGCCATTCTTGAGCCAGTGTCTGAATAAGAAGTGCTCCTTACCTGGGGGAACAGGATCCTGGGTACGGCTCTGTTTGTGCTTATGCTTATTCTTCTTCTTGGGAGGCTGAATATGCATCAGACGACACTGCTCTGGCAACTGAGGGAACCAAAGGAAGGTCCAGGTGAATAGAGAGAGAAAATCTTCTCTCCCATCATCTGTTCTCAGGAAGTTATGAAGGAACAGACTTGGACAGAATGCCTTTCAGACCATTTGCTTTCTAACTCCCCAAAAAGAGACTCACCGGGCCAGTATGAAGGCGGAAACCAGACAGCATGGTCCCTGTGATTGGATTAAAAGAGCCACCAAGAATAGGAGGCTTCTCAATGAGGGAGCGGAGGCTGCTGTTGTCATGGGAGCCAGGGAGATCAATCATCCCTGGCAGGTCAGGCAGGAAGTTACTTAGCTTCTCCTTCACTTTCTTCCCACAGAACTTATTATAGGCCTGTTCCAGGTTGTAGTGTGTGATTAAATTGGTGCTGCCCGTCAGCTCTGTGCTGCCTAGAAAACAGTAATAATGAGATTATACCAAAAGCAGATAACTTTTTGTTAGTAACTCAGAAGGAATTGAAAGAAAAAAAACAATCTTTAGATTTACTTTATATGTATGTTTACTTTATCTGCATGTTATGTATGTGTACCATGTGTGTCTGGTGCCTGCAGAAGTCAGAATAGGGGGTTGGATCCCCTAGAACTGGAGTTAAGGATGGCTGTGAGCTGCCTTAGGAACTGAATCTGGCTCTTTTGCAAGGGTAGCCCATATCCTGTTGAGCCATCATCTCTCCAGCACCATGAAGGACTATATTTTAATGTAAATGAGGAAATCTATTTAAGGAGAATTATTGTCTTAGTCACTGTCCTGTTGCTATGAAGAGACATGGCTACAGCAACTCATAATTATGAGAAGGCTTGCCTACAGTTTCAGAGACTTAGTTCATTATCATGTTGGGTAGCATGGTGAAAGCATGGTGCTAGTGAAGGAGTTGAGAGCTATCCCAGTTCAGAAAGAGAAATGGGCTTTTGAAACCTCAGAGTCCATCCCAAATGACCACATCTCCTAATCCTTTTAATCTTTTTAAAGGAATTCCACTCCCGGGTAATTAAACATTTAAATATATGAGCCTCTGAGGGCCATTCTTATTCAAGCCACCACAATTATAAACTTTTTTAAAAAAATAAACAAAAGCCAGGCATGGAGGCACATGTTTCTAATCCCAGTATTCACTTGGGAGGCAGAGGCAGGTGATCTCTGTGAGTTCAAGGCCAACCTAGTCTACAAAGCTAATTCCAGGACAGCTAAGGCTGTTAATCATACAAGTAAACATACACACACACACACGCGCAACACACACACACAAAACCAAACAGGAAAAACAAGCAAATTTTATAGGTTGAGCATCCATAGGTCAAAAATCTGAAATGTGAAACTTAGTGAATTCTAGCACTCAAAAAGTTTCATATTTTGGATCATTCCATACTTCATATTTCTGGATTCAGGATGTGCAACTGGTAAAAATCTATGCAAATATTCTGAAATCTGAAAAACTGTAAAACTGGAAACATTTTTAGCTAGATGCTAACTCTGTAATAACACAATAGCCAGGTACAGTGGTGCACACCTGTAAGTGTAATGCCAGGACTTACAAGGTTGAGGCAAGGCAGCTGCATTCAAGGCTAGTTTGGGCTAATGAGAGCCTGTCTCAAACACCCCACCTCAGTGACATATAATAAACACACACAAAATTCTACACCATGGGCTAGACACATGGAAGGGTGATGGAGCAAAGTGGGGCAGAGATAGAAACTGAAAAAAGGAAAAAGCTAATCAGATTAATGTACTTGACATTGTATCAAATACTGTTCTGCTTTTCATAAAATATCTCAAACATCTCTGTGTGGATCAGTATAACAGAACCTTATAGTTCAGTTACAGATATAATATATTCAATGGCTGACTTTTTTCAAAAGAATAGAAATATGCTAACAATATGGACAAAATAAAGACAGTAGAAATATCTAACATACAACCTCACTGATTATTATGACAGCATACAGGTAAAATGGCCTGTTTATGATACTTACTTGGGAAAGTTCAGGTTCTGAACTGTGATGGCAGGGATGGTTTCTTATTCACATGACTGGTTAGTGCTCAGGCTATACATGTTTCTGACATAAACAAGCACTTCTCTTCTGGTTGAGGTCTTACTCTACATGTTTCCCTCGCTTCCCTGTGAAATAACTCAGAAGGAGGATGTGCAACAGTGTTGGATCCTTTTTCCAAGTTCTAAATATTGCTTGCTAAGTTCTAAGTATTATGGCCTCTCTATTCCAATTCTTGAAATTCCCATTCTGTTGTTTTAGAAAGCAATACTTGAAACCGATAAAACAGTGGTACAGTGCTTAGGTGCTTATGTAGCTTGTGGAAGGCCTTTGAGTGTGATTCTAAGCATGGGGGGTGGGAGTGGGGAGAATAAACCTCTACTTAAATTCCCATGGTACTTGAGTGTAATAATTTTTTTAAATGATTTATTTAAATTTTTTCTTTGATACAGAGTCTCTCTCTCTCTCTAGTCTTGAATGACTTGGAACTCACTATGTGACCAAGTTAGCCTTGAATTCAGAGATTAACCTGCCTCCGCCTCTTGATTCATCCTGAAAGATTTATTTTCTATCTTATTTCTGTGTATATGTGTGTGTTGTATAGATGTATGCCACATATTATCTGATTGCCTGTGGAGGCCAGCAGAAGGTATTGGGATCCCTGGAGCTGGAGTTACATATAGATAATTGTGAGGTTCCCATGTGAGTTATGGGAACCAAGCTTGGTCCTCTGGACAACATATCCTTAACTTAGAGCCATCTCTCCAGCTCCCATAGCCCTTTTTAAGGAAAGGCCTCATGTGGTTAAGATGACCTTGGACTCCTGATCTTCCTGCCTACACCTCCCAAGAGTTGGGATTATAGAAGTATACCACACCTCCCAAGAGTTGAGATTATAGAAGTATACCACACCTCCCAAGAGTTGGGATTATAGAAGTATACCACCAAACCTCTTTGTCAAGTATGCAGATTGAATAGAGAGAGGTCCTTATGCATGCTAAGCATGTACTCTACCAACTAAACTACATCCCTAGCCTTCTTAACCATATTTTATTACAACTTAACTTTGGAGTCTAATCAACCACTAATTTTCCATGCAAACTTTCTAATGTATTCAGATGGATCTACTTATCTTCTGGGTAGAGAACAACATCAACCAAACTATAACACTGTTTCCTTTGAGAAAACGACTTTCTAATTTTGTTTATAAATTCTTCAGGGTTCAGTTCAAATGACATTCTTGCTGTCATTTTGGCTAACACATTTTGAAAACTATCAGGTAGTTTTTAACATTGCTTCCTGTGTGAAGCATGATTATAAATAACTAAGACTGACACCCACAAAAATACAAGCACAATCCTTAGATCATGTATTTTGGATCTCAAAAAATAAGCTACCTAAAGACCAGGCTTAATAATCTCCACTTCTTATAATCCCAACATACCTAGCATTGCCTCAGATACTCAGTATTTATCAATTAAATTATAAATAAATGGTACAATTAGAACAGGTAATGCAAAAAATAAATTGCTGGAAGAAGCTTGTCATGGTGGCACATACCTGAAGGCAGAGGCAAGTGGATCTCTGTGAGTTCAAGGCCAGCCTAGTCTACAATGAATTTGAGACAAGCCAGGGCTACATAGAGAGACCCTGTCTCAAAAACCCAACAAGAACAAAACAAGTAAAATAAGGAAACTGCTAGAAGACACTTATCACTAAAGCACAGTCATTTCTTTATGCTTCAGTTCTCAATTATAAAATACAGACAATACCTATCTATCTAAAAGGACTACGGTATTACAAATTGTTACACACTGCACTGGTGTGAACTTCAAACGATTTTGCTAATAGATTAATTGGAATAACTTTTTAAAAAAATTTATTTATTTATTTTATGTATGTGAGTATACAGTCCCTGTCTTCAGACACACCAGAAGAGGGCATCGAATCTTATTATAGATGGTTGTGAGCCACCATGTGGTTGCTGGGAAATGAACTCAGGACCTCTGGAAGAGCAGTCAGTGCTCTTAACCACTGAGCCATTTCTCCAGTCCCTATAACTGAATTTTTTTATTTCTTTTTTGAAGCAGGATCTCATGTCCCCTAGGCTGGGCTTGAACTCCTGATCCTTCTGCCTTCATCTCCTTGTCCAATGTGTCTTCAGCTCTTCAGATATTCCAACCCCCGCCCCCCAACAGGTGTACTGATTTAGTTTCTTGTATCTAGTATCTCCTCTCTGACTATTCACAGATAGCTTTGTTTATTCTTGAATGCTACCTACTCAGAGATGATTCTGTGAACGCGACGCCCAATGCATGGCGGGCAAGAGTTCTACCACTGAGCCACGCCCCCCCCCCCCCCCAATTTACCCCGAATAACTTTATGACTGTAAGAACTGATTCAATTCTAATCCTTTCTTTGAACAGGTTAATCTCCGAGTCCCTGACAAGGAAGGCAACTTGCTACAAACCAACAGTTAAAGTGACAGACTGTAAACTAAAATCTTAGCGTCTCCAGAAACGTTAAATCGGGTCTCCTGAGTTCTAACCAACGGCTCACATTTTTATATATGAAAATATATAAAAATTTTCTCTGACGGGGGTCAGAGAAACCGGATCACAGAACTTCTCGCTAGAGGTTGTCCCAGATATTCACACCCAACCCAAAACCCACCGCAGAAAATCAAGTTATCTCTTAAGGTTGTGAATCGCCAAAGGGCTTCTGACACTGTTGCCCACTGGCCACGCGTAGCCCTGTTATCTCACACCTAGCGCGGCAGGCTGCAAGCCACAACCGTCACTTAAACTATTATCTGATTGGCTACTTTTGGCCCGCTACTCACCTGGCAATTCCCGCATAAGGTAGAAGGGGCCACTTCCAGCCGTCGACTTATCGGTTCCTGCGGGGGCCGAGGTCGCCGTCGAGGGTGGGGCTGTGCCTGGACCACCTCCCGGAGGAGGAGGAGGTGGCGGGGGAGGTTTTCCAGGTCCGAAGCCTAGGGCGCTTGGGGGCGGTGGGGGGTCAGTTTGAGCTCCAAACAGCGCAGTGAAGTTCTCCATAGCACTCTCCGCTCCTGGTTACCTGGGATCTGGCGTTAATTATTTTCATTGGACAGTACTCTCACAGGGTACCACCCTCTTCGTTGAAGAGCTTTCCCATCATTGGATACATTAAGCCCCGCCCACCGTCTTCCGGCATCTTACTTCCGTCGCCTGAGAGACTGTTCAGGTAGCGTTTCGCAGACTAATAGCCAATAAAATGACTCAGGTAGAAAAGCGACAACTATGAGGACCAATAGACTATCTAATTATTTTCTGATTCATTATAGCACCCAATAAGAGATCTACATCTGGGTCTGGAGGCGTTGCATCTGATATTTGGCCCAATAGAAGCCTTGCTGATGGGGGCGGAGGACGACGATTTGGGGAGCGGGAGTGAGCCTGCGAAAGAGTAGGCAGGAAAGATGGCTGTCCTCGCGCCTCTGATTGCTTTGGTGTACTCGGTGCCGCGGCTTTCTCGATGGCTGGCCGACCTTATTGCCTTCTCTCTGCCCTGCTTTCCATTGCTTTCCTCCTCGTGAGGAAACTGCCGCCGATTTGCAATGGTCTCCCCACGCAGCGCGAAGATGGCAACCCGTGTGACTTTGACTGGGTGAGCGCCCCCTGCCATACTAGCTGTCGACCTTGACCATCCCTTCCCTGCAGGTGCATGTGAAAATATGGGGGCGGGTTTCGGGACGTAGCGGCCTTACAGACTTTGAGTGGAGAGCCTAGGCCGTTATCTAGTCTTAACCTCCGCGTTTAAGATGGAGAAACAGATTCCAGGGTTTCCGTCACAGATGAACAATATTCTACAGTGATTCCAAGATCCCTGGGGCGCCAGTGAAAAGACAAGGCCAGTAGTAGAAATACCATTTAAAATCTTTTGTTTAATTTTTAACGAAGTGATCTCAGTGTAGTTAGGCGCATTTCCCAAGGTATCACAACGTCCAGAAAGTGCTGTCTAACCTTATTCAATTCTCTGATAGACCGGCTGACATAGGTCGCTGACTCAACAAAATAAATGACTTGGGTGGAAAATCGACTACTGTGAGCATAGTAACTGCGCACACTATCTTCCTGAGGTGGGATAGAAAAACAGGGAAGGTTATGAAAATACAAGGAAAGGGGGGGGGAAGCCCCTCAATCATCTAAGAAGCAATATTTAAGAACAATTAACATTTGCCGTGAAGGTTGTGGACCTAGAGCTAATATTTCTTTCCTATACTGATATTTATGCTAAAATAGCAATGGCCAGGACTTAAGGCCTAAAGGTATTAGTATAACCTTGGGTAGGCCTCACATGTTCTGGGACTCTCAAACAAGATTATTAACTTTGTTTACATTAGAGATACAGTAATGTTGCCAGACTTTGTGTTGTACCCTTTTAATCCCAGCACTCTGGAGACAGAGGCAGGTGGACTTCTGTAAGATTGATGTAAGCCTGGTCTATATAGGACTTTCTAGATCCATCCGGACTAAATAGATTTTCTAGATCCATCCTAACTCAAAACAAAAGAGCACACCAGATACCCTACTTATCTCTATTCCTATGTTCTAGAGCCTTTACAAATTGCAACTCTGCCAGGTGCGTCTTAAGAATTGCCCTATGATTTCATTAGGCCCTCTGAAGATAACAGCCTCAAATCTCACCATTACCATAGTATAGATGACTATGGTAAAGAAAATGAAGTACCTATGTTTTTGAGTCTTTCTGAACTCCTCTCTCTCCTTAATCCACATATTTAAGACTATATTAAAATAGCTTAGGAATGGAAAGATGGTTCAGTGGTTAAGAACACATACTCATGCCAGGCATTGGTGGCATGTGCCTTTAATCCCAGCACTTGGGAGGCAGAGGCAGGCGGATCTCAGTGAGTTTGAGGCCAGCCTGGTCTACAGAGCTTGTTCTAGGACAGCCAGGGCTACATAAAGGAACCCTGTCTCGAGGGGAATAGGGGAAATAACACATACTCATTTCTGATAACCCAGATTTGGTTCCTAGTGCCCACACCAGTAGACTTGGGGCTGCCTGTAACTACAGATTTGGGGGTCTTTTTCAGGCACCTGCACTTGCACATACCAGCACACATGTATGTAATAAAAATAATAAAAGTAGATATTGAATTAGGAAAACCTCAACTCTGGGGACTGGAGAGATGAGCTGGCTCAGTGGTTAGAGCACTGGCTGCTCTTTGAGAAGAGTTGAGTGAGGTTCCTTGCACCCACATGGTCAGAACCATCAATCACTCCAGTTCCAGAGGATCCAGCAATGACCTGGTCTCTGTGAGTACTAGAAACACAGTGCATTTATATACATTCAGGTAAACGCCTAATACACATTTAATGTATTACACACATAAAATAAAAATATTCTTTAAAAACAAATACACACAACTCTTTATACTGGCTAGCTGTGAAACTCCTTTAATGGAACTGTGAATTCCACTTTGGCCTGAGTGGGCTCCTAAAAGATTAGGGTAACTCCTCAGGCTGTGCCAGCAACAGTGGAACTGTGTCTGTCGTCCTCATTGGTCAGGAACTTGTTTTGTAGAGCAGGCTAGGTTTGAGCTGTCGGTGTTTCTCCTGTTTATATCCTCCAGAATGCCCGGTTCACAAGTGTGTACCACCATGTGTGGAATAATAACAGTGGTTGTAAAAAGCACAGCATGGTAACACATACCTGTAATTTCAGCATTTGGGAGGTGGAGGCAAGACGGTCATAAGTTTAAAGTAAACCAGCATAGGGAGTTGGGTGCCAGCTTGACCTATGAAAGATTTTAGAAAACAATATAAAAGACAAAACATTGTAGCTGAAGCTATATAACAAGATCCTTTCTCAAATCAAATGACAAAAAAGAAGGCCAGCACTGGAGAGGCTGAGGCAGGAGGAGCATTGTGAGTTTGAAAGGTTGTCCTGCAGGTTGCCCTTTAACTCCCACATGTATGCTGTGGCACATGCACAAGAGTGCTCACGAACAGTAACTGCTGTGAAAGAAAGAACCAGTGGGGGTCTGGAGAGATAGCTCAACCTGCTCTTCTAGGGATCCTGAGTTCAATTCCCAGCAACCACATGGTGGCTCACAATCATCTGTAATGGGATCTGATGCTCTCTTCTGGTGTGTCTGAAGACATCTATGGTGTATTAATGTGCATAAAATAAATCTTTTTTTTTTTTTTTTTTTTTTGGTTTTTTGAGACAGGGTTTCTCTGTGTAGCCCAGGCTGTCCTGGAATTTACTCTGTATACCAGGCTGGCCTCGAACTCAGAAATCCTCCTGCCTCTGCCTCCCAAGTGCTGGGATTAAAGGCATGTGCCACCACTGCCTGGCAAAATAAATCTTAGAAAGAAAGAAAGAAAGAAAGAAAAAAGAACCAGTGGGACATGGTTATGCACCCCAGTAATCATGGTACTTTAGAGGCTGAGGCAGGAGAATTGCATGGGCAAGACCCTGAGACCAAGTCTTGAGGACAGGAGGCGGGATGGAGGAAAAAGAAGAAAAACCTAAAGGTCGTGGATGGATTTGTTGAAAGATAACACCGGCCTGCGGTGGCACATCGCTGTAGTGCTCGCGCTCTGTCGCTAGGGCGCTGCGTCTGTCCCGTGTTCGATCCTTCCCGCTGTCCTTCAGTGGGAAAAAAAAAAAAAAAAAAAAACTAGCTGGGCGGCGGTGGCGCACACCTTTAATCCCAGCACTTGGGAGGCAGAGGCAGGCAGATTTCTGAGTTCGAGGCCAGCCTGGTATACAGAGTGAGTTCCAGGACAGCCAGGGCTACACAGAGAAACCCTGTCTCGAAAAACCAAAAAAAAAAAAAACCAGAAAGATAACAGCCATTTGCCAAGGGTAGACCCTAAGCCTGGGTCTTTTGACTTGTTGGTACTACTACCCCTTAGCCAGCTCCAGTTGTCTTTGTTACAAACTCAAGCCAGGTCTCCTGTTTTGCATTTCTCATCCCCCCTCCCATCAGCCTCTGTTGTCATATCTTCCAGAGGGAAGTGGAGATCCTAATGTTCCTCAGTGCCATTGTGATGATGAAGAACCGCAGGTCCAGTAAGTCTGCTGCTGCGTCCTGGCTGGGGACTGCCACTCATGCCCTGCTGCGTCCTGGCTGGGGACTGCCACTCATGCCCTGCTGCGTCCTGGCTGGGGACTGCCACTCATGCCCTGCTGAGTCCTGGCTGGGGACTGCCACTCTGCCCTGCTGAGTCCTGGCTGGGGACTGCCACTCATGCCCTGCTGAGTCCTGGCTGGGGACTGCCACTCATGCCCTGCTGAGGCTCCTTTTTCGTGCCATTGGAGGGACATTGTATTTAGTAAACTAGTTTGAAACCACATTTCATGCTAGGGGCTAGTTTCACCTTGGTCTTCTATATCCTGTCCCTCCCGATTCAAAGTACCCCAGGAAGAGGGACAAACAGTGGGAGCTTCAGCCTAGCCTGACTGTGGTATCTCTGTGTTCCAGTCACTGTGGAGCAACATGTAGGCAACATCTTCATGTTTAGTAAAGTGGCCAACGCAATCCTTTTCTTCCGATTGGATATTCGAATGGGCCTGCTATACCTCACACTCTGCATAGGTAAGAAAATGGCTTTTATTATGTTAAGGCTCTATAATGTAATAATTTGAAATAGTAAAGTTCTTTGGTAAAGAACCAAATCTTGTACCTAATGATTGTATGTATAGCTTAAGTGGTGTTTACTTAGACAGGATTTTAAGAGGAATATGTGCATGTATGTATTTTTCAGGAATTCTGAAATCCCTGAGTGAGTTTGCAAGTAAATCTGCAAAAGGCCTTGTATGTTTTTATCTCTTGACATTTTTTCTCTGTGTTCAGTGTTTCTGATGACCTGCAAGCCCCCCTGTACATGGGTCCTGAGTATATCAAGTACTTCAATGATAAAACCATTGATGTGAGTATTCTACTTTGTTTCTTGGTTCCTGCTTTGATGTTTTGTGTTCTTTATTCATAAAGACAGTGCCTCAGAGTAGAAGTAAATAGCTGGGGTTGGTGATGGGTAATTATTATCCTCATACTTGGGAGGCTGAGGGAGGATTGTTGTTGTAGGGGGTTGGTCTGATACTGCTTGTATTTAAACACTAAATTCTGTAACCCAAGATCTGGTTGCTCCAAGACTAGTGGATCCTCATGTATACCAGCCTTTGTTGTATAAATCTTGCTCCCCAATTTAAAACTAGTGGTTAAATAAAACTAGTGACAGCCAGTATGTTGGGGGAGTAGAGAGAGATGGAGTTTGGGTTACCAGACTTGGGGTCACAGATAGGAACCATGAGGAGAAGGAGCACGGAGGAGGCAAAAAGAGTGGACAGGAGGTCTATGAGTCATGACCAGAAGTATGTGCCAGAGGGAAATACCTCCCTGGGACACCAGACTGCTGGAGAAGAAATAACTCAGAGAATTAGCAAACAGCAAGTATTTGGGGAGCATAATTGGGGTAGTAGCCAAACTAGCATTAGAGATTTAGGTAATCCCCCAGTAATTGTGCAGAGCCCAATAAATAATACCATATTATTTGTCTCATTTATTTGAAGCTAGATGGGGGTAAGTTTAATTGTATTATTCTACATTGCTGCAAGGTTTTGGTTTTTTGTTTGTTTATTTTGGTTTTTTGAGATAGTGTTTCTCTGGGTAGTCCTGGCTATCCTGTAACTTCCTCCATAGACCAGGCTGGCCTCAAATTAGATCTTCTTGCCTCGGCCTACCAAATACTAGGTAGGATTAAAGGCCTGCTTAGTGGGTTGCTGCAAGTTTGAGGAAGTGTAGGCTACATAATGAGTTTTAGAGCAGTTCCAACTCCATAGGAAACGTCTGTCTGGGGAAAGACTGGGAGGCTGGTGAGAATGGGATTTGGCAAGTAAGGATATTTGCTGCACAGGCCCTGACAGCCTGAACACTAGAACCCACGTGAAAGGAGAAAATTCACTGCATAGAGTTATTCTCTGGCCTCCACATGTGCACCATGGCTCACGCACGCGTGTTCGCACACACACACTAATAATAATTAAAAAATAAACTAAAAAAAAGTCCTTGTTGCCAAGCCTCAATCTTCAGGCTAGAAGGAGAAAACCAACTGTAAGCCGCAATGGCATACATGCCTACAGCCACACTATAAGTACAATTAAATTAAAAAAAAAAAAAAATAGACTGGTGACCATTACAGCTGGGAGATTTCAGGGGAAGTTCCATCTCTTGATTTATTTTATAGATGCTTATTTTAATCCCCCTCTCCCCCCCAAAAAAAGTGACTTTTATTTGTAGTAGAGTGCTTGCCTCACATGGATGAGGCACTGGATTCAATCCCTGGCACCAACAGGCAAACCTGGAAATGTCTGGGTACTTGTTCATGATGGGAAAGGGGAAGCCCAGGATGGTCACAGGTCTGAACCTTCTCAGACGCCCAGGTGATTTAGCCTATTCTCTCTTCCCTTTGTGTGGTAGGAAGAACTGGAGCGAGACAAGAGGGCCACTTGGATTGTGGAGTTCTTTGCCAACTGGTCTAATGATTGCCAGTCCTTTGCTCCCATCTATGCTGACTTGTCCCTCAAGTGAGTATACATAGTGAAACATACCAGAAACAGAAATGCTGGAGCTCCCTTCTTTTGTCCTTAAATTTTGCATACCCAAAGTTGTTTCTCCCTTTCTTACCTAGGTATCTATACTTTCACTTCCTTCATTTCATCCCTTTATTTTTCAGTATGTTAAATAGTATGTTTTTTTTGCAGGTACAACTGTTCAGGGCTAAGTTTTGGAAAGGTAGATGTTGGACGTTACACTGATGTTAGCACACGGTATGTAGATGCTTGGGCTAAAGACCTGAGTGAGAATTATTGGAGTGGTGTAAGTAATATTACAGGTGCACTAGACAGAGCCTCATCTGACCTGTAGGTACAAAGTGAGCACATCACCCTCACCAAACAACTCCTACCCTGATCCTATTCCAAGGTGCAAGGAGGTAATTCGTCGGCCACAGATTGACAAGAAAGGGCGAGCTGTCTCTTGGACTTTTTCTGAGGTACGTGAAAAACATGGGCAATGGTTTGGAGAAAGATACACAACAGTGAATGGGCTTTATACTCAGTCTGGATTTAATCCTGAATTCTGACACTTGCCCACAGTTTTTGAGGCTATAGATTAGTTACAGGATATCACTTATTAAGTCAGCAGATTTATGTCATATGATGCTAATACTGAGGAAAAATGATAAAGACTTGGTCTATGAAGTACCTGTATTCTGTTGGCAATTAGGTTCCTCATCACTAAATTTCAGTAAATCAGAGGCAGTACCACCTTGCTCATAGGATTGCTTTACAGTTGCATGTAGATAAATTCTTGGCACAATAACTGGCCTCTAGTGGACACTTAAGTGTGAGAAAAAAAGGTAGGTAAGGCTGATATCTGCCCTCTGATGCCTCTGGTTTATAGACTGTGCTTAGTTAAATACTTCCTACTCCTAAACTCTGAACTTTACCTCCCCACCTAGCAGTTGATGTGTTTATTCATCTCTTTTCCATAGGAGAATGTGATTCGAGAATTCAATTTGAATGAGCTATACCAACGAGCCAAGAAGCTCTCAAAGGGTGGAGACTTGTCAGAAGAGAAGCCTGTGGACCCTGTGTCTACTCCTGTACCAGATGGGGAAAACAAGAAGGACAAATAGGATCCTGCATTGTGTTTGCTTTCTCTCCTGTCAATTTCAGGAACCCTTGAGGCCCAGTTCCAGCTGTAACCACAATCCTTGCCTGAGGCCTTTTGATTTCTCCTGTTAGGCTGTGCCTGGGTGGGGGCACTGTGCCTGCTTCTGAGTTTTAAAGAAGCATCTTGGAAACCATGAAGCATTCTACTTTGAAGGGCTGTTCTGCCCTGGCCAATTGTTTCTCGAAGGGAGTGATCTTATGAATAGAGGTAGAAAATTGTTTCCCTCCAATGTTGGGTTAATGTGTAAATTGCTATTCAACACTTGGATATTACCAGTCTGTGGTTTAGTTATTCCTCCTAGTGAGCTTGCAAAGCATAGACTAAATTAAACTCTAATGTTAGATGTCAGAGTATAAAGCACTTAGAATTTTCCCTCAAGGACCCTTTCTTCCTTTAGGCCTTTCTGTCTTGATCTGTGCATTAAGAAATTTAAGTTTGGGACTGGAGAAATGACCCATCAATTAAGAAAGAACACTGGTGGCTGCTCTTCCAGAGGTCCTGAGTTCAATTCCCAGCAACCACATGATGGCTCATAACTATCTATAATGAAATCTGGTATCCTCTTCTGGCATGCAGGCAGAATATTATACATAATAAGTAATTCTTCAAAGAAAGAGAAAGAAATTTAAGGGGTTGGAGAAATGGCTCAGTGATTAAGAGAAGTGGCTGTTCTAGAAGATCCAGGTTTGATTCCTAGCAGCCACCTGGAGGCTAAACCATCTGTAACTAGTCTCAGGGGCTCCAACGCCCTTGACCTTGGCTGGCACTGTATGCATGTGGTGCACAAACATGTGAAGTCAGAACACCTAAAAGGGGTGTATGTGTTATCATTTAAGTGTTACTGATCCAGTGAAAAGCCTTCAACCAGGATTTTCATCATTGGAAATAGGATTGAATGACTACCCCGTGTTCTGGGAACTGAGAGGAAGGACATACAAACCTGAGAGGTTTCTTTGTGTGGTGGGGCCTTAAGAAGAAAGCCCCATGGCTGGACAGCTGTTCTCTCCTCCTCTCCCACAGCTTTCCCTAATAAAGGGATTGTTATTTTGATTGCCTGGTGTTTCTCCTTTATTAGTGTGCAGCTGCAGGGGGACTGCGGGTTTTTTTTTTAATCCTAAGATTGAATATTGAACTCAGGGACTCTAAAAGCCAAACACACCTCTAGACCTCAATTAACTTCCTTTTTAAGGTTGTGGGTGAGGGTTCTTATCAGTTGGAGAGATGAACCTCTTGATTTCACCTAAGAATCCTAGACTATAGGCGCTAGCTACTGCGTCTGGATTGTAAATGGCTGGGGTTCAAAATACACTTAACCGTTTGGTTTCACCGCCTGGGGATGAGGATTGACAAAATCGGTGCAAATTAGCTAGTTTCTGTAGTCTGAGTACAAACGCCGTGGAAATGGGGTGTAGACTTCACTTGGGATTGATTTGAGGATCCCTGGGTAAGAGGTATAGATACAAAAAGACCCCTCAGTCTCCGCCCACTATGCTTTTCTGGGTCCCCAGTGCAGGACCCTCCTTGCACTTGGTTTGATCCAGGTTTCCGCGCCGACTCCGTTCTGATAGGTTGTGCATGAAGGGCCCGCCTTCAGATCACGTGTCCATCCCCTCCACCCCCGCGCTTCCCTTTGCTGTGAGATTTGAACTTTCCAAGTGTGATTCCGAGCTCGTGGTTTGTCCCTCTGGGGTTGCGTCGCCACTTTATTCCACAAACGCTCCATCCCGAGGTCCTTGCCATGGCCCCTCTCGGAAGAAAGCGTAAAGCCGGGGCTGCGCCTATCGAGACGGTGGACAAGCGCGAGAAACTGGCGGAGGGCGCGGCCGTGGTCATTGAGCATTGGTAAGGGCCTGGGGAGTCGAGGAGGGCAGGGAAGAGTAGGCTCTGGCGGCTGGGACCAGAGACCCCATTTGCAATCGCTTGTGTCTGCAGTACGAGCTGACGCGTCTACGGGCGCCATGCTGCTGCCCTGAGCCAGGCTCTGCAACTGGAGGCCCCAGAGCTACCTGTGCAAGTGAACCCGTCCAAACCGCGGAGGGGCAGCTTCGAGGTGACGCTGCTGCGCCCCGACAACAGCCGTGAGTGGAGGCCGCGATGGAGGGGTGGGGGTTGGGAGGGAGCGAGAAGCAACCCGGCCACCTGATAACTGAGGGGAAGGGGTACTAATGAGTACCACCATAATTTGGCTTTATCCGATCCCTTCCCAGGTGTTGAACTCTGGACTGGTATTAAGAAGGGCCCTCCACGAAAGCTCAAATTTCCTGAGCCCCAAGAGGTGGTTGAAGAATTGAAGAAACACCTTTCATAAAGAGGTTGGGAAAGAGTCCTCATGTTGAGGTTTGCATCGTGTCCAGGGGATGCATACTGGGATAGACAAGGAAGGTCTCCTTATTTTACATGTGTTTCTGGATTTTCTAAGAGGAGCTAAATTGTAGAATTCCTGGTGATAACACACACACACACATCTAAGTGAATTTGTGCTCTCTGAGTTGTCTTGCCCTGAGGGTATAGGCAAGTTTTGTTTGCTAATTCAGTTTTCCACCTCTGGTGCTAATTCCATGCAAATCTATTGCAAATCTTAGCTGTTTATCAAGTGTGGCTTGCCTGTAGTTAAGGTTTTTCTCCCTTGTATTGGCAGAATCTTTGCTGTTCCTTCACTTTACCTGCACTTTTCTGGGTTTTGTCAGTAATCTGTGAAATAAGGTAGCATTAAATTCCCTTCCTTCCATACACACTTCTTAGTTACATGGATTTGATTTTGTCCCTGCTGTTTCATACAGTGCTTTGGCGTGTTTTCTAAACATGTATGTTGAGTGATCACTGGTGGAAGGTGAAGTCAATGAGCTGAGTTGTGTGTGGCTAACCATAGGTGGGGGTGGGCATGTCTCTCTTGGTCCTTTTGACTGAACCCTACTCTGATGTTCCCTTCTCTGTTTGCAGCTTTCAGTTCCTGGAGATGTTGAAGCATTTATGATGGTTCATGGCCAAACTTAAGCTGTGTACCTGAAGTCATAGTTTCTTCCTCACCAGAAGTGATAGTTCAGTTGTGGGGCAGCCCTCCAGCAAGGCATTGTAAAAGTGTGTTCAACTGTTTAATAAAAGCTCAAGTATCTGAGAATAAGGATCAAGTTTAAATTTTGTCTTAAAGAATGGATAGAACCAGCTTCGTGAGGTTGTTGGTCTTTGTATTTTTCATAGCACAAAGTAATTTGTGTCTGCAAATTGTAAGGCCTATGGTAAAACATGTGAAACACAAAACATGAATGTTGCTAGGTTTGGTGGTGTATGCCTACAATCTCAGCACTTGGGAGGCTGACAGGGGGACTGGGAATTCATGGCCAATCTGGCCCACCTGAGGCCCTGCTTTAAAACAAAACTGTACAAAGCAAATTTTTAAAGCAACACTTTTAATCTACTTCTCGGAAGTGGCTATGGAAGTAACACCTTTTTGGCTTCGGTGGCAGCTTTTTCTTGACTTCCCATACCGGCAGTGAGTAAGCCCCATAGGCTGGGCTTAGTGGCACGAGCCTGTAACACTAGCTACAGGAGGCTGAAGCAGAAATCAAAGTTCAAGGCCAGCCTGGGCAATTTAAGAGATCCTACTCATTTCAGTGTTCTACTTAACATGACTTCATTCCTTCTCAAACATTCTTTGAATACAACCACAAACAGTGTTTGAAGTGTTCCTGAATTTTCAGCGACTATAAGATGTCTCATGAACTGAGAGAGGCCTACTCAATAACTATTCTTATGACCAGAGTTGGGGACCACATAGTTTTGTCACTGAAAAATGGATTACAAGGATATAGCTTTGTTCATAATTTTCTATCCATGGTATTGCTATTTATTTGACTTCTGCCTGGTGCACAAACCTAAGGGGAGATCAGTGCTGAGGGAAGAAGACATGCTTGCTTTTCTGCCAAGAGAGCCTTTTGTTGATGAACAGTTGTCACTCTCCTAGGAGCTCTAACCTGCCCTCCTGCCTTCACTATGTTAGTATATCTACCTCTGTTTCTGACTCCGAGGAAGGGTCAGGCCAGACAGAGGGAACACTAGTGGGCCCCAGCCTCCCTTCCACTGTCCAGTCTACCACATCAATCTCTTCATCTTCAGAACTGCCAGGAAATGGGTCCAGCAGTTCAGGGTTGGCAGACACTTCCCTGACTACCTTGGGAACAGGACACAATACCTCATCCATGCCTAGGGACACTTCCAGCCCTGTCTCTGCCCAGTTTGAGCATGGAGGAGAGAGATCACTATAAGACCTCTGGGAAGGGTCAGAGGAGTCAAGGTGGAGAAGTTTTTCTCCCTGACCATCCAGTGGCTGGGAGCTGGTAATTTCAAGGTCTGGAGTCCAAGAGCCTCTTAGTGAAAGTGCCTCTCTACTCACCTCAGTGGGCATGACAAGGGGGCTAAGGGGCTCAATTGATTCTGTGTTCTCAGAGCGCATGACAAGGGGACTAAAGGGCTCAGCTGGCTCTTTGTTCTCACCAACTGGTTCCTTTTCCAATCCTGTGAGGTCTCTGGGCCAGAGTTCCATGTCTGGCAAACACCATTCTTCCCCTTCAATCCAACTCTTTCCTGTTTCTGACAGGTGATAACTTGGGGTTCTGCAGCCTTCAGCCCCAGGACTCTCCAAAGATCCTACTGGTGGCTCAACATCTGAGCCACATAGCATAAAGTCCAAAATCTCTTCCAGTTCACTGGTGGCTGCGGCACTTGTGATTCGATACTGCTCAGCCTCACAAGGCTGGCCAAGCAAGGTTGTGTCAAATGTGTAGGGCTCTCTGCAGTCAATATTCAGCTCCGATTCCTTCCCTGTCAGCATTGGACTGGACCCAAACTCTGACTTCACCACAGAGTGTTCTGGGGAGTGGCTAGCAGAAAGCAGAATATCTTGAAGCCTAGGGCTCTCAGGGGAGTCCTGACACAGTTGTATTCTAGCAGGTATTTCCTGCTCATTGACTGAGGACAGAAGAGTTCCAGGAGGTTCTTCTACATCTGAGGGTTCCAGGATCTGGGGGCTATCTTGAGTGTTTCTGAGGGGAGGCTCCTGTACCACCTCCCAGCAGGTACCATTGACAATCTTCCTAAGTTTTACTCTTCCAACCTGCCCCTCCTCTACAGAGTTGGAGGTAGGGGCTCTGAATTCAGGGCTCTGCTTCTTGTTCCCACCTGTCTTCCCATCAGGCGGGTCTGGAGTGCTCTGTAGAAGACTGACTTCCCCTGGCTTCTGCTTATCTAAACCTTGTGCTGCTTTACTTACAGTTCTTTGCCTCCAAAGACGCCGGCCAGGGGCTGTGGGCATTGAGCTAGGACCACTTAACATGCTGGAAGGCTTAGATGTATAGACATGAGGTGATGGCTTTGAGCGACTCAGCCTGATCTTTCTGGGTAACAGCTGCTCATCCACAGAAGGGTACAAGCTGGGAAGTGCTGTAGGACTAGGGTTACTCTTGTTTTCCTTAGGCCCTTCTCTCTGGCTTGATGGAGATGAACTTCTTTCTTGAGGCAGGCAAACTCTGGCTTTCTTCTTGAGTAGAAGAGTGTCTGACAAGCTTTCTGCATTTGGTAGGTTGCTCTTTTTGTGGGGCCCCTCTTCTTCCCCTAAGGACTTCAACCTCACTGCCCCAAGAGGACCAGGAGTCTGGCTGACAGGCAGTGGAGTTCGAGGGCGGCTCCTGGGTACCACCACTCTGGCAGAGATTGGTGCAGCACTTGGTGGTTGTAAGCACTCTCTGTTTAGTCTTCGGCCCTGTGGAGCCTTTACTAATTTCCCACCCTCTAGCTGAAGGGTTTCCAGCTCTGACACTCGGAGCTGACGGGCAGCAGACAGCACATCCTGGGCTTCTTCCTGAGATACTTCCATCTTCTGACGTATACAGGAAGTCCACAAGCTTCCTTAGTGTCTGGATCTTTAGGCTCCCAGTTCCAGCACCACCTTCCGACCCTGAACTGGCCTTTCCCGCTCCAAGCGTTCTGTGAAGAAGGGACTACAGGCAGACAGGATGCAGCAGTGGCTGGGACAGCCTCACCTCAAAAAACAAAAATAAAAACATTTACTATGCTTTTTCTTTGCTTTGTTTTTAGTTCCAATAACAACAAAAATCACTAATCTGGAGATAAAACAACCACAGCTTGAAAAGAGTGTGGAAAATATGAAACTATCAGCTAACCAATGTGTTTAGGGCTTTAAAAACCTTGTCCATGGCTGGAGAGATGGCTTAGTGGTTAAAAGCACTGACTGTTCTTCCAGAGGTCCTGAGTTCAACTCCCAGCAACCACTTGGTGGCTCAAAACCATCTGTAATAGGATTTGATGCCCTCTCCTGGTGTGTCTGAAGACAGCTACAGTGTATTCATATAAATAAAACAAATCTAAAACAAAACAGCCCCCCCTCCAAAAAAAAATCTTGTCCAAGTTACATTTGGTGGTGTATATCTGTAACATCAGAAGTTAGTAGGTAGAAACATCAGGAATTCAGTCATTCTGATGGCCAGTATGAGCTATATAAGGTATTGTTTTAGTTTATTTTTTTTTCTTTTGGTCTTTTGAAACTGGGTTTCTCTGTGAAGTCCAGGCTGTTCTGGAACTCCCTCTGTAGACCAAGTTGTCCTCAAACTCACAGAGATCCACCTGCACCTGACTTTGCCTCCAGATTGCTGGGATTAAGATGTGAAATTTTGTTTTCAAAAGACCCAAACAAACAAAAAAGCCTTCCTAAGTGCTTGACATATTTTGAACCTTTGAAACTATTCAATTAGGATATTCTGTACGTTTTTAAGACTTTCTACACCCATAAGACTTTGCAATTTGTTTTTGTTTGCTTATTTGCAGACAGGATCTGGTTATACATCCTGAACTGGCTTCAGATACATGAATCATTTGAGAAGAGTAATTAAGGTTGTACGTCACTACATCGAGCTCTAGTTCTTTTGTGTGTATACATGCATATTCGTGAAGGGGTGATGTCTGCATGCTATAGCATGAACATGGAAGAGAACAAGTTCAAATGTCAGTTCCCACCTTTCACTTTGATACAGGATCTCTTTGTTGTCCTCCCTAATGCCAGGCTAGCTGGTCTACAAGTTTCCCAGGATTCTCATGCTCCTGCCTTCCACCTAGGCAATGGAGCACCGAGACTAGAGGTGTGCACAATTGTACTGCTTTGCTCAGGGTTTGAGGATTCAAACTCAGGTTCTCTCACTTGCATGGTAAGTTTGTTACTCATAGAGTGATCTCCCTAACTCCTATAGTTTACATTAACTTACTTATTTAGGGTATGTGGAGACTAGAAGTTGACCTCAGTTGATTTTCTACCTTATCCTTTGAGAGGGAGTCTCTCATTGAACCCGGACCTCAGCAACCTGGCTAGAGTAGCAGGCCAACAAACCCCAGGGGTCTGTCTGTTTCTACACCCCCAGCATTGGGATTATAGGAACATATATATCAAGACACTCAGCTTTTTATATGGGTGTTGACAATCCAAACTTAGATATTTGTGCTTTCAAGGCAAGTACTTTACCAATTTAAGCCTTTTCCCTAGCCCCTGTCTATTTGCATATATGTATAAGCACAGTTGCATGTGTGCTATAAAATATACATATAGATCAAGGAACAACTTGTGGTGTTTTTTTTCTCATTTTTCCTTGATGCAGAGTCTATCTCTTTCACATGCTCCCTATGCCAGGCTAGCTGTCCTTTGGGCTCCCAGGGTTCTCCTGTCTTCTGACTCATCTCTTTGTAGGGCTTCTGGGATTACAGACAGTTACACTATGTATTTCAGTATTAGGGCTTCAAGCTTAGGTCCTCATGCTTGCACACCTAGGACACATATCCAGTGAGCCATCTCCATACCATCTTATTTAGTTATTTTGGGGCTGGGTACCATGTTATCTATTCTGGTTCAAAAATCCCTATGTAGTGAAGGATGACCTGAATTTCTGATCTTCCTGTTTAATCTGTGCTGGGGACTGAACCCAGGGATTCATAAAAACTAGGTTAACACTCTGTCAACAGAACTATATGCTCAATTTTTTATTATTTTTAAAAGATGTATATATTTATATTTTATGTGTATGTATGTTCTGCTTGCATAGATGCCTGATGCTTAAGGAAGCCAGAAGAGGGCGCCATATCTCTTGGAACTGGATAGCCTAAAAGCTGCCAAGTCATTGCTGGGAACTGAATGGAGGTCCTCTGTCAAACCAACACAAGTAGTTTTAACCAATGAGCCATTCCTCCAGCCAACACCACCCCTGCCACTTTTGTTTAATGTTTTGTAGTTTTGTTTGTTGAGATGGTCTAGGCATACAAGATGACTGAGCATAGAAGGTACTAGCAGCCAACCAAACCTACAGACCTGAGTTCCATCCCTGAAGCCAACATGATGAAAGGAGAAAACTGACTCCTGCAAATTGTTTTCTGACCTTCACCTGTATGCCATGGTACACGTCCGAGCCCACAAAACAAATGATATATGTGTATGTGAGAGCATGAGGGCACACAGGAGCAGCATGCTTGAGTACACCTCACTCTGTAGCCTGGGCTGTCCGTGTGATCCTTTATATCAGCTTCCTAACCCTGCCTATCTTCAGGAGTTATTTTTTTTTAAATCCAGGTTTGAACTATATATTGAGTATTCTGTCCACATGGATGCATATGTACCACGTGCGTGCCAGTTGCTAAGAGGGCACTGAACCCCCTGGAATGGCACTTATGGGTGGTTATAAGCCAATATGTGGCTGCTGGTACAGAAGCAACAAATGTTCTTAGCCAGTGAGCCATATCTTTCCAGCCCCATTCTAGTTTAATTTTAGGGGTTAAGAAAATAGTAACAATGCCGGCGGTGGTGGTGCACACCTTTAATCCCAGCACTTTTGAGGCAGAGGCAGGCGGATTTCTGAGTTCGAGGTCAGCCTGGTCTACACAGTGAGTTTCAGGACAGCCAGGGCTACACAGAGAAACCCTGTCTCGAAAAACCAAAAAAAAAAAAAAAAAAAAAAAAAAAAGTAACAGTTTAACTTTTTAAAAAAATGGTTTTGTGTTTTGCCTACATATGTATCTGTGTACATATATATATATGTGTGAGTTACAGACAGTTGTAAGCTGAAATGTGGATTCTGGGAATCAAACCAGGAGCCTCTGGAAGAGCAGTATTCTGAACCATTAAGCTATCTTTTCAGCTTCCCAACAATTTTACTCTTGAGAAGAGTTTTAGAAGGGCTGGGCATATAGCTAATTTTGTAGAGTGCTTGCCTACAACATACAAAAACCACAGAACTGAGCCCTAGCTCTGCATCAAATTAGGCATGGTGGTAAATTTAGGAGGCAGGAGAATTAGAAGTCCAAGGCCTTTTTCAGCTACACAGAGTTTGAGGAAAACCTAGATTGCAGGAGACCCTATCTCAAAAAACCCAAAAAAATGTATCCTAAGCCAGGTGTGGTGGTAAAAGAAAGCCTTTAATTCCAGCCCTGGGGAGGCAGAGGCAAGTTTCAGATCCCTGAGTTTGAGGCCAGCCTGGCCTACATAGCAAGTTCTAGGTCACCCAGGCTACATAGTGAGACCCTATCTCAACAAAACAAACACCACCACCACCAAAACCTCATCCCCTCCCAAAAATAACTGTCCTGGAAACAAAACGCTTTCATCAACGAGTTTACAATATTTTTGGCTAATAACATTCTTCTGGGTTTGCAGTTTACCTCTGGCCTTGAACTCATTTTATCTTGTTTGTTTTATAGTGATTGTTCAGTTCAATCTCAGTTAATGTCTTACCCTCTGCCTGCAGAAGGGCATCACAAAACACACCACTCTGCTGCTGGTGATGAAGCTGAAGAAAAGCTACCCGGAGGAACCGGGGGTTCCTGTACAGGATTTTGGAACTGGCAGGAGAGCACATGTTGTATTTGGTTAATAAACCTTCTAGGTTTTCTTGGTTCAGATTCCTGTGGGGAGATAACATATTTCAGAGCTATGATTATACCTAACTTATGTTTTTGTCTTTGAAATGGCTGAGAAGTTTTAAAAGCTAATGAATTGAAGAAACATCAGCTGAGAAGTTACGCTGAGGATAATGTTAAGAAATACAATTATGACAGGGTGAGTCTTGGCTCTGTTCTAAACTAGCCTAACTGTATTAATATCATGGAGGTGACCTAACTTCTCAGAGACTCACTTTTCTCATGCATGAAATGGAAATAACAGTACTTACCTTGTAAGCCTTCTAAAAAATTTTAAATAAGCTAGACATGGTGGAGCATGTCTATAATTCCAGTTCTTAGGAGGCAGAGGTAGTGTGATCAGGAATTCAAGGACATCCATCCTCCTATAATTAACTAGTTCAAGGCCAGCCTATGCTATTTGAGACCCTGTCTCAAACACAGAACAAAATAAATGAGCGAATGGTGGTACATGTCTATAATTAAAGCAACCGAGAGGAAAAAGCAGGAGGACTGTGAGTTTGAAGCCAGCCAGCATGGGCTGCACAGGCAGATTGACTCAAAATAAAATTAAATGAGTCAACATAGGCAAAATTGTTTAGTACAGTGTGTGCCTAGCACAAAATAACTATCTTCCACAAATGTCCGCTATCATTATTATTCAGTTTTTCTCATTCATATTAGCACCAAGATCCAACTCCTGTAGTGCCAACTACTTGCATTCTTCCTGAGCACCACAGCCCAGTGTACTCTGAATTTCACACTTTCAAAGACTAGCTATAAAAGTGACTCTGGAAAGCCATACACTTTACTTTCACTTATCACACTAACCAGCAGAGGGTGCACAATCAAGATAAGACAGGATTTGGGAGGTCTTGTATAGAAACAAGACCACTGTTGATTGACCAAAGGAAGCAGGACTGACCTCATCAACCTCAAACTATGGACTTTGTGTCCCTGGTTAACTGCCTAGCTAACAGTGGACCAAAGAGAGGTTAAGCAGTTGACTCTCCTCCACCCAAATAAAATGAATTCTGACTTACACTTCTAGTTTGTGGGTCTATGTATGTGCCATGATCACTTCCCCACCCCCACTTACCGTATAACTGTGTGTTCTTTTTCCACTACGGTAGTTTTCTGTCAGGTAGCACTGAAGAGTCCAAATAGTTCACGTCAAAACTATCAGGAAAGAAAGAGCAAATAAGTAAATTAAGGAAGAGAAGTATCAGCTGGGCTTGGCGACTCTATGTAATCTTAGCTATTATTCAGAAGGCCAAGTATTATATGTTTCAGACCACATGGGCAATTTAGTGAGCTCCATTATCAAAATAGAATTTAAAAAGGACTGACGGTATATAGTTCAGGGATAGAAGTCTTGCCTGGCATGTGTGAGGCCTTATACCACGAAGAAGATGGGGATGGGGTGAAAGGGGCAGGTCGGGAAAGATTACTAATTTTCATCCCAGCCATAGGAAATGTAGATGAGCGAGGCACCTGTTGCAAGGGTGCCAGGAGGATTTCCAGAACATCAATGCCTAGCCTTGTCCTCAGACCCAACCGGGAATTGTTTTGCAATAGAATTTGTCCCTGTTGTCCTGGTTCCTCTGGTCTTCTTGCCCACTTGTTTTGTTTCCTCCTAATGTCCAGCCTCAAGCCGAAAGGTTGCGCAAAGCAGCACAGGTAAACCAAGAGCCTCGGCTATCCCCTCCCAATCCAGAAACAAGAAAACGAGGGTTAGTGGAGAAAAGGGCGGCACAGAAGGCCCTGCAAAGCAGGTCACCCCGTACGCCTTGGGCCCCCAGGCCCAACTCCTTTGAACAGGGATCTTCGGCGCTAGGGTTTCTGGGAATGGAGCAAAGAGCTAGTGGAGGCCTGAAATCAGGGTTAGCCCTCACGTTCTCCGCTGGCTTGGCTCACACGGGTTTTGTAGTTTCTCCTTGGCGCTCCCAGGCCGCTGCGGGTCTCCAGCACCCACATGCACTGGGCAGTGATGACGACGAGGGTCTGAAGCCACGCGGCCCAGGCTACACACCGTGCGCTGCCATCCTCGCGCTCCGGGCGTCGAGGGTTCCTGACTACTTCCTTCCTCCGCCCGCGGTACCTCTGCGCGCCAGAATACGTCATCCCCATTGGACGGTCGCTCCTGGGAGAGCCAATCAGAGGAGGAGGAGCGCTTTGGCGGGAGGTGAAGTATCGAGGGAGTTGAGGCTGAGGGAAGATGTCCGGGCTGCAAGAGGTAGGGGGCACGGGCCTGCATGGGAGAGATTCTTCTGGAATCCGCTTTGTCCCGGAGCACATGTAGGACAGGGCCAAGACTTCCGCTTAAACAGGGAGGGCTCCGAAGCGGTTGAGGTACATTTTGTTGTTCTTCTTCTTGAAGAGGCTGCAAATAACCTTTGTCCTGGCTAGATTCTTCTAGACTTTTGGGAGAAAAGACAAACATAGGTTTCTGCTTGCAGTATTGCTAATTAAGATAGGTATTTTCTAAGATAGAGAGGTTCCGGAAAAAAAAAAAAAAATCACTGGACTGGTTTCTGACCGCCCACCCCCCAGCCCCTCAGCTCCTGTGGATTCAGTTCCAGTCCTGAATCTCAGAGAAGTAGGTGGTGACTCGAGTTCTGGGAACACTTAGTTATAGTGAGTACCTGTAGCCTTCTACAGACCATTTAGCTCATTTTCTGACTAGAAACTTTTCAGGGATGGTACTAAAAACAATGATTTTGAAATTTAAAAAAAAAAAATTTTTTTATTTCAGACAGAGAATGAGTCTAGGAATGGTAGTACATGCCTTTAATCCCAGTTCTAGGAAGGCAGAGACAGGCAGATCTCTGAGTTCCAGCCCACCGTGGTCTCCATAATGAGTTCTAGGACAGCCAGAGCTATGTAGAGTGAACCTGTCTCAAAATGCCAAAACAAACAACAACAAAACCATCACTAGATGGGCGTGGTGCTGCACACTTTTAGTCCCAGCAGAAGTAGAGGTAGATGTCTGTGGTTTCAGGCCCAGCCTGGTCTACAAATCGAGTCCAGGATAGCCAGGGTTCTGTTACACAGACAAACCCTGTCATGAAAAGCCAAATCAAAACGGTAGAATTTATTGAGCAGGTACCACTGCCCAGGAAGAAATAGATCTTGTCGGTTCGCTGGCTTGATTTTTTTTAATGTTTCTTGTTTTTAATCAAGTACCATTTTGTGGTTGTAAAATTATTTTTCTCTCTCTCTTTTGGTGTGTGTGTGTGTTTCAAGACATCATTTTTCTGTGTAGTTCTGAATCTCCTGGAACTCCCTTTGTAGACCAGGTTGGCCTCCAACTCAGAGATCCACTGACCTTTGCCTCCCAAGTCCTGAGACTAAAGGCGTGTGCCACCATACACGGCTTGTGGTAGTAAAATTTGTTAAGTCAATGATACACGACCATCCTACCCAATGCTTCAAAAATAACTAACTCTGGGTGCTTAGCCACCAGAGGGGTAGAGAGGAATAAAAATACTTTGGTTTTCCTTTGTACAGATAGCCAGTGTTTTGAAAGATGATTTTTTTTTTTTAATTTTATCATGTCATTTATAGTTTCAGTCTATTTTAGACTAGAATCAATTCTGGGTATGGTGGTCTGCACTTCTAATCTCACAAGAACTGAGACAGAGGCCAGCTTGAGCTGTCTCAAAAAAGGAGGAAAGAGAAATAAGAAGTAGGAGAAGGAAAATGAAAGGAGGAGGAGAAATGGGCTGAAGATGAGGGGCTGGAGATGCATCTCAGTAGAGTGCTTAACGTAAGTGAAGACCTGGGTTTACATTTCTCCTACCCAATAAAAAGTGGGTGAGGCACACACTAGTAATCCAGAACTTTGGAGGGGAAGCAGAAGGATTAGAACTTTAAGGTCATCCTTAGCTACATTGGCAGGTTGAGACTCAACTGGGCCACATGAGACAGTCTCAAAACCTGATGATGATGATGATTGATGAATTTACCTGATAGGATGGTTTAGCAGGTAAAGATGCCTGCTGCTAAGCTTGCTGACCTGAGTTTTATCCCAGGGACCCACATGTTGGAAAGAGAGAACAGATTCTGGAAAGTTATCCTCTGACTTCTACTAGCAAATAAATAAATAAATAAATAAATAAATAAATAAATAAATGTGATCAACTTAAAAAAACAAATAAATAGAACTAGATTGATTATGATGCATGGCACTCGACACTATGTCTTATCTGTTGATTTTAATTTCCCTCTTTTGTTGCTAATTACTGAGACCCAACCCTTTATACAGGCTGAGCATGTACTTTAATACACTGAGTTATTGAAATCTCAGCCTCAACCACATTTCTCTTTTTATTTTTACTTTTTTAAAGCATAACAGGAACTCATAATGTTGCCTAGGACTTCCTCAAATTAGTAATTCTCTTGCCTCAGCTTCCCCAGTAGATGTGGTTATAGATATTCACCATTATGCCCAACTTCTCTCTTTTTCTTTTTTTGTTCTTACTGTGTAGACCAGGTTGGCCTAGACCTCACAGAGATCTGCCTACCCCTGTCTTATAAGTGTTGTGATTACAGGCATGTACCACCATGCCCAGTTCCTATTTCTTTTAGACATAATTTTTTTTCCCCTAGCTCTTCCCTAGTCTTTCATCATTTTATGATATCTTGCTTTTTTGGTTATAGGTATGGAAGTTAAATTTTTGAATATTATTGAACATTGAATATAATGTTTTATGAATTAAAGACAAAGGAAAAACAAAAAATTAAAGGAGAAAAACAGCCATGTATGTTTAAAATGTATTTCTATTTATTTATTTATTTAAGCCAGTATTTGACTATTTAGTTCTAGCTGGACTTTATATGGTCTGGGCTAGGTGTCCTGTTTCTGTTTCCCTGGTATTGATTGCTTGCCTCTAGAAGTTAGTTATCTTTGGGTTTTGAACTTGGCAGGGATGAAGTCTAGATATAGAAGATATCCTGAGTAATGGGAGAAGATTCTTAGATAATGAGATAATAATTATTATTATTTTCTGGACAATATATTTATTTCCCTTTCTACTTTGGATAAAAACTAGATCATATCAAACACATGTAATGTACTTTGGTCTTTGGCCACTATAGAGTAAATATGAGTGTCTTCAGGAAGGTAAACTAAGTACAGGAGGGTAGGTAATGACTTTACCAGCCTGATTAAGTGAGCAGAAATGGAATTCCAGGTTATAGAGATAAAGAAAGGTCTGATTGGGCTGGAGAGATGGCTCAGAGGTTAAGAGCACTGACTGCTCTTCCAAACGTCCTGAGTTCAATTCCTAGCAACCACATGGTGGCTCACAACCATCTGTAATGGGATCTGATGCCCTCTTCTGGTGTGTCTGAAGACAGCTACAGTGTATTCATACACATTATATAAATAAATGAACCTTTAAAAATAAAAAAAGAAAAGGTCTGGGGTATAATGGGGTAATAGGTATACATGTCATATGTAAAATGTATAAATCTGGTACCCTGAAAGGGACAGGGACTCTGCCACCTTGGTGAGCTTTCATTTTCTCATCTGGAAAGTGGTGGTATTCTTTCCATAGTGCCACTGTAGAAGACAGAAGTACTAATGAGTTCAAAGTGTATTTTACTTGGCAGATGCTTCCTTGGTTGCATTACTTGCTAGTGCTGAGCCACTGAAAACTTTGAGGGGGTGTCAAGATAAAATATATGTGTATATGTCTCTATGTGTATGCCATTCATGTGCAGGTGCCCACAGAGGCCAATGTGGGCGTTTAGTTCTCTGGAGCTAGAGCAACAGGCAGTTGTGAATCAGTTGTGGGTCTGGGAGCTGGGCTGTGGAAGAGCAAGATCTTCTTGTAATACTGAGCTATCCTCCCTAGCCCCCTTTTGTTGTTTGTTGGTTTGTTTGTCTGGTTTGGTCTAGTTTTGAGCCCCGCCGACCTGGAACTTGCTATGTACATCAGGCTGCTTTGAGCCTACAGAGAATATGTGCCTCTGCTTCCAGAGTGCTACCACTACACATTAGCCCCTTCTTTTTTGTTTTTTAAAATGATTTTATTATTTTTTATGTGTATGGTTGCTTTGTCTGATATATCTGTGTATTATATGTGTGTCTGGTGCCCTTGGAGGCCAGAGAGAGCCTTAAATTCCCTTGAATTGGAGTTACAGATGGTTGTGATTCTGATCTTCCTGCTGAGATAATAGTATTTGCCATGCTTGTTTTATGAGGTGTTAGGAATGAACCTCAAAGCTTCATTCATGCTAGGCAAACACTAGCAACAAACAGGTACATATCTAATTCACAATTCATTCTTTTTTTTTTTTTTTAAAGATTTATTTATTTTTATGTATATGAAATATACTGTAGCTGTTTTCAGACACACCAGAAGAGGGCACCAGATCCCATTACAGATGGTTGTGAGCCACTATGTGGTTGCTGGAAGTTCAACTCAGGACCTCTGGAGGAGCAATCAGTACTCTTAACCGCTGAGACAGCTCTCCAGCCCCACAATTCATTCTTTAAAAATTTCTTTTGATGCTGAGTGGTGGTGGCACATTCCTGAAATCACAGAACTTGGGAAGCAGAGTCAGGTCGATCTCTGAGTTGCAGACCAGCCTGGTCTACAGAGCAAGTTTCAGGACAGCTGTACCCATACAGAGAAACCCTATCTCAAAGAAAAAAAAATTCTTTTGAGAAAGTCTCGCCGGGCGGTGGTGGCGCACGCCTTTAATTCCAGCACTTGGGAGGCAGAGACAGGCGGATTTCTGAGTTCGAGGCCAGTCTGGTCTACAGAGTGAGTTCCAGGACAACCAAGGCTGTACAGAGAAACCCTGTAAAAAATGAAAAAGAAAGCCAAAAGAAAAAAAAATGAAAGTCTCACATAGCTTAGTCTGACCTCAAATGTACTGTGTAGCCAAGGATGGTCTTGAGCTCATGATCCTTCTGCCTACTCCATCTTCCAAATGCTAGGATTACAGGCATGTGAACAAATGCCCATTTAAATAATTTTAATAATCCATTTTTTATTTGTTTTTTAAAATTATATTTTAATTAGTTTTGTATGTGTGTGAGTATGTCGCAACCAAAGGACAACATGTGAGAGTCAGTTCTCTCCTTCTACCATGTGGGGTCTGGGAATCAAAATCAGATTGTGTGATGACAAACACCTTATTCCCTGAGCCATGTCATTTAAAAAATATTTATTTACTTGTGTGTGTGTGTGTGTGTATGTGTGTGTGTGTGTGTGTGTGTGTGTGAAACATGCATTCAGCACCCAAGGAAGTGAACTGGAGTTCTGAATGACTTTGAGCCATAGTTTGTGTGCTGGAAATTGAATTCTGGTCCTCTGCAAGAGCAGCCAGTGCCCTTAACTGATGAGCCATGGCCCCAGGCCAACAGTTCATTCTTAATGAGTTTATACTATATGCTAGACATCTTTAGTAGACATTTATGTTGCCAGGTAATGTGGCCCATGTCTGTAATCCTGGTACTTTGTACATTGAAGCAGTAGGGTTACTAGAAGTTTAATGCCATCGTGAGCTATATAGTGAGTTTCACACTGGTAGGAATTATAGAGCAAGGTCTGACTGAAAAGCAAAAGTGACTTTTATGTATATTTTTATTCTTACAACAGATTTGTATATGTGATATGTGATACACAGGCACACAGGCTAGAGAAGGACATCCAGTGTTCTGCTCTATCATTCTCTGACTTACTTCTTTAAGCTTGGACCTGGGTTGGTGACCAGGAAACCACAGTGACCTTCTGGTCCCCCCCCCATCCATAGGCATGTATATATGTCTGACTTTTTACGTTGGTGCTGTCATCTGAATCAGGTCCTCATGGTTGAGCAGCAAATGAGCAGTTATCCACTGAGCCATCTCTTCCAGTGAGGGATAGTTATTTCCATTTTATAGTTAAGAAAACTGAGGTTCAGAGATTATATAATTAGGCCATGGTCTTGTAGTGGTGCAAACATCTGAACTAGTGTACTTGTAGAGGTGTAGCTGGAAGCCAGCAGTTTGACTGCAGTCTCTCTTCTTAGCCAGTATATCACCATTATAGATTATGAAGATACATTTTGCAGCAGCTAATAGGATCACACACCTGTTATCCCAGCACTCAGGAGGCAGACACAGAGGGATTCTCTGTGAGGTCAAAGCCAGCCTGCCTGGTCTAGATATCAAGAGTTCTATGCCAGTCAGGGCTATAAAATGAGACCCTGTCTCAAAAACTAAACTAAACTAAACTAAACTAAAATAAAATAAAATAAAATAAAATAAAATAAAATAAAATAAAATAAAAATACATTAAAAATAGGTCTAGAAGAGGTTTCAGTGGGTAACGGCACTTACCACCAAGAGAATGACTGAAGTTTAATCCCCTGGGCCCACACGGAGGAAGGAGAGAGTTGATTCCTGCAAATTGTTCTCTGACCTGAATATGACTGCTGTGGTACATGTGCACCCATGCACACACAAATACACACAAATAAATCTAATTAAAATATATAAGGAGAAACCTTCTAACTCATTATCTTCATTGAATAATTAGTGAGCAACTGATACCAGCTTTACCAGGTGGTAATATGCCTTCAACCCTATCACTCAGAAGTCACAGGCACAGGGTTTTTTTTGTTTTGTTTTGTTTTCGAGACAGGGTTTCTCTGTGTAGCCGGGGCTGTCCTGGAACTCACTCTGTAGACCAGGCTGGCCTCGAACTCAGAAATCCGCCTGCCTCTGCCTCCCAAGTGCTGGAATTAAAGGCATGTGCCACCACTGCCCGGCAGGCACAGGATTTTTGAGTTTGAGGCCAGCCTGGGATAGAATGAGATCCTGTCTTAAACAAAACAAAGCAACCTCCCCACTCAAGAGAAAACAAAACCTAACAATAAACACAACCTCTTCCTCTCCTAAACTTTAAAGGAATTCAGAGGAAAACCCCTGTAATATTTTATTTAGGTCAAATAAAAAAGCCAGGTAATTTTGAGTTGACTAAATATTAGCATTCTCCTAATAATTTTACGATGATATTCTTAACTATTCTAAACTCTTTGTTTATTAGATTCTGCCTATTGTTCCAGGCAAACCCATATTGTTTTGATGGGAAGACAGTGCAACTCAACAGCTCAGTGGATTCTGCTTTCTTTTAGTTTAGAGCAGAGAGGCTAAGAAACTATTAACAAATCTAAGCATTTATTTTCTTCATTAGCTTTTAATTCAATTAAACCAAAACAATGAAATTGAGAGTTTGTCTCAGATATTTCCTACAATCCTAGTAACACATAGTCCTGTTTCTGGGATTTCTCCCTCCTCCTTTACTGGCTTCCTTTGGGAAAAAGCTTTGGGGAAGAAAACAGCAAACCAAACCGCAGCAGGTAAAGAAAGTAAGCTCTTTTCTGTTTCCCACCCAGATAGATAGGGAAAAGGAACAAGACCCTCATCAAAGGGAACTGAGGCTTAGGAGTGCCGTTCTAAAATGCTTTGTTATTTAGCACCTCCCACTTCCCCCCAACTCTGCAGTAATTCCTCAGAGATTGTATAGTCTCCGCTTTAAATATATATTATATATATATATAAAACTTCCTCGTCTTTCTCTCTCTCTCTCTTTTTTTTTTTTTTAATTTCCTATAATAAAGTTTCCTATTGGATAAGGTCAGCTCCCTGATTTATGCCTGGTTCCTATTGGAAGCTCGCAAGGGCTGACATCACTTAGGAAAGCTAGGGTAGGGCTGCCAGATCAGTTTGTCACCACCCAGGCTCCCTTGCCTTTGGCTGGGTGCAACTTCCATTTTAGGTGTTGGATCTGAGGGGAAGAGAGAGAGAGAGAGAGAGAGAGAGAGAGAGAGAGAGAGAGAGAGGAAGAGAGGAAGAGAGAGAAAGAGCGAGCAAGAGGGAGGAAGGGAGAGAGAGCGAGGGACACAGGCTCGGGGGAAGAAGAGAAAGGCAGGGAAGATCGTGGAACGAGGAAGAGGAAGAGGCGGCGAATCTCGCTGGATTTGTCTTTCTCAGCACATTGGTGAAGCTTTGGGTTTGTTTCTTAAAGGACTGGCTTTAGAAGTCCACATTTGAGGTGTGTGCTTTTTAAATTTTTTTCCTCTTATTAAACTGTGTGTATAACTAATTGGGAAAGGGATAACTCAAGTGGAATTTTTTCTTGATGGTAACTGGAGGGACTTTTAAAAGGGGGAGAAAGCCTGTTAATGCTGACGGTGAATTTTAATCATTTATTTTTTCTACTTTTAATACTTTGAAGGTTTCTTGGTATTTTATTTAACTAAGGAAAAAAGGTAAAAAGTACAAGACCTGGAAACAAACTTCTAGGTCTAGTCCCGGAAGCTGGTTAGAACCAGGGGCAGAAGTGTAAATTACATTTTTGTCTGTACTTTTATATTATTATTTTTTTTCCTGGATTTAGCTAACATACTCTTTTTTTTTTTTCAGAGCTCAAAAAGTTGTTTTTTTGGGCATGTTGTGTGTGGGTTGGGAAAGGAATTTATCCTGGTCAGAAGCTAGTCGTACAGATGGCTCTTACCATGTTTCGGAACTTTTAGCCCTCTCACCTTTGAATTTGTGGCAGAGGAAAGTTGCAGGAAGCTTTCTAGTTTCAATGGTATTGTTTTTTCCTTCTGAACGTGAACGGCCCAGAAGGGTTTCTGCTCTGCAGTTCCTGGGTGGATCCCTCTTTCACTTTTCCAGGTGTGGTGGTGGGTGGGAGCCACTGTCGCCTGCCTAGGAGTCTCTTTGCTTTGCCTTGTGAAAACAAATGGATCTATGTTAACTGAGTTGCCACTTTTCTCTTTCTCCTTTCTTCCTTCCTTCCTTCCTTCCTTCCTTCCTTCCTTCCTTCCTTCCTTCCTTCCTTTCTTTCATTTCTTTCTTTTTTCGTTTTGTCCTAAAAGTCCTTTTAATGGCACAGATTTGTGAAGGTGTTGTGTGTTAAACTTGCAGATATAATGTTTGGCCCTTAAAGGGATAAGGAAATTCTAATCATGCTTTATGTTGACTGGAGTGAAACGACAGATCAACCGAAAGTCTTTTTCAGTCCTTTTGGTCTCTGAAAGGTTTGTAGGTTGTGAATAGACAGGTGAAGAGAAACCACTTAATGAAAACTTGGAGTTTGCAAAGCACATTTGAGAAAGCATAAAGGGAATTTTATTTTTAAGCCACTGGAAAGATGCATTTTAGAGGTGTCTTTTGTTTGTTTGTTTGCTTGGCTCCGTTAACTTACCATTAAGTCAGAATACTGTTAAAGCTAAAGGCCTGTGACTGGTTCATGTTTTATAATTGACCTTAAGATTTGCTTGGTTTTGCTTTTTGTATATACATTCTTGGAAATGTACAGATCCTAGATAATTGTATAGCCAACTCATCAGTAGCTGGAAAATAGGTACTTTCTTCTTTTAAAATGGGAATCAGTATGGAAATTAGAGCTGGAATAGATACTGCTCTAATTGTAGCAAGATGGGGTTTAATGTGTAAGCTCCTCTTTACCTTTAAACTGATAGGAATCTTCTGATTTCATAGTCCCTGCCCCCATTCTTTTTAGACTAGAACATTTCCTTGAATATTTTTCTACAGCGAAGACATTCCTTGCAAGATGGTTTTGTCCTTGTGCGGTTGTGGCTTCTGGAGGAAGCAAGTTTTGTTCCTCTTTTCGTTTCCATATAATTTAGGCAAGGATTACAGAAAAAAAAATTTACGTGTGGACTTCAGAGTTAAAATAAGTAATTGAAAAGAAAGGAAAAAGACAATATGTACGATCTATTGGGCTATAATTCTCATTTCCAATTTTTCAATTTTCCTTTGAAATGCTTTTCCAAGGAGATTTCTTAGTGTGTCTTCGGAGGGTCGGTCTATTGCTGCCAGAGTGTCGGTTTCTCACTCAACCTTTAGGGGGAGGGATGAGAGTCTGAAGGAGGAGTACAAAGGCAGTTTGAAAATAGGTTCTGGATGCCTGCTGGTGATCTGGGTCCGGCTTTGAAACTGGGCTTTGTGTAGCTGTGTTGTGCAGCATTAGGGTCTAGGACCATTTACAAACTGAGGCATTGTTTGGCCTGCCGTATAGTACAGAGCCTTTTGAGGTGATAAGATGGAAGATTTTTGTCTTTTACTTCACCTTCCCTGGTTCTCTCAGGAATTATAGCAAAGGGTACAGATAAGTAAATCGTTTATTTTGTTATTGTTTTTATTTTCTGTGCTTCTTATTTTGGTTTTTGGGTGAAAATGATGACAAATGAGTATGAATTGTACAGATTTTCTTTCCTCATTTGCTTTATATGGAATTCAGTTAGTTTCTTTGTTATGGGAGTAAGGTAGTGGGTCTGTGTTTCAGGTATGTGTAGTTGGTTAGAGTTCTAGTGCCTTTCTTAGGATTCCAGTATGGACAGCCAGGGGGGTCAACATGGTCTCAGCTGGTCTAAAATTGGGACTCTTGGAGATCTTAGAAAGGGGAAAGCTTCCTGTAACCACATGCCAGCCTTAGGTTTATCAAATAGTTGTTCCTTAGGGGGTAGATGAGACAGGATGCAGGCAGATAAATTCAGCTTAGATCTCTATCAATTGCAATAGCAAAATATTTAGCTGTGTATAATTTATTGCTTTCTATTGTGGTAGGTGACAGTCCTCTCTTAGTACCTTCTAGGTCTTCTCGTCCCCTACCCTCCCTGTCATTGTTTTATTTTACTGTGTGCTCAGCATTTTGCGTAGACTACCTAATTTCTAATAACCATTTTTTAAAAATGAATTTGAGACAAAGAAGTCAGGATTTGCTGAACATCTCATTATTTAAATGGTGGAGGTCAAGATTGACCCTGGTCTGATTGACCACCGAGTCAATGAATTTAACCATGGGTACATTACCATTAGCCAAAGAGATTGGACATAACAGCTGGGACTAAAATAAAATGAAGCTTTGTTATAGGCAGAAATGTTTTGGTAGTTACTTACAGGGACCAAGTTCGGATAGTACATGTAAAGTGAGAGCTGAGTATGTTGGCATAGATATCTTAGCTCTAAAAGCAGGGATCATATGTACATGCCACTGATGTCCCATTAGTCTCTTTTTCCCTTTTGAAGTGCTGGGGATTGAACTCAGGACCTCACACAGCCTAGGCAAGTACTCTGCCACTGAGTTCATCACCAATCCTGCTGGCTTTTTGTTTATTTTGAGACAGGGTTTCTCCATGTAGCTCTGGTGGTCCAGGAACTCTGTAGACTAGACTGGCCTGGAACTCACAGAGATCCACCTGCCTCTGCCTCCCAAGTGCTGGGACTAATGTCATGCACCACCATGTCTTGTTGCTCTCTCTCTCTCTATATATATTTTTTTGTCTTTAAAATTTATGGCTTTCTTTTCTTTTTTTTTTATTTTATTTATTTAGTTATTTAAATCACATCGTAATTTACTTATTTACACAGAGGTTATAAACACAAAAAGGCAGGATGTGGGGAAGGGAATGGCACCAGAGCATAGTTGTTCAGGAGGAGTACAGATACCTTTCAGAACAGGGTATCAGCTGGGTGTAGGTTCAGGGGACAGGTCACTATGGCTCTGCCTATGATTCATTGTCCTTATCTTAGTTGGTACTGTCCACGGGCTGCCTATTTATAAGACCTATGACTACTAGGTCTGGTAAATTTCCACAGAAGCTGCCTGTTTACAATAGCTTATAGCCTTCTGTTTTCAGTGTTTTTCCACAGAGACCCAAGACTTTGTGTTAGCATGTATATATGTATGTCAGGCCTATTGCTGACTTTAGGCCTATGGCTGATTTTAGGCCTTTAGTGTATTGCAGGGCTGCTCCTGACATCTCCTCCCTTCTCTAAGTATAGAAGGGCCTTGGCGATTCTATTCTTGCGAAGGCGGGGATAGAGGCCTGACCTCCAATAATTGAAGGGGACCTTGTAATGGCTCCAGTCCTCTTGTCGTTGTCCAGTGAGGCATGAGGGCCATACCCATCCAAGTGCTGGGACTAATGTCATGCACCACCATGCCTTGTTGCTCTATATTTTTAACTTCTAGGATTTGCCTCAACCTTCATTTGCTTATTAGTGAAATTTTGTCTTCTAGATAATTTTCAGTTCTTTGAGTTGAATGATAGCACTTTCTAGTGAGAAGTTTGAGGGAGGTTAGTATGTAGTTAAAAATGTATTTATCATGCTGTATTAAAAATATTAGTCATTCTCAATACTTTACTAGACTGCGAGCTGCTTGTGTGTAGGTACTATCTTATCTCTATCCCTTCATTACCTATTGTAGTGTCTGCTACAAACTGAGGTGCTCAGTAAGTCTTGTTTAATTAAGGTACTTGATGAGAATTAGTGGGGACTGAGAAGGCTTAAATGGAGACAGGAATCAGAACAACAGGAATTAATTACATTCCCCTATAATTTTGACACTTTCACTTAAACTGTAGTTTAGATTTTTTTATTTATTCCTTTCCATTTTTCTGTTTACATGTATTTCATTGTGTGAGGTGGGGAAGGGCAGGCACCTGCTCCTGCTAAGGCCAGGTGTGTGTAAGTCAGGACATTAGGGCATGGGAGAGAATTCTGTGGTTAGAACTCAAGTCCATTTGCTCGGTGTCAAGTTCCTTTATCCTTGAGACATTTCACCAACCCTAATCATTTCTCATGTAACCGAGGATCGTCTTTAATTTCTGGTCCCTTCTGACCCTTCTTCTGAATGCTGGTACTGTAGACACGTGTCACCACAACTTAGCTTCTTTTAAACAAAGTTTCTGGAAATAATGGAAGATATTTAAGGTTTAGCTTTTCTTCGCAATCAGTCTAAAGAAGAAGTAAGGTGCATTTATTTCATAGCTTAGGCAGCTGTTACCTTCAGTCAGTGAAGGCAGCCTATCCATTTTCTGGGGAAAAACATGGAGAGCAGCAAGGAAGAACATTCTCACCCCTGCTTGGATCAGTGGTTTATACACCACCAACAAAAACACAAAGATCTTGGATGATAGTTTTTGATTGTGAGTGCTTCAAAGAAAATGTGTTTGAAGTAACTTTTTTTTTCCCCTCCCTACAAGTCTCATTTTGAGACAGGGTGTTCTGTAACTTCTCTGATCTTCAACTCCTGATCTTGTATCTGCCTCCTGAGAGCTGGAATTCCAGGACTAGGCTACTGCACTTGATATCATGTGTTCTTTTTTTGCTGGAGATTGTGTACGGGTGTGTGTGTGTGTGTGTGTGTGTGGTGTGTATATGTGTGTGCATGCGTGTGTGTGCCTGCGATTAGCTCACACACATCATGTGGCTCATAACCATCTGTGTAACTCCAGTTCCAGGGGATATGAATGAGACCCTCTTCTGGCCTCTGTGGGCACCAGGTATGCATGGTACACATATGTGCATGTAGGCAAAACACCCATACACATAAAATAAAAATAAACAAATCTATGTTACATGAAGCTGAAATGGAATTGATTGACCTAAAAGATGTAGCTGTCTCCAAGCTTTCCAATAGAGCACTGATAGAGCAGGAACACTGTCCTGCTTCAAATTAAAAGGGGAAGCTAAAATATGACTGATTTGTATTTAGTTGTGTAATTATTTTTAATTATATTTTTGAGACAGTTTCAAGTAGCCCAGGCTGGCTTTGGCCTTGCCTAGGGCTTTGCTTTGTAAATGCTGGACAAGCAGTCTATCAATTGAGCTACTCCTAGTCTTTTTTTTTTTTTTTTTTTTTTTGAAAGGGTTTTTCTTTTTTGGAGGCTAGGCTGTCCTGGATTCTGTAGATCAGGCTAGCCCCCAAATTCTGAGAGATCCTCTTACCTTTATCTCCTTTGTGTTGGGATTAAAGATAAGTACCACCACATCCTGCTTCCTCTAGTCATAAAGAGTTTTTTTCAAGTGCTGATCAGTGCTAGGTAATCTGGTTAATGTTTTCACGGATCTCATATGATGGTGAAAGTGGTGTTTAAAGTTTTTACTTCACACATGCAGGATTTTGCAAGAAAAATTTCAAGAATCACATTAACTCTTCCTTACTCCCATTCACCCAATCGTTTTTTGTTTTGCTTCAGATGTTTTAACTACTGCATAATATTTTTTAATTTACTCAACGAAAAAAGTAATTTCCCATTGAGCACTTCCCCCAGTGTTATAAGGCAAAGTAGGATAGCACAATTGATGCTTAAAAAACATAGAAAGGAAAAAACTATGTAAAAGAAAGTCCTATTAAAAAAAAGATGCTGGAGCTAGATTGTTGGGTTCCAATTGTGCTCTGATTTACCCTGGGACAAACTGCTCAGTCGCTGTTTGTTCTGATCTTTTCTCTAAAATGGGTTAATTTTGATCATTTCTATTGGGAGATATATCTCCGTGGGAGGGTACTTGCCTAGCATAGGCCTTAGGTTTGATCTCTTCTAATGCAGAAACAAACAAAATGTATTAATTCTTAACTTTTTATATCGAATTGTCATTACAATTGGTTTTCTATTTAAAAATTCATAAAAAAAAAGTATATACCTCATAGTAATACTTTGCATTTGTTTGCCATAGAACACTGAATAAACATTTGTCTGCTGGACAAGATTTCTTTCATAAAAAGTTTGGTTTTTTTTGAGACAAAGTTTCACTGTGTAGCAAACTTGCTTATATTCAAAATCTCCTGTTATAGCCTCCCAAGTGATAGGGTTACAAACCTGTTCAAGCCTCTCATGTTCTGTTAACTTTAAGAAACATTTTATTTTCCTAGTGGGCAGCAACTTTTGGGGAGTTGTGGGGGTTGGGGCTCAACAGAGGTCACTCTTCTGGAAAGGGAAGCGTTAATGAAGGAGACAAACAGGTAGCTTTGCTAGAATAGCTTCATAATATCCTCAAAGACTTTAGAAGAACTGCAGGTTACTCCTGTCCTTTTGTGTCCAGCCTAAACAGAACACTGGGTAAATGTAATTTGATCAGAGTGGCTTGAGAAGGGTTTTGATTTGGTTTGTTATCATCAACTTGAACCAGATTTTCTGTCTAGATTCTTTACTGTTTCAACTGATTTCTTCCTTGTTGGCTTGCTTTCCCATTTCCTGTATTCTCTCCCTTAAGTTGATGATCTTCTCAAGATTTTTACTTTTAATCGGTTGTATTGATGCTAAAGACAAGTGTAAGGATACAGCTTGTTTTCTTTGTGTTAGACGAACATGAAGGTGCATCTAGTAATTCAACTAGTGCCTCTCCCTCCACCCTGGGGGTTTCTTTGTGTAACCTTGGCTATTTCAGGCTGACCTTGAATTCAGACATTCATTGGCCTTTGCCTCCCACATATTGGAATTAAAGGCATGTATCATCACACCCAGCCCTCAGTTTTTATCTTAAATGTTTTCCAGATCTCATCTATCTTTCTTAATTAGTTATTCATAGCTCAGCCAATAGTAGAGCAAAAGAAATTTACTTTCCCCAGAATAAATGACATTTGTATTTGTGACCCATGTTTTTCTGTATTTAAATGAAGCAGCACATTTCTTACTGTTGAATGAGAAGATGTTGTTTGAAGCTTATATTTTAGGAGAGCAGAATTTATTCTGATGTTTGAGGACATAGACATTGTTATAGAAAGTAGGTCAACTTTTCAGTACCTTTATCAAAGCACCTGCAGTTCCCATTTCATTGCAAGTGAAGTAAATCTCATTGAATAAAGTAGCTGGTGTGTATATTCGGTCTACTTTTAAAATAGAGGAGCCTATTTTAAAAGGGAAATTGATGCCAATCTGATTTCTCTCCTGCTTCTTTGTTGGAATGGGGGAATTCTGTAACCTTTCTGCTGTTCTTTCCTCTGCTGGCTTTGTAAACTAGGACACAGTTGGGCACTTGGGTGCCTACCCTGCTGAAGGTCAGGCAAAGGAGGAGGAGGAGATATGGCTGTAGGTATGTAGAAATCCCCAGTCATAGATAGATCTAAGGATCACAGTTAGAAAAAAAAGTATCGAACCTGGTATGGCAGTAATCTGTATTTTGAGGAAGCTGAGACAGGAAGATTGGGAGTTTGAGGCCAGCCTATGCTACATGGTGGACCTTGTCAAAAATATCAATAAATAGGACTGGACTGGTTAGATGGCTCAGTGGTAAGACACTTGCTGGCTTCTGCATGTGCCCCTCATAGTATAGGTTCCCACACATATACATACATAATGCAAAATTATTGTAAAATAATAGAAAGGAGCTAGTCATGGTGCATGCTTGAGAAGTGGAGAATGGAGGGCCGGGAATTACCTTATCATTGGTAAGTAGTAGATTGACGTTAGTATGGGAAACATGAGACCTTGTCTCAAAAACAGCAGACGTGCAACCAACTAAACAAAGAAATATTAACAACAGAATGAAGTTGGTTTATTTTTCTAAAATTCACTGTATTCATTGAACATGAGAAACATCTTCACTTGTGTGGTAGTAAACATGTAGTCCTAGCACCTGAGGCTAATGCAGGATGATAGGAGATGGACTACTAGCTGGGCTAGAGGCCAGGACTCTTTCCCAAAAGCAAAACAAAAAAGACCAAAAATAAAACAAAACAAAAAAACCAAACAAACAAAAAATTGAGAGTTGAGGATGTAGCTCAGTAGTAGAGCATTTGCCTGGCATAAAGAAGTTCCTGGATTTGATCACTACATGCACAAAAAATGCTATATGCCATGCTCTAGTGTATAATAATAAACTAAATTGACTTAATGAGTATATAATTACATATGTTACAATATGGATTTCTGCTGAAAAAAAAAAAAAGCATTAGTACATAGGATGGAAGCTATATGGGTCCAAAATATGGGGCAAAATTTGTGTGTTATGAGTGATCAGGGTGGGCTTATATGTAAGGGTATATTTGGAAGAGAACAAAAGAAATGAGTGATTGTTATACACAGGAGAGGAATAGAAAAGGCACAGACCTAAGGCTAACCCCCTGGTCAAGAGAGATGGTGGGGGGTGGGTATCAACAGAGACTTACCTGTCTGGGCTGCTTTATACTGAGTATTGGTACAGAAGCCTACAGAGTACAAAGAAAAATTGTCTTTAGATCTATAGAGACAACAACTGTGACTAGCGTTTGGTGTGTTCCTACTAATTTGAGGCAACAGCTGTTCCAGCCTCTTTCTCCCATTGTAGAAACTCTATGAGAGTGATTTCCATAATCACACATTCCATATGGGTTGATGACCCTTGTCTTGGAGAACCATAAGACAAGAGCAGTTAGTATAAGTTTATATGCGTTTGTAAACAGCAATGATTTTTTTTATTTATTTATTTATTTATTTATTTATTTTTTGGTTTTTTCGAGACAGGGTTTCTCTGTGTAGCCCTGGCTGTCCTGGAACTCACTCTGTAGACCAGGCTGGCCTTGAACTCAGAAATCCGCCTGCCTCTGCCTCCCAAGTGCTGGGATTAAAGCCACCCTTGCCCGGCAACGATTTTCTTATCTACATAGTTGTCTAGGAAAAGGAGAAATTGCAGCCCAGGTGTGGTACAGTTTCTTTTTGTCTACATTTGTTGGTTTTGCTTAATGCTTTAGATCCCCACTTACCTCCTGCTGCTACTGCTTGTGCTCATTTCACCAAAAGTGCCTGTTTTTTTTTTTTTTTTTTTGGAGGGGGGGGTAGGCAGGATCTTTCTATATCTATCTTCCTGGAACTCACTGTGTAGAGCAGTCTAGCCTGGAACTAACAGAAATCAACTGCCTCTGCTGTGATTTAAGGTGTGGGCTACCATACCTGGATAGAAGTTCCTCCTTCCTTTTAATGTTTGGGTTTGAAGGTTTCAGGGATCCCCCTCCTGAGGCTGGGGAATTACAGTTACTGTTACCATATCCATATTTCTATCTTTCATATCAGTGGTGATTATCCTTGTTAAGTAACCTTAGGGCTCTATTTTTCTTTCCCATGTATGTAAGTTTAATTCATTAGGGATTATCAAAGCACATACTGAATCACTTTTGGTTGATTTTGATGGAGCTGAAGAATAACCAACTATTTGGTGATTTGGTGTTCTTTGGCAACCCATATAGCAAAGTCAGATAATACCTGATTACCAGAGGACCTGTGTCACTCACACTTTCCCTCTCAAGATTTCTGGTTTAGCAACGTTGCTAGAGATACTTCAGCTAGAGATACTGTTCCCCTACCCTGCTATCTATGAGTGTATGTGTGTCCTCAAGCTTATATCATAGTCCAGGTTAGTCTAGTTTTCCTTCTTGAGACTCCCCAGGCTGGGTTTAACCTGTAGGAGCTACTATACCTTTCTATTAGAGAGAGGCTTTAGACCTGGTACTTGACTGGTTACTCATTATTCTGCCCTCTAAATACAATTATCTGGTTGTCATCCTGTGCTTAATACTATCTTTACTGGTTGACTAAGGAACGCGTCAATTCCCTTCTCCTAGCTGTAGCATTATTTGGGAAGTACTCTAGGTAATCACAGATATCTTCAAGGTTTCCAAGGTACTTTAACTAGTTGATGCTTATTTCTCCAGCATATGTAGATGGTGAAGATGCTTGTGATTGTCATGGCTGTGTCATATAATGCTGTTCTTTCTTTTTTTTCTTTTTTTTTTTTTTTTAATAGCCTAAGTCTTCACTCACACAATTTTCATAGAAATGCTTTTCTCCATAGCACTTTAAGGACATTTTGCTACTCATTTGGTCTCAAACAAGAAGTTAAAGTGACTTGCTTGGAAAAAATGTCAGCAATAGCTCTTGCTGTTTCAATGTCTGGTTAGTCCTCGTCTATTACCAACTAGGCTAGAAATATCTAGGGTTCATGAATGTTTGAATGAAGACGATTTAGGACTTGGCTTCTTTTACAGTAGAATATGGAGCAAGTCTATACAAATTTGGCATAGACCTTCATTTCTTGCAGGAAATTAAACCATTTACAGTGTTGTTCCTTCTGCAGTGTTAATAGGTAGACAGTGGGTCTGGTAGCAAGATAATCCTTCTAGGTGCTGAGACAAAAAAAAAATTTAATATTTAAAGCTGAACTTGGTGACCTGAAGTCTGTAATCCCAGCAATCAGGAGGATCACTGTGAGTTTGAGACCAGCAACAAGCAAATTGAGCGATGTACTGAGAGTTTGTCTAAGCAAACAAAACAAACGAACAAACAAAGAATTTAACATTATGCTGCTACAGCTATCCTATACTTAAGTCCATGCTTTTAGAGTTCCTAATCCGGACTGAGGAATGATCTGAACTGTCTAGTGGGCAGTAAAACAGGCCCAAATGTATTTTCTAACTACTGTCCCTTTGTCAAAGGAATGCTGTGGTTAGATTGTCAGGAACAGAGCACATGATTTCCTACAGGCTGTGAGGATCACTACATAGCATTTTTGAAAATATGAATTTCCAAATGATTGTGATCCCTCAGGGTTGAATTCTCATGTGGGTGGGTATTTAATTGAACTGAGCAGACTACTAACAGGCTAGTGGTGGTAGACGTGAGGTGGGGGCTGGTTAATTTGAAATTATCCACTTGAGTGTTAGCCAGTATTGTTTTTGGATTCCATGTTAATATAGATTTGAAGGTTACTTCACTACGGAGCATGGCGTGGAGAACTCAAGTTGCCTGTTAAGGGAAACCTTTAGACCACGTCTCCATTTCCCCCTTGCAATTTTGAAATTGTGGAACAAATTCAAGAGAGGATGTTAACATTGAAACCCCAGCTGTACAATTTGTTTAAAACTCACAGGAAGGGCTAATTTACTTCCTGTCTTAACAGGAAATGTTGGCTTCCTTAACTTCCTCCTTGGCTAACTCTGTTAACTTGGAATATGGGTGGGGGAGGAGCTGGTCATCCCCCACCCCCTTTAGTGCTGTAGAGCACCTCATGTGTTTTATCCTCAATGAACATTCGGGATGCTCTACCTTCAGTCTGTGTTACTGATCTCACCTGGTTACCAAAGCCATAAGAAACAGTTACCGTCATATTCATGTTTAGGTTTGTGTTCTCCTTTGCCTCTGGTGTACTTTGTTGTTGTTGGGGGCAGGGGGAGTCCTGTACTAAGGTTGTTTTTACAGTTCAGAAATCCTTCCCATTGCTCAGACATTATTTTGCATTGAGCCTTATTTATGTACACTCCCCCTGTATTCTCTGAGATTTGAAAATAGGCTTGTAAGGAAGAAACTGAAACCCATTTGACCTGAAAGGTAGATTGTAGAGGGAATAGATGACAAAAGTTTCTTATTTTAAATTGAGCCAAGCAAGCATTCCAAGTGGGGCCAGTTGGCACTCTTCCTGCTATTTTAGTCCAGGCTTCTCCTTCCTTCTGACGGTCAATTGTATTAACTGTTTGATGTGAGTTGGAACTGTGCTCCGAGGAGGAGGGGGAGGGAAAGTCGTGGAAACAGCTGGTGTCTTTATCAAACCCTCGCAATTACTCTTTGCAAAGATTATTCTGGAGCAAGGAGTGGCCCAGGATTGGATCTGGATAATGGAGTGGCACTGGCTTCTCAGACACTCTCAATGCTCTGTGGATGTCTGCTAGTTGGAATGTACCCTAACTTTATGAGACACATTCTTTTCTCCCTCCTTCTGCTTTCCAAGTGCTATGATGGCTTGATTTTTTTTGAGATGAAGTCTCAAGTAGTCCAGGCTAACTTTGAACTTTTGAATTCATCCTGTCTCCGCCTCCCAAGGATTGGGGTTATGGATGAGAGCCACCACTCCCTCTCATTCTTTGGCTTTGGAACATGATTCGGGAGGCTAGGCGGCAAAACAGATTCATCCTCCTAAAGCCCTGAGCCCTCCAGGGATGTTGTCTTTAACTTCTCTTTGGCTGAGTTTTCCAAATAACATTAGAAAGAGCCAGAGATACAGTTAGACTCAGAATCTCTGGTGGAGTTAAGTTAAACTGTAGTTGGTTGACTGTACTAGTCTTCTTCTCTGGCTCGTATTCCAGGGCGATGACATTTCTCTTGAGTTAACACTCCTTTTCTGTCTCCCCTGTTTAGTTTGATACAGACCTACCTGCCAGACACCTTTTCAGAGCAACAGCAGCAGCATGCATAGGGGCGTATTTAGTATTATTGTGGATGTGTGGGGTCTTTTACAACCATTTTCATTTTATTTCAGAAAACTTACTTAGATTTTACTTTAAAAAAAACCAAAAACACTTTGTATGTCCATCTCATTGTGGACCAGCAACTCTCACTGATTTTGTTTGAACTATGAGCAAGGGAACATTAAGAATACTGATTTATAACTAAATTTTCAAACTTTGAACATTCTTGAGAAAAAGAGAATTAGTTAAATTTGGGGCTAGGTAGAAGACTGGAAACTTGTTTGTGTGCTTCAGTGACATGATTTGTAACGCCTAGGCTCTGGGTTTCTATCAACTTAGAAGAGCTGTTGTATATATTCTTGCCCTACTTCTCCATCTGCTTTAGCCAGGCCGCCTTAAGGACCCATGCTTTTAAATTGTGCTGCAGAGATCGAGATGTAGACAGATATTCAAGATTTAGCTAATAATGTTTCCAGTGACTTGGGGGTGAGGGACTAGGAGGAGGAAGGAGAGAAATGATGAGAAAGATGGCATTTACTAGTTCTTGGCTCAGAATGTTCTGGTTAGAACTCGTCTGAGTACTACTTATGCACCGTGAATGGAATCTTGGGCAAAGGCTGCTACTTGTTTGGATCTCAGGAATCTCTGGTTGATGGAGTTTGACCTCTGTCTAAAGTTTTGCTTCTAGGGAAGCTGACTTCCAATGGGCTGTGCAAGGTAATAGAAAAAACACAGTTTGGTCCATACTTGGAGTCACCCAGTGCTTCGTGTTTTTTTTTTTTGTTTTTTTTTTTTTTTTTTTTAACTAGGCTGCAGGAAAAAGCTAAGGTTGCTGTCAGCCTCTTTGCTTCCTGGGCTACAGTGCAATTCCTAGTGGCCTTCCTCCTGTTCTCTTGGCAAGTCAGGAACTTTGCCCTCAGAACTTGATAAACTGCCTTTCTGTAGGGTGGAGTCTGCTGCCTTTGTTTGTTCTCAGTGGGGCCAGCTTTAGGAATCAGTTCCACATGTAGGGAAGTTTGAAGAGTTTAAAAGCAGTGGAAATGGATGACATGCTCTACAGTTGGTGAGGTGATCATCTTGGTGGCACTTTCTTGGGCAGTGGGTGCCACTTGTAGCTGTGCTGACTGGAATAGCAGCTTTAACTTTAAAATCCCTATTTCAGTGTCTCAAGGTGAAAAAATTTGCCAAGTACATATTAAAAAAAAAATCCCTCACCCCCCATCTCCAGACTCTTACTTAGGTCCATGCACACAGTATTTTTCTGCTGATTCTTAAAGGCCTGAGCTTTGTCCTATGTAGTGTTGGCTTGAGGCTGAGAGGAGGGTTGTTTTCCTGAACACGATAAGGAACTGAGCAGGGCAAAGTAGGAGCTCTAACTGGTGATTGGTAGACAGGATGCCCTGGAATGTGGCTGGCCTGCAGCCCAGAATCCAGCACTTTGTATTTGTTTGTTTCTGGGAGACTGTGGTCTGGTGCTACTGTGACAGGAAGTGAGAAAGCTGGGAGTGGGGGAACAGAGAGGGGTGATGTCTTTGTGGTTCTCCTGTGAAATCTCTTTGTCCCTGGAGAGCAGCTCTGCTACAGAGCCCTACTGAGAAGAGAGCAGCCTTTGTGTGTCTAATGGGTCTCAGAGCTTCTAGCTACTCTGAGGGATTAGAGGGTGTGAGATCTGACTGTGGCCTTTTACATCTCAGCACTTGAGTTATATAAATGGCCTTGATCTCTTAGCATTGAAGACCTTACTGAGTTTTGTGGATGCCTATTTATGGGTCTGGGATTTAATTAAGAATGGAATGCTAGAAGGGCATAGATGTTAGATAATGTTGGTGTACTATGTGTGTTGCAGAAGTTGTTTGGGGTCTGAAAGGGACAAAGAAACTGGTAATCCTGAAACCCTTCTGTTTGGCACCTTGCTACCCACAGGAATACCCACCCTGTCCATTTGATTTCAGTATCCCCTTACTGCAGGTGGCCGGGGATAGCTGGTGGTTCCCTGGGGTTGAAGTAGTGTACCCATGACAGTTCGTCCTCCTCCTGCTGCCCCCTTTTCTTTCTTGTTTTGTTTTTCCTGCTCTCTATTCCAGCTGTGAAATAGGCATCTTTTATCATGGTTGGTTGGGTGGCCGAGTCCTCGATTTCTTGCTAAGCTGGCTAGCCCCTGAGCACACACACAGACCCGCCTTTGATTGCCCAGGAGGATAGCTGCCCTAGAGGCAGATTGCTAACATACCGCTGGAACAATCCCTTCCCTCTGTTCTGATGCTGGCCAGCATAGTCTTCTCTGCTTCTAGTTCCTTTTCTTTCCTATCCCAACCGTGATCTTTGCTTTTGACTTAGTGAGATGTCATATTAAAAAAACGAGAGGAATATTTTGATGAGATTTTCTTTCTTGAGGTGGGATGAGGGTGAAAGTGTGTTTTTTGCTAGATTTCAAGATGAGGCTTGCCACTGGAAAAGTAGGTGATTGGTACAAAGTAGTCTCTGTTTTATGCCTACTACTTTTTTGATTTGAGTACTTGTTCCTTATAAAAAGAAACTTAGTCAGATTCTGGGAGGTGGTAGCTCACGTCTTTAATTCTAGCACTTGGGAACCACAGGTAGAAAGATCTCTGTGAGTTCAAGGACAGCCAAGGCTACAAGGAGAGTCTCTCTCTTGTCCCTAAAAACAAAAACAAAACAACAAAAAAGAAACTTATTCTGAATTAGAATACGAGCCCCAGAATACTTTGCCTGGGTCCACTCCTCCTTGCCCATGTCTACCCCAATTTCTTCCTCAAATGTGTGTGTGTATATGTGTGTGTAGCTAGGAGCTCACTGTATAGCCCAGACTAGTCTTGAAATTCTCTTCCTTCAGCCTACTTTGTATTTGGATTACAAGTATGTAATACTATCATATCCTGCTTAAAAAATAACAACAAAAATCCCTTGTTTTAAGTTTTGTGTACTTAGAATGACTCGGAACCACTGTGTGGGGAGAAATATTATGGCCTTGAGTAGGACTACTTACATCGGTGCTGCCAAGAACTACCTGAATCCACCTGGGGGTTTAGAGAATGTGGGCATAAGGTACTGAGAAGATTGCAGTTCACTGCTTTAGGGCTAGGTTTTACCTTTCATTCAGATGGGAAAAGCATTTCATCCTGTTACCTGTTAGTATAGTTAAAATAGAGTTTCATACTTCCGTCACTGCTTTCCATAAATGCACTGTTGTCCATAAAGATAATTGTTTCCTAAACCTCTTAGAAGGGGTATCTATTGCCCTTATCAAGGCTTTGAAAAATCAGGGACTTTGTGTATATGGCTCAGTTACATGATTCCACGTTTTCCAAGTTATTTTCAAATGATGAGCAAAAGAGATGAGGCTGCCATAGATGGGAAGTAAAGGGATTGGTGAGAAACTGTGTCTTTCAAACAAAGAACGTGAGTTCATGTCAGTTGGATGACCTTTCCTAAACCCAAAGGTTAAGCACATTTTTTTCTTTTTCTTTTTTTTTTATCAGTTAATTTTAGAATTTCCCTTTTAATAAGAGTTGCACAGTATTATCAAATTCTGTTAGATTTTTCTCACTTTACTACCCTCCCTTTTTTTCCTCCCTCCTTTTTCAGGAAGGAGAAAGGCATTTGGCCTCTCCCCTTCCTGGAGTCTGACACCTCCCCCACCCCTCCCTTTTATCTTAGTTTCCTTATCGGCTTCTCAAGCCCTGCTTTTTCCTTATAAGGCTAGGCAAGGTCCCTTTGCTCAGGTTGCTGAGGGATCTAGATGAGTAGCTGTCTCATTGTCTGTTAAGAAAATTCAGCGTCTGTCCCAGTGGAAGGCCTTGGAGAAAGGCACTTGGCTAGTGGGGGAGGAGAGGGAGGTGGCCTGGCCTGAGAGATCAGAAGGACTTGTTAGACCAGTCTTGTGTATGTGTCATACAGCTCCAAAGAGAAGCAGGTTTTGTTTCTTTCCATGCTCTTTCAGTCCTGGGTTCCTTGATAGAGTCACACCTTTCTTTTGCTTCAAAGCCAGCCCAACTGTAGCCATGTTAATATGCTAGGGTTTGGGGAGTTCCAAGGATATGTATGAGGAGAAAAAAAGAACAAAATAATGTTCTATGTCGGTTCTGAACTTAGGCTATGATGAAGTGATTTTCGTCCCCTTCCTTTTGTGATATCTTTCAGTATGTGTTTCCTCAAACTCCTGGACTCCAGGAATCTTCCTGCCTGTGGACCAGTTTTTGTTGTGGCACAAGACTTCTTAGTCAGCTTTGTAACCTTGAACTGTATTCCCCAGTCTTCACATACTTTTTTGAAGTTATAAATTTACAATAGGAACTACAAATTCATCTTGTATGGTAACCAATATCTGTAGTTTTAGCATTCTGGAGGCTGAGATAGGAGGATGGCTTCAAGAGTTTGAGAACAGTTTGGACTATATAGGGTCATAGGCCACTTAGACTGCAGAGTGGAGACCCTGTCTCAAACAAGCAAAATGAAAAAAAAAGGCAAACATTAAATCCTGCAATGGATGTAATGCACACCTGTAAACTCATCAGTAGGTAGCTGAGACAAGGAACAACGCTGAGTTCTAGCCTAGCTTAGTCTATATCACTAGGCCAAGCTTTGTTGTCTTGGCCATCTTACAGCCTATGTATTTGTGCCCTTCAGATGCTCCTGACCCAGAAACCCTTGTGGCCCTGGTTACCTAAAGCCTGGTCGTCTCTCAGGGCCAAGGAGCCTTTTAATGAAGCACAGGTCCATTACTCTAGAACACAGCTCCCAGAAAGCTCAGAAGAGATGCTGCCATGCCAGCCAGGGGAAGATGTAATCAATTTCCTGGTGGTTGGTTTGTTTGTTTTGGGGGGAGGGGAGAACAGGATCACACAGTAACCCAGGCTGTCGTGGAGCTCATGTAGCCCAGGCTGGCCTTACTCATCAGCTCCCAAGGGTCTCCCTGCCTTAGCCTCCTCAGTGCTTAGATTGCAGGTGTAAGCTACCCCAGAGGCACAAGAAAAACTTTTTATGTATTATTTTTTCCTTTCTTTTCCTGTCTTTTCAAAACAGGGTTTGGTTCCTCTGTGTTTGTGTTTCCCTGATTGGCCTGGAGCTCGATTTCTCTACCAGGCTGACCTCAAACTCACATCTCCTGCTTCTGCCTCCTGAGTGTTGGGATTAAAGGCCCATGTGGCACCACCACCCCCTGGCTCTTTTTATTTATGTGTATGTATACATAGGTGTGTGTGTCCTAGGAAGCCAGGAGAAGGTATCAGATCCCTTGGAACTAGACTTATAGGTAATTTTGAGCTACTTGACTTAGGGTGTCAGGAACTGAGCTTAAATCCTATGGAAGAACAGCAAACCTTTCTTTTTCTTTCTTTCTTTTTTTTTTTTTTTTTTTTTTTGGTTTTTTGAGACAGGGTTTCTCTGTGTAACCCTGGCTGTCCTGGAACTCACTCTGTAGACCAGGCTGGCCTGGAACTCAGAAATCCGCCTGCCTCTGCCTCTGCCTCCCAAGTGCTGGGATTAAAGGCGTGTGCCACCACTGCCTGACTACATCAAACTTTCTTAACTGCTGTGCCATCTCTCCAATCTCAATGTGTTTAATTAAGTTAAAAAAAAAAAAGCTTTTATTGTTTAAGTTCTTTTCCTTTGCCACAGTTATATTATTTTCCCCAGAGGAAGATGATAGGACCAGAGGTCCCATTAACTGCCTGAGTGAGCCTTAGGGTGGACACAGTAAGACACTATTGGTCAGCCTTTTCAGGGAAATGGAAAAACTGTAAAAACTGGGCTATTTCAAGAGAGTAAGTTTTGTTACTCCATAGTTGAGATGAAATTATGCAGTAAGAAGAGTCCCCCTTAGATTAATATTTTATTAATTGTTAATAATATAATATCATTATTATTGTTATACCATGCTGTCTAGGCTGTTCCAGAACTGGCTTAAGCAACAGGCACATACTACATGTTCTTTTGTCTTTGATCTTTTTTTTGGTTTGTGTATTATAGAGGACTAAACTTAGGGCCTTCTGACTGTACTTAGCACTGTATTACTGAGTTAATATCCCCAGCCCTTGAAATTGCTTTTAAGAGGTGGTCTTATTGGCATTGAACTCCTTTTTGTGATTCTTATGCTTCACTCAGACATAGATCTTCCAGGAGTTAGTATGGATATGAATCTAAACAGAGAAGTGAGAATTACTATAATCAGTCTCAATTTCAGCAGGTAGAACTTTCGTGAGGAATGGGTTGGGAGCTGGAACTTTTTTTATTCATTTACTAATTAATTCATTTATTTATTTAATGAATATGAAGAAGAGGGCTTTGGATCCCATAACAGATAGTTGTGAGCCAACATGTGGTTGCTGGGAATTGAACTTAGGACTTCTGAAGAGCAGTCAGTTCTCTTAACTGCTGAGCCATCTTTTCAGCCCTGGTAGCTAGAACTTTGGACTCTGGTACAATCACTCTTAATATGGAGTCTTAGAAAAACTTTTCTCAGAATATGTTTGAGATTTGGAACAGAATGGTAATTTTCTCTCTGTGTGTACTTGAACAGGAACATTGAACTGTGAGTTTTGAATATATTTTTCTTTGTGCTGAAGTGTTATAGGTTACTTGCTGTATGTTACCGATTGGTATTCAATAAGAGGCTGGGTGTTTTAAAAAAAATATTTTATATCCTCAAAAGACATGGAAATGGAATTTGCTTTGAGGGAGAACATACATTTGTGCCATTAGTTTTTTATTTATAATGTATTAACAGGAAGAAAGGAGAAGACTCTGGGACTGGTTACATACAGAAGGTTGTGATCTCTTCCCCAGAGCCTGAAGATCAAAGCTTAGATAGCTCTTTGATGTAGGGTACATTGGGGTTTCATCTAGCAAAGGTGTAGTCAAGTACTCACCCATGTTTGGCCAAAATATGGGTGTATCTACATGAGCTTCAGGGAATGAAGAGAGAGAGAGAGAGAGAGAGAGAGAGAGAGAGAGAGAGAGAGAATATTTGTAGTCATTAAATAGCTCTGAGTGGATGGTAATGGAAATGAAAACTTAAACAGGGTTACACAATTCCAGATTTTCTAGATATTTTTTGACAGAACCAGTGATTGGATTGTAGATCTTTTGAAGTCAGGGATTTCATTTTATCTTTGCCATAAAGAAAAGTAAAGAATTCCAGTAGAATCATGGGAGCAAGAAGAGCATGTGGTTTCTCTCACAGACATACTAGTTTCTGTGTTCAATGGCTTCTCATATGTCTTGACTGTCTCTAAGCACTTCTTATGGATTGTTTCATTTAGCTCTCATAACTAACCTTATGTATTTTTTATTTTTCCACCTAGCCCAGGATTGTGTAAATGTTGGATCTGTGACTATAATACAGTCAAATTCTAAAAGCCCATGTTCTAGTATGAAGATGAAGGTGATGATGATTGGTGCTAGGGTTTTCTTACTCTATAGCCTAGGTTAGCTTCTATTTATACCAATTCTCCTGCCTCAGCCTCCTAAGTGCTGTTGTGTATGTAAATCATGTTATCTGAAGCCCAAATTAGATTTCTTTAACAAATGTTTTTTATACACTTACTTATTTGTGTGTGTGTATATGTTTGGAACATGAGGACTGCTGGTCCCAGGATTCCAACTCAAGTCATCAGTAGCATGATGTCTTACCCCATGAACCATTTCACCAGCTCCCAAATAGATTTCTGTAGCCAGTTTACAGTAAAACAAATCATTTCAGGGATTGTGCTGTTGTTAGTGACTGGTTTTATTCCCCTGCTATTTGATTAGCACTATTTGATTTTTTGGTCCTTCTAGACATTTGATTTAACTTAATATACCTTGAAGTTCTGACAAAAGAGACCGACTTTATCATTGCTTAAATGAATAAGCTGTAAACCTGGAAGGTCTTTCTAGTATGGATAGGATCCATCTGGTAAAGACTTATGGCTTGTTAAAAGTAACACAACTATTCTCAGAAAATATAATCTTAGGAGAATAATAAGGTTAAACACCTCTTAATGATCCTTTTTTGTTGAAAGTGTCTGTTTGACAATAGTAAGTGGTGAACTTGGAAAGGTGTTAGACCAGACTTAGAGGACTTTTTTGATGCTGGTCAAAGTCATTCAGTGATTTGCAGATTGGTTTGCAGCACAATCTTTATGGTCTGTGGCAGGAAGAGGAGACTTCATCAAGTTACGAGACTTTCTGCTATGGCTTGTCATATATTTTGCTTTTTTCTTTATTTTTGCATGATATAGACATAGATATTTCCCTATCCCTCTTTTCCTATAAAGGTTAGGAAGAAAATTCTCAAAGGTTATAGGCCAAAGGGCCTTGGATCTTTTTTTTTTTTTTTTTAATTTAAGGAAAAGGTCTTGCTAGATAGCTCCAGGCTGGGCTCAAGCCTGTGGTTCTCCTGCTTCAGCCTCATAAGCACAGGGATTACAGACACTTGCCAGTATGCCCTGCTTGGACATGTATTTGGACAGCATGGCATAGAAGAGAGTATAGGCTTAAGAAATATTCGAGACCTGGGTTTAAATTCTAAATTTGCTATGAACTGCAGGAACTGTTGGTTAATTTTTTCACCTATGAGTCTGTTTTAACACTTGCAGTATAACTTCTTTATGGTTTCTGTGATTGCTAGGGCAATAAATATAAGTCATTCCACTGTTGGTGATTTTTTTCATGTTCTCTTTGTCTGAGGTAACAAACTTGTAAGGCCCTGAAAAAGAAATAAGAATTAGTACTGGTACAGTGACTGTCAGGTACTAGAGAAACACGTCTGTCCCAGAAACACTGGTTTAGTTGGGACCTCCTAGTAGAGCTCTAGTAGAGAAACCAGCTCATCTACTCTGTAGAATTCAATTGTGTTCTAGATCCGATTAATTTCATCTACTACTTCACAAAATAGTTTAAGGCTGAGACATTACTATGAAGTAATGTAATTGGAAGATTGAATCTAACTCTTGAAACAACTTAATACCTCACCTTGTAGAACACACTTTATCTCATTCAATCTTCACAGCAGCTCAGACTTAGAGTGGCCTGTTGCTATTGACATCACGCAGATGAGAATAACCATAACATGAGGCAGGACTGGGACCAGTCTTGTGAATTACATCCTGTCTTACATAGTCACTGCTTCTCCCTTTTAAATAGAAAAATCTATTCATGCATAAAAACCTAGGAGTGTGACCTCTTTCTACTTAACTGTATTGTCCTCTTTTTTTTTGTTTGTTTTTGTTTTTTTTTCAAGACAGGGTTTCTCTGAGCCTTGGCTGTCCTGGAACTCACTCTGTAGACCAGGCTGGCCTCGAACTCAGAAATCCGCCTGCCTCTGCCTCCCAGGTGCTGGGATTAAAGATGTGCGCCACCACCCGGCATGTATTGTCCTCTTAAAGTCAGCTTTAAAAGAACTTAAAGTTTCTCCAGACCGTGCTTCGTGACAGGTCCCTCAGTGTTTTCCCTAACTTTCCTTTTAACTGACTGTATCAAATTAAAGTTGTGGGGGCAAAAAGTGACCATTTATGGCACGATGACAAACACTGTCATCTGTGGCAGGGAGTGTTGTTTCTCTGTGCCCCATAGTAGTGGTCGCCTGGGCTTTTATTAGCAAGAAGATTACAGGGTGGAGGCTGCCACAGTGGTAACTGCAGTCAGTACAGGCCCTGTTTAAAATCAGTAACTGGAGGAGTCTCTTGAGCTGGATTCTCTTGATGTGGAAGGTTCATAGGTCACTGTGCATAGCAGATGAAGGCAAGTGTTTAAAATAAAGAAATAGAGATAAAAAGGTAACAATTCGAACAAGCCAGGAGTGGTGACACATTCTTATGCCCCAGTACTTGGGAAGTAGAGACAGGAGGATCAGGAATTCAAGGTCAGGTTTAGCTTTATAGTGAGTTTGAGGCTAGCCCAGGAGACTGTCAGAAACAAAAACACAACTAAAAAACCCAACATATTAAAGAAAGACCTTTGAGCGCCCGTTTGGAATGTGGGGTAGTTGTGTGAGAAAGTGGCACTGGGACACTGGGCGTTGGGCTGAGTGAGAACAGAGGTTGATAAATGATTGTGGGAGCCTAGGGCTGGATAGGACTCATGTAGGGACAGTTCAGCTTGTTCTCAGATTTAGTGACTGAGCCGATTCAGTTTACTGGGCACCTGTTTATCAGTTTCCTCTGAGTATTCTTGCTTGCTGAATGCCAGATACATTTAAGGCAAACAGGCCCTAGCTTTTGTGTTTGGTGGGGCTCTGGAAGCGTGGGAAAGGGAGCCCAGCCTAGGCTAGTCCCCACATGTCTTCCCCCCATGACTATTGCATTGGTTTCTCAATGTCTTTGTGGGCATGCTGGGACTGGGCTTTGAGGTTTCTGCCTTAAGGGTGGGAAGGAGGGGGAAGGGCATTCCAACAACAAATTTCACCCCCAAATCAGTTGCCTATAACAGAGGATGTGTGGGGCTTTACAAGTAGAGGAACTGCAGGTGACAGTGCAATCTGTGCTTTAATTAATCAGACATCCAAAGCCTAGATATCTGAACACAGCAAAGTCTAAAGGGTATTTGTTTTATTAAACAACTCCAAGTTGTATCTTAAATAACCCCCTTTCATTTCTAATACTCCCCTTACCCTCTTATATGTATGCAATGGTGTAGTTTATTTTCTTCCCCTTCTCATTTTTCCTCCAAATATTTCTGCAGCTCTCTCCTTCCTGCTTGCTGCTTGCTGAGGTGGCTGGGATGCTTCCATGGTTTATCTGAATCTAGACTGGGCTATTCTCTGTGCTAAACCAATCAATTACGGGCCTTCTCTTAACAGGTGTGTATGGAATATATATTTGTTAAGAATTAAAAAATGAGTTTAGGTGCCTTCTTTAGGTGTTTGGTGAGAAGTTAAGGGAATAAGAGAAAAATTCCCTCCTAGCTTGCCATTCAGCAGTATACATTTTATCTACCTAGAACTTGCTCTGTAGACTAGGCTGACCTTGAACTCATAGCGATCCATCTGCATCTGCCTCCCAGGTGCTGAGATTAAAGCTATGAGCTACCACACCTGGCCACAAAAACTTGAGACAAAATCTTGTTAAATTGCCCAGGCTGGCCACAAATTTATGTAGGCTAGCCACAAAAGTTGTGATTTTCCACCTTCTGAGAGGGCGGGATTACAGGCCTGCGCCACAGATGGCTTGAGGCAAAGCCTTTTTAGACAGTGTCTGTGGTTCTGTCACTGTTGTTTCCATTAGCATGTTTTGCCCTCTGTCATGTAGTATAGTTTTGTGAGATAGAAAGACCTCTTCATACATGTATGAAACATGGAGGTTTAGTTTCTTTTGTCTTTCTACTTGGGAAGTTCTTTTATATATATTAATATATATATATAAAAATTTTTTTTTTTACTTTCAAGACAGGGTTTCTCTCTGTATGTAGCCCCCAGCTGTCCTGGAACTCTCTCTGTAGACCAGGCTGGCCTCAAATTCACAGAGTTCCACCTGCCTCTGCCTCTCAAGTGTTAGCATTAACAACATGCACCACCACTACTCAGCTTATATCTCCATTTCTTAACTGACATTTTAATTTAGTATAATTCATCACCACAACTGCATTTATAATGTTCAGGTTTGGGAGAGGTTAAGAAAATTTGTGTTGTTCTATTATCTCTTCTAGAAGTAGCTTGTCCCTGTACCAGGGAGTTAAAACTTTTATTAAGCTGATACCTGCAAATATTTCCAGAGAAAAAGAATCTAATTTTAATCCCATGCTATGGTCTACCTGTCCTGCCAGTAGTGGAGAGACTGGTCAAGCTGCCACCTTTTCTTTCAATATGAGTTCATCGTAGAGTGTTGAAGAGGCTAATAGGCAAAGGATCCTGCTGGAGCAGACATTGGTGATGGGCTCCTAAGCTTGGTTGGTGGTGGCTTGCTTTCTGCACTGCAGTAAAAACACAGAGGGCATCTTTGGCACTGGGGATTAACAATTCCTCTGTCTTCTCTGACCTGTGATCTTTTCTCTTCTCTCTTACCCCTTACCCCCAGTGTGAAGTGAGGGGACCTACTCCCTCCTTTCTACTCCCTCTTGTGGTCCACCTTACTTTTTATCCTGCCCTGCGGCGGCTCCTCCCCTTACCTTCATGGACGACTCAGAGGTGGAGTCGACCGCCAGCATCTTGGCCTCTGTGAAAGAACAAGAGGCCCAGTTTGAGAAGCTGACCCGGGCGCTGGAGGAGGAGCGGCGCCATGTTTCGGCGCAACTGGAGCGCGTCCGGGTCTCACCACAAGATGCCAACTCACTCATGGCCAACGGCACCCTCACCCGTCGGCATCAGGTAACCCTCTTTCCATTAGACCTGCAGGTAGGATGTCAGCATGGTCACAACCGAGGCCCACAGATCCTTAATGAGATGCTACTGGCCCTGGGCTGTCCAGTGCTTACACTTCATGATGAACTGTTCTAGGGATATTATAAATGCTGATTAAGAAATAAGGGATTTGTTACTGATCTGAGTTGAGTGGACTTTAGAAATACTTTGTGACTTCCTGTTTTGCTGGAGTGGGTTTTCTAGACAGGGATACAGTTCTAGTTATTTCTAGTTATGTTACTGTACTTTGGAGCTACACTCAACTTCTGTTTTCTTTGAAATATCTTTTCTCGGGGTCAAAAATTAGGAAAGTGTATCTACTTAGTGGTTGGGGAAGTTGACCATCTGAGCTCCTGCTCCAGTTCAGTCTCATCCAGAGAGCAATCTGTTCTCCGAAAGTGTTACAGTGTTCATAAATTGTGTATCCTTTTCCATATGTCCTTGTGTGCTTATTGTTGGGTGAAAATCATGTTTTGGAAGAAGGGGTCATTGTTACTTTTGCTGATTAGAGCGGGGGAGTATCATGCTGTTATAACTCAGATAACCACAGCAGCCAGGAGTGATGTCTGGGTTGGCTGACTTTGATGTGACTTGGGAGGACAGGTGTTAGAAATGAGAAGTATACTGTGTTCCTATGGTTTATGTCTGGCTTTACTGTGACGTACTCTGAGGTTTTTACCAGTGAGTGGGCATGCACACATGCTGGGCACGCTTTAGTAGGCTGACTCTGCACAGCTCTGAGTGGAGTTAGAACAGTGCTCACACTCAGTTCTTTTAACTGATTTGTTTGTTTGTTTGCTTGCTTTGTAGTGCTAGGGATTGACCCCAGAGCCCTGAACATTCTAGGCAAATGTTTTACCACAGAGCTACATCCTAGACTATTTATTTACTGACCTATTTATGAGGAGCTGGGGATGGAATCCTGAGTCTTGTGCATGCCACTAAACAACATTTCCAGACCTTTGGGTTTTGGAAGACTAGGTATTGGTATATAGCTCGGTTGACCTCAAACTTGTGATCCTCTTGCCTCTGCTTCCCTAGTACTAGGGTTACAATCATACTCAGCTGCCTGCTTAATCCTTAAATGAGTAGACATAATTTGAAATAATCAGGAATTAAAAGAGACCATGTTTGCAGTGTTGAGGGAATTTTTCAGGAACTTGAGTATAGAGTGGGGATGACATACACTGAAGGAAAGTGGGGGTGCTCAGACTTTAGGTGGTGGGGAATCCTGGGATTTGGTGGTTTCTCTTGTTCTTTTATTTTTAACCTCTGCTCAGCAATGAAACCACACCCTTCCCTCTTCCTGAAAGCAATGTTTAACTTCCTCCCCTGCAGCATTACACTGTATGTAAAGGGGGAATGGGTGGAGGAAGACTATCCCAAGGTTGTTGGATCTTACTATTCTATTGGGAGAGGAGCAAGAAATTGTTTTGTTTGTTTGTTTGTTTGTTTGGTTGGTTTTTTGTTTGTTTTTGTTTTTCGAGACAGGGTTTCTCTGTATAGCCCTGGCTGTCCTAGAACTCACTCTGTAGACCAGGCTGGCCTTGAACCCAGGAAATGTGCATTTATATATACAGTCTCATTAGGTTTTGTCTTGGTGATAAAGATAGCAATTTAAGAACATTTGAGAATGTGTTTTGTGTCTGTAACTTGATAAAGATGTTAAGACTTTTCTTGAGGGGCATTGCTGAGTACTTTCCTTCATATTTGGAAATGGAGAATGAACTCTCTTCTTTAAAAGGCTTCCTGGAATGGGAGTTTCCCATGGTACCACAGCATGAAGATTCCTAGAACAATAAAAGAAGGCTTTTTTGGGAAAACCTCCCAACCCCCTCCAATGTAGCTTTCCTAACTCACATTCTTAGGGCTTTTCAAAAAGTTTATGTACTTACCTGAGTCTGTGCTATATATTCAGCAAATGGTCTTTGAATGCTCCTCATGTGCCAAGCACTGCTCAAGATATTAGGGATACAGTAGCCTTGAAACCTCTGAACTCAAGCCCTGTGTACTCGTGGAATTTACATTCTTATGTTCAGAGACCCTGCCGACCAGAATTCTAGGCCTGATTCCAATTTAGAAGAAAGTGGTATCTTAAGATTAAGGAGTGTTGGAGTGTTACAGTTCTTATGTGAATACTGACACAAGGATTTCATTCCACAAATAACTTCCCAAAAGCCCTTTCATTTTTGAAAGAAAGATGTTGTGTTTGACAGAACAGAGGACAGCCAGAAAATGAATTGTCTTGTGGGCTATGTTTCAGAACGGCCGGTTTGTGGGCGATGCTGACCTTGAGAGACAGAAATTTTCAGATTTGAAACTTAACGGACCCCAGGTAATTGTTTTGACTCAAGGTCTAGATGACTTCATTCACATCTTTTTACCTCTTCAGTCTTTATGATCATATTGGTATGCTAGAGTGCTCATCGTAAATGTTTATTAGTTTTTTAATTTAGGAAATAAAAAAGGTGCTGTTCCAAATTATAGTTTTGTTGATTTTTTTTTCTTTTTTAAATCATTGGCTTTTCTTATGGTACTCCTGTCTCAATTGATCCTCCAGAAACTGCAGTTGTTTCAAGGGAGAACATAATTCTACATTGAGGAAAGCTGACCTAAAAATCTGACTGGGGAGATGAATGAATCTGATGATATCATAAAACCAACCAAAAGATAACCTTTGCTGGGCCTGGTGGGGCAACTCTAATCTCAGTCTCATGGAAGGTTGAGGCAGGGGGATCAAAAGTTTCAAAAACCTGGGAAATTACTGGAACCTTATCCCAAAGTAAATGTAAGAAGAGGGTTCTAGATTTTTTTCAGTGGTAGGTGGAGTGCTTGCCTAGCTACCCAAAACAAAGCAAAAACCTCTTATTTTTATTATTTTTGAAATCCTTATCTTTATTGGATAAGCTGTTCTTTTTGAAGTATTATTCCAATGTAGATGTAACAGTTAACACAGTTGACACAGTTCATATTCAAGTAGGTGGCCAGAATGGGAAGTAAATATGCTGTCTCTGTCACTAGGATGTCAGCATGGTTTTAGTTACCTTTTTAAAATTTGTTTGTTAGATAGCTAGTACTAGGAAGTTTTATTTACTGTCCTTTTACATAAGTTATTTTTAAGCAGGTGTCTCTATGTGGTCCTGGCTGGCCTAGAATTTGCTGTATATATTAGGGTAGCCTTCCATTTGCAGGTCTGCATGCCTTTGGCTCTCGAGTGCTGGGATTAAAAGTGTGCACTACCATGCCCTGCCTTTTAATACAAGTTTTAAAGATGAGAACCATTTTTTTTTTTCCCTAAAATCCCCTGAGGACAGTGGGAGATGCATGAAGACTTCCTGTCTCTAGAGGCACCAATGTTTCTTACTAGGATGGATTGTTTACTACATAGGTTTAGTTGTAGTTTCACTCTTTTCTCTCTCATAGGATCACAACCACCTTCTGTACAGCACTATCCCCAGGATGCAGGAGCCAGGACAGATTGTGGAAACCTATACTGAGGAGGACCCTGAAGGAGCCATGTCTGTTGTTTCTGTGGAGACCTCAGATGATGGGACCACTAGGCGCACTGAGACCACAGTAAGCTGAGATTTTCAAGTCTTAGAGTGATAGGTCCTCTGCGGTCTTTGAGTAGAGAAGCTAACGAGTTAAGTGAGCAAAGGCCACTGATTGCCAGAAAGGACGTGATCACTGGGCAAACAGACAAGGTAAAGGAAGTTCAGGAAGCAGGAAGAAAGGAGGAGTATGACAGTTACAGTAGCTTCTGGAAAGGATGCTAATGATTGGGCAGTGTTCTCCATTGGGGGCTTCTGTAGTGTGGAGAAAAGGTACGGATGATACACACTTCTGTGTAAAGACCTAGGGTAGGGTTTCTTTCTTTTCTTAGAATACTATGGAATTTAAACTTAGATTCATTATTTCCTGCAATAATTGGTTTCCCCTTTCTTATTCTTAACTGAAGGTCAAGAAAGTTGTGAAAACAATGACAACCCGGACAGTACAGCCCGTCCCCATGGGGCCAGATGGGCTGCCTATGGACCCCTCAGCAGTCTCCAATAACTATATCCAGACCTTGGGCCGTGATTTCCGCAAGAATGGCAATGGGGGCCCTGGTCCCTATGTGGGGCAGGCAGGCACGCAACTCTTCCTAGGAACTTCCACTATCCTCCAGATGGTTATGGCCGACACTATGAAGACGGTTATCCAGGTGGCAGTGACAACTATGGCAGTCTGTCCCGGGTGACCCGAATTGAGGAGCGCTATAGGCCCAGCATGGAAGGCTACCGGGCACCCAGTAGACAAGATGTCTATGGTCCCCAGCCTCAGGTTCGAGTAGGTGGGAGCAGTGTGGATCTGCATCGTTTTCATCCAGAGCCTTATGGGCTAGAGGATGACCAGCGCAGCATGGGCTATGATGACCTAGATTACGGCATGATGTCTGATTATGGTACTGCTCGTCGCACAGGAACACCCTCAGACCCTCGACGACGCCTCAGGTGGGCAAGAATAGGGGAAGAGGCTTTGTACCCAGATGGGGAAGAGGTAGCTTTAGGGACCCTTGAAATTTGTGGGCAGTTGGACTCTTTTCTCTTTTTTTTCATGGAAGGAACAACAAATGTTGTTTTTCCATCTTACTCTTTCTTATAATACTAAGTCATGTTTGTTTGTTTTTGTTTATGTTTTGAGACAGAGTCTTATCTCAGGCTGTCCACCAATCTGGCTAAATAGTAAGGGATGACTTTGAACTCCTAATCCTTCCAAATTCTGGGATTATAGGTGTGCCACCACATTTGGTGAGAACGTGATTTGTAGCCAGATCACTTGGCTTGTAATTCTGCTGCTGAGGAGGCAGAGGCAGGGTCATTGCAGTGAGTGCAGAGGCTATTGTGTTGACTATTTCTAAACAAAACTCAAAAGAAAATAGTGATTAGTGGTGGTTATTGTACTACAGCTTAAGAAATAGAGTTGGTTGCTATGCGTCATTTCTGCCTAAGATGGGTCTCCCTTTTGATGATACAGAAGAGAGCACCACCGAGAGGTGAGCCCAGGGCATAGAGTGTTCATACTGCTTGCTGTTCCTGAGAACCTTGTTAGCTATCGTTTCTGTTGCTAGAACACAAGATTTTGTTCAGAACTGTCCTTTCAGTAGTTCAATCCTGTTGTTTATAAATAATCACCTTTGAGCTCACAGAAACCCTAACACTTTGTATTTAGTTAGGGTTTTATGAAGATAGTAGTGGGGAGTGGCCCTCCTAGACTGGTACATTAGTAATCTTCCAAAAGTCACTAAGCACCTGTCTATTCTGAGGATGTTTACTCCTAGAGGTGCCTTTGGTGGCATGAAGATGTCACGATTACTGTTTGGATGAGTAGTTGCCTTGGAAGAATATTTTATGATGGGATTGGCAGATCCTCTCCTCTCTTCCTGCCTTTTATTCTTATTGTTGAGACAGCTCTGGCTGGTAGGCCTTTTCGAAAGAACCCATTTTAGGCTTTGTGTGCTATTTTCTAGTACCTTTGTCATGTCTCTTGTTGGGTTTTCATGTTTTTAAAATGTTATTTAAGAATTCTTAACGTTTGGATGTGCACAAAAAATTAAAAAAAAAAAAAAAAAAAAGACCATGTTTGGTCTTGGATTACAAACATTACTTTAAAATCAGGAAGGGAAGGCTTATAGTTAGTGAGGGTGCCCTGGAAGCTGTTACTCAGTCTTTGTATGTAGGTTCATGACCTTCCAAAGCAAAGGTCTTGGCACTTTCCAAATGTATGTTAGGTAGTATTGGCTAACCATAAACTGAATTAGTCTGAGACAGGAGAGTAGAGGCCCTATTATCTAAGCCTGAGTCACTGACACTCTTCAGATGGCAAAATCAACTCCCATGTGACTCACCTTTTATTCCTAAAGGGCTACCAGATCTTCGCTGGTGTGAGCTAGCTAGGATAGATAGATAGGAGCAATCATTGGAACAGTCTGCCCAAGGAGTTGGGCTGAAGTACAAGTCTGCTTACTCTGACTTCCTTATTAGCCAAGAGAGATTAGACACAGGTGGGTGTGGATGACCAGACCATTCCCTGCTGTCCTTTGAAGTGCCAGTCACATAGAGAGTGTTTGGGGCTTGGTTCTTGGGTTTATTCCAGGGTGACATTGAGTTTGGAATCCTGCTTGACTAGCAAGATTCTTGACTAGAAGAATTCTGCTTCCTGTTTCGGCCTTCAAGAATAACGCAAGGTCAAACTTTCACAGTGAAGCACTGATTACTGGCAAAGGCACTGAACTTGAAAATCCTGGTTCTAGTTGTGCTTCTGCCATTATCTCTATAGCCTTAAGCAGGTTATTTGATCATTTGTGCAGTTTATTATTTGTAAAAGAATCTTGATCTACTGCCTATGAAAGAGGGAAGTATAAAGATAGATTTCCTTGAGTGACTGAAACAATCTGACAATGGCAATTATTTTTGTAGTTGCTTGTCTTAAACAAGAGAAGTAAAATATGCTCAGCACACAGCCTGAAACACAGTTCTCTCATGAACAGTTTGTTGTATCCTTAGAGTTTTCTTACATGTATCCTGTTTTCTCATTAAAAGGAAAATATTTTTTTCATATAGTGTTTAGCAAACCTTTTAAGTTTAAAGGTGCTTTTAACTATCATTTCCCTGCCCCTCTTGATTTTTCAAGACCAGGGCTGTGTATGTAGCCCTGGCTGTCCTGGAACTTTCTCTGTAGACCGGGCTGGACTTGAACTCATGGAGCTCACCTGCCTCTGCCTCCCAAGTGCTGAGATAAAGGCATGTGCCACCACCACCTAGCCTAATTTATTTTTTTATCAAAATGATTTGTTCCACTGAATCCTTTATTGTTTAATGGTCAGTGTTAATACATGTTAGGATGGCTAATTTTCATTGTTTGGTGACAGTGGGAGTGGTTTTATGGAATAAGCAACAATCCCACACAATAGTCTCCCTCTCCCCAGTGGGAGCCCTAGGGCAAGATGAGCTCACAGATAATAGGGCTCTTCCTTTGTACTTATAAATAAATAACAGTGTGACCGGCTCACCCTCTAGTGGGTATTTGTGGTACTGAAACAGGAAAAGTTGCTTCTCATTTGACATCTTTCAGTTTTTTCTTCTGATCCAAGAGCTACTTTCCAATATATGTTGGTGTGTAGGTGCCATTTTGGCAGAATTAGAAGTATAGAAGTTGAAGGATGGAACTTTTCTTAGAACGTACCTGTCTGACTGAATAACATGTAAGGCCTTGGGTCAACTGTGACAATTAATGTTCAAGTTTATACCTCAGTAGTACTAAAGCTAAGTCCTCAACAATATAGCCAGAAGTCCTCTGCTTTTCTTGATCAGTGCCTCTTTTTTTAATTTCCAAAAAGGGCAAGCTTTATAGTTTTGTTCTACTAGCTGTTTCCTGTGTGCAGATTCCTTGTTTGTTTTCTTTGTGATTAACATTTCCAAATACTTGTCTTTCTCAATCAGCAAACTTCACAGGTTACTTTTAAATTATTAAAATTGGGCCCAGGGAGAGGGTTCAGTTGGTGAAATGCTTTCTGTACAACATGAGGACCAGAATTTGAGCTCTAGTACCTACATAACAAGCTAAGCTCTGTGGTGGCTTACACGTACGGTCCAGCACTGGGGAAGCGGAGATAAGAGGATCCTTGGGTCTTGCAGGACAGTCAGTCTAGCTTGTCAGCAAGCTTCAGATATGCGAAGAAACTCTGTCTCAAAAAATAATGTATAGGGACATTGAGAAAACTTGTACTCATATACAAAATTATTAAAAAGTGACCATACAGAGGAAATACATGATCTCTGTGTAGAGTTGTGATCCCACCTTGAAGATAATGGGTAATAGGAATGTCTACAAAGCCAGATTTTTTTTGTTGTTGTTGTTTGTTTTTGTTTTTTGAGACAGGGTTTCTCTTGTAGCCCTGGCTGTCCTGGAACTCACTCTGTAGACCAGACTGGCCTTGAACTCAAAAAATCCACCTGCCTCTGCCTCCCAAGTGCTGGGATTAAAGGCGTGCGCCACCACCGCCCGGCTACAAAGCCAGATTTAACTGCTTGGTTCTTTGTTCTTTCAAAATTGCAGGAGCTATGAAGACATGATTGGCGAAGAGGTGCCACCTGATCAGTACTATTGGGCTCCTTTAGCTCAGCATGAGCGAGGAAGTTTAGCAAGCTTGGATAGTCTGCGCAAGGGAATGCCCCCACCTCCAAACTGGAGACAGCCTGAGCTGCCAGAGGTGATTGCCATGCTAGGGTTCCGCTTGGATGCTGTTAAGTCCAATGCAGCTGCATACCTGCAGCACTTATGCTACCGCAATGACAAGGTGAAGACTGATGTGCGGAAGCTCAAGGGTATCCCGATATTGGTAGGATTGTTAGACCATCCCAAAAAGGAAGTGCACCTCGGAGCCTGTGGAGCTCTCAAGAATATCTCTTTTGGACGAGACCAAGATAACAAGATTGCCATAAAAAACTGTGATGGTGTTCCTGCCCTGGTCCGATTGCTCCGCAAGGCTCGCGATATGGATCTGACTGAAGTGATTACTGGTGAGTGGGAGGTTAAGGGTTACTGTTAATCCATAGAGAGGTATGCATCTGGAAGTTTCTAGTCTATTACTTTTAATTAATTTATTAAATAATTTTTTTTGAGTCAGGGTCTTACTATGTTAACTCACCATGTTGAGCAGGTTGGACTTGAACTTGAAATAATCTACCTGCTTCGGCTTCCCAAGTACTGTGATAAAAAGCATGCACTACCATGCCTGGCCAGTCCATTACCTTTTGATTATAGGTTCCAAGGTCGTGAGTGGCCTTGGGTCAAATCTGCTTTACAGATTTGATTGGATGACACATGACACACACAGTAATCTCTAACACATTGTGTGTACCTGCATGTTTTTTTGTTTTTGTTTTTTGAGATAGGGTCTTTCTCTATGTAGGCAAGCTGTTTTAGAACTCACTATGTAGATTATGCTGTCCTCTCACAGAGATCCACTTGCCTCTGCCTTCTGAGTTCTAGGATTAATGAGTGGACCACCATGTCAGGCACAGTCTGTTATTTTTGACCAACTGTAGTAGTAGAAAAACTTGTTTTCCAAAGACAGAAGCTGGTGGCAATTGCATTTATCCACAACCTTGTAATCTGTTTTAAATGTGTGCCTTTCTTGACTCAACCTCCCTGTTCCATTTAGAAATTTGAGTTTATGGCCATTTATTTGGAATAACTTTCCAGATTACTCATGGTGATCCATTTTATGGGGGCATAATCACCATTCCAGAAAGAAAAAGAAATATTAGTTTTTAGTTGGCAGGATGTTTTTGCCCCCAGAGGACATCTCCATTGTTGCAGTTGCTTTTGGCTGTCATAACTTGAGGTTAGGTAGAGCATGCTCTTGGCATCCAATGAATAAAGGCTAGGGATACTGGCTAACTGGTAAGCATCCAACAATAGACAGGACAACTTCCCACAACAAAGAATTATGGGAGCCAAAGTGACTGTGTTGCTGAGGTAAAGAAACTAGTATAGATTGTCTTGTAAAGCTTTATTTTATGACTGTGTGCCTGTATTAAACTACAGTATAAAGTATATATATTACCATGGGTCAGAAGCCCGACTAGCACTACATGGAGTCATAGACTCTGTAATGGATATATCTGTGGTCATTGAGGATGACTAAGAAGGAATAGAATAGGGCTGCCTCTGATACTCTTCAGACATACTGTCTTGGTGCTAGAGAGCTCTCTGATGAATTGTCCCTGTCAGGAACCCTGTGGAATCTTTCATCCCATGATTCAATCAAAATGGAGATTGTGGACCATGCGCTACACGCCTTGACAGATGAAGTTATCATTCCACATTCTGGTTGGGAGAGAGAACCTAATGAAGACTGTAAGCCACGGCATATTGAATGGGAGTCAGTGCTCACCAACACAGCTGGCTGCCTTAGGTAAGTGGATGTTTTCAAGACTATAAAGATTCAGTTTTTGCTGGGGTTGGTAGTGCAGGCCTGTAAACCTATCAGACCCTGTCTCAAAAAAGATGTGGTCTGGCGGCAGATACGCTGGAGCTTACTGGTAAAGTGCTTCCCTGGGTACAGTCTTTAGTACCCCATATGCATGCATCCCAATTGGAATTTAATGGAGTTTTGCTTTGTTTTTCTAAATTAGAAGTGAGTTTCTGTTTGTTTGTTTGCTTGCTTCTTTTATTTATGATTATTTTGTGGTACTGAAGACCAAATTCAGGACATTGCATGTGCTAGGCAACCTTCACTCTACCTTGTGTGTACTTGACCTCAGCCTGCCTGCCTTTGCTTCTGTCTTGTGTGTACCATGTTTACCTGTTTGTGTGTTTACTCCCTCCCTCCTGTTCAATCACTTTTATTTCTCTTTGATTTTGTTCATCTCATTAGGTAAGTGCCTGTATAAAATCTCCCACATACAAGGTTCTTACCTAGTTGTGGACTTGTATGTCTTAGTCCCTGTCCTAGTTATCTGTATTTCAAATTAGACACCTTTGTCATTGTCTATATTTGTACTGCTGTGTAACAAATGACTTCTGGCTAGATTTACTGATGTTGATATGCCCTCCCCACAAGCCCCTTTTTTTGTGGTGCTGGGTATTAAATCCATTGCCTTGTATAAGCTTGGGTAAGCTGTTTACCACTCCTGAATGAGGGTGTCAGATACTCTGGGGCTACAGTCATTGTGTGGATGCTGAGGGTTGAACCCAAGTCCATAGAAGAGCATCCAGTGCTAGTACTCTTGACACTGACTGCTTGTTCCACTTCCTGGTATACATTTTTTCAATCTAACTTTACAAGCTTGAGAAAGCTTATAGAGCAGTCAATTTCCAACTGCAATACCTTGCTTTTAATATTATTAGCTGTTTATTGTACTGAATAAAAAAAGGTTTTAAGGAAGCTTTAGATGTAAATGAAGAACGATATCTAAGAAGGACTTCAGGGATTTGAGTCATCTTCAGAACTTTGTTTTCCTCTTAGAAACGTAAGCTCAGAGAGAAGTGAAGCCCGGCGGAAACTTCGGGAATGTGATGGCTTAGTTGATGCCCTCATTTTCATCGTTCAGGCAGAAATTGGACAGAAGGATTCAGACAGTAAGGTAAATGAATTTTCACAAGGTACTGTGTCAGACTATTACTTCAGGCTATCAGATGAAATAATATATACAGGCCCTCTCCCAAAATGGACATTTAGTTTAGACAAAAGGTTGGTGTGTGTGTGTTACAAAGCGAGACATTCTTCCTTCTTGTGTTACTCAGGACTTTCACCTATTTTTTAGACAGGCTCTCACCTTGAATGGAGTTTGTGCTTTGTAGCTGCAGCAAATACACTTCATCAATCCTGTTCCTATAGCAATGGATTTTTAGGTACATTCAAGATCATGCCGGGAAACTTGTTGACATGCAGTGCTGTTAAGACTTAACCATCCTTCACTCCTTAAGATCGTTTCATTTATTTTTTTTTTGGTTTGGACAGTTTCTCTACCCCTGCTGTCCTGAACCACTCTGTAACCAGGCTGCATCGAATCAGACAATCCGCCTGCTTGCTCCCAAGTGCTGGACTAAAGCTTGCCACCACGCTCCCAAAGATCGTTTTCTTTAGGTATGTGTGTCTCATATATAGTTAAACTGCTTAGTAGCCTTCCAGATTACATATTTTCTTTTTTTTTTTTTTTTAAAGATTTATTTATTTTCTGTATGTGAGTACACTGTGTCGCTCTCTTCAGACACACCAGAAGAGGGGATCAGATCCCTTTACAGATGGTTGTGAGCCACCATGTGGTTGCTGGGAAATGAACTCAAGATCTATGGAAGAACAGTCGGTACTCTTAACTGCTGAGCCATCTCTCCAGCCCCTATAAATTTTCTTAGTAGGGAAAACAGTGACCTAAGTGTTGGGTCACCAACTAGTTGCAGAAGCCATTATATGTCTATAATTGAACTTCCTGTTAGCATGAAGATAACAAGGATTTTGAGGATCTTGGGTACTGACAAGGTAACCTGAAAATGGATTGAATCATGCATTTAGGGTTGATATTTTAATACTCAAATCATGGAGACTCAGATTTTCTTGGAACTCACCAAAAGCATTCTCTTTTCCAACTGAACCTTTTGTTTTATGTCCCTAAGCTTGTGGAGAATTGTGTTTGCCTCCTTCGGAACTTATCATATCAAGTTCATCGTGAAATCCCACAGGCAGAGCGTTACCAGGAGGCACTTCCTACTGTGGCTAACAGTACTGGGCCACATGCTGCCAGTTGCTTTGGGGCCAAGAAGGGCAAAGGTGAGTCTTACTTAGTTCCTGTTCTTTAATATGGGTCAAGAGGAACACTTAGCTCTGTAAGTACTTAATAAATAGTGTGGAAGTCTCCCTAGTAGAGATGTGTCCTTTTGCTCTGCTGCTGCTCCCTTGTTTTATTTGCTTTGACGGTGGTGGTGGTGGTGGTGGTGGTGTGAGGCGGGCGCGAGGCGGTGGTGTGAGGATGGTGACAATTGTTAGTGTATTGCCATCTGGGGCAGTGAAGGACAAGAACTCAGCTAAACCGGGGCCTTCCTCCCTCCTCCTCCTCCTTCTCTGCTTTCTTGTGTACTTGCCCATGATCCTGTTGACCTCTTTCTCCTGCATTTTCTTCCTTCATTTCTCTCCTCGCTTTCCACCTTGGTGATGCACTGGAAGATGAGTGGTTCTCCAGAGGTAAGTGCAATCTTTTAAGGCCTTATCTCCTAACTTGCATGGTTTGATTCTTACCTTTCTTAATATCTCTTTGTCTAACCCTTTTCCCATGGATGCATGTAGGGAAATTTAGTTGAGGAAAAGCATTGGAATAAGTTTAAATCTTCTGGGTTGTGGTTTTGACATGCTGTTTCTGGACAGCAGTCCCTGTTATCAGAACTCAGTTAACCACACAGGAGTGGTCATCCTTTTGTACAGTCTACTGCCTGTTTTGGTCCTCCTTGTTTCTGTATCATCCCTGTTGGGACAGTTATGTGTTGGGGTTTCCCTTCTTTTGCCTCTTTTGATGCTGCATCTCTGATCTGAAGATTCTGACTGAAGGATGAAAAACTGTCAGGTTGAATCTTTCCTTTTCTAAAAAAGTTCTTTACCCTGTTCTGTCCACCCTTTCTTCATTTTCATAGGGAAAAAGCCTACAGAGGATCCAGCAAATGATACAGTGGATTTCCCTAAAAGAACTAGTCCTGCTCGAGGTAAGCTACCCTCCTTATTCTCCATCTCCAGAGACTTTGGATGTGGTAACATGTTCTATGTACTATGTTAACATTTCTCTCTGACTTAATAGATTTGAAGTGACAGTGAAAGTGTTGAGAAAATTCATAGTATTTAGTCTAGAGCCAGAAACTAGGCTGAGTATAATGGTGCATGCCTGCAACCTTAGTACTTGGGTAGCTGAGGCAGGAGAATTGCTGCAGTTCAAAGCCATGTTGGGATACAGAGAGGGAGAGCTTGCCTCAAAAACAAAAGAAAAGACAGAAATTTAGCTATCTGAATGGCCACTGCAGTTTTTTGGGTCTTGAACCTTACTGTTAGAAGAAATGTCTTTATCACAGCTTGGATGTTTGGACCCAGTATATTAATGAATATAAACATTGTTAGCTTTCTATAAATATAAAAAGTTATTAATTAAATTATGTATTAAATTATGTTAAATCTTGTGCTGTCTATCATTTAGTCATATTCATGATGAGGAGAATGACTGAGTTAAATTGGAAATAATTTGTTTCAGATGTTGAATCATTCAGCCTGGTTGCTTATGGTACAAACAAGGCTAAAGTTAGCTATGAGGTCCAAGTCAAGGAGGAAGGAGAGGGGGATTGAATACGACTGAATTAATGTCTATTCTCTTTTTATCATTGACTAGTTGTTGTTGTTATTTTATGTTTGTTTGTTTTTGAGACAGGGCCACATTGTGGCCCTGGTTGTCCTGGAACTCTTGAAGCTTGGGATCAGCTGGGCATGGTGGTACATGTTTAGTCCTAGTACTCAGTGGTTACGACAGGAAGATTATGAGTTTGAGGCCAGTCTGCTTGACATAGCAAGATCCTGTCTCAAAAAACTAAACAAAAATCTAAGAAGAAAGAAACATGAAATCAAGCCTCTGAGTTTGCTCATGACTTGATGGGGAAGTTGAGGGGCCTAAGAATGGAGAAGCAGCACTGTAGGCAGCCAGAGCCTGGTTTATAGGCATTGACTAGTGCTTTCTGTCTTGCCCTTTCTTGTGCAGGCTATGAACTCCTATTTCAGCCAGAAGTGGTGCGAATATACATTTCACTCCTTAAGGAGAGCAAGACACCTGCCATCCTAGAAGCCTCAGCTGGAGCTATCCAGAACTTGTGTGCTGGGCGCTGGACAGTGAGTACCTCTAAGAAAATGGAGTTAGAGATAGGGAGTGTAGATAACTAGTTTGCTACCATTTGTAACCTTTCACCACTTCCCATGCGCTTCCTAGTATGGCAGATACATCCGCTCTGCCCTTCGTCAAGAGAAGGCTCTCTCTGCCATAGCTGATCTCCTGACCAGTGAACATGAGCGGGTAGTGAAAGCTGCATCTGGGGCACTGAGAAATCTGGCCGTGGATGCTCGGAACAAAGACTTAATTGGTAAGGATTTGAAGCAGTGCCTCGCACAGTGCTTGGATTTCAGCAATTGTTTAATCATTTGTTGACATCACTGAAGAGGAGGATCCTATAATCTTCTATAGTTTATGTTTCTGAGTATTGAAGGTTCATGGTTTAGTGGATCTTTGTTTGTTTGTTTTTTGTTGTTTTTGTTTTTCGAGACAGGGTTTCTCTGTGTAGCCCTGGTTATCCTGGAGCTCACTCTGTGGACCAGGCTGGCCTCGAACTCAGAAATCTGCCTGCCTCTGCCTCCCAAGTGCTGGGATTAAAGGCGTGCACCACTACGCCCGGCCCTAGTGGATCTTAAAAAAGCAAGAAGTGATGATTCTTCTAAAACATAACCATTATTATTTGTTGAATATCTGCTTTCTCTATCTCTAGGCATTGTTAAGAATTTTTCTATTTTTTTATTTTCATTTACCCAGAATTAAACTAGCTTCTTAGTGGCACAAGCCAAGTTGTTAATTTTTTTAAATTCATAAAGAATGCTATGCTCCATAGATTATCATAAGATAGCACTGAATGTACTGTTTTCATTAGTGTGTCTGAAGAGACCAGACAGTATATTTGATATCCAGAATCACATTGTCTCTGTGCACTTGAGGAAATAAATGAAGTTTATGGCTGTCTCATGTTCTTTGCCCCTTTGAGATAATCTTATAATGGAGTTTATGTGTATTGCTAGAACTTACACTTGGGCTAATTACTACTATCAAGTGTATTGTGAGGCTCCTCCTGACCTTTTGTTTTACTGCTATAGGCAAACATGCTATTCCTAACTTGGTAAAGAATCTGCCAGGAGGTCAACAGAACTCCTCTTGGAATTTCTCTGAAGACACCGTGGTCTCTATATTGAACACCATCAATGAAGTTATTGCTGAGAACTTGGAAGCTGCCAAAAAGCTTCGAGAGACCCAGGGTATTGAAAAGCTGGTGTTGATCAACAAATCAGGGTGAGCTTTTATTTAATCATAGCTAGAAGAATTTGAGTATGAAAGAAGAGAGTTTTTAGAAAAGCACTTTCCTCTTCCATTCTATGAGATTACTTCCCCTTCCTGTGACATGTGGGGAGGTCTTGATCTATTTTCATTCTTAATGTTGGTCTATAAATTGGCATGGACTGTTACATCAAACTGTGTCAGTGTTTCAGACAGAGTATAGGATTTGGCGAGATTTGACTTCATCCATTTTTGTATCCTTGTGCTGTTATAGCAGTAGTTCAACCTGAGGTTTTCAAGTTATAAAATAACAATAAATAGAAATTTATGTTTGGGGTCACCATAACATGAGGAACTATATGCAGCATTAGGAAGGTTGAGAAGAACTACTTTGTTAGAGAGTATAAGTTCAAAGATTCCCTGCTCTGAAAACTAAACTTTGTATGGTGTTTCTTTCCTTCATAGGAATCGTTCAGAAAAGGAAGTCCGGGCAGCAGCTCTTGTCTTGCAGACGATCTGGGGCTATAAGGAACTTCGGAAGCCACTGGAAAAAGAAGGATGGAAGAAATCAGACTTCCAGGTGCAGTAACTCTTGACTGAACCTTTGGCTTTTCTTCTCTTTTGCTCCTTGGCTAGTGCCTCCTGTTTCACCATCAAACTAACTCCAAGTCTTTCCCAAGATAGTAAAGACTTGCCACACTGCTTTTTAATATAGTGGTGCCCACACACAGTTTATTTTTGTTGAAGTAGTTCTATTCTCTCAATGTTGAGTATACAGTAGATGTTGCTGGTAGTGAATAGTGATAATGTATGGCCATCGTGAGCTTGCTTCCTATTTACTCAGACCCTTCCATGTGCTTACCAATCTCTGATCCTTCTACCTCTGTCCCCCAAGTACTAGCATTATGTGCCACTGTCTAGACTCAGATTCTTTCCTGAGGAGTTAGTGTTGTCAATAGGCACCTAACATCGAAACCCTTGAGGAAGAATGTGAGTGAGGGCTAGGGTAGGTGAGCATGGAGAAGGACTTCTGAAGTGGGAGGGGCATGGTTAGGAGGAGGGGCCAGAAAGAAATGGGTATCTTCAGGTTTCTATGACACTGGGTTTTACGTTTGTCTCCAGGTGAATCTAAACAATGCTTCTAGAAGCCAGAGCAGCCATTCATATGATGATAGCACTCTCCCCCTCATTGACCGGAACCAAAAATCAGGTATTGTAACCAAGGGGTGCAGCCTTCTCTGTTAGTGCTCCTGACCTTCTTCAATGGCTTATTAACTAAGAAACAGGATATGTATTCCTTTCTAAATAAGCGGAGTAGGGGAGTAATGCTTTGTATCAGGATTATAATGTGTAAGAGAACAGGCTTGAACTTAGAAATCAAACAAAGCAGTAAGGGGTGTGGTGGTGCACACTTGTAATCCCAGCCAGCACTCTGAGGTGGCGGAAGGAGGATCAGTAGTAGTAGGTCAAGGCCAGCCTTGGCTGCGTGATACCCTGTCTCAAGGGAAAACAAAACCAAAATCACAAGGTAGTTAGTAACCTGAGTGTGGCTCCTCTAATTTGCCTGTGAACTTCAAGTTACTGGAGAGTGAATCAGTTTTCTGTTTAATCTCTTCTCTCTTAAATTTCTATTCTACTGATTAATGTGCTTGGTTAATTATTAGTGCTTTTCTAGTTGGAAAAAGTAAAAACTACTGACAATCAGAAAGTCTATTATTTCTAGTCCCTAGGAAAAAACACCACTGTTATAGCTCTGTGTGTGTATGATTGTGTTTTTGTGTTTGTGTGGTACTGGGGATTGAATCCAGGGCTTTCTAGGCAAGTTTTCTGGGTCCCTTAGATAGAGCTTTTTAAGCCACTTTATCATAGATGAATTATATATTTAGTATTTTATATTTTTTTCTCTCTCACTAAAAGTATGTACTGTAACCTTTCTTAAGGCTTTTGGCTTTTGATTCACCCATGGCTTTTGGAGCATGGTGTGAGGGCCCCAAGATTCTTGGACATATATGCCAGTGGCATAAAAGCGCTTGCTGCTGGCAGCCCAACATAAATGAGAATAGTGACGCTGTTCTGAACAAGTTGTTTTTACTCCCATGTACTCTACAGTTAAAAAGCCACCTCCACTTAGGAGCATCCTGGATGAAGCTATAAACATTAATACTTTATTATATTTCTACCCCTAACTACACATCATTTAGATATGTAGTGCTAAGGACAAAATGTGAGGCTCTTGTGCTGTGTAGGGAGCCACTGTGGCTGTCTTGAGGCAGACTACTGGTGTTACTATTTTATTTTATGAAGCAGCTGACATACAAGTGATCATTATTTCAACATGGTTATTTGGCAAGCATTTCCTCAAAAATAAACATAAACTTATTACTTTGGTGAAAAAAACTGACAGTATTTGCTACCTGAGTAAAAAATATAATTTTGGTTGAGTGTGGTGACTCATCCCAGCACTTGGAAGGCTAAGACAGAAAGATTGCCCTTCATTTAAAGCCAGCATGGGCTGCATAGGGGGTTCTAGGCCAGCCTGAGCTATAGAATAAGGCCCTGCCCCCAGAAAAAAAACTCAACAAACCCCAAAATCCCAAAGAAGAAAAGTACAACCAGGAAAATCACACCCATGTTACTGAGCTTAGTAACTTCCCAGTACTTAAAAGGCTTTTTCTAGGGCCATCAAGGTGGCTCAGCAAGTAAATTCAGCCTGTCAACATGAGTTCTGTTGATGAGAGAGAACTGACCCCTGAAAGTTGTCCTCAGACTACTGGATCCGTGTCATGCTGTAGATGGACATGGATACATGGATATATTCTCTCTCTCTCTCTCTCTCTCTCTCTCTTTTTCCTCCCTCCTCCCTCCCTCCCTCCCTCCCTCCCTCCCTCCCTCCCCCCTCCCTCCCTCTCTTCCTCCCACATGCACATTCATGCCCACACACACACACACAGTGTAATAATAAAATATTTTTTAAGGCTTTTATAGTAAGTGTTGATATGAATTATTTTTAAAATACACATGCATAATAAAATGTTAATTTTTATAATATTTGCATAGTTCTGTAAACTGTTATCTTGCAAGGAAACAGTGCTATAACATTTCAAAAATCTGTATGAGTAAATGTCATTCAAGGGCAAGACAGACTAACCTGCCTATTTTTTGTGGGTTTTTTTAGGCAAGGTCTTACCATGGTTTGCTGGAGCGGGAACTTGCATGACTCCCTGCCTCTGCCTTCTAAGTGCTAAAATTATGAGACTATGCTCTACTTCTGTCTCTTCTATTAAAAGTGGTATATAAAAATATTTAACAGTGCTCCCCACCTTGGGTTTGTTTTTTCTTTAAATTTTATTATTGTATATGATGTGTGTTGAGGGCACACATACTGTGACCTTCAAGTGGAGGTTCTTGTAGTTATACCTGGCTTCTAGGCTTCAAACTCAGGCTGCCAGGCTTGTGCAGCAAGTGCTTGAGGCGATTAGTCACCTTACCAGCCCACACATAATGCTTTAAAATTGAAGGTGTTTATGATTATGCAAAATTTATTTTGATGTGGAATAGATATTTACATTTCTTAGTATAGTAATATCTACTCATTCCACGTCAATGAATGTCATTTGCATCCTCATTTATATCATAAGTTTGTGATTGAGGACTCAGGCAAATGCTTTATGTGCTATTGAACTCTGGCAAATGCTTTATCTACTATTGAACTATATCTTTAGCCTAGACCCTTATAATTTTTAAGACTAAAGGGACTTTGAGATGTAATGGCCTATATTGTTAAAAAAATTTTCCCCTTTATTCTTTGTTTATTTTGTTTGGGGGTGAAGATACATCTGTGGAGGTCAGAGGAAAACTTGAAGGGCTCAGTTTCTCTCACAGGTTGTTTCCAGGGATGAGACTCAGGCCATCAGGTCTGACAAGTGCCTCTGAAATGTTTCTTGTATTTGGGTGTCTATAGGAAGGGATCAGAGTCCTGTGAGGGCTTTCCTAGAACTGTAGTTGTGATTAGTCTTGGCACACAGTATGTGCTGAGTAAAGCTTTATTGAATAAAGGCAAGGAGAGATGGCATGCCAGAAAGAAATGTCTATTTTATATAGATTTTTGGTGTATTAGATTTTGACTTGGATAACTTTCTAATTCCATATAGATAAGAAACCTGACCGGGAAGAAATTCCAATGAGCAATATGGGGTCAAACACAAAGTCATTAGGTAGGTGATGAATTCCTCTGTAATGTCGCAGAATAGTGTCTAATTGGGTTGAGTAACGCCCCCACTCCCTCTACAGGGTCTCAGGTCACATAGTCAGGTCTTGAACTCAATACAGTTGAGTCTGATCTTGAACTCCTGATCCTCCTGCTTCTACTTCCCAAGTGCTGATATTATAGATATGTTCCACCATACCTGTTTTTTGTTGGTTGTTTTTTTTCCCTGTAGCCTTTACCCCATAAACAACCTTACCACTTACCATCCCAGAAGTACAATGATTGATTATCTCCATTTGAAAGGATATCTGAAAATATAATAAAATTTGATCAGTCTACTCTTTTCTGTGTTTTCACATGTTGCTGTGGATAGGACAACCTTGAACTTTAAAAATTTTTGTTTTAAGAAAAAAAAATTTTTAACTTTTTATTTTTTGATACAGATCTTTCTGTGTATCCCTGAAACTTGCTTTCTAGATCAGACTGGCCTTAAACTCACAGGCATATAATCTGCTTCTGCCTCCCCTGTGCTGGGACACTACCATGTCTAGCCAATTTATTTTATTTTGTATGTATGAGTGTTTTGCCTGTGTGTATGTTTGTTTATCAGGTGGCTCATGCTCTCAAACATCAGAATACATAGAACTGGAGTTAGGGATAGTTTTGAACCACCAAGTAAGTGATGGGAGTCAAACCCAGGCCCTCTGCAAGAGCAACAGGTGTGCTTAACTGCTGAGCTTATGTTACTCCAGCCCCCCGACCTTGAATTCTTGATAGATCCTCTTCTTCCCACATATGTTCTCACAAAGTCTTCATGTGGAATATAATTAGCGCTCCCCCCCCCTCCCGTTCTTTCTCTCTACTCTCTACTGGTCTCCTTTTTTAAAGCAGGATTTCATAGCTCAGGTTAGCTGAGGATGACCTTGAATTCTTGTGCCTCCTTCCTACTTGCTATTCTATCTCACCATTCTACTTTATTTGTTATTATTAAGGTCTCCTGTATCTCAGACTGACCTTGAACACACTCTGTAGCTGAGCATGAACTTGAACATCTGTGGATCTTCCTCCCTTAACCTCCAGTTGTTGCAGTTGTAGGTTTGCAAGAGGTCGCTCACCACATTCCTGAGTTATTTAAAAATCTTGGGTATATGAAGCCTTCTATAGGAATGTCCTTTCCCTTTGCTCTTCTAAATTCTTTTCATTCCAAAGGCTAAACTCAAGTTGTGTTTTGCTTTATTAGTTTCTTCCAATTGTAGCAGATTTCTCTGTCTTCTCTTAACTTCAGGGCTTTATATAAGCAGGCCAGGTCTCTTTAGTATCACCCACCATAGGATACACTGTTGTTTCTTGTTGTTGCTTTGTTGTTTTTGCAGTGGTGGGAATTGAATCTAGGCTATCCACTCTACCACTGAAGTACATCCCCAGTACTGGGTATTTCTCATACATCATCTTCCCCATTATACTCAAGTTGTATGTAAGTCTTAAAAAGCATCAGTGTTTAATGTCTTGTTGGAGCATCTGAAACAGCTCATTTCTCAATTGAAGTGCCTAATTCACATGCATTGTATATGAGGAGGAATCTCTTATTTCTGTGTGCTTTTTTTTTCTCTAGATAACAACTATTCCACACTGAATGAGAGAGGAGACCACAACAGAACACTGGACCGATCTGGGGATCTGGGTGATATGGAGCCATTGAAGGGAGCACCCTTGATGGTAAATCTTGTTATAGACTGCTGTGTGTATGAGGCTAATAGTATTTTGAAACGGTATGATATATAAAATAGGGGAAAAAAGAAAAGAGAAAGAGAAATCTTTTTTTGGTAGGTGTTTTCAGGAAAAAGTAGAGGCTATGATGCATCTTGACGTTTCCTGGGATGTTTTTCATTGATTGTGTTGGATGTTTTTTGCAAGCATTGCTGATGTCACTGATACTAACTAATCTGCTCTCTAGTACATCACCCTGCTCTTGCACTTACCTGTTTAGGATGTTTGCCCTATACTCTTAACAGTGTCTGTTTACGTTACAATTGTTGGGATTTTCCTTCGATCAGGCACACACTTAGAGACTCTTACCTTGGCTCTCTTACTAACAAATTGCATGTGTTCACAGCAGGACGAGGGGCAGGAATCTTTGGAGGAAGAGTTGGATGTGTTGGTTTTGGATGATGAGGGGAACCAAGTGTCTTACTCCCCCATGGTATGTCCTCCAGTCACCCCCTAAGATGGTCCTGAGGAAGGAGGTTCCTGTGTGCCTACTCTTTGCCAATCATGCTGATCTGATCAGGCCTGAGATACTTGTGTGAGCCACATGGTACCCAAGGGTTCTACTTGTGTGATCATGACCTCTTCAAAGGCTGGGATGCACTGGATGCTCTGGTTCTCTGTTGTGTGCTGCTTTCCTGCCTCCAGATTTACTCAGCTGTTTGTTCCCCCAGTGCTCCTCTACTCAGCCTTATTAACAGCCTTCTCTTTTTTCCTACAGCAGAAGATTTAGCACCACTCTACCTGCTCCATATGGGCTTATAATATATTACTTTTATTTTTTGGTGGTGAGATGGACTGATGATTTTTTTCCTTTCTTCGCTGGACTATTGTGCCAACTGCCAGGCTGACTCCTACCCTTGTAGCCCAAAGTGGCTGCCTTCATCCGTGAATTATCAACATCTTCTGCTGAAGTTTAATTGTTTTATCCTCCCAGCCCCTACTTCCAGTTTTCCCCCAAGAAACCTGACTCAGTTATTTGCATATCTTGAGAAACTGCTGCAGATTAGTTTTTTTTGCCAGCCTTCCCTGGAACTCATGGCCTTGCATGGAGGGAGGGAGAGTGGAACTTTCTACTGGAAGCAATGGGAAGAACTGAAAATTACACACTGTCTGTTCAGCACTCAGCATTCTGACAAACTGATCACTTTTATTCAAGACTATTTTTTTCTGGTGTGGGGGGAACTTTTTATTTTGTTTTGGATGGGGAAGTATGAGTTCTTCCCTTATCAAGTGGCTATTTTTGAAGCCAAAAAGGCTGGAAACATTGGCACATTCCACCTGGCAAGGTCCCTCAAGGAAGTGAAGTGTCCCCAACCTCAGAATGAGAACTCTTGTTCCTCCTGTCCGAGGCAGGGACCACAAAGGACCTACAGACTCCATCTCTTCTGTCAGCTTCAGGACAACCTTGGGGTGCTGTCCTTAACCCTCCTCTCCTACCCTGTGATAAATCTGCTAACTTGACCTGGCCGTTTGCAAGATGCTTTGTAAAAAGGAGAATGCCATGGAACCCTTGGTTGAGAAGAAACAGAAAGATTGTCTATTAAGAAGATGAACCTCTAGGAGGAACTAGAAGGAATGTACATGAAGTGGTTAGTCTGAAACTGGCAGAAGCTTCAAAGCTGGCTTTCCCCAGCCTCCCCACCCCATCTCTCTTCTTCCTTTATAAGCTTGTCCTCTCTCGCCTCCCTTTCCCTGGATTTGTTGGCCGACTACAAGACTTGTACATAACTCCTCCCCCTTTGCCCTTCTAAGGTAGGAGTTGCCCTGGCTTTGCCTCTTCTTTGTGCCTTTGGCCTGGGGTGCATCTCCTGCCTCTCTTCCAGGTGCCTTTCTTTGCCTCTGCAGTCTCATTTCTCATGATTTTGCAAGTTAGATTTTGTTATTTTCTTACCCACTGTTGACCCCCAGTAGCTGAAGGAAAGGAGTGGTAACCTAGGGAACTCAAGTCTGCACTGGGGGTTGGTAAAGCCTCTGATGTGGCCTCAACAGGCTTCTGCTCAACAGTGTACAGTTGGAATTGGTGAAAATCCATCCTGATAAGTCTCAAAGTGAGGCTGTTAGGAGGGAGTGCTGTGACTCTGACTCCGTAGTTGTCCCCAGTTCCCATCATCTCTGAAAGGCTGTAGCCCTGTAGGGAATCAGGCCTTGCCTCCATCACACCCTGACTGTTGTAGTGAATGTGACAGCTTGGGCTAGAGAAGCAGCTACTATGTGGGTTCAGTTTTTTACAAAAAACTTTTCCTTATTTGCTTTCTTTCTGTAATCTAAAAGCTCTATTCAATGCAACTGGAATTCTTTATCCCTCTTGTCCTGTTCCTTAATCTATTGAGGCTATGGGGTAGGAGAAAAGTGCACAGCCCACTAACCCCTTTTCTTATGCATTACAACCCCCCCCCCCGCCCCTTAACCTTTTGCTTCCCTCCCATTTCTTCCTAGTCCCATTTACCTTTTCTGGCAAAAAGGAGCTTTGTGCTCTCTGTAACCCTCAGAGTACACTGCACAGGGGAGCCTCCCCCACCCTCATCTATCTGCCTCTGGTTTTGGTTTCTCTTGTCCTCCTCTGCTCTTCCTGGTGCTCTTTCTTCTCGGTGGGGTGTGGGTAATAGAATAGCCATGGGCTTTGGGGACCTTTAACTGTTTTTTGTTTGTTTGTTTTGTTGTTCCTCTTTCGTTTATAAAAACACTAAACATTCAATTTCAGCAAACCAAAAATCCTACCTTCCCACCGAATACTACTAAGGGCATGTCTTCTGCTCTCTATCTTGTCTCTCTTTCTTTCTCTTGTTAATGCTTTTAAAAACAAATGAGTTTTTTATATAAATAAAAGTTTTTAAAGTGTGTGTATGGGAGGTCTGTGTCGTTTCTTCACTTCTAGCTGCACTTCTTCCCTCCTTTCCTTCTTAGTCACTTTGGTGCCGGTGTTGTTTTTCTTTGCAGAGCAGCCAGAAGGAAGTTGTCTCAGGATGGGCTTACTTTGGCTTCGGCCCCCACTCTTACGAGGAACGTTCTTTGGAACACCCTCCCACCCCAGAGTCTTAAAAGTATCTAATGAATGGCTGAAGTAGAGCATGGGAGCTTATGCTATTAGAGTTGGAAAGTGAGGAGTGCAGACTGGCTTCCCCATTCTCTGGGGTTCTCACACATCATTTGACAAAATCCCTGACCAAAACCCTCTAATACATGGCTCTTTTGAACACAACACATCAAATCTAGATTAGAAGCTAGTAGGCCTATCAGCTACCTTAGTAAATGTGAAAGATTTCAAACTCCTTTGTACGTGAGCACTAGTCACAGATCATGGCAATGCTTCTCAGGCCCTATGAAGTTGGTTGGGTTGTTTGATAGGACCTCCTGCCAAATTGTATATGGTTAACAGAAACCAGATCACTGGGGGTTATCCTTACCAAATACCAAAGATACCAAAGACTCAGACTCATGGGAAAATACTTTTCCAGGGCCCATATGTCCTGTCATATAATTTAAAAATCTCCAGAGAATTTGTGTAAAATGCTTATTATATAGTGACATCTTCAGTTACTATATTATAAAATTATTTGGCTGTTCTCAGTGGTACTCCAGGATCACTACATTATACAAGATGTAAGAACTTTTGGGGGTGGGGGTAGTGAGACCAGGCAACTCCAGCAGTGTAGCTGTATAGATTAAGGCTAGATTTGCATTTCCACCTGTAGTCTTAGACCTGAAAAATAAAATACAAAGCCAAAAACTTCAGCATTTGCTCTGCTGCAAAGGTTTTAATTTTATGTAGAAAAACCTGGCTGTTGGTCAGCAACCTTTCCCCACTGGTATTGAGTTAGATCGAACCCTGCTGCAGGCTGACTCCAAGTTCATGACCCTCCTGCTCGTCTCCTCAGTGCTGGGATTATCGGTGCCGATTACCATGTTCAGCTACAGACAGTTTTCAAAGGTCTAGACCATGCCAGTCCTAGTGGTACACACTGCTAATCCCAGCACTCAGGTGACAGACACCAGCCTGGGCTATATAGCAAGACTTTGTCTCAGTCAGTCAATGAATCAGTTATTCATGCTCATACCTAAAATGGAATGTTGAACTGACTGATCTATAAACACTGAATATGGTTTGCTTGGTTTTTAAAGACGAGGCCTCGCTGTGTAGCTAGCCCAGCCGATTTGATCTCGAGCTTGTGGCAGTCCTTCCCAGGTGCTGAGATTATAGGTCTGTGCCCCCATGCCTGATTTTCTGGAAAGTTTCTTGGCAGACCTGATAGTGCTCTAGAGCCAGCCCTCTTGATACTTCTCACTCATACTCACTTAACATTAAGAAACTTTTGGAATTTGTTCCTTCTTAGTGGCTCTTCTCAGGTTTTGTTTGATTTTTTTCCTGTTTTTAGTTTTTTGGGTTTTTTTTCCATTTTTACTTTATATCTATGGATGTTTTGTCTGCATGAATGTCTTGCATCACACACGTTGGGCATGCATACAATGCCCAAAGAGACCAGAAGAAAGTGTGGCATCCTCTGGAACTGGAGTTACAGTATGTGGTTGTGAACTGTTATGTGGGTGCTCAGAGGAGAACCCAGGTCCTCTGGAAAAGCAGCCAGGGCTCTTAACTGCTGACTCATTTCTCCAGCCCCTTTCTTGGTACTTTTTAAAAAGTTTTTTTTTTCTTTATGTGTGTGTGTGTGTGTGTGTGTTTGTGAGTGTGTGCCAGTTGTGTAGTTGCCCTTGGGAGCCTCTGAGAGCTGAGTCATAGGAATTATGGGCTGCTTAGGTGTGGGTATTCAGACAGAATTTGGGTCCTCTAAACTGAGAGCAAGTGCTCTTAACTGTTAGGCTATCTCTCTGTCCCCTTAGTGCTTTTTAAGCTTTATAGATCTACTCTTAATGGACCTGAGTAAGAGATAAGAATTACCTGTACTGTTGGTTGAAATTGTAGATGCCCAAACTGGATTTTGTGAGACATACCTGTAATCGTAGCATTTGAGAAGCTGAAGCTGGAGGATTGCTACAAGTTTATGCCATCCTGGGCTACAATGCCAGATTCTTATCTCAGAAAATAAAAAGACCAACCTTTCCCATAGCCCCTTCTTGGGATGGGCCTAAATCTCTGAGGCAGATCAACTGCCTGTGGCACAAGATCATAGTACCATATCAATACCACAATAAATTCTTGCATTTCACTTTGGAAATTGATTCATAAGTTGGTCTCAGGAATCTAACCTTGTAAAGTGACATAGGTTCTGTGGTTGATGTAGGTGGCTATCTAACCCTGATCTAGGACACTTGCTTGTTTTCTTTGTGGAACCCAGAATGACTGGCTAACTCTTGGCAATGGTAGTGAGTATGGGTAATAAGATTAATTCATAGAAGGGAACAGCCAAGAAAGTGCCGAGGCTGGACCTGTGGCATCTAAGTTCTAGTACTTCTCTATCCTGCTAATAATCTAGGCAATTCCCAGGCTAACCCTGAATGTGGTACCTTAAGGCAGAAAGAATGCCCTGGATTATGAATTAATGAACTACTTCTGGCTACAGAGGGTACTTTAACTAGGGAGCAAATGGTTCCATCATCCACAGCTAGAGAGGTCGGGTGTGGAAATGAATCATTCCAGAGAGAGTGCCTGGCTCAAGAAAACAAACATGGAAGAAAGAAGATTCTGCCTAAAGCACATTTCTTTCTGAGTTTTCTGCTACATATTCCCTAAAACATTGATTGTTCATCTGTTCCAGCCAGGATTACTGGCAGACATAGGAAAGAAAGAAAGAAAAAGAAAGGGAGAGAAAGAAAGAAAGGGAGAGAAAAACTGGAGAAGTGAGGTAGTTCGTTACTGTTAAGGGTCTGTCTGCATCGTTGTGACAATTTTTTGAGTTTTTGTGTAGTGTGCAGTGACCAGGGTCAAAAGCCACGAGCAAAGTTCATTGAGTTTCACCCATGCTCCTATGACTGGAGAATCAAGCATTTTTGTAAGCATGTGACAACTAGTCTTTCTAGTACCTGCCTTTATTACACCTGTCTTGCTGTCATTCCTGATTATCATCTTTAGTGCTGACAGACAAACAGTCCAATGCTGTAATGTGCCCCAGGAAAGGGAGTACGGGTTGGACACCTGTTCATGTTCCAGTCACGTTCTGTGCACTTCTTGTCTTCATCTTTTTGTTTTGTTTTCTTATGTCATTTTCAAAAAAAATTTTTGTTTTCTTGATGCTCTTCATATCTCTTTCCCATCCCTTTGACTCTCCTTTTCATCTCAGTCCTTGTTTTAGGATTGGTGTGGGGCCTTTTTTTTTTTTTTTTTTTTTTTTTTTTTTTTTTTTTTTAACTATTCAGGCTCTGCTTTGGAAAGATGGTGTGGATTAGATTCTCTGAAAATGTTTTCCATAGAGGGAAGTAGGATGCTAGGTAATATATATTTGTTAAAAAATACTCTTCACTCCTGTCTTGTTGAAATTGAATTGAGGGCTTCACACATCTTAGACAAACACTAAGCCTGAGCCACATCCAGCTGTATGTAAAAAAAGATAACTTTAAACACTGCTGAAAAGGCACAAAAATAAAGCTGATAAAACAAAGCCAAGACTGAGATCCTTGCAAGTATCTGATAAAACTAGCCTTACTCAGAGTGGTTGCCAAGCACAGCATACCTTAAGCTTCTAAGGAATGTAGGAAGGAGGGAAGGAAGGAGTCCACAGAATACTTAGCATAGAGATGAATAAACACTCATGACCAGATGGTTTGTTATACAAACCTTGTGATCTAAGTTCAATGCTTGGAACCCACATAAATGTGGAAAGAGAACCAATCTCATAAAGAACATATGTACTTACTAAGCAGCAACAAATACCCCATTGGGGGAGACAACAAAGAACTTGTACTGATCTTGATAATTTGCCCTCCAAATTTTGACTACCTGTGTGATCCACAAACCAGTAAATAGGGACTTTGAAGTGATACTTTACTGGTCCCACCTCTAGGTGATTTCCAGAAGCTAGTGCGTTTCCTCTGAAGATCCAGAAACAACTCCCATAAACTTTAGCCTGGTCCTTACGCTAGGCATAGTAGTAAAAGAGCAGTGAAATGGCGATAGAAGATACATAAGCCACTTCTTAAATACTTCAGATGTTGGCAGGAGCATGGACTATAACGAGACACGGATTAGGGTCAGTGAACTCCAGTGGCCAGAAGGCCTGCTAAACACAGCCCTGGCAGATGCTTCGGACCTTACAGCATGTCATTAGGAGTGAGTACAAATGCTTGACAATCACATGGAAGTTGAAAGGGGATTGAGCAGAATTCTATATGGGAGAAAAGTAAAGGTGCTGATCAAAACTCTGAAATGTCTGTATTAGCTGTAACTGATGAAGAATAGAAATAGAGCATGTGACCTCTAAAGGCAGAAGCAGAGGGGTAGCTGAAGTTGCTACTTTACCTGATAGAATGAGCTAGGCGTAAAGGCTGCAGCATTAGAGGAGAAACATATGTTATCCCAGTGCTAGGGTTAGCATGCAACAAAGTGAACAGAGCACAAGTGATGAAGCATCTTCATCAGAAGATGAAGTCTGAAAGTTTCCAAAAGGACAAAGTAACGAGTAAAGCTTTGGTATCTACCATGTGAGTTGGTCATGTAAGCCTAGGAACCCAATATTTTAAGTCTTTCTGCCTCATTTTATAAATTGCTGATAGTACAAAAATCTCTTGAGTAGCCTCCCCCCATATTCTAATAGGGCATGATCCAAAGTAGAGCTTGACTAAACCTATAGGCTGCCCTATGACAGGATGGAGGTATGCTTTCTTTGAAAACTTTACTTGTATGTAGCATGTGTTCATATGTGTGCACACATGAAGGTCAGAGACCAACTTCTAATAGCTTCTATTGATCTCTATTTTGGGTGGGTGGGGGGGAAGTCTCTCTGAACTTGAAGCTTACTGATTGTCTAGCCTGTCTGGCCTACGAGCTCCTGGGATGCACATATCTCCATTCCCTGGTGCTGGGGAGATGTGTAACTGGATGTAACATGGGTGCTGACAGTTGAACTCTTGTCATCATGCATGCATAGGCAACACTTCCTCAGCTGTGAGATGTACCTTCTTTGTTCAGAAACTGCTGCTTTTAAGGTAGGAGAGCCAATAACGAGCATCATGCTATCCCAGGTCATTTGGGCACCATTCATCATTTCCTGGGCTCCAGGATCTTTCTCAGGGTCATTAGTTGAAAATTTGGAATGTAGATGGTCCTCATCATGAGATACATTTGCAATAGACACTCTTTCTTACACTCCTACTTACAAGGTGCATAGCTTAGATTTTACATGGGCTCCAGATGTGCTATCTAATGTCTTACTCAAACGCTGATTGCTTTAATCCTCTTTTTTGAGGCTAGTGTCTGAGATCTAGCTAGGCGGGGTCTTTGAGGTTATTCAGAATGACTTCAATGTAAAAAACTACCCAGCACCAAGCTCAGGCTCTGGTGCCTGGCTTCCTGAATTCAAATTCTCATGTCAGAGCTGTGCAATCTCTGGTTTGTTTTGTTTTGTTGTTTGTTTTTATTTCTTTTACACAATGCTGGGGCTTGAGCCTACAGCCTTGCATGTGCTAAGCAATCACACCAAGGAATCATATGCACAGTTCTCTTTGACAGATTTCTTAATTTTTTGTGCCTCTTGTCATGGAGCCTAATATGTACATATGGTGAAAATAAAGTGAGATTGTTGCACTTAAACTGTAATTGGCACAAACTATGTTGTTGCTATTATTATTACTACTACTATTTTAGCCTCTCTTTAGCTCAGATGGTCTTGAACTCGCAATAGTCTTCCTACGTTAGCTTCTTTAGTGCTATGATTTCAGGCATGAGCCACCCACACTGTCATTTACTTTATTATTAACCTATCATTAGATAGTTTTCTCTGCAATTATATGTATCTGGACATGCATATGTATTCGTTATATTAATTAGATGATTATTTTGCTAAGTAAGTTATGTTTAACAATCTAAAGGATTATTTCAAGGGCAACACAAAATGACAATTAGTGTACATGTCCAGCTCCCAGATTAGGATAAGATGGCATTAGTTATTTGGTGGATAGTAACACTGCTTTCATCTAAGTCCTATTCTAAATGTCTATTAGAAATGATCTGTGCAGAAATTAAAGTTAGGGTTTACAGATCACTTTATGAACAAGGCCAGGTGGAAACAACCATTAAGTCTAGTACTTTTGATAATAGACTTTTTGAACATGATAGAAAAAGACATTTTTTTTCCAATACCAAGGATTTTTGGATGTCTGAATCCTTGGGAGGTAAGGAAGTAATCTGCATGCAGAGCCTATGAGAGGTCTGAAAAGATTTATTTGGATGAAGTCACATAGAAAGCTACATATATTTGTTAAGTACATTACTATATGCTAGAACTTATTCAGGTTATAAAGGTTATCATGAGCACAGGTCCTTGTCTTCAAAGAAATCAAAATTTGGCCGGGCGGTGGTGGCGCACACCTTTAATCCCAGCACTTGGGAGGCAGAGGCAGGTGGATTTCTAAGTTCCAGGCCGGCCTGGTCTACAGAGTGAGTTCCAGGACAGCCAGGGCTACACAGAGAAACTCTGTCTCAAAAAACCAAAAAAAAAAAAAAAGAAATCAAAGTTTGAAATAGTAACATTACTGTGTAACCAACTACAGAAAGCTGCATGATTTGGGGCAAGAGGTAGCTTAGACCACTGTGGCATATTATAAAAAAGATTACCAATTCAAGGTCTATGTAATATTGCTAGTAACAGCTGGTATCTCCCTCTCCTTCTCTTCTCTCTTTCCCCCTCCCCATCTCTTCCCCACCTTTCGTCTCCCGTTCTCTTCTTTCCTCTTCTTGCCCCCTTTCCCCTCCTAGTCTGCACTTGAACTTGAGGCCTTGAGTGATCTAGGCAAGCTCTCTATCATTGAGTTGTATCCACATTTTTACTTCTGAGATAGAGTGTCACTAAATTGCAGGCTGGCCTTGCAGTTGTAACCCTCCTACTGAATCCTGTCCTGTAGCTGAGCTTACATGCCTGTACCCACACACTCTACTAGCGTTTTCTCTGTATGACACTTTTTAAAGTTCCCTTTGTATATACTGACATTTACTCTTTATACCAACCCTGTATAGAAGGCAATGACATGGACATGTAATACAAAATAATCCTAAGGCTGTGCATTGTATTACATGTTCTTTCCCTGCTTAATATTTACCACAACTTACTGGTTAGCCATATTTTCAAGATGAAGTAATTAATTTTAGTTAACTAAATTGCCTGAGGTCTCATTTTTGTTGGTTCTCTTGTGCCCAAGCGTTCCCTTGGACTAATTATGGAACCAAAGCTGAGTGTTCACCTCTTGTAATGGCTTTATGAGTATGTGCTATTATGTCTGGCTTGGGGTGCTAGGGATTGAATGGAGGGCCTCAAGCATATTAGGCAAGTGCTTTTACAATTCTACATCTTTAGTTCCATTTTCGGTCTTATTTTTTTTTTTAGAGAGAGAAAAAGAGAGAGGGGGAGAGGGAGAGGGAGAGGGGAGAGGGAGAGGGAGAGGGAGAGGGAGAGGGAGGAGAGTCTTGTTGCCCCAGAACTTGGAGTATAGACCTTGAACTTGGGACAGACCTCATTCCTCTGCTAACAGATTCTAGTAACCACCATGCCCAGTCCTAAATCCTTTGTTTTTTAAACTACCTATCTCAGTTGGTTTAAGGCAAAATTAATGGAATACAAGGTGGGGTGCTGAGGACGAGTTAAGGATGCTATTCTGGTTGCTGGCTGGTATCAACCACTAGCTGAAATAGGAAATGGTGATGAGTACAGGGTGGCTAAGCTCTGTGCTCTAGAATCCCAGAGAGGACAGTTTCAATCTCTGTTTAACTCTCTTCCTCTTGGATATTAAACTTGGGTTCAGATTCTGAACGACAGAAGTGGAGATAGCCATGTGTCAGCAGACAGTGTGCTGAACTGCCCTGCCTCATCCTGTTTTCTCTCACTTGTTCCATGGTCTCCACCTATCTTATCTACTCCTTGTTCTTCTGCTTTCTCTCCAGGGGAAGGCTGGCACACTGCTGTGGGGATTCAGGGGTCTTTTACTCAGAACTGGTGCTTCATCTGCATCCCAGCAGACTTATTGCTACAATCCAGACTTACAGAGTTTATATGGGACCAATGCAAGTTGTAGCTGTAGGTTCTGAATGCGGCAGTGCCTAGTAACCACTAGTGATGGAGAGACAGCGTATGGGTGCTCTATGTTGTCGGAGCCATTACCAATTGAGTCTTGCATCCTGCAGAAGGGCATGCACCTTCAGACTTGTCACATCTTGACATCACACTACTTCATATGTTGATTATTTTTGTAGAATTTTGGTTTAGGAGCTAAAGTTAGCTTGGTGATAGATAGAGCAAATGCCTATTATGCAAGGTTCTCTGAGTTTAATCCTCAGGTCAGACACACAAATTCTTTTTTTGAAAAACACTTTTATATGATTTATTTATTTTTATTTTATGTACATTGATGTTTTCTTATGGCATGTATATCTGTATGATGGTGTTGGGTCCTCTAGAACTAGAGTTAGAGTTCTAGGTGGCTGCTGGGAATTGAACCTGGGTCCTCTGGAAGAACAGCCAGTTCTCTTAGCCTCTGAACCATCTCTCCAGCCCTGACACAAATTCTTAATCTGTAAGAGTGTCTCCATAACTATTTTTAAAGCAAAAGTTAGCATGGTAGAGTTAAATGTTTGCTTTGTGCCGCTCCTGTTGTCCATTCCTTGTCTATGCTTTCCGGCATCTTCCTCTTCTCACAACATAGACCTGCTCTCAGCAGTGACTTCACATACTCTACGTATCCCGATATCTTTCCATAAACTATGCAGTGACATCTGCATATACACGAGTGTTCATGCTTTATGCTCCTAATGACTGACTGTTTTACCATTAGTCCGTGTAACGTTTTTATTTATGCCTGATTTCCTCCTGCTTCCAAAGCACTCCTTTCTGGCTGCTATGGAAACTGTACAGGCTATGTCCTCAGGGGACAAACCTCCTTAAGATGAACTGGTTATGACCATTCTTGCTTACCTTTCCCTATGATCCAGCTTGTCAGCCCATTTACTTCCTTCTCCAGAAGATCTTAAAGGAAACTGTGCCCCTAGCCAGAGATGCTAAGCCTCCTTCCCTCATGTTCCCTTCAGAACATACCAAAGGAAAATTGGTTTTCTTTTAAATATTTATTTTTATGTGTATGGGTATTTTGTTTACAGGTATATCTGTGCCCCACAGAGGCCATTAGAGGGCCTTGACCCCTATAACTAATTAGAGACTGTTCTAAGCTTCCATGTGGGTGCTGGGAATTGAGCTCAGTTTTCTGCAAGAACAGCAAGGACTTTTAACTGTTGAGCCATCTTTCCAGTTCTCAAAGGAGATTTGACTTGCTTTAAATCCTTACTTCATTGAAAATAAGAGTTCCTCTGCCTGGCATCTTAACATCCCTGGCACTGCATGAGTACAGAGGCAAGAGGATTTGCAATTAAATCCTACCCAATTGCAAGAAAGCTACTGGGTGTTTCTAACCAGGGTCTGATGCAGTCCTCAGGAAGGACCCTGGCTCCTCCTGATTCCCATTATGTCTTCTGTCTAGTTTTGAGGCCCGAGCTCTTCTTGCTGAGCACGGTTAGCACTTTTAACCTGGTTCTGGTTCAACTTTTACTTCCCATGGTACCCTTCAGTTCTGGTAACGCATTCCAGTAATGATTTCTTCATTCTCTGTTGCTTTGTAAAGTTCATTATAATGGAACCATTTAAGGAAAATGATCTCATAAAAAAACCCGCAACTTCTTTCATACTTCATTCATCCTGAAAATATTTGTCCAATAACCATTTGATTCAGATGCTTGGACTTAAGGCTCCTCCTATTTCTAAGAATTCCATTTCTGGTGATGGAGGCTATAAATTAATGAGTCAGGAAGGTAAGCACTATCATAATAGTGACCGTTTAAACAGAGTAGAGAGGCAGACTGCCAGAAGGGCAGCAAGCCATCTTTGAGGTGTACTGGGCTTATTAAAGGATAGCTAGGATTCTGCTTCTTGAAGATTTGAAGTCATTTCAGTCAGATGGATCACTGTGCAAAACTACAGAAATGCAAAAAGAATATAGCTCAGTAGACACCAAGTAGGCAAGAGGAGCTTCTCTTTGTAGAAACGTTTCTAGTAAATGAAGTAGTTTAAAAAAAAAAAATCATCATTGTGGAGTCCCTAATACCTAGGTCTTTTAGGCACTGAACATCAATGGTTGATATCACAAAAATAAAGAGATACCACCCATGAAGTTTAAAAAATCTGATAGAGGATACGGCTCAGTGGTAGAATTCTTGTCTCACATGTATGGGATCCTTTGTTCAATCCCCAAGCACAGCAAGGAAAAAACTCAGTCTTGAGTCTGACTAAGCCTTTGGATTCAACTATTATTTAAGCAGAGATAAGGTAGGGGAAATACTGAACTATATTATTAAGATGACCCAATTTCTTTGATTAATTAGTTACAATAAGAAAAGAATGTAGGAAGACCAATATTGTAGTCTCAATGCATGCCTAAGAACCCAGCACTTGGGAAAAAGAAGAAAGAAGGACGGAGGGTCAGGAGTTCACAGGTATTCTCAGCTCCAAATCAAGTTCAAGGCCATCTGAGGTTACATGAGACCATATTTCAATCATGCCTCCCCTCACAAACGTACATTTTGTGAGATAATTGGACATTTCAACATAGAATGCTTATTACAAAGGGATGATCATTTTTTAAGTGTGAGTTTGTAGAAAATACAAAAATCCCTCCCCCCTTTGTATCAAGACAGGATCTTTTTCTGTTTGGGGCTTTTTTTCCTCTTTCTTTCTTTTCTTTCTTTCTTTCTTTCTTTCTTTCTTTTCTTTCTTTCTTTCTTTCTTCTTTCCTTCCTTCCTTCCTTCCTTCCTTCCTTCCTTCCTTCCTTCCTTCTTCTTTCTTTCTTTCTTTCTTTTCTTTCTTTCTTTCTTTCTTTCTTTTGGTATGGTTGCTTTTTTTTTTTTACATTTAAAAAAGTAATTTACTTATTTTATGTGCTTTGTTTTCCCTGCATCTTATGTGAGGATATCTGATCCCCTAGAGGTGATGTTACAGACAGTTGTAAACTGCCATGTGGGTGCTAAGAATTGACCTGGGTCCTCTGGAAGAGCAGTCAGTGCTCTTAACCACTGAGCCTTCTTTCCAGTCTGTTTGGTTGGTTTTGAGATATTGGATGATAAGATTTAAAAACAAAAACAAAACCTATACTGGCCTTTATCTTACTCTGTAGCTGAGGATAACTTTAAACTCCTGATACTCCTGCCTCTGCATATAAGTATTGGGATCATAGGCATATGCCACCATTGAGGCATCTTGCTATATATTACAGGCTGGACCTGAACTTAAGAACTTCCTGACTTTGTCTATCAAGTGCTAGGATTAGATATGTATGCCACTATTGCCTGTCTATAATTGCAACCTTATAATTTGTGCAGTGTATTGGAATGAATGCTTCATGGTTGAAAAGCTATGATGGGAAGTTTGCTTGTAAGTACTGTGGCGGCAGGGTGGATGGGGTGTAAATGAAATGTGACTAGCTATGAATTAATCGTTAAAGCTGATAGATGCATGTATATAATAGTATATATATCTCTATGGAACTGAGGTACAGGACCATGAAGCAAACATCAGAAAACAGGGTTAAGACAGGCAGCAGCAGTATAGGTAGAGGTGGCTTTTGGGTTATGAGTTTCTTTTCCTGCCTAGTGCAGACAGAGGCTAGGTTTCAAATATCTATGAGACTTGAATGTCTGGGATAGGGAATTCTGGAACAGTCATAAGGATGGAAGAGAGAGGCTGAACCAAGGAGACCCCCTGTCACAGTTTAGCAAGATCAGCACTGCTTTTAAGCTTTGCTAAACTTGGTTTGTTGATAAAATTTCATTTATAAGCATGACTGTAGACAATTTAAAATTTTTGTTTATGGCTATTGGATCATTTGAATACTTTAAAGGCTATTATTTGAGCTGTATATTGCTGAAAATTGTAGTAGAGTAGACAAAGTAGGGAAATTGGCCACAATGCTATTACAGTATTTGGCCCAGGAGGTAATCTGTATGTAGTAATTTGTTTCTAGGAAGGACAGAATGGAGGCATGGAAATGTTCTTATGTATCAAACACCAAAGCCAGCCCCTGCAGCTGGATTATATGGGCTGCAACCTGGTTCCCTGCTGCTCTTAACAGAGCACCTGGATTCACAGCCCTTTTCCTGTGCACCATGACAATCAGGTTGGAAGGTACGGAATGATGTCATAATTGCTCCTCTTTTAGTCATGGCTATTTCTTATCCACACCACCCCTTCTTAATACCACTGTACCTTTAAGAAACTTATCAATTGACAATTTCCATACATGAATACAGTGTTACACCTTGGTATCATTTATCGCCGCACCTCTTTCCCTCTCCCCTAACCCACTGTACCTTATAGCTGTTTAAACTCCAGACTACAAGACTCCAGCAGTTGGCCATCTTTTCCTTCTTTTTTTCAAACTTGAAATCTTTCCATATTGGAAAAGCCATTGACTTGTTAATCTCTCCTAAGCTACAGTCTCTTTGATCTCTGTGCCTTTTTAAAAGTGCGTGGAGATTCACAAGCTGCCTGTGTTTAGTGAGAATAAACTGTCAACATTGTAAGCTTGCAGGCAAAACTCTTTTAGGTATATCATGAGTCTGTTGGCTTCTGTTCCACTCTGCCTCATGGTTGTTGTATGTATTTTAACCCCAGCTGCAGGGGGTTAGTGTCTGAAGTCTTGGTGCTCTGCCAGAGAGAACAACCATCTTCCTTTAGGGCTAGGGTATGAAGTCTCTTCTTGAGGAAGCCTTGGAATCTGACAGTGATTTTGAATTTGAGAAGCCAAGCTCTGTCCTGGACTGCTCCACTTCAGTCCTCTCTATTTTCCATGAATTCTGTGTACTCATCTTGCTCCCATCCCAGCTGTTCCCACTCAAGAAGGATGCCTTGTGCTTCTGCACATTTTACTCAGTCATATTAGCCTGTGTGATAGCCAGAGATTCGGTTAGGGGACTGGTAAATGGAATTAGAGGGGTACTATAAAAGGATTTTGCAGAAACTGGAAGTGCTGGCATACTCCTATAATCTCAGGACTTGAAAAGCGGAGGCAGGAGGATCACTACTCACCCTTAGCTACACAGTGAGTTTGATACCTGGTCTCAAACAAAAGGAGCTTGCTTTGCAGTTTGCCTACATCTTAAAAGGCTACTTATTCTACTGATAACAGCAGAGAAAGTTGTACTGGGTAACTGTCTTGTTTTTGTTTTTCTGGCTATACAGTTTGAAAATGTAATTAAAGGTAATTTACAGAGTATCAAAGGGTGGTTTTGTTTTGTTTCATTTTTGCTCTTCTTAGCATAGGATAAGTACTTAGAACCTTGGGTCTCTCCATCCAGAGGCAACCATTATTAACACTCTGTTATTCTTTTTCTGTTTTTTGCTCATTTAAAAATAATAAAATAAAGCTTATGCAATACAGGTGATACAATTGCCTGCCTTTCCTGCCCACTATTGTTTCAGACATGTTTCTAAATTAATTCTTCAAAACCAGTTATTTTCATGGCTGCCTGACTATGCCATTATTTATTTAATTTTTTCAGTTGTTGAATACTTAAGTATTATAGCTATGTATAATATTATAAATATGCTGCAATAAACTTATTTCTGACTAAACCTTTGTTTTCTGGATTATTTTCTTAAAAGAGGAATTGTTGAGTCAGAAATTGTAAAATATATTAAAAGCTGTGCTGATGTATTACCAAGATTTTCCAGAAAGCTATATCAATGGACATGTCCATCTTAATGTTTATTAGTTGAAATCATATTAAAAATGCTCTACAGAGCGTCACATAAGCAAGGCATTATGAGGAAGGGCAGAAGGTGAGTAGAACTTTTCCTCTTCTAAATTCTCTGAGATGTGTTCCTTGTCCTTGACTGCTTTGGTTACTGATATTTCCTCTCTGGTCCCTTTGTTGCTAAGATTGTTAATGTTATCTTTCCTCCTTCTTCAGCTCTTCCCAGATCCTCCCCCACCCCACTCACCGGATTCCATGCCGTTTCTCTCTTTAAAAAACAATCAAGCCGGGCGGTGGTGGCGCACGCCTTTAATCCCAGCACTTGGGAGGCAGGGGCAGGCGGATTTCTGAGTTCGAGGCCAGCCTGGTCTACAGAGTGAGTTCCAGGACAGCCAGGACTACACAGAGAAACCCTGTCTCGAAAAACCAAAAAAAAAAAAAAAAAAAAAAAAAAAAACAATCAAAACAAACAAACAGACAAACACCAACAACAAAAAGGAGAAGCAAACAAATCCTGGGGGAAAAACATGAAAGCAGAAACTAAGATATGCAAGCAAAAGATAAATAAGAAATACCCAAACAAAAAAGTGATATGACCCAGAAAGTCTACAAAATAACCACTGAGTTAATGTTGTGTTGCCTGGGCATGGGGGTCTACCCTGAAGTGTGTCTAATACACTCAGTGAGACTTCATTGGAGGAAATAAAAGTTCCCATTGCAAGTGAGTATCAATTGTAGACAACTTCTTTATTAGAACAGCGGGAACTCATGTCTCCACTCTCTTCTCTCCCCACTGGGTCCTCATCTGGTTTGGACCTGTGCAGGCAGACCCTAGGGGTACTGCCACAGTCTCTGTGAGTTCACATGTGCATCAGTCCTGTTGTGTCTGGAAGACACTGTTTACTTGGAGTCATCCATCCCCTCCCACCTCTTCTTTCACTTAGTTCCTTGAGAGGAGGGGTTTGATGAAGAAAATCTATTTAGGACTGAGTGCTCCAAAGCCTTTCTGCACATTGTCCAGTTGTGGGTCACTTTGTTTGTTCCCATCTATCGCAAGAAGATGCTTCTCTGATGCTGGATGAGTAAGGCATTCATCTGTGGTTATCGCAGGATGTCATCGGGAGTAGTAATATTGCCATGTTCCTTTAGCAAAAAACAATAGTATTTGGTTTTCTCCTAAGCCCTTGGCCTCTCCAGTCTCAGGTTCTTAGCCACTGGAACAGTCTTTAGGCCTGGGTTCCATCTGGTGGAGTAGGCCTTAAATCCAATCAGGTCGTGTTTGCTTCCTCCCACGATGTTTATGCCACTGTTTCACCAGCATGTCTTGCAGGCAGGTCACCATTGTACATTGCAGGGTTTAGAGTGGGGTTGATCGTTACCTCTCTCCTTTGGTAGCATGCAAAGTACTTTCTAGTACCACGAATGCTAACACCAGTTTGACTTCTCTGTGTTCAATAAGATATGTAAATATTGCCTTTAGCAATAAAGCCTTACCATCAGTTTGTGGAGAGCAACCAAGAGTCTTAGTAGTAGTCTGAGATGTTTGAGGGTTTCCATGGGGTTCCTTTGGCCAACAACTCAACTAGATGTAACCCATTCCTGGCACTGGAGATTTTACTTGGTGAAATATCTACTTGCAGCATTGTCTCTCCCATTATCTGGTGACTTCATTTAGATTTCTTTCATATATGTATTTTAGGAAGCTTCTACTGTAGTAGTATTCCATATGACCCTTAAGGGGCCCTCTCCTCATTCTCTTCTTTACCCGCCCCCCATTCCCCTGTCTATTTAATCTGTTCCATTCTTTCCCCATCTCTTCGTAACTATATTCTGTATCCTTGAGGGAATCTCCCTGACCCCCTCGTTCCTTACCCTATACCTAATTTCTGTGGTTATGAATTGTCCAATGCCTATCCAAGGCTTAAACACTAACATCCACATATAAGAGAAAACAGACAATTTTTGTCTTTTGAGGTCTGGGTTTCTTCACTCAGAATGGCTTTTCTTTTTCTGGCACCATCTGTTTACCTGTAAATTTCACGATTTTTTTTTAAAAAACAGCTGAGTAATATTCCAATCTGTAAATGTACCACATTTTCATTTTCCATTCATTAATTGGTGGATATATACCCTGTTTCCAATTCCTAGATAATATGAATAGAGCAGCAATGAACATATTGAGCAAATACCTGTGTAGTAGGATGTAGATACTTTAGGTAGATCTATTCCCAGCTTCCTGAGGACCGGCCATAATGATTCCCATCGTGGTTTTACAAGTTTGCAGTCCCATCAGCAATGGGTGAGTGTTCCTTACACCACATCCTCACCAGCATGTGCTGTCATTTGTTTTATTGATTTTGGCTGTTCTTACTGGTATAAGGTGAAATCTCCAAGTAGTTTTACTTTCTAAGCCATTTGTGTTTTATCTTTCGAGAACTCTCTGCTTAGTTCTGCACCCCATTTTAAAATCAGATTATTTAAATTGGATTATCCTGCTGTCCTGTTTTTATTTTTGTTTCTTTAGTCTTGCTCTAGTTTAGATACGAGTCCTCCGTCAGATGTTTAATCTTTTTCCATTTTGTAGTCTGCTGTCTTTCCTGAACGATGGTGTCCTTTGCCATACAGAAGCTTTTCAGTTTTGTGAGGTCCCATTTGTTGGTTGCTCTTCAGTCCAGGAAGAGAACAAAAATTTAATCTATAACAATAAATAAATTGGATTTCCTCAAAATGAAAATATTTCAGGGCTGGAATGATGAAGAAATAGATGAATGGCTCAGTAGCTAAAAGTGCTTGCTGCTTTTTAGAGGACCTAAGTTAAGTTCCCAACACCCATATAAGTTCCTCACAACCATCTTTAACTCCAATTCCAGGGGATCTGAAGCCCTCTTCTGGCCTCTGTGGATACTGCATGCATGTGGCACACAAGTACATGCAGACATTCATACATACAAATAAATTTTAAAAAAGGGTTACAATTATATTTAAGGACTATTAGGATGAGTGAGAGGTGAGAAAAACAATGAATAAAAATGCAGATGATGCACTAACATCCTTGTAACTGTCATTTTTAGATATACACCGGATACCCCTCCCTCCGTCTCCCCTCTTTTGAGTTCGGGTCTGCTGTAGTCTGTGCCTACTTTGAATGTAGCTGAGAACATCCTTGAGCATCCTAAGTGCTGAATCTATAGGGATGTGTGCAGCACACTGCACCATGTTTGCATCAAACACTTCTGAATTTCTCTTCTGTATTGAATCTTGACTTTTCCCATTTCAGTAAACAAACAGCTATATCGAGTTACCTTATGGTGTACCACCTGCCAGCCCGTAGCTTTCTTCAAGCATCTTTGCTATCTAAATATGGCAATGTTTTGAAATTTTTTAGCATTTTTTAGCATATTTGCCCTTATTTATAAAAGTCAGTGGAAAATGGAGAAAATAAAGTGCTGATGTTAATGATTTCACAACTGAGATATTTACTATGCCAAAACTGTAAATTTGATCCTTTTTGAATTTAAGTGAGTCTGACAACTGTTTTCAATTATAGAGGAAAACAATCAAACCTGAAGCACATATACAAAATATTATATGTCGGAGCTTGTGGCTCAAAAGTAAAGGTGCAACGATTGAGCAAGTCTCTGGATCTTTACAATTATGCATAGTAGATACTGATTTTTATCCCTGAAAAAAAAATATTTGCTCAGTCTGTCTTCCTCATCCAAATCGGACCTCTTGGCAACAGGCCCTAGGGGTACAGTTGTAGCATAGTGCAGATACCAAAAAAGTCAATCTCTGGCCTTTGAGGTTTCAAATATGTTTTGGAAACTGAAGGCAGAGATAAAACCTTTGTGATTAAAAGCTTTTGAACTTCAAAAGCTAGAACTATCAATAACCCAGGGCAGAACGTCATGGCTTAACCACAAGCATATAAGAATATGTGATCAGTCAGAGTCAGTTCCCCAGTGCCTACCTTTTCCTCAAAGCGTTAATGAAAACTTCTCTAAGCTTGGAAAGCAAAGAAGGTCAAAGAAGTGAGCTTCACTTCTGGCGAGGCTCCAGGAAGTCCTTGAGGGGTGTGGGCTGAGGACAAGAAACGGCTGTGTGGCAGAGTCAGATAGATACAGACAGAGCCAGCCCATCAGAGCCAGAGTGGCACAGACAGGCCATGGGCACATCTGAGCTCTTTTGGGGATCAGGGAGTGGTTGAGAACCTAGAGTGGTTTCGGTTGGAATCAGGAGTTAGGTTGTTTGTTTGTCGTTGTTTTTAACTGTAGCCTTGGCTGGTCTTGAACTTGATATATCCTTTAAAGAGTTCAAAGGGTGACTTTTTTGTTTTGTTTTGTTTTTTCGAGACAGGGTTTCTCTGTGTAGTCCTGGCTGTCCTGGAACTCACTCTGTAGACCAGGCTGGCCTCGAACTGAGAAATTCGCCTGCCTCTGCCTCCCAAGTGCTGGGATTAAAGGCGTGCGCCACCACCGCCCGGCGACTTTGAACTCTTGATCTCTTTGCCTCCACTTTCCAAGTACTGACTTGAGTTGACACTACTTACCGATTTGGCTAAGATGTGGTTCTGGGACAATAATCTTCCTAATTTGTTCATTGCGCAGCAAATAGGAAGAGGGATATTGTGGTAGATGCCAACAGAGGCAACCAGCCAGCAGGTTCCCCGTGTGTTTCATCCTTCTTCCTTGGCACCCCGCAATTCCCAAGAAGTGTATGGACTGTGTTGCTCAAGGGGTCGTTATTGACTCAAACAATATTGCCCTGAAATGAGGATTCTTTTGTCCTATGCCAGATGATGAGCTAAAAAGAGGACTTGCAGGCATTTAAAAAAAAAAAAAAAAAAAAAAAAAAGAATCGGGAGGTGGCTCAGCGGTTAAGAGCACTTGTCGTTCTTCCAGACCTATAGTTCCCAGAACCTATGTTCGGCAGCTGACAATACTCCTGTAATTCCTGCCTCAAGGAATCTGATGCTCTCTTCTGGCCTCAAAGACACTGTACACATGGCATATACAGATATATACACAGACATAAAAGTTTTTCTTATTGTACAGGGCAACTGAGAGCCTTGGGTTACTTTAAATGAGCTGAGAATTGACATTAGTTAATACTTTGAAGAAAGAGGACCACAGATTGTTGACATTGGTTTAACTTGTTTAGACTTCTTTGAACAAAGATGAAAGACATTCAAATGTTTAAGTTTTCTCTCTGAAAAGACAGTTTCACAACATTAAAATAATTTTTTTCTACCAAATATTTCAAGTTAATTGAAGAAACAAATATTTTTAGTTGCAAGGTTATACCAGAAAATAAATGTCAATATTTAAAATATGTTTTTAGGAGCATAAATATTCACATATACAAAATATATTGTGTTGCATTCAAATATAAAATCAAATTAAGCCTTTGTATTATGTTTGAAGCCTAATGTGTGTGTATATGTGTGTGTGTGTATGTGTGTGTATGTGTGTGTATGTATGTGTATGTGTATGTTTGTATGTGTGTGTATGTATATGTATGTGTGTGTGTATATGTATGTGTGTGTATGTATGTATGTGTGTGTATGTATGTGTGTATGTATGTGTGTGTGTATGTGTGTGTGTATGTGTGTGTGTATGTATGTGTGTATGTGTATGTTTGTATGTGTGTGTGTATATGTATGTGTGTATATGTATGTGTGTATGTGTGTGTGTATGTATGTGTGTGTGTATGTGTGTGTGTGTATGTGTGTGTGTGTATGTGTGTGTGTATGTATGTGTGTATGTGTATGTTTGTATGTGTGTGTGTGTGTGGTGTGTGTGTGTGTGATGTATGTGTGTGTGTATATGTATGTGTGTATGTATGTATGTGTGTGTATGTGTATATGTGTGTGTGTATGTGTGTGTATGTATGTGTGTATGTATGTGTATGTGTGTATGTGTATGTTTGTATGTGTGTGTGTGTATATGTATGTGTGTGTGTATGAGTGGTGTTAGGGATCAAACATGTGGTTTCATACATGCTAAGAGAGCACTCTATCATTAAGTTTCATCCTCACCTTATTCTCTGTCTTTCTGTCTCTATTTCTCTGTATCTTTCAGCTCTCTGGATTGAATTTTCTTCCCTTCTTTCTTCTTTTTTAGTTTACCAAAACAAACATTTAAGTGTAAAGGTAAAATACCAGGCATTTTACTTTAGAAAAAAAAATTTCCAAGAATCATTGTATATTTTGTTTGTTTGAGACAGGGTCTTATCATGTTGCCTAGGTTGGTCTCAAATTTTTGATTCTTTGCCTCAGCCTCCTGAGCGCTGGGACTAAAGGTGTGCACCACTGTCTGGCTTGTTAGTACTTTATTTCTGGATTATTCCACTGGTTTTAACAAACTTTTAAATTTGATTTTCTCTTCCTCCTTCCCCCCCCCCCTCTGTGTGTGTGTGTGTGTGTGTGTGTGTGTGTGTATGTGCTTGTATGTGAATGCAGAAGTCTGAGGAGGATGTTGGGTATCCTGCTTTACTAAATGCTCTCTGCCTTATTGCTTTGGGATGGGGTCTTTTACTCTCCTAGTGTGGGTTACTTTTGAAATGATGAAGCACTATGACCAAAAACAAGTTAGGGAGGAAAGGGTTTTTTTTAGCTTACACTTCTACATTGTAGTCCATCCCTGGAAGAAGTCAGAACAGGAACCCAAACAGGCCTCGAACCTGGAGGCAGGAGCTGATGTAGCGGCCATGGAGGGGTGTCGCCTACTGGTTTGCTTTCCTTGGTTATTCAGCCTACTTTTTTATAGAACCCAAGTCCACCTGCCCAGGTGTGGCACTATCACAATGGGGTGGGCCCTTCCCCATCAATCACAGATTAAGAAAATGCCCTACAGGGGCTGGAGAAATAGCTCTCAGTGGTTAGGCACACTGCCTGTTTCTCTAGAGGACCCAGGTTCAATTCTCAGCACCCACAAGGCAGCCTACAACTTGTCTATAGCGAGTGCTCTTACCCACTGAGCAATCTCTCTGTCCCTCCAATGGTCTTTTACTACCCTTTACAGATGGCACTTTTAATCAATTGGTAGATTCATTTTTCCCTTTTCTCTGGGTAAAAGGGAAGCTGATATCTTCCAGTCACTTTTATTGTAATGTCAAAGCTACAAGACTGGATTTTGGCTAGACATGGAATAAAGTGGTATGAGCCAGGTTCAGGATAGGTCCTTCATGGTCTCAACTATTTCCCTCACGATCGTGACCTTGAAAGGCACAGGCCGAGATGGTCCTATTGCAAGATAAAAGGGGCCAGACATCACTACAAAAATATAGTTCCCCTGGAGAGATATCTGATGTGTCTCAAATTACCTCCTGATGTGGTTTGAATGAGAATGGCTCATATGTTTGAATGCCTGAACTCTAATTGGTGGAACTGTTTGGGAAGGATTAGGAGGTGTGTCACTGGGGGTACTTTAGTAGACACCATTTCTGGGAACCATGAGACTAGGCCAATCAGTCAAGAAAAGTGAAGGCACTCACAGGGCCCTGCCCTTTATTTCTGATCTGTTGGCTATTGATGAATTCTGGGAGACAGAAGTCACTGTTTTAAAATTTGCACACTCTACTGAGCCCACCAGACTCAAGCAGATAACTCCAAACCCATGGTCACACAGACAGCCCTGGTTTAATCCCAGTGGGTCACAAATAAAACAAATAGGCATGAACATGAGAGATTTGTGAGAAGGGTGGTAGGGAAAAGTAATGGGCAAGAGAGGGTGAGAGTGGTGTAGGCTTAGTTTTTCAAAACCTACTCTAATAAGAGTTCTTAAATGCTTTAACCTTATAGGCCACCACCCACTAGAAGTAGTGGAAAGGAAAGGGTAATAGGGCAAAGGGGGATGTGGACCTGGTTAGAAATAGTTCTTTGGGGTGATTCCAATCTTTGTTGTCAGGATATCAGCAGTTCAGTTCACATGAATCAGCAGCAGGCAACTTGAGCCTCCTGCAAACACCATGCATGAATCAGTAATGGCAGTTCAATCCAGAAGAAGTTGAGAGGCTCTGCCAATCGGCCGGAGTCTGAGGAAGCAGCAAGAACCTGCCAGGATATATTCTTTGGTGCGTTTCTCTCTACAAGGTCACAGCAAACAATGATCAGTGAAGAAAGCAAGGTGAACCAATGCCACAGCATCATCAGCGAAGACCAGCATCAGCAAAGTCAAATGAAGATTAGCAAAGAGCGGCAAACCAATGCCACAGTACTGTCCACTGTCTATTGGGTTATTTCCAAACATCACGTGTTCTCTCCAGCATCCACTTTAGCAAAACATCACATGCCCTTTCTCCATGCAGCTTCCAGAAAGACATGCCCTGTCTGTTCTTAGCAAAACATCTTCCCACGTATCTGCCTCAGCAAAGCATCCTTTCATAAGACAGTTTCTAGAAAAATATCACATGGCACAACTGAGTCTCCAAAGAAACCAGAAGCTTCCACTTCAGAGTGGTCGGTATGCAAGGCACCTACATATGTAAAACTGTAAAAATAAACAAACAAATAAATATATAAATAAAAAGAGTAGTTTGTAAGTTAAAGTTAAAGGAATGTGAAACATACCAGGAACTGATTATTCATTAATGAAAGAAGACAGAAATGTCAGGGCTGGAGAGATGAGCAAGCAGTTAAATGTGCTTACTGGTCTTCCAAAGGACTTGGGTTCAGTTCCCAGCACCTACAGGCAGCTCACAACCATTTGTAACTCTAATTTCAGGGGATCTGATAACTTCTGACCTCCACAGGCTTTGGCATGCATGTGGTGCATATGTCTACATACATACACATATTCAGGCATACATACATACACATAAAAATTAAAAATGTAGGTAGGGAACATGACTTAATGGCAGAGTGCTTTCCTAACATCCACAAGGCCCCGGGTTTGATCTTCAACAAATCTTAAAAGGGAGAAATGTGCTTACTAAGATCTTGGAAAGGATTCTTATAATTACGTATTATATTCATTTCTCATTTTGAGTAGGAGTGAGTGTATGTGTGTATGTGTGTAGGTCAGAGGAGAACTTCTGGAAGTCAGTTCTTTTCTACCATGTAGCTCCAGGCATTGCATTTTGGTAATTAGGCTTGACAGAAGTTGCCTTTATGTATTGAGTCATCTTGCTGGTCATTTTTTTTTTTACAAGAAGTATCAAAATTAATTTTGATGCTAATTTTTAAAGTTTTGGAAATTTTTTGAGAAAAAAATTTAAAAATCCTTTTACTGCACTACCAGTTCAATAGAACTATTACTTTTTGTGTTTTGTGATTTCTTTCTTTCTTCCTTTCTTCCTTCCTTTCTCTCTCTCTTTCTCTCTCTTTCTCTCTTTCTTTCTATTTTTCTCTCTTTCTCTCTCTTTCTCTTTCTTTCTTTCTTTCTTTCTTTCTTTCTTTTCTTTCTTTCTTTCTTTCTTTCTTTCTTTCTTTCTTTCTTTCTTTCTTTCTTTCTTACTTTTTTGAGACAGGTTCTCATGTAACCCAGGCTGACTTTGAGTTTGCCTTGCTTCTGGTCCTCCTGCCTTCATTTCCCAGGTAGGGGGTTTGGGAAGGCTCCACCACCACAGGGCTCTTCACTTTCCTGGGTGCTTCTTGACTTGCACTCCGGATGTGTCTTTCCATGTTCTGACACAGTCTTCTGAAACATACTTTGAATGGCTGCATCACATTTCCTTTAAGGGGATAAATCCTTTACCTCCCTAGTCATTTGTCTCACTTGAAACTCTCTAATGTTTTTTCATGCTTGCTTCTGTGATAAGTCTCCTTGTTTACTTACAGTCTCTCTATTTAGGATAACTTCTATTAGATCTGGGGAAAAAAAATCACAATAATCCAAATTTTCGGGCTATAGCTGCCTCAGCTCAAGTTAGACTTTGTATTGATTTGGGAACCTGCCTTTGATGTCGTTTGGTTTTTCAAGACAGGATCCCACTATGTAGTTCCGAATGCCCTGAAACTCGCTCTATAGACCAAGCTGGCCTTAAAACTCACAGAGATCCACCTATCTTAGCCTCCTGAGTGCTGGGATTAAAGGTGTGCACAGCTAGCCCAGGTGGGAAACTGCCTTTCACCTGGGGCTCTGCTCACAGCTAGATCTTTGAGTTCATCTTCACTTGCCTAATTCTCTACAACACTACTGCGTACAAATTATATGTATAAAATACTGACAACAAATATTAAAAAAAGGTTTGAGTCATCTTCCAAAGCACAGCATCTTACATAATGCTGTCACTGCCCAAACACCATTCACACACACCTACATAAGCCCCACATCCCACACCCTTGGCAGCCGAGACATGCACAGGCGTCTTTCCAGAAAACAGAAAGGCAAGATGAAGTCTCTTGATACAGAAGTTTATTTATTTATTGTGATGTTTGGAGTTAAACTGAGAGCTTCATACACTTTAAGCAAACTCTGCCACTGAGCCACACCTGGATGGACTCTCTCAGTTCTCTAGAAAACAAATCCAGCAATGCAAGATCCTGAGGCTGATGTGACTTGGGCAGTTTAGATTCTTACTCCAAGTGCTTTTTACTACTTATTTGTATCAATTTCTAGTCACTCCAAAAATTCTCCTTGCTACTTTACTGTCAGAGAGAAGTCATTTCCCTGGCTACACCAATTTGTGGCAAAGTCAGTTTTGGTGGAAGAATTCAGAAAGACCTTGTTTTCTGCAACCTGATGGTCCCCAGGTTATAATAAGACATGCCAGCAAAATACAGCTGCAATAAGACATAAAAAATACCTTTATCCTGCTGTTCTTTCTTTTTCTAGAGGGAAGAACTGAGCTGTCCTTTGCCCACTCCCACTTTACTAAGCTGGTGGCCCTTTGTCTGTGTTGAGAGTAGTGATGGAAAGCCAAGAAAGACTTAATTTGCTAAGTCAGGAGTGTTGGCTCTTGCTTGCAATCTTAGCTAGAAGTTTGAGCCTGGGCTACGAAATGAGTTCTAGGACAACTCAAGCTAGAGTGATGCCTCAGTCTCCAAAACAAAACAAGATAAAACAGTAGCAAAAGACCGAATGTAGTTGTGGTGTAACTGAAATACCCCTGGTTCTGCTGTGGAATTTCTGATGATGAGCACACATCCTCTTTTTTTTTTTTTAATTTTATTTTTATTTATGAGTCTGAATCGGGGTGTCATAGATGATCAAAAGACAACTTTCGATAGTCGGTTCTTTCCTTCATGAAGGTAGGACCCAGAGATTAAACTTAAGTTGAAACCTCTGGCAGTAAGCTATACTCCCTAAGTCATCTTGCCATCCTGAATACAGACCCTCTTAATGAATTCAGTCAATTAACTTATTTTGCCCAGCCACACATCCTTTATTTATAGACTGTGATTATTGTTATATGGTGGCAAAGGTTCTGTATAATAATGGATAAGAACATGCTTTATTAATTAAATATATGGTGTCTACTGTCTTCTTCAATTCCATCTTCTTCAGAACCTCTTAGGTCAATCCATAATGTGATTTGGAAGATTCTCTGGCCTCCTCATTCCATCAGACAACCTCACAGGCTCAGCAGGGCATGATGCTGATCCCCAAGTTCCTTCCAAGGATTCTTTTGCCTCTTTGTTGCAAAGGCTGTAGATGAAGGGATTGGGCATTGGTATTATTATGGTATAGAGGATAGATACGACTTGGCTATTTTTATCACCAGTAGATCCATGGGTTGGACATAGGTGAAAACCACAGTGGCGTAGAAAATGGCAATGGCTAGGAAGTGAACGGCATATGTGGAGAGAGCCTTCTGTGGCCCAACAGCTATATACATCCTCCCAATGGCCACCAAGACCCAGCTGTAGAAAATGGAGATGACTGTGACAGGCAGGAGGGTAACTAGGGCAGAGAAGGTATAAAGGACTACTTCTGTTATAGCCGTGTTGGCATAAGTCACGTAGAGAAGTGGATGTCACAGACAGATTGTTACCTGGATGGGCCCACAGAGCTCCACCAAATGCATAGGAAGCAGCCTCAGCAAGCGACAGGTTCCTTTAGTCATGACATTATAATGAAGGGATTGACAGATGGTCATGAAATGAGTCACAGGCTGTGGGCCATAGAGACCATCAAGAAGCTCTCAGCAGTCGCATGTATCACAAAGATGATTAGCTTTGAGGACCAAACAGCCTTCAAAAGAGATGGACTTGTCCAAGACCAGGAGGTTAACCAGAACTTGGATGTCACCATAGAAGAGTTACAAATATCAAGAAAATAGAGGACACTGAGGAAGAAATACATGGGACTGTAGAGTTGGTGAAGATGAATGTCACCATTCCCAGGTAAGGCAGAAGTGAGCAGATAGGCCCCACAGAGAAGCTCTGAGAAAGTTGTGTAACTTGGGAATCCCAGCAAGATGAGCTTGGTAACTAGGATGTGGTTGCCACTAGTAAGAGCTGGTTCTCCGGGTGTCATTTGCACAGGTGACAATTAATAATCATGTAGATATTATTTTTTAATTAATTATCTTAAAATTTATGTGTATTGTGTGTGTGCCTATTTGTTTGTATGTGCGTCATGTACCTACAGTGCTTGAGGAAGTCAAAGGAGAGTACCAGATTTTCCTAGAATTGGAGTTGCAGGCAGTCATGAACCATCCAATGTGGGTGCTAGGAAACTGAATCTGAGTCTTCTGTAAGAGCAGCACATGGTCTTAACTGCTGAGCTATCAGCTGTTATTTTCTGAGTGTGTTCCCTGCTGTGGAAGTCACAAAGAGGGAGAACACGTAGAAGTATGAGGTTTCTTTTATGTGAAGTTAATGGGAAGCATCATGCTGTAGCCAAATAGTAGTCTGTAAAGCCAAATAGACCTGAGTCTATATCTATCTAGACTCAGGATCTCAGGGCTTAAGATGTAGCTCAGCCGGGCGGTGGTGGCGCACGCCTTCAATCCCAGCGCTTGGGAGGCAGAGGCAGGCGGATTTCTGAGTTCGAGGCCAGCCTGGTCTACAGAGTGAGTTCCAGGACAGCCCGAGCTACACAGAGAAACCCTGTCTCAAAAAAAAAAAAAAAAAAAAGATGTAGCTCAGTTATTAAAGTGTTTAGTATGAACAAAGCTCTGGATCTGAGCCCACGTACATGAGACCTTGTCTCAAAAAGCAGAAGAAGACAAAAAACAAAAAGGTTTTACTATGTGTCCCAGGCTTGTCTGGAACTCACTATGTTGCTTAGACTGGCCTCCATCTTGTGATCCTCCTGCCTCAGCCTTGCAAGTGTTGGGATTAAAATCATGTGCTCCATGCACAGTACACTTTGTTTTTAATTGTGCTGTGGCATTAACTAGTTATCTATTCTTGGCTAAGCTATACCTATAAGCCTTGGTTTCTTCAGCCATGAAATGAAGAAAATAATGCTTAATTTTCAGGATTGTTGTGTTCCCTAAATGACTAAATAAATGTAAAAGAATTTCATGCCTTTAGAACTGTAGGTAATTAAGAAATGTCAGGTGTTTTCCCTAATCTCATGCACCTCTATATACATCCATAGATCATTCTGACATCCATTTCATCCTGGTTTTTTGTTTCTGTTTTTGTTTTGCTTTGTTTATTTTACGAGACAGGATTTCTCTGTGTAGTCCTTGCTGTCCTGGAATCTGATCTATAGACCAGGCTGGCCTTGAACTCAGAGATCTGCCTGCCTCTGCTTCCTAAGTGCTGGGATTAAACATGTGTGCCATCGCCACCCAGTTCATTCTGTTTTTAAATAAAGATAAAATTCTTCTTTTTCTTTTGTTTTTTTGGTTTTTTGAGACAGGGTTTCTCTGTATAGCCCTGGCTGTCCTGGCACTCATTCTGTAGACCAGGCTGGCCTCAAACTCAGAAATCCGCCTGCCTCTGCCTCCCAAGTGCTGGGATTAAAGATGTGCGCCCCGCCTGGCAAAGATATGATTCATATACTGTAAAATTCTTGATTTAGAAACATGTAATTCAATGGTTGTTAGTATATTTATAAGGTTATGTGAATATCCTATTTCACTCCAAAACTATTTTCTCACAAACACACCCTAAAATAAAATCCATACCTGTTAGTTGTCATTTACTTTAACCTTTCTTCTGTTCTCTATCAGTTATTAATCTGTTTTGTCTTTATGGATTTGTATATTCTGGAAATGCCTCATAAATGGATTTATATAATGTGTGATCTTTTGTGTCTGGCTTCTTTCCATTTATGCCAGTGTCTAGGTCTTATCTTTATTGTAGTATGTACCAGAATGCATCCTGTTTTATATCCAAACATCATCAAGGGCATGCCCTCCTCTGTGCTATATTGATCTTGTCCTTGGCAAATCTACTCATCATTCGAGAGACCATTGCCTTGGAAGTGGTGCTACAGGGCTTGCATCACCCTAACTCATGAAAGTACTGACAGTTTTCAGATACATTCCATTTCCATGCTCCTTACACTTGCCATGCCCTTCTGACCCCTTACACCTTCCTCTTGGATGTCAGGGCTATATCCTGGAATTTAGTCACAGGAGAACTTCACTATCATTCGTGTCAAGCAAGTTTTATGTTTAGGACAAGGGGAAAGTGGTGTTACCAGGAAGAATGGAAGAAGACCTTCCCCAACCTGCCATAATGGTACAGGAGGGGACAGAAAGGGATATAACAGATGAAGCTGCTTTTTCATTTCAATTCTGGACCTATTCACTCTATTACAATTCTTGCACTATATCTCAATCCCTCTCCTGCCAAGTCAAGGTTTGGAATGAAGGATCTTGGAGGTCACATCTGGTCTGCCAGTGGCTACCTAGTCCCCCAGATTCCTGCCTAAGTATGGACCTCTATGTCAGGGTGTGCCAGGAACACAGAAAGAGAAACTTGTCAAGAAAAAAGATATTCTATGCATGCCTTACTGTAACACACAATCTCAGAGCACTCTGTCCAGCTTACTGTAAATACTTGGCCACTCACTGCAGTAATCTCTTGTAAATACTTTGTACATGAAGTAGTCCTTTCAGCTGGTGTACTGGCATGTACCATAATACTAACGCCTGGGAGTCAGAAGCAGGGATGTGAGAGGGGCAAGGTCATGGTGGCTACAGCTTGGGATATATGGGACCCTGTCTTTAACACAGACAGACAGACAGACAGATATTGAACAGTATGAAATAATAAGTTCTGAGAAACTTTGTAACATAAATGAATATATGGGCATGTAAGAGTTTCTGTTGTGGTAAAGACCCTCAATTCATTGCCCCTTGTAAATAATAATCCTTTTAGAATTATGTAATGTACCATCAAAAATTATTTTTAATATTTTATCATTTCTGTATATGAAGTCTCCCTCTACTTTGTTGGCAGAGATATATATGACTTTAATGGATTTTATAGTCCATTATTAAAGTCATTTAAATACTTACTTCTGTCTGGTATCCTAGAAGTTTCTGTATAGTGAAATGCCTTTGAGAAAATTTCAGGATGGGTGAGAAACATTCTTTCCAAAAGTGGAGAAGGGCAATTGTGAGAGGGGAGACCAGAAACAAATACAGTGATTGTGTCAAAGATACACTCTCTAGGATGTGGATTTCGGAAAACAGTAGACACAGACATTGAAGTTCTGGAAATTTGCCTCTGACCCTTTTGAAAAGTCCTCACCGTCAGGGAAACACAAGCCCAGACTGAAAACTGAGGTCTTAGAACTAGTCCCCTGAACTTCCAGGACCATCTTTGTGTTTTTGCTTCTCCTTCTTCCTCCCACATCTGTGATTATGTAATTACATTGATTACATAATCCATTGAAATACTCTATACCCTCTGTCTTGGTCACTGTTCTTTTTTGGGGGGGTGGGAGGAAGAACAAATAAAGCATGCCATTTCTTTTTATTGTACATCTGTTCTTTCATCTCTGTATTCTTTAAAAATAAACTGCTCTTTCTTTTTTTAAAAAAAAAAAGATTATAAATTAGTGTTTATTACAGCACATAAGTACAACATTTATTTAGATGGAGGGATGCAGTTTTTTTAAAACATGTTTTTTAATTGGATGTTTTCTTTCTTTACATTTCAAATGTTATCCCCTTTCCTGGTTCCCACCCACCCTCAAAGTCCCCTATCCCATCCTCCTTCCCTAGCTTCTATGAGGCTGTTCCCCCCCAGCCCCACACCCACCCACTCTCACCTCACCGCCCTCAAATTCCCCTACTCTGGGCAACAAGCCTGCCCAATCTCTCCTTATCTATTCTATATAGTACTTGAAGTTCTAGCTAGAGCAATTAGACAACAAAAGGAGGTCAAAGGGATACAAATTGGTCATTGTTCTATCGCTATGAAGAGACACCATGACCATAGCAACTCTTTTTTTTATTGGATATTTTATTTACATTTCAGAAGTAATCCCCTTTCCCCATTTCCCCTCCACCCATCCATAGGGAACTCCCTATCCCATCCCCTCTCCTCCTGCTTCTATGAGGATATGCCCCCACCCACCCTCCCACTCCCATCTCCCCACCCACGATTTCCCCCACACTTGGGTGTCTAGCCTTCACTGGACCAAGCACTTCCTCACCCACCTATGCCTGACACTGTCATCCTCCCCTACATATACAGATGGGGCCATGGGCCCCTCCTTATGTGCTCCCAGGCTGATGGTATAGACCCTGGGAGCTCTGGTTGGTTGGTATTGTTGCTCTCCTCATGGGGCTGCAAACCCTTTCAGTTCCTTCAGTCTTCTCTCTCACTCCTCCATTGGGAACCCCATGATCAGTTTAATGGTTAGCTGTGAGCATCTGCCTCTGTATATTTCAGGCTCTGGCAGACCTCTAATGAGACAGCTATATCAGGCTCCTGTCAACATGCACTTCCTGGCATCCACATCAGTGTCTACTGTTGGTGACTGCACAAGGGATAGATACCCAAGTGGGACCTCATAAAATTGCAAAGCTTCTGTAAGGCAAAGGACAATGTCAATAGGACAAAACAGCAACCAACAGACTGTGTTTTATTGATTCCTTTTCACAGTGCAACTTTTAAAGAGACTGTTTCAAGATTTTTATTAAGCACATGCAAGTTGTTGGATATTATTCAAAATATTTGAACAATGGCAGTTGTTGCCAAGTATATAAACAAGTATCGTCAAAAAAGCATAAGACCCGGCTGTAGGCACTTGGCAACTTAAAAATTGTGTTGGAAGATAAACTTGTTCCCATAAAACAATGAGTGGATTAAGGGGTACCCACTCTGCAGGGGAACACATAGATGAGGGGTGATTGAGGCTTGGAGTGATCTGGGAAGGTTCAGAACCAGGAAGCATGGGGACTGGAAGTAGAAGATTGAGTATCAGGGAAGATGGAGAAGAAGAAAAGGGCAATACCCTGAAGTGGGAGTTGGTGACCCTACTGAGCACTGACAGGCAGAAGATTCTCTGGAGGCTGGCAATACAGGAGTGACAAGATTTTAAGTTTAGGAGTCAGAAAGGGATGAGGGAGAGGCGCCTGAAGGAAACTCACCACATAGGACTTGAGGAACTGGCCAATCAAACACATGCAATTTCAGTACCTTAAAAATTGACCAGAGATAAATATCTGTGATTTTTCTGAGATATGAATTTGAGCCACCTGCGCTACTCCATTGGCGTTTGGAATTACTTTCCTTGTACGTGAGGTTAGTTGAGCCCCTATCATTTGCATCTCAGTGTGACTTTGTTTACCCTGAAGCTTATAGGGAAGTTACAAGCTCAGTGACAGTTCAAGGTTAGGGACTGCATAGATTCGATTATTCAATAATGTGGAAAGCACAGTCTAGCAGTGCTCTCCAGAGGTTGGTCATCTGACATGTCATATTTATGTCGTATTTAAAAAGACTCACTTATAAATCTAGTCTTAGGTCAGGTGTGGTGGTCCTTACCTTTAATCCCATTACTCGGGAGGCAGAGACTGGAGTTTGTTTGTAAGTTCAAGGCCAGCCTTCTTTCCTCCCTCCATTCCTTCTTTCTTTCTTTGCTTCCTTCCTTTGTTTTTAAAAAGATGTATTTATTTTTATTTTATGTGCATAAGTGTTTTGCCTGCATGTACGCTTGTGCACCATGTGAGTGCCTGGTGTCTGAAGAGGCTTCCAATCCATTGACACTGTAGTTACAGATGGTGTGTGACTTGACCCTATGGAAGTAAAAGGATCCTGAACTGTGGGATAGTCAGGGGGGGACGAGGATGACGGATAAAGAAGACAGAGAGCTGGGCCCCGGGGGAGGTCTGGCCTGTGCTGAAGACTTATGGCAACCAAGTTTCTTAAGCAGCACAGCTTCTTGCATACTATCTGCAGGCAAGAAAAGGCCAAAGTCATCAGAAAGCTAAGTCAGGCAATGTTGCTAAGGAGAACACAAGATACTTCAGACACAGCTAGCCGACTGATAACCACAGCCCCGGTGAAAAGGTCGTTGTTCCCCAATCAGTGACCTTGACTCCTTTTGAGGCACTGGCTCTGCCCTCCCCTCCAAGTCTGCCCCTGGACAAGGACACAGGACAAACATTTGCTTTTTCTTTTCATCATAGCCTCTGAGAAAGCCTTGGGTTGATCTGGCTCCCAAGAGTCGTGAGAATTCTGTAGGTGCTGGGAACCGAACCCTGGTTCTCTGCAGGAGCAGCAAGCACTCTTACCCACTAAGCCGTCTCTTCTGCCCACCAGGTGTAAGTTTCTGATATTGCTCACTGTTACTTTCCTTGTGGCTCTAACCAAACACCTGACAAATCAATTTAAGGGTGGAAGGACTTACTTTGGGGCTTGTGGTTTGAGACATTATGGGCCACTATGGAGGGAAGGAATGGTTTACATCTGAGTAGGCTGAGAATCTAACAGAGGAGGGTGCTCTACTCAGTGGGCTATCTACTTTTTGCCTTCTTATTCAAAGATGCCATCCCGTGGAGTGTTACTTCATGTGTCTAGAGCAGGTCTTTCTTTCCCACTCAACTAAGCCTGGCTGGAAACACTTACACATATGCATAAAAGTGTACCTCACTAATGGTCCATACAATTAAAAAATATATATATATATATTTAGGTTGTTGACGACAGTGGCGGTCTATGTCTATCACTCCTAGAATCCTCATCTGTAAAGCTGTCTAGAAAAACCATTACAGGAGTGTTGATTGAGCCATGTGGGAGATAGCACTTAGAAGACAGATACCAGTGTGATGTCTGGTATCTAATGAGATGCCAGTGGATAGTATCTCATATGGACTTTGGATTGCAACTTAAATTCACTAAGTTGGTTAGATATAGCTTTGTTCTTTGAAACAAAGACACAAGAGAGTAATTGGTTTGAATAGTACATTCTTGTTGGGTTGCTAAAGGCCAGTGTTTCCAAGAAGGATTTGAGCAGCTGCTGAAGACCGGTAAATGGTTGTAGAGATGGCAAAAAATGGAAAAGGATGAGTCTGAGGAACATTTGTAACATGCTGTATCCTGCAGATTCAGAGGAGCCTCGAGGGAATGCTGTCCACACATAGCAGTGCTAAATGACATGCTGCAGCAGATGTCCACTAGCAGTCGGACATCTTTCTCTATGGGTTTCAACCTCTTAATGACCCTGTCTCAGGCACACCTCTTCTCCAGGATGCTCAAAGTCACCTCAGCCTTCCACTTACAGCTCCCTCTCTCATGCAAGCCTCCACAGCCCCTCTTAGACAACTGACCTTTTCACTGAGTGTGGGAAGGATAGGACTTCAAGGGATGATGACTTCATATCACGGTCCCTCAGTCATAAATCACCCCCCAGCCTCTAAGGCTGAAGATGTTGAGTCTGACAGCTTTCAGAAACATTATCATTGCCTCTCACTGTGCTTGGAATCTTTTAGCCTGCTCTTCATGGTTTGGGTACAAGTTGTCCCTGTGTCCCCGCTAGCCAGCCTCTTGCAAGGGAGCACATTTTTTGGTTCCTGTTTTTGTTTCTAAAGCCTGCAATGCTCTCTCTCTCTCTCTCTCTCTCTCTCTCTCTCTCTCTCTCTCTCTCTCTCTCTCTCTCTCTCTCTCTCTCCCCTCTCTCTGTGTTTTTGTTTTTTTCAAGACAGGGTTTCTCTGTATAGCCCTGGCTGTCCTAGAACTCACTCTGTAGACCAGGCTGGCCTGGAACTCAGAAATCCGCCTGCCTCTGCCTCCCAAGTGCTGGGATTAAAGGCGTGCGCCACCACTGCCCGGCTCCACAATGCTTTTCTTTTTTACTATCTTGGTTTATTATAACCAGATTTAAATATGTAATTAAGGCCGGGCGGTGGTGGCGCACGCCTTTAATCCCAGCACTTGGGAGGCAGAGGCAGGCGGATTTCTGAGTTCGAGGCCAGCCTGGTCTACCGAGCGAGTTCCAGGACAGCCCGGACTACACAGAGAAACCCTGTCTCGAAAAAACCAAAAAATAAATAAATAAATAAATAAATAAATAAATATGTAATTAAAATTTCCTCTCCTCCCAGTCTACTCCAACTGAACACATTTTTTTCTTTCTTCTAAAACGCTACAACAATTCATCCTCAGTGCGCCACTTAATTCTTTGTTAGAAACATGTTTTGAAAACAGTTAAATGACAGTTTCAACGTTACGGACTGGGTAGTTTTTTTTTTTTTTCTTCAATACTGCCCAACAGTGTACAGAGTATAGCCTAGTGCAGTAATTTTCAAAAGTTGGTCATGCTTTTTTGCCAAATTTACATGCTTCTAGCAATATTTATTTAGTATTAAGAGCTCATTGGTGGTATGGTGGCACACATCTTTAATCCTAGCAGCAGAGGCAGGGATATCGCTCTAAGTTCAGGGCTAGCCTGGTCTATATAATGAGTTCCAGGACAGCCAGGACTCTGTAAAGGGACCCTGTCTTAAAAAACCAAAACCAAAAACTAAACCAAACCAAACAAACAAGAAAAAACAAAACAAACAAAAAGAACTCACTTAAAGATAAATAAAACTACTTTCACCTTATGAGGCACTGTTCCCTAAAATGCATGAATTCAGCATAAGAGTTGTATTTTTAATGCAAGCTAAGAGAAACCTATAACTATTAAAATGAATTTAACTCCTTGTGGTCCTCCTAGGATCCCGTTGCTGATCATGTTAGTAATCTAGGCACCTGGGAGGAAGGACCAGTGTGCTTTTGTGGTTCACACTTGAGATAGTTTCAAAGACAGTGGTTTTAAAAATATATCTATCGGTTAAATAATAGAAGGAAATGCCTTTGGAAGAAATAGAAAACCTAAAAAGGAAACTGAAACTTGCTCAGAGGTGTCTCAGGGAGGACCCAAGACCAAAGACACGGACATGCTGTTAACTTTCTACACTGAGAATCTAAGGCAAGAAGGATGCCCTAACAGGGACTGGAGCTGGTGCCAAATGTATACAAGATGACCTCAGATACAGACTCAAGTGAGAAGCTAAAAACCTGACTTTCAGTGAATTCAATTTAATTTAATTTAATTTAAGCTTTCATGGACTTGGAAAGAATATTAAAAGTCAACCCCCAAAAGGAATTTGCTGGATCTGGGCACAGTGATGCATGCAATCCCAGAATTTGGAAGGCTAAAGCAGGAGAGTTCCAACATTGAGGTCAGCTTGGGCTGTGTAATGAGACCCTGTCTCTAACAACTGCCACTACCACCAAATGAAAATAAAAACAAAACAAAGATTTCTTCTTGGATGCCTGTGGTATTGGCCACTTTACTAGTTAGAAAAGAATCCAGATGGGAAAATTTCCTTTTATCAACTAAAAATTTCATAGCCTAATATATCCCCAGCACCATGTAAGATGTCATGGAAACACGGTCAGTATACAATTCTCTATCTCTGAATTTCAGAAAATTGTGAGGAGATCTCAACAACCTTGTACAAGGGATATATCTGTTTTCCTACTCTCATCCATGGATAATAGTTGTCTATAATTTTCTTTTCCCTTTATCCCCCTTTATTCCATGTCATTGCTATGATTTGGATTTTCTGAGTGTTCCGTTTCTGGGGTTAATTTCTTGAAAATAGTGATGGCAAAGGAAATTATTGCTCTCTGAACCAAGAATGTCCGTGAAACCTAGATGAAACCTCCAAGACTATCTCCAATTCTGCTGTGTGAAAGGAAAAGCAAAGGGCTGCATCGGGGAAGTGTCTCACCCATGATCAAATGTGAGAGAGGATAGCAGTGACTAATTCCCCAACTCGTGGAAGTGTACCCAGTGACCCACACTCAAGTATGTAAACTAAAAGGACTGTAAAAATTGGAGCTGGTGTGGGTGCAATTTACATATCATTTGCATACACCCACCCTGCCCAACCCCCCAGCAGTGTCTTCACAGTTATTTCTCAAGTGAGAATGTACCGTGGCCCCTCTTGTTGTCATTTTTAGCTTTCCATTTCTCTTTCCCTTTTCACCCACTCACAGTCCTTGGCCCAGATCTCCTGCAGCATGAAAGGGAGAAAAGTATTCTCAGAATGTTAAAATTAAACTTCAGTCAACTGTGCCTCTGACCATATGCTTCCTCCTAAACCAGTCACTCCCTCAAAGATAGGACCTCTTGGCTTCCATATGCCATCTAGTGCTCAGGAAAGGAGGCTGCCCAGTAGGAAAGCAGGGCTTTGCTTGGAGAGGCAGAACCACCATTAATTTTTTAGAAACTGTATCTTGGGGCAAATAGTCTTAATGCAAGTCTTAATACATTTCTCGAGGTCTGGGGCTTTTGTATTTACCACAGGGTTTCTAGAATACTATTCAGCATGAGGTAAGAAGCAGACTCTCGCCGGGCGGTGGTGGCGCACGCCTTTAATCCCAGCACTTGGGAGGCAGAGGCAGGTGGATTTCTGAGTTCGAGGCCAGCCTGGTCTACAGAGTGAGTTCCAGGACAGCAAGGGCTACACAGAGAAACCCTGTCTCGAAAAACAAAAAACAAACAATCAAAAACAAAACAAAAAAAAGAAGCGGACTCTCCCAGCCTTCTTGTTGAATGCATGAATCTGTGAAGTTAACAAGGACACTTTATCTTCCCTAAGTGTAGAGAAGCTAGATACTCTGGTCTGCTGAATAAGAGTCATCTCCAGAGGAAACCTTGGGATTTTATACACGTGCAAACTTAAAACTATTCTCACAGTTCACCCCCCCCCCCCAGGCTTCTGGAGTAGGTGTACGATGGGGAGCTGCCGCATGAAGTCTAAATGTTATACAAGTGGAGTGTGTTGTTAATTTGGCACATTAAAGACCCTCCCTCCCTCCTTCTTTTTCTCTCTCCTTCCTTTCTTTCCTCCTTCTCTTCTTGTTTGTTTTGTCTTGTCATTGATCTTGTATTGGCCTCAAACCACCATCTCTTTTGCTTCAGTCTCCTGAGTGCCAAAGTGCTAACATTATAAGCACATGTCACCATGTCCAGATTGAATGAGTCATTTCTTGTCTTTTATTTTGAGACAGGGTTTCACTGTGTAGCTTTGGCTGTCGTGATACTCACAATGTAGACCGGAGTAGTCTTGAACTCACTGAGATCTAGAGTGTGCAACCATACCCGGCTTGAATGGATTGTTTGTTAAACTAACATTTCTAACCCAAAGACATGTTCCTGAAGAGTTGTAAAGTTTATTACCAAAAATCTATTAGAGAAAGCAACACATACAACACACACACACACACACACACACACACACACACACAGAGGCGGGGGTGGGGGGAGGGGGCTCATGTAGCCCAGGCTGTCCAAGAACTCATTGTATAGCTGAGGCTGGTCTTGAACACCTGGATCCTCCTGCTTTTACCTCATAGGTGCTGGGATTACAGGCATTTGCCACCATACTCATCTTAAATATATATTTAAATAACGACTGTTGAATGCAAAACTCAGTAATCAAATTGAAATCAGCTTTTTAAAAAAGAGAATTTACTATGGGTTTCAGAGAGAACCCCTGGACCTGGTGGTGCTTTTAAACCATGGCCACAAATTCATTTTCTTTCTTTCTTTTCTTTTCTTTTTTTTTTTTTTTTTTATGGTTTTTCGAGACAAGGTTTCTCTGTATAGCCCTGGCTGTCCTGGAACTCACTCTGTAGACCAGACTGGCCTCGAACTCAGAAATCCACTTGCCTCTGCCTCCCAAGTGCTGGGATTAAAGGCGTGCGCCACCACCGCCCGGCACAAATTCATTTTCTTACATTCAAGAGTTGAGCCTTGATTTTCTTCTCTTGAATGTGGATGGACTTAGCGACCCACTGAAGCACACAGGAAAGTGGTGCTGTGGTACTGGGAGGACTTGATTAGTTTGCTGTGGTTCCTGTCGAATTTCCTCCTGGGTAGCTTAGTCAGTAGATACTGACTCTTCCACAACACTGGAGACCGGAGACGTGAGGCCAACCAGCTGCAGGCTTGGTTTCTTCTGAGTGCTGTGAACGGGCTCCATACTGCGCCTCCTCCTAGATTTTCCTCTCCCCTGGACTTCCATGAGCCTTCTTTGAAGATACATAACCTAGAGCTCTGCCTGTATCTAAGTGCAGTGTCCCTGTGTGTCTGGTTGTGTGTCTGAATTCTCCTTTGCATGAGGATCTAAGTCCTAGATTAGAATCAATTCTCACCAGGAAACTTGCACACCAGGCTGCGTTCTTTAAATTCTAAACTGAAGCAAATGGGAACTCATCTGTGAACTTGGAACAGAGACTGGATAGTGAGTTAACTTATTAATTAATTTTTGAAACTAGGTTTTACATCTTGCCCAGGGTGGTCTTGAGCTCCTGGATTGCAGTGGCCCTCCTACCTCCTAGTCCTAAGTGCTTGAACTACGTAAGCACATCACCATGCGTGGCTAGGAGCAGGGCATTTAGTTCGTCAGATCTATATTAGCTCATCAGCCTGACACTTTCAACCAGTGGGAGACATATCAGAAATAGAAACATTCCAGCCTTAAACTCAGAAATGCAGAAAAAGGCTAAGAAAATATTTTGAAAGACATGACTGATTCCAAAACTAAATAAAGAAAACCCCAAGATCTAGACCAGAAGAGAATCCTAAAAGCTGTCAAATCAAGTGAGACAGTGCTTCTACCAGGAAGGGCACCGACTGGGTCTGTGCTTATGTCTTCATAGTCAGGGTCTAAAAGCTGCTGAGGGAGGGGAGACTGCACGCCAGGCACGGGTACAGGCTGAAAGCTGCAGCTGACTTCCTGGGCCACAAATCTAGCTGGTCATGCAGCTCTCCATGGACACAAGGTTAGGGCACTGACATAACTGTGCATAAGTTGGGCCATACTTCTCCAGCTTCAAACATGAGGCCTTTCAAAGACTGTGTTCTAACCCAAGTGCAGATTGTATTTGCCACCAAACCACAAAGTATACACATTTATTGATATGTTACTGTATACCAGGCCTCATGGACAAGGGGTGAAGGTTTTTTAAAAATTTGTATGGTTGGAGTGTCTGTGTCTGTGTGTGTGTGTACATGCACGAGATTCACCTCCAATGTCTTTCATTGTCCTTTAACTTGTCAAGTAGTTTATACTGACTGGCCAACAGCCCCCATGTCCACCTTCTCAGCTATGATATAACAAGTATGCTCCCTAACGCCCATATCTTTTACACAGATTCTGGGGATCAAACCAAAGTCCCTGTGCTTGAGAGGCCCTGACTCAGAAAGAGAGGGAAAAGGCATTTAAATGCAACTCATCTGAGCATCTGGGAAAAGCAGAGATGGGTGAAAGGTTAGGGAATTGATTATTGTGCACAAGGCATGGCCCACAGGGTCTGGTGGATCTTGTATTAGGTAAGTAGATAGCAAGACTAGCTTCAGGGAATGGAGCAGGGTGTGAATCGGTTGGTTTGAGGCACATGACTCTCAGGAGACAGCTCTTAATGTAGGCTGAGGTAGAAGCTTTCTTCCTAGGGTTTATAGCTTAAGGATTTGAAGCTTTCTCCTTGAAAAGGACTGGACTACCTGCATGTGGCTTTGTTTGTCTACTCAGGAGGGGACACTGTTTTGAAAGGGACAGAAGCCACTTGAAATTGATGTCTTGGTCTCTGAGTTATAAATACAGTCAGATTTCTGTATTCATGGATTTTTTACAGTTGTAGATTCAACCAACTGTGACTGGAAAATATTAAGAAGAAAAATCGTCTCTGTCTTGAGCATGTTCATGAACATGCTTTTTCTTATCATTACTCACTGAACAGTAGAGTGCCGATAGCTGCCTTGCATGGGCATCATACAGTAATCTGGAGAGGATATACACAGGAGCTGCAGATAGGTCAGATGGAAATCCTAAAGTGTTTTATAGAATGGACTTAAATGCAGATTTTGTGATTCATGTGAGTCCTGGAACCAATACCCCTGGGAATACGTACAGAGGGACAGACTGGATGTGGCTGACAGTGTGGCTTCATTGTGTAGTTTAGCTCAGGAAGCCCTTGGTGCTGGGAGAAGGGCAGGGGTGACCTTCACTTCGTGCTGAGACTTCCATTCACATATTGCCTGTTTTTATTAGGTACTGATTCCATAAGGCTATGGCACACAGGAACTGAGTCTAGACTAAATTGTGATAAATTGTGAATAGAAGGTACCCTGGAGATGCTGAAGGCTTGGTACTGATAAAAAAAAAAAAGCAACAATTTAAGACAAAGAGACTATGAATTTTAGAGAGAGCAAACGGATTGTTTGCAAGAGAAGGGTTGAAGGAAGGACAAGGATGGGTCTAAATGATGTAATTACATTATAATTTTAAACACCAAATATATATATATATCACTGGATTACTGAATTTAAAATATTGATTATATTCTATAATGTTTAATCTTAACTGCCAACTTGACAGAATTTATAATCACCATAGAAACATGCCTCTGTATGTTTCCAGAAAGGCTTAACTGAGGTGGGAAAACCTACCCTGAATGTGGGTGGCCATCTCATGAGCTAGGACCCTGGACTGAAGAGACACAGCTCCTTACATGAATTTCACCCCTTCCCCCTTTCCCTCTTCCCTCTCTTTCTTTTCACAAGGTGCAATATAACATAGGTTGGCTTTGAATGCCTGAGTGTCCTGCTTCTCGCTCCAGAGTACTGAGATTACAGATAGATGTGCCACCATGCTTGGCTCTTTTTTAATTTTTAAAAATGTAACCCATAGGGTCTTTCCTGGTATGCATAAAGATCTGGGTTGGGTCCCCAGAACCACGTAAACTAGATGGGGCGGGGTCTGCCTGTATGCCTGGCATCTAGGAGGTAGAGGCAAGAGGATCAGAGGTTCAAAGTCATCTTCTGCTCTACAGGAAGCTTGAGTCCAGCCTGGGATATGAGACTGTTAAAAACAAAATGGAGCTACTAGAAAAAAGAAGTGAATATAAGTGGCCTGTGCTAGAGGCATCTTTAGTTGCCACAACCGAGTAGTAGTTCTGTTAGGATCTTCAGTAGAGCCTCGTGTGGTGCCTAGCACTCTGCAGCATACGAGGAGGCTTCTATAGCACAGAGGTACTCAGTCCTAAATACTAATAGGGTCAAGGTTGAGAGATGCTGGCCCAGGCCTAGAAAGGACCTTAGGCCTTGGATATCCCTCCTTAGACGTCAGTAAGGAGGCTCAGGATGCTGTCACAGTGGGACGCCTAGTCCCTTCTTCTATCTGTGCTTTGTCATTGGTGACTCATGGCCCTTGCCCTATATTCCTGAGTCTGCTTGAGTGCATCACAGTGGAGAGAATTAAAGCCCATCTTTTCCTGGTGTGAGTCACATGCTTGTTGCTCCAGGTGCGGACCTGTTTCTGCCGGAGACAGACCGTCTGGGAAGAGTCTTGCCGTGGTGATTGATGGGTAGTGGTTCTCTTCCACTTTACCTAGATCATCTAGCTACCTTTTTTTTTTTTTTCTAGTGCTTACGCCCTCTGAAACTTTCCTGTGTGTTCCTGGAGCTGCTCACTTTGTCCACCCTGCTAGAATGGCTGAGCAGGTGTTTACTCCCTGAAGGAGGAGGCAGGTGGTAGCTGGTAGGCTTTCCCCAGAGGGAATGAAAGCTAAGACCTTGCTTCAGAATTTCATATAAAAATCTAGGTCAGTTGTGAGTAGCTCAACTGACGTCTGCAAGAACTGTTCTTTCAATTCCCAAGTAGTTTTCGCTCAGCACTAATTATAAACTTCATCTCTGTAAGGTAAAGTCTCTACAGAATCCTTGCACTTAAACTCACTATGGATGGGCTTTAAGAAGGGCTTGGTGGTGGCAGAGGCTTTGAAAAGCAGAAAGCCAAGGCTCAGAGGATGCCCGAGGATGCCCAGAGCAGTAGAAAGAACATGTGTTCTCAACCCCAAGGCCTCCATCTGTATCTTAATGTCTCAATTGCTCAGCTATGTAATTTCCATTAAATGAAGGCAACAATAAAATGTACAATGAAATGATTTCAAAAGTGCTGTCCACTCCCATTGAGGGTATGTGGTTGTATGGGCCAGTCCCAAGGACTGATGGCTAGGAGAGAGGGTGTGTGTCCATATGGCTGGCTCCGTGGGAAAAAAACTAATCAGTTCAACATGATCATCAGAAAGTGTTAGTTCTTTACGGGAAATCGTTTTTACCCCGTAACTTCGTGGCAGTTTATTAGGCTTTATCTAGAGGCAGTCTCCCTGTTCCCAAGAGAAAGATTCCAGCTCACTGTTTGGATGGTTGCTTTGTTATTGTGCTGGGGACCAAACCCAGGGTCTTTCTTGCCTAGGCGAACACCCTACCACACTGAGCTAACCCCAGTGCTTCACTATTTGGCTGTAATTTGCTGAGCATCTATTCTGTGACAGACTGACTCTACACTAGGTACTTGGTTAGATTATCTCATTTAAGCCCAATGTCACGAACTCATCCTAGTTTTCCATGCTGGGCCCAGGGGCTGAGAGACCGAGATGGGATGTGAGTGACTATACACATAAACATACACTTAGAGCACCCCCTGCTGGTGTGGGAGGAACTATAACACCGGTGCTGTGTGGCTGATGCTGGAAAGTGGAGCTAGGAACTAGCCTGCCTAGCCAATGACATGACTGCATGGTGACTCAAGCGCTGTATGGTGCCCACAGAAGCAACCAGATACCATGATCTTGAACCAGGCAGCATATGGAAGATCACACAAATCTACCAGAACTTTGATTAAAACACAAATGCTGGCAGCCAGGAGCACCCAGGGACTTTGTTGTGCTAACCCAGGAAAGAGACAGTTTATCAGCTACTGCCTTTAGAAAGCAACCTCATCTCTCCTCATGTACTGTTATCCAAAACTTTCTTAGACTCTGTGGGGTTCCTGCTTAGAAGTGAAAAATATCTGTTCTCATCTTTGATTTCTGAATACTTTTTCTTCCTTCTTCCTTTTCTTTCTTCCTTCCTTTTCCCCTTCCTTCCTTCTTTTCTTCCTTCATCCTTTCAGGTCTCCTGTGTCTCAGGCTAGCCTCAAACTCATGGTATAGCTGAGTATGACGTTATTTTGTTGACCCTCCAGCCTTACCTCCCAAGTGCTGGGAGGCATATGCCACCAGGTCCTGTTTTTGCAGTGCTGGGGACAGAACCCAGGGCTCTGTGCATGCCAGGCAAACATTCTACAGACTGAAATAGTCCCCGCCCGACTTTTTTTTTTTTTTTTCTTTAACAAAGGAAAACCAGAGTACAAAGGACTGAGGGTTTCGATCTGTGGAGTCTGAAGTTTCCCACAAGAGGTTATATTTTTGCCGGGCTAGAATGACCTCACAGATTGTCAGCTGACACAATGACGGGAGAAGCACATTCCAGCCCTGGGGAGAAATGACTAAGGTCCTGGCTACGTGAGAATGTGCAGCTTAACTCACCACTCCAGGACACACTGGCTGTCTTAGTGCAGGCATATGGTAGGAAGGGTGGGATGATCCTTGGAAAGTAGAGTCTCTCATTAAATAATTTAAAACCTAGAATTTTCTCCTTGGGGCCTAAAAGCTCACAAACTCAAATCCCGCAACAGTCACATTTTAAATGAATAAAACATATAGTTTTAATTTTTTAAAATTTATTTTGGGGTGTCAAGGATGTAGTCACTGCCAAGAGGCCCTGAGAGGTCATTTTGTGAACTGTAAAGCGAAGGCTAAGCTGCAGTAGAGTCTCTGGGATATGGGAGGTGTCGGGACAGTGGGGCATCCACCAAGGAAAACTTTAGGTATGGAGTAGAGCCATCTGAAGCCTAAGAGAGAAACTGTATGTGCTGCAGGCACCAGGGATGGAGTATTGCAGGGGCCCAAGTCTTTTGGAGCCCAGTTGACTGCAAGTCCCTGTTGCCAAACATGCAACAACAGGAGATGGCTTTCTCTGTTGGATTTTTGGTTTTGGTTTGGTTACTCCTTGCTATGCCCTAGATTCTTCCATTTTGAAATAGGAATGTTTCTTCTGCATTGTTGTGTGTTGGAACTATGCAACTTACTTTGATTTCATAAGAGAAGCTCACAGTTAAGAAATTTTGAACTTATTATTTATTTATTTATTATTATTTGAGACAGGGTTGCTCTGTATAGCCCTGGCTTTCCTGGAACTTACATCGTAGACCAGGCTGGCCTTGAACTCAGAGATCCTCCTGCCTCTGCCTCCTGAGTGCTTGGATGGAAGGCATGTACTACCTGGCTAAGTGTTGGAATTTTTAAAGACTGGGAACTTTAAAAATTGGATTGTATTTTATGTTATCAAATAAACATGAGACTTTGGGACAAAAATTATGGCTTAAAAGTGATGTATTTATGTGGCAGGTTGTGCCCTTCCCCCGGCCTTGAGCAGGCCTGAGATCTTGCTTACCACAACCGACCAAGTGATAAGGATCTAGGTGGAGTTACCCACCTTGGCTGCACAAAACTAAAAAGAAGAACAGCCCCAGGGCTTGCTTTGAGACATCTCCGGTCGTGGCCTGTGACCAAGAACGGATTATCCCACCCATCTCTCCGGCTGAAACCAGAAAGGGTTTTTTGGCGGGCTTTTCCCTTTAAATTGAGAGCTAAACATTAAAGTAGGGGGCCTTGATCAGAGAACTTTGTCTTGGCCTCATCTCTCCTCGCCCTCCGTCCCCCTTTCGTTCCCAGCCCCCTTTTCAGGTGAACCCAGTTGATTCGTGGCCGCAGGCGGCTTCAGCAGTTTGCCAGCCTTTTGGTTGTGATGGTTGTTTTTTTATTTGTCAACTTGGCAAAATCTAGAATCCCCTGAGAAGGACTCTCATTGAGGGAGTGTTTAGATCAGGCTGGCCTGTGGCCATGTCTGTGTCCTGATTTTTCAATTTCGATGGTCAAAGACCCATCAGCTGTGGATGGAGCTATTCCCTGATGGGGATCCTAGACTGGATAAAAATAGAGAAAGTGATAAACATAAGCAGGCATGTGCCTCTCCTTCCTGAGTACTGGCTGAAAAATAGAACTTTGCATTTTTGTTCTACATACTTTTTTTTTTTTGGTTTTTTAAGACAGGGTTTCTCTGTGTAGCCCGGGCTGTCCTGGAACTCACTCTGTAGACCAGGCTGGCCTGGAACTCAAAATCCGCCTGCCTCTGCCTCCCAAGTGCTGGGATTAAAGGCGTGCGCCACCACCGCCCGGCCTACATACTTTTTAGGATAAAGCTCCCATTAAACTTACGTAGACATTGTACATTTTTTAAAAGAGGAATGTTCTTTTGATTCTGTCAAAAAGTATGTGTTGAGATCTCTGTGTGCCAGGTGTTGCCCTAGCTACTGTTTATCTGTTCTAAAAATGTGGCCCTCTAGGGTTCAGGTTCCTTTAGTTAGTTTTTCTAGAGATGTGATTCTATAAAGATTTTCTGTAGAAGGTATTCTAAAACATCAGGAGCCACCAATGGAGAGCAGCGGTTGTTGTTATTTAAAAAAAAGAAAAATGGCGGCAGAGGGTTCCACGAGAAGTTTATTTAGGGCAGAGGGGAGAGCAGAGAGAGATGGAGGTGGTGGCCGGCCATGACCACGTGGAGGGGGGAGGGGAGAGGGAAAGGGTCAGATAAGACCTTCAGGCTTGGGTCACAGGAACAAGAGAGCGAGGAGGGGCCAGACAGCCCCTTTTTATAATAGTGAGCAGGGCTACCTGGCTGTTGCCAAGTAGCTTTGGGGAGGAGCATACCTAGCTGTTGCCAGGTAACTGTGGAGGTGGAGTTTAACAGAAGGCTAACAGCAGTGAGGGTGTTGGAGGCTTTGAAACAGCAGCTGAGGACTCAGCAGTGCACCGTAATCAGATTAGTGAGCTGCTTCACTATTCCTCAGAGAAACTGGGACTACAATATTTTAAAATGAGCCCTGCTGGGCTGGAGAGTTAGCTCAATGGTTAGGAGGGGCATTTGTTATTCTTTTTTTTTTTTTTTTTGGTTTTTCGAGATAGGGTTTCTCTGTGTAGCCCTGGCTGTCCTGGAACTCACTCTGTAGACCAGGCTAGCCTCGAACTCAGAAATCCGCCTGCCTCTGCCTCCCAAGTGCTGGGATTAAAGGCGTGCGCCACCACCGCCTGGCTCGGCATTTGTTATTCTTGAAGAGACAGGATCCAGGTTTACTTCCCAACACCAACACGGTAACTCACAAAAGTAACTTCAGTTCCAGGGGATCTGACACTGTCCTCTGACCTCAGTGGGCACCAGACATATGAGGTACACATACATACATGCAAGTAAAATACTCATACATATAAAACATATAAAACAGTAAATAAATAAATATTTAAAAAATGTAATCTGCTAAGGTCTAACTAACCCTGTCTCCCTCAAATTTGTATGTGGAAATCTTAACCCTCAAAGTGATAGTATTGAGAGAGAGTCAGATTACAGTGGAGTACTTACTTAAGGTGTTGCCTTTATCAAAGAGATTGCAGAGAACACCTTTCCCCTTGGACCGGTCTGAGAACAGAAGGAGCTGGTGCTGCCTGTGAATTAGGAAAATGGATCCTCACCAAACCTAATTATGCCGGGGTCTTGATTGTGGGCGGTTTGGAGGCTGGAACTATAAGAAGTAACTTCCTCATGTGTTTGAGACCCATTTGGTTTATGGCATTTGTGTGTGTGTGTGTGTGTGTGTGTGTGTGTGTGCACGAGAGTACATAGAGATCAGAGGGCAATCGTGGGATCTTTCCTTTTATTATCTTTCTTTCTTTCTCTTTCCTTTTATTATGTGGGTCTTGGGGATTGAACTCAGGATGTCAAGCTTGGTGGCAAGAACCTTTATTAACTGCTGAGCTATCTCATTGGTGCACCAAAGTTTTTTTTTAATAGATAATTTTTATTCTTTGAAAGTCATACAATGTATATTTATCATATTCATCCACCACTACCTTCTTTCAACTCCCCCTAGTACCCCAATTCCATATTTCTTCTAGCTTCATGTCCTCTTTAATATATATATTTATATATATCATATACATACACACATGTATATATATTCATCTTGAATATACATTTATTATATATAATATATCCATTTAAATATATACATATATTCATTTTAATGTACACATATATATTCATTTGGATATATATCTCTATATATGATGAATGCCACCAAGAGAAGTGGAGGAGACTTGCAATGAACTGAATACCTACTATTAATCATGTGTTAAGAAATTTTTTTTTTACCAGTTTTTCAAATGCCATGTATATCTTCTGATTTAAATATAATGCCCAGTTATCAGTGAAATTATTAACTATCCCAAAGTGAGAGAGCTGGTACCTAAGGAAAAATAGGATCAGAGTTCAGTCCATTCTAGTAATTTTTTTTCCATTCTAGTAATTTTATGGGTATTATATAGTCAGAATCATATTGCGTGTGTACAGGTGGAAATCAGAGGTCAATGCTGAATGTCTTCCTTTGTTGCTACCCACCTGATTTTTTGAGATAAGGTCTCTCATTGAGCTTGGAACTTATTGATTCAGTTTGACTGGGTGGATAATGAGCTGCAGGGATATTCCAGTCTCTGTATGCCACTATACTTGACGTTTTACACAGGTTTTGGTCTTCATTCTTGTAACACAAGCACTTTATTGATTGAGCCATTTTCTCTGGCCTCTAGAATAATTTTCTGTCTTCAAATTTCTTGTTCTAAACTGAGTGAGGTGGCAGAGACCTGTAATTCTCCCTTTTGGGAGGCAGAGGCAGGTGAACCATGAGTTCAAGACCAGCCTGGGCTCCATATTGAGATTATGTCTCAAAACAAGCAGGACCTTAAGATGTAGTTTAATTGGTATAGTACTTGCCTAGCACACATGGGACCCGGGTCAATCTCTAGCAATGTGTTAACTGGATCTGCCGACAGCTGCCTGTAACCCCAATGCTTGGGAGGCAGAGGCAGGTAGATCAGAAGTTCAAACTCATCCTCAGCTAGTTGGCAAGTTCAAGGCCGAGCTGGGCTACAGAAGACCCTGTTTTAAACCAATCAGACAAAGAAAAACATAGCAAACAAATAGGAACAACAAGAAAACCACATTAGCCATTCTCTGGGGAACTGTTACCTGTATTGGGTCTTGTAGGCCTGGCCTGTTTTTGAGGCTTTTCCTGTTGACATAGAGGGAACATGAAATAAAGGACAAATTTGGACTGCATTTAGGAGCAAATATTCCAACAATGAGTGTCCCTGAGGTCAGGGACACAGGAACCTGATGCCTCATGCTGTCAGAATACACGGTGAGTCAGCAGAGCAGAGGTTTCCTCACTGCCGTGGGCTGATCCACGGCTTCCCAGCAGCTCTGCTGTAGTCTTCAAGGCACCTAGGCAAGAGTGCTTTTCTGCAAGTAGGGTCTTTGAATACAGAATGGAACTAAAATGACACTCACTCAATGAGGATGGAGGCGATTTCACCATGGATGATGTTTTTATAGGAAAATAAACAGATCTAGGGAGGAGACTGCCATGCAAAAACCCAGATTCAGAAGGAAGATGCAGACTCAGGAGGAAGGATAAGCAAAAATGGAGGCAGAGATGGGAGCTGGGTTTCAAGACACTTAGGAATGCTTAGGGCTCCAGAAGTTGGGGGAGTTTAGGAAGTCCCACTGCTGGAAGCTGAGGAGTGGACATGGTCCAGCCAGCATCTTGACATCATGTGTTCAACCTCAGGAGATATAAGACAATAATTTTCTCTTGTTTTAAGCCAGCAGTTTGTGGTGTTTTATTTATTATTTAAGTAGCCATAGGGAATGAAGATACCCAGTTATGACTCTTTTTTAAATATCTCTCGGGGAGAATAGGCAGCTCAGCAAATATGAAAAGCCTCAGCGTGAGAAAACCCTGACAAAGAACTAAAGGCTTGTTGAGCTAGCAATATAGGAGGCAATAGCATGTGCCAGTCTTGTGCCTTGGGGCACAGGGAGGAACCTCATTTTCAAGGCAGCATTGGAGATAAATTCTATCCAGAAGACAGAATCTTTGTTCTAGGGCTTTCAAATCCATGACATTTTAATAATTTATCATTATCCCAATTCCTCAACTCCCAGGGTTCTTCTTATCATCTAGGTTTTCAGATATTCAAGGAGAGGCGAGGGCTTGTAGCTGCCAGGGTCTGTTCAGACTGGTCAAGCATTTGTTTAGGTTATTTAGGCTTCTGCTGTGATGAGCTGGTGACTATGGTATACTGATGGTCAAATGTTTGGGATTCCATATGGTTTGAGTGAAGCTGAGAAGAAAGAAGGAACAAGGCAGAGCCTGTTCAGAGCTTCCTGGCATGCTGGAAATAATAGTGTGCTAACTCCTAGGTCTTATAAACAACTCTGGCCTCTTGAAATAGAGCCTGTGGAATTTCTGGCTGTGGGATTCACAAGAGGCAATGTTTCTTTACGTATGACGTTTCCCTCCCTGTGGAAGGGTATCTATGAATGAATATCCTGTGAAGGGTATCTATCAAAACTCCTGTCCTTTATCTCTTGGAGGAAGATTTTCTGGATAAAGGGTTCAGTATGTTTAGTTCTGTTCTATCTTTTAATCAGCAGAACTATACGCTCTGTTCTATTCTGTTTTTCTACAATGTAGACTTTAAAACAGGGTCATTAAATCTGTCCATTTCTGGGGCTCAACTTAACATTTACTTATTTATTTATTTACGTGTGTGTGTGTGTGTGTGTGTGTGTGTGTGTGTGTGTAAACACCAAAGGACAAGAGACAGTTCCTACAGTGTGAGTCCTGGGAACTAGGGGTCTAACTTAGGTTTTTAGAGGTGGCAGCAGGTGCCTTTACCAGCTGAGTTGTCGCACTGCCCTCTGGTATTCACTTTTGAAGCCCCTTACCCACAGGCATGAAACATGGTCTGCATTCCCAAGGGTTATTGGTGATGCAGGTAGTGTTGTCGTCCCTGTCTGCCTTGCTTCTACACCTTCTCTTTGAACTGGTTCAGAATTTGCATTATGAAGAGGGTACAGTTTGTTGTGCTCCTTCAAGACCTCAATAGAAAGAAGAAAGATGGCACTGGTAATGAATTGGTCTTTTCTTCAGTGATTCTGTGAGCTGAGATTACAGTTTTCTAGCAAACTGATACATGAGGGTCAAGGATTGAGGGGGCTGTATACAACGGGAAATGGTGGGAACTTGGAGGCTACTGGATCTCCAGGAACAATCTTTGGTTGAAAGGAGAATAGCTTTCCCAGGCTCCCAGGCTGGATTTGAACTGAATGTTGAAGTAAAGTATACGATACTTTTGTTCTTAGGAATCTGAAGCATGAAGAGATAAAAGAAATATGGAGGATTTGTCAAGACTTGTTTATCAAGTGGGGTTTCGGGCAAATCTATTGAGGATGGCTTCTAGGGTCCTGGTTTGGAGAGAGGGGTGGTAATGTCAGACTTCAATACCTGCCCCCCCCCACCCCCCCACACACAGGGGTTAGGTACTTATGAAAGCCAGAAGAGAGGAAGTTTATGAAGGCTTGCTTGAGACTGGAAAGATCTAAGACTCTCAGAAGACCCTCCCTCTCTCTGCTCTCTGTATTACAGAAATATGGATGAGCTCAAGTTCTCCCACACGTGCTGCTCCTTTGCTCTTTGGGTGCAAAAGAACTCCCCACTATGAACTATAGCTTGTATTCCTTCATATTTATGTATTAAGTCCAGGGTGGTCTCAACAGATTCTATAAGTTTCCTCATAGAAAGAGCTTTAACGAATGGGAGAAGAGACTAGGTTTTTTTCCCCCACAACAGGGTTGTTTGAGCACTATTTCTTGTAATCTCTATTAACAAGTCTTGGGCAAGAAACACTGTCCAAACATGTAGGCTTGGTCATGATTACTGAGTCCTGTAAACTTGGAGCCAGTGAGAGCTTTAAACAGGACAGTGACATGGTTAGGCATAAATGGTTGAAAATGAATTTGAGAGAAACCAGACAAGGGCAGAGTGATACGTTAGGTAACTAATGACATCAGCTAACACATTTGTACTGGAAAGGTAATGGTGATTTAAACACATGAGACCTCTGTCCTCAGAGTTCAAGTAAAAGGATGAAGGAAATAGGGGGAGACGGGCTTATCAGGTCCTTCTCAGTTATTAGATTTGTGGCTAAAGTCATCAAGATTAGAGTCCAGATTTCTAGTTTGAGTAAAAAGGTGGTAAAGTCATCCACTCTAACAGATAATGGGTTGAGGATGGATATCTAAAGAGTTCCAGTAGAATCCTTTTTAGACTTACTTACCTTGTTTGAATGAGTGTTTTGCTTGTACATAATAAATGTGAACCATGTGAATGCCCAGTGCCTGTGGAGAGCAGAAGACAACATTGGGTGCCCCGGAACTGGAGTTATGGATGCTGTAAGTTGCTGTGTGCATGATAGAAACTGAATTTTGGTCCTCTGTAAAAGCAGCAAGGCTCCTAACACCCGAGCCATCTCTCCAACCCTGGCATTTCATTTCTGACTAAGTTTTGGAGACCCAAATACATGGGCCCAGGAGATAGTTGGGTTTTTGTGAAGCACAGGAAATGCCCCACTATGGAAAGGCATACATTAATGAATAATCATAAAAATTAAGAGCAAGAGGTGGCAGAAATATGTTTTTCTAGATACAACATGGACAGTTGCTCATATGAACTCACAGTGACTGTGACAGCATGCATAGCACCGGCACAAGCTCCTGCCAACCAGAATCCCAGCATAGAGACAGTGAGGTGGCCATATAATCTCATCAATAGCTAAGAAGTTATGGACATTTGAGAACTGCTCTGCCAGGAAGAGTCAGTTTTCTTTAATGATGTGACCTGTGATATAGGTCAAGCACACACCAGGCAGGCCCCAGTCTCAAGAGTGGCTGGATAACACACTGGGGAAAGAGAAAAAAAAAAAAAAAAAAAAAAAGACATCTCAAAACTGGATGATACTACCAAGATGAGAAGGTGGAGAGGGTGGTTATGGGAGGAGTCAGGAGGGGAGTGAGTGTGTTCAAAATACATGATATAAAATTCTCAAAGAATTAATACAAATATTTAAAATTTATTGTAAAATTGCCGCCAGGACTGGTTTGAATAGTGGTACTCAGTGCTGTAAGCCCCACACTGGAGAATCTGAGGAGAATCTCAGAAGAGGCAGAGGATTAAAGGGGATTTCTCTAGAAAGAAATTTTGATGAAAGGAAGGGTAGGAATCACCTATACAAAACTCTGAGGTCTGAGGGATGCTGGTGAGGAAAGTGGAGCTGAGGAAAGGTCAGCGTGGGTAGAGGCAGGGAAAACTTGCAAAAAGAGGCAGTAAGTAGCAGAACTAGAGCATGAACTTAAAGGTCCTAGTTCTCCGCCCCATTTTAAGGAGTTTTAAACTTGTTTTTCAGTTTTTATGAGATGCCGTTGAAAATGACGCATTCAATGAAAAATAAAATATATATGACATGATTGATCACTCTGAAAGTAATTGTGGAGAAATTATTGTAAGAGGGTCAATAGATGGAGGAAATTATCTGGGAGGACATTTAAAAAACGCGGAACAGGTCATAACTTACGCTGTAGTTGGGATGGTCGGGAGAGATAAACAAGTTGAGAGACGTCAGGATTTAGTAATGGGTTAGAGATGTTGGAATGAGGAAAGAGGTGTCATATCAGCGCAGATTCCAAGGTCTGACACACACAGGTCACTGGAAGCTGTAGCTAAGAGGGGCTAGGAAGTGTCAGGTAAAGCAGGAAACCTCAGCACAAAGGCCTAAGGCAAACTCATTTCCTGTGTTCCTGCGTAAGTTTCTGAGCTTTGTTTTTCCCCACTTACCTTGACTCTGGGCCTGGAGAATGACTAATGAGAAAGGGAAGAGAAGGGAATTTGGGAAATGCGATTCCACATCTTATCCCACTTAGGTGCAGTTGATCAGAGGACATCTCCCTGTGGACTTTATAGGAGAAGAGCTTTGTATGAGTGTTTCTCTTCCTTTTTCATTGATTACCTGTGAGCAGATTACCACCTCTTATTCAGCCAGTTGTGACAAAGTTTGTGAGTCTTTCTTCCTGGGCAAGATTCCTACCTTAAGATGCAACTAGCAGTTTTCATTCTGACCCCCAGAGTTTGGAAATACAGCAGTGAAAATTTGTGATTCCTTCTCCAGGAAGTAGACCCAGTGTCCTTAAGTTGCCTCCAAGGGAGGGTAGAGAGACCTTGGTATCTGGAAGCACTGAGGGAGCAGGCAGCATCTATCAGTGGCAGCGAAGAGCTTCTCCATTCCCAGTGCCCATTCTCTGAAGCCTTCTGTTTCTAGTCCAATGACTTCAAAGGACTCCAGGCCAAGGGAGGCTAGGGACACATAGCACCATAATCGCCATGTCTCACATAGGGCAATGATTGGAAATGCTAGCCACATTAATAATCAACTCTGGTCTTTTGAGGTGTAGGTTCCTTTCCCTAAGTTTATTCCTTTGAGCTTAGAATATCTATGGGAAAGGAGCTTGGGGATTATATGTATATTATTATAGTTTAATATTATATTTATTTAATATAGTATATTTATATAATATATAATGTCACCTTTGCTTATCCTCCAGTATGTTTTAGGTCACCTCCAGGTTATTTATAAGACCTAATACTATGTAATTATTATAGAAATAGTTGTCATTGTTGGGTATGGTGGCACATGCCTCTCATCCCAGTGCTTGGAAGGCAGAGGCAGTGGATCTCTGAGTTTGAGGCCAGATGGTCTATGGAGAGAGTTCCAGGACAGCCAGGCTACATAGAGAAACCTTGCCTTGAAAAACAACCAACCAACCAACCAACCAAACAAACAAATAAAAAGTTGTCATGGTGTATTGTTTAGGGAATAATGACAAGAAATGTTTGTATACCATTCAGAACAGGTACAATATTTTCCCCTAACATTTTAGATTCTTGATCACTTGGATATATGGATGTGGGGTGCTAGCTGGAATTAAGCAACATAGGGTAAAAAAAGAAAAAAAAAAAACCATCAAAAAAACCAAAAACCCACACCAAGAAAGTATAATAGTATCTGAAGTTCCTACTAGAGAGATGGGGATTGATGAGTGTAGAATTCTTTTTTACATAAATTTCTCGCATGATCATGACTGTAAATTTCCACAGTCGTACCATACAAGAGATCCTGTCATTTATATTTTTTCTAAACTATTTGTCTATATCATATTTAGTGACTGCATATGGTGATGACCATGATGGGGTGATGGTGTTCAGATGTGTTGTGGGATTGCTATATGCACACATGCAGTGCTCATTCTAATTGTGATATAAGCTAGAATAATGTGAGAATGGGCAGGCTGAGCATGGGAGTGTTGTAGTGTTGGCAGGGCGCAGCGCAGCAGCGTGGTGCATATAGTGGTTTTCATGACCTTAGGAAAATCATCATACAAAACAAAATACCTTGTTAGGCATGTGACTTGTTTGTATAAAAGAAATTCAGTCTGGATGCTACTCATCCTGGAGGGAGTTTCACTAGAAGGGGGACTGCATTACTCAGGTTTCCTGGAGGATGGGGTTGGTGCCTAGATTACGGGTGTATTTTGGGAAAGCCCCAGGTAATCTAATCACAGTAAAGAAACTAGGCTACAGCCTCCTTCCCACTGCATTCCAACCACCACAGGTTACCTAGTGCATCATCCTGGAACTATGTCCCTTCAGTGTGTCATTTTAAGTTCAGGATGGTACTAATTATAGGCAGGTTCTATGTGGGCCCTTTGTTGTAAACCTGATTGACAGGTGATAGGCTGCAAAGGAAGGAAGTCTTGGGTTAAATTCTTCCTACCTTTCAAGTTCTGCCAAATGAACTTACTTCTTACTTACCAAGCAAGCAAAAGGGTTAACCCATCTGTCTGTATTGGGGTATAGTTCTGGAAAGCACCCAAATGGATATCTTTTATCATTTTTATACTTTTTTTTATTATTACAAAAGAAGATACATATTAATGGTATCATGTCAAAGAATCCAGGCAGCACTATCTGGACTCAGTGAGATTAAAAACTCAGTGTTATTTAAAAACATTTAAAAATGTGGAGTTGGGAGGGATGTGTTGCTCACAGGGCTGAAGGAGTTGGGGGCAGAGGGAGTAGATAGAATCAAAATATGTGTGCATATATATGAAATTCTCAAGAATAAATAAATAACACCAAAACCTAATCCCCAAAGGCTTCAGTCAAAAGTTCCTGGGAATATCTAGCTCAAAAGATACCCAAAGAAGGGAGGTTGCTTGCTGAGAGTTACATATAGCTAGGGAAATGTAGGGCTGGAGAATTAGTGTTTCTCAATGAAAAAATATCCTAAAATTACCCATGTGGCCACAGTATTGATCCGCTATTCTGGGTTTTACTGGATGTTCTGAATCCCCTTGGGGATTGTTGATGACATATTAACCATCCAGGATGTAGACAGAGTCTCTGCATAATCTGAAGAGCTCCCTTTCCAGCTGTCTCCTTAAGAGTGGTGGGAGGAAGAAAAAAAAGTACAGTTTGATAGCCCAAGCGTGGTGTCATCGGTGGGAGGAAGTTCTGTTTCCATGGGAACAGTGTAGAGTTCTCAAATGGGTTTAAAGAATAATAATAAACTGAATGTGAGAACTGAGACCATCCATATCCCCATGGCTTAACCACTGGGACTTAACCTGCTTTCACGAATTGTTCCAGAAAAATCAAGCCAAGGGAGAGAGCTGTAAACCAAGATGCAGATTCACGGTTGCTTCATGGATTCATGCAAGTTACTTACAGGGGCACATTGCTGTCTCTTCTCAACAAATACCTAACTTACCAAGACCAGCCTCCCGCCCCTCCCCTTCCTGTGCCAGTGCTAAGTCACAGACTTCATCTAATCCTGACTTGTTTCTTGCCTTGAAAAGAATCTACCATAAACCCCTGAGTCTAGACCTCTAAATCCTGGGAATGTCTGTCATTGAACTCCATCCTTAGATATTCTAGAAAAGTCTATTAAGGTAGTATTCTTAAAGAAGTTTCAAAATAAAAATTTATTATTATTATTACCTACTGCTATTGTTATCAGTGTTACTGTTGTTATTGTGTGTGAAACTGGGCACACACTCCTGTCATAGTTCACGTGTGGAGGTCAAAGGACAACTTTAGGGAGACAATTTCTTCCTTCCACTGTGGGTTCCAGAGGTTGAGCTCAGGTGTCAACTTATCCCAAGGACTGTTATCCAGCTAAGCCATCTCATTCACCTCAGCTGGTGGGCTTTTTGCTAGCAGTCTAAATAACCTTAGCTTTCTTTGAGCAGTGTGGGTTTTTGAAGTTATTAGTTGGCAATAGAGTTACTGGAAGACATTTTCTGTTCTCCTCTCTGTCTCTCTTTGTATATGTATGCTTCTTTATTTTTACTTTTATTGAAAGTAGATTTTTTTTTCCACATAATATATCCTGATCTCAGTTTTGTTTCCCTCTCCTCCTCCAGTTCCTCTCTGCCCACCTCCAAGTTGGATCCACTCCAATTCTTTCTCTCACCAGAAAACAAACAGGCATCTAAGGGATAATAATAAAATAATAAAACAAAACTAACATATCTGAATTGGACAAAAACCCAAACCAAAATCAAACCAAAAGGTAAAGAATCTAAAAGAAGGCACAGGAAACAGAGACCCACTTAACTGAACACTCAGGAATCCCACAAAAACACTAAACAGGAAACCATAATCTATACACAAAGCACCCGGTGCAGACCCATGCAGTCCACGTGCATGCTGCCTCAGTCTGTGAGTTCAGATGGGCTTTATTCATGTGATTTAGAGGGCCTTTTTTCTTGGTGTCCTCCATCCACTATGGCTTTTACATCCTTTCTATTTCTCTTTTGAAGAATTCCCTGAGCCTCTAGGTGAGTGATTCAATGGAGACATCCTATTTAGGACCAACTGTTCCCAAGTCTCTCACTCTTTGCATAAAGTCTGGCTTCTCTGTATTTGTTCTCATCTGCGGCAGAGAGAGCATCTCTGAGGATGACTGAGCAAGGCACTGATCTATGAATGTAGCAGAATGTCTGTAGGAGTATTTTTTTATATGTATATATATAAAATATATATTACATTAAATAATGTATACTATTAAATTATATATTATATGCATTATTTATGTGTTTTAGTATATTATATACACTGTGTACATTCTAATATATATTATGCACACACACACACATTAGGACAGTAGTATTTGGTTTTCCCCTAAATCTCTGGCTATTTAGTATCTGGTTATTGGTCACTCAAGAAGCACTGGGTATAACTTCCATCTCACGGAGTGAGTCCTAAGTCAAATCAGATATTGGATGGTTAATTCCACAAACTTTGTGCCACCATTGCCCTAGCATATACTGCAGGCAGGACAGCATTGTAGATCAAAGGATTTGTTTGGGTTGGTGTTTATGTTTTTCTTTCGGTAGTATGCAGAGGACCCTCTTGTACAAAGATAATGACCAGAGGGTGAAGGCTCTATGTAGGTATCAGCTCAGTATCTCCACGTTCAATGAGCTGTGCAGGTGTTGTCTTCAGCAATGGGGACTTGCGGTCAGTTTGTGGGAGCAACCTATAGTCTTACAATAGCTTGTTTGGGAGTTCCCATGGGACCCTGTGGTCAACAACTCTATTAGATGTAACCAATCCCAATACTGGAAGCTTCATTTGGTGACAAAAGAAGACTATCTGGGGCTCTGTCTTTCCATTATTTGGTGATTTCATTTAGATAGTCTTCATAAATGCATATATTTTAGGAAGCTTCTACTGTATAGACTACCCTTCAAATGGCCCTTAACTGTAGTTATCTCTCCCCATATTCCCTTCCCATCCTCCTCTTCCTTCCTGCTTCCTACCAGATCCTCCTGTTCCAGCCCTATTTTCCTTTCCTAACAATATCCACCTGTCCTTCCTAGTCCCTTATTCTACACTCTGACTAAAGATGTTGAATGTTTCTTATGTTGTTAGCTTATCTTTTATTTCTTAAAGTGTTAAGCATTTCTCAGCAGTTTGGTTTCCTGTTTTGAGAATTTTGTTTAGACCTGTGTCTCATTTTTAAACTTGGCTATTTGTTATCTTATATCTAGTTTTTCGAGTTCTTTATATATTTTGGTGTTCTGTGTGCTTCTTGTACCTTCATAGGCATTTGCTTCTTTAGGTTAGAAAATTTTCGTCTGTGATTGAAACTATTTTCTGTGCCTTTGATGTGGGTTGTCTCTCCTTCCTCTATTCCTATTATTTTTAGATTTGTTCTTTTCATAGTGTCCCAGATTTCCTGAATGGTGTGTGTTTTGTGTGGTGTGTGTGTTATGTGTGTGTTTTTAGACTTAACATTTTCTTTGACTAAGGTATCCATTTCTTCTGTTGTGTCTTTACAGCCTGAGATTCTCTCTTCCATCTCTTGTATTCTGTTGGTGTGGCTTGCCTCTGGAGTTCCTGCTTGAGTTTCTACCTTTTTCACTTCTAGATTCCCCTCAGTTTGGGTTTTCTTTACTGATTCTATTTCCACTTTCTGGTCTCGAACCGTTTTATTATTTCCTTTCACTGTGCGTTCATTTCTTTAAAGGATTTATTAATTTCCTCTTTAAGGACCTCTATAATATTCATAGGGGCTGGCCGGGCGTGGTGGCGCACGCCTTTAATCCCAGCACTTGGGAAGCAGAGGCAGGCGGATTTCTGAGTTTGAGGCCAGCCTGGTCTACAGAGTGAGTTCCAGGATAGCCAGGGCTATACAGAGAAACCCTGTCTCGAAAAAACCAATATATTTTATATATATTTTTTTATTCATAGGGCTACTTTAAGGATGTGTGTGTGTGTTTTTGTTATAATATCCAGGGTCCGTTGTGATAGGGGTACTGAGCTCTACAGGAGACATGTTATTCTGGCTGTTGTTATATATATTGTTGTTTTAAGATGGAGTCTAGTTATCTGGGTTTGGGAAGATTATAATTCTAGGTGCTTGTCTTAGTTAGGGTTTTACTGCTGTGAACAGACATCATGACCCCTTGGGGGGAGAGAGAGAGAAAGAGAGAAAGAGAGAGACTGAGAGACACATAGAGAGCAGGGAGACACATAGAGAGGCAGGGACACACATAGAGAGACATGGAGACACATAGAGAGACAGGGAGACACATAGAGAGCAGGAGAACATAGAGAGACAGAGAGGCCACAGCAGATGACCTGCTACATACAGAGCTGGGATTGGAACTGGGAACTGAATTTGGAGATTGAGGGAGAGGTGAAGCTCTACAGTTAGCTTATCTGCTCTTTGGGCTGGAGTGACCTGTAGGGAACCCCAAAGAAGGCCTGCTGGGGTTAGAGGCTGGGATGAAGCATTGAGTAGAGGCAGAAAACTTAAGAAGATCTGTATGATCCACTGAAGGTGGGGTTGCGGGGAGAGGCGCAGCAGGAGGTGTGCTCCAGAGCTGGGGTTGGGACTCAGGGTTTGGATTTGAAAGAGCTGAGAGATAGGTGAAGTTAGCCTACCTGCTCCCCTGGCTGGAGTGGTATGTGTCTTTCTTAAACACATCTTGCTATGTGTGGTGGTTAATATGTTAAGTTGGCAGGATCTAGATTCACCTAGAAGACAAAACTCTGGGTTTGTATGCATGGGTATTTCTAGATTGAGTTAACTGATGAGGGAACTCCTACCCTAAATGTGGGGATGCCAGGGATTGGGTTCCTGCACGGTGTAAAGCAGAAAGCAAATGGAGCACCTCTGCTTCCTGATAGCAACTGTAACAATTGTAGTGTGCCCGCTGCCTTGCTTTCCCTGCACCATACACTGTATTTCCATGAGCTGAGAGACAAAATAAACCCTTCCCCCTTAAGTTGCTTTTGACAGATATTTGATCACAGCAATGAAGAAAGTAACTAACAGACCAGGTAACCTAGGCTGGCCTCAGACTTACTGTGCAGTTTAGGTAGCAGGTAGGCCTTGAACTTCTGATTTTTCTTGCCTCTGCCTCTAGAACAGTGGTTCTCAACCTTCCTAATGCTGTGACCCTTTAATATAGTTCCTCATGTTGTGGTGACCCCCTAACCACAAAATTATTTCCGTTGCTACTTCATAACGATAATTTTGCTACTGTTTGAATTGTAATGTAAACATCTGATATGCAGATATAATCAGTAACCACTGCTTGTCTGCTACATCAGTTCTTTTGAGTCAGGGTCTTTTTCCCCCCTCCTTTGATCACAGCTGGATGGACAAGGCTTTTCCATGCGTTGGACTCGAGGCAGGATCTTGCTATGTACCCTGGCTGTCTTCAAATTCCAGATCCTCTGGCTGCAGCTTCCTGAGAGCTGGGATTACAGTTTCGTGTTTTGGAAGGCCGACTGTATTTATCTTGGAAGAAGAAATATCTCATTATTTGTTGTCATTCACAAAGAAAATTCCATGTTAGCACAAGCGATGTATTTCAGTTGGTAGAGTGTTTGCCTAACATGCAGAAACCTCTGGCTTCAATTTCCTGTACTGTGGTATCATATGCTTGTGATCCTAGTACTTGAGAAGTAGAGGCAGGAGGATAAGAAACTCAAGGGCACCATCTGCCACGAAATGAGTTTGAGGTCAGTTGGACTACGGGATACACTGTCTCAAAAAATGAGACAAACAGAATAGGTCCAACCCCTTAAAACAAAACAAAAAAACTCATGAAACTCTACAATCAAATAAGCAAACAAACAAGAAGCTCCCACCACCCAAGCTAACATGAAGAAAGGATCCAGGAAGATGCCAAGGAAGAGTCGAGGGGCTTAGGAAATTGAAACTTTCTTTGTTGGCAAGAAAGTTGGGACAAGGCAGTGGCTGCAGAATCCCTTTCATTTTCTGACTTTTTTTTTTTTTTTTTTTTAAACTTTTCCTATTCTGTTTCCTTTTTCTTGTTCCAAGTTGCCCATCAGATGCTCTGCAGAAATTGGAAAATCCCCAGAGGGAGTCGAGGCTTTATGGTGTTAACAGAAATCTGAACCACGGGGGAGACAAGCTCGTTGAATGTTTTTGGAAACAGTTCTAAAACTAAACTCGTTACATAATTCTCTATGAAACATTCATGGTTTTAGGGCCTTGGTGGAGCATAGGCTTCCACAAGAGCTGGAAAAAAATCTTGGTTTATCAGTGATGAGCCATGTCAGGCCTTAGACAAGTTAGCTTCTCATTTCCTCATCTGTGCAATAGGCTTTGTGTACTTAAAGAACTGTGTCTACAGTAGTCTTCGCAGAATGCCTAGCATATGACATATTCAGCAAATATTAGCCAGTTGGTATGGTTGGGAAAGCCCCTTCTTCAGGGTGCAGCAGTGTTTGATTAAGTCCTGAGCCTTGTAGAAGCAACATAGTTGGTATTCTTTTTTTTTTACCAGCTGCTACCTGCCGTCTGGAATCCAAGGAAATGGAGAACTATGTATGTGTAAATAAACATTCCTGAATCTTTAATGGGAAACTCAGCACCGGACAAGGCCAAACTTTGATTCCTGCCAACAGGCTGGTCGGGGGATGAGATACACCTCCGAATAACAGTAATGGGTAGAGCCTTTAGGAATGTCACCCTGAGGGGAACAATTCAGCTCCTTTCCTGTGTCAACTATGCTGGTGAATATGTGAACTCCTCAGAGAGGATTCATAAGAAAACAGCATATGGTGAGGGAGCAGGTATTGGGAAATGGTTTATATACTCCAGTATTGGAAATGAAGCCTATCTCTTATTTAGGGACAACACAGATGTGGCTTCTTGGCCAAAGTGAGATACTAGAATACGAACATGATCATCAGAAGGAGCTAAGTACCAAGCTAGCTTTGGATATACGTAAGAGCTAGAAGAATCTGCAAATACCTCCCTTGCCTTGTTCATGAGCCAGTTTTGACCTCTAGGGTCTTTAGGAATAATGCAAATAAATGTCTGTGCTGCTCCCAGGCACCTCCTGTTCTTCTCATCTCAAGCTTGATCCCCAACTTCAGTCATGAGGTTAATTAAAATGTTATTTACTAAATTTTTGTGTATAAGTGTGTGCCTCATTGTATGTATGTGTGCTGCATGTGTGCAGGAGCCCGAGGAGGTCAGAGAGAGAAGGGTCAGATCCCTTAGAACTGAAGCTACAGATGGTTGTGACTTGCCATGTGGGTGCTACGAACTGAGCCCGAGTCCTCTTCAAGGACAGTGGATTCTCTCCAGGAACCTCTCCAGCACTGAGGATGATTTTCCTGTCTTGGGCTTTAGAGTAGTCTTTTTCTTTCCATGGTATTTAACCCTTGGTTCCTCCTTGGCTTAAGGTCATGACCTTGCTTCCTGGGGCATGAGAACATGTCCTTTTCCTTCTCGGATGCAGACCCCAGTGTCTGTGTAGTTCAAGACCAGAAGTGCTCAGCTGAGGGCACTTATGAACCCAATAGTGCCGCAGAAGAGGGAATGGGTTAAGATGGTGTACGGCAGGGGTGCAAGGATCTTTGTCATGGCTTCTGTGAAGGAATTTATCCACCAGGAAGTGGCGGATAACAGAGATGATTAAATAGAAAAAAGGTGGCTTGCTAATGCCAACAGAGACAAGTTGCATCATGGAAAGAGGACAGACAGAAGGTCACAGGAATTAAGACTAATGATATTGGGACACAAGGGAAAGTGCAGATGAAATCTACAGAACTATGTCACCGATACTGGAAGCTAACATACTTAAAATTATTTTATATTTTAGACTAGTATATGGTGTAATCAGTTCTATCATAGGATCTTCATGGATAGTTGATATTTGTTAATCTTCTTCCCTCACCCTTGTCTTCAACCCGTCTGCCTACCCTGTGCTGGTTCCTCTTCTTCCAGCTCCTCTTCCATGCCTCACGATCCCTTCTACCAGTTGCTGCCTCCTCCTTTTATTACAGAGTCTCATGTAGTTGCGTCTGTCCTTGAACACACCACATATCTTAGGATGACCTTGATGTTCCTGCCTCAGCTTCCAAGCCCTGAGATTATAGGCAAGGGTTGTCATATCTGATTTATGCAGTGCTGATGATATAACCCAGGGCTTTGTACATGTGAGGCCGACATCCTACAAATTGAACTACATCCCCAGCCCTTAGCTTCTTTAAGACATTTCCCCTCTTCTTTTTTAACCCTTTCTTTTTTTTTTTTTTTTTTTTTTTTTTTTTGGTTTTTCGAGACAGGGTTTCTCTGTGTAGCTCGGGCTGTCCTGGAACTCACTCTGTAGACCAGGCTGGCCTCGAACTCAGAAATCCGCCTGCCTCTGCCTCCCAAGTGCTAGAATTAAAGGCGTGCGCCACCACCGCCCGGCCATTTCCCCTCTTCTTATAATCTCCTTCATGGCCTTCACAGACAGACAGACAGACAGTCAGAAACAAACACAACATACACACACACACACACACACACACACACACACACACACACACACACACTGTCCACATGAGATAAAAGTTGTGGCATTTGTCTTTCTGGGTCTGGCATTCTTTATAATAATTCTTTTTTTTTTTTTTTTTTTTTATTTTTTTCTTTTTTTTTCTTTTTTTTTTCCTTTTTTTCTCTTTTTTTTCTCTTTCTATAATAATTCTTTATAATAAGATAATTTCTGTTTTCATGCAAATGTCATGATCTCAGTTTTCTTTATCTTTCTTTTTTTACATTTAGTGTGTGTGTTTTAGTGTGTATTTGAAACATGATATGGTATGAATACGAGGCTAGAGGAGTTGGTTTTCTCTTTTACTTTGTGAATTCCAAGAATGGAGCACTGACCTCCAGGCTTGATAGCAAGATTTTTATCCACTGTGCCCTTTCTCCAGCTCAGGTTTCATTTTTCTTATGGCTGAATAAAATCCTACCACCTTATTTCATTATTTTCAATATATATTCATCTGTTGATGTGCATCTATGTGGGTTCTATTTCCTAGTTGTTGGATCAGTACAACCATAAACGAGTATGTACAAGTATTTTTTGGTAAGACTTACAGTCCTTGGCCTATATGTCCAGGAATGGCACAGACGGTTGTGCAAGAATTCTAATTTTACTTTTTTTTGAAAGATAACCATACAATTTCCATTGTGGATGCACAAACTGGCAGGCGTTAATAAGGCTTTCTCTTTTCCCATATCCTGGCTGGCATTTACTGTCATTTATTTTCTTGATGGTCATTCTGACTGGAGTGTGATGGAATCTTAAGGCAGTATTAATTTACATTTCCCTGATGGCTAAGGATGTTAGGCACTTTCTAAGTATCTTCGGTTATGTTTCAACTTATTCCTTCTTCTACTTGTTTATCAATTGGTCCATTTTTTATTGGAAAAATTTAAAAAATTTTTGTAGTTTATGCATTCTAGATATTAGCCGTTTGCCTGAGGCATAGCTGACTGTGTGATGATCCCCTGTCTGTAAAGTGTATTACTCTATGATGTCTTAACAGTGGGTACCAATTTTTGTCCTAGGTAAATTTGGAGGTGTACGGAGAACTAATATAATGAGCATCTGGTGAACCATGCTAGATACTTCGGAATGTTGTTTTTAATTAAGAAAGTATTTTGTGTGTATGGGTGTTCGATTCGTGTTTGTCTCTGTGCCATAATTAAGCCTGATGCAAGTGGTGTCAGATTTCCTGTAAATGGAGTTTACCAAAGTTGTGAGCTGCCTGGTGTGATGTCGAGGAATTGAAGCCTGGGCTCAAAGAACAGCCAGTATTTAATCTGCTGAGATGCCTTTCTCCAACTCTACCATATACATTTTAATCATAGAAGGGTTTTATAACTTTTTAATTCTTTTTCTGTTTACTAATTCGGCATGTTTATTATATGTTAATGTAAACCAGATTTAGATTCCAGATGTTGATTCCATAACCACATAATTTCTGTTTCGTGTAATTTTTTTTTTTTTTTTAGCATAACTACATTTTTTCCTCTCCTAGCACTTTTGAAAAATAAATTTTGGGAGCATAATAGAGTGCCCGTAGGGACGGTGTTTATACAGTAGGCTCGGCCTGTATTCAGCACTTGTGATCTCTTAGTGACTGCTGGGCTTCAGAGTGGAGAGCAAGACAGAACCTGGGACTGAAGTCAGGGACACCTCAGTGTTTCTCCAGGCTTGCAAAGTTTTACTCATGAAAAACAGCATGTCTCTGAGAGTTTATACATCCTTGCTCTCGTGCTTAACAGAAACCTTTCTCTACTGATAGACGTAGTAAACGAGTAAAATTAAATAATTATACAAGTTGGGAAATCCTTTGGAGTATGCTGAGCACTAAGTAAAGTCACATGGAGAGTGCGCTGTAAAGTACTTGTTGACATTAAACTTCTAATCTTCCTAAGCTCCCCTAGAAGGTAAGTAATATTGACATTTATTGTTAGATAAGGAGACCAAGGTTGCACAGCTGTATGTGGGACATGGAGTCCTGATCTAGGTCTGTTTGTCTCCAAATTCATGCTCTGAACTGCAAAGTTATAGTGCCTCCTTAAGGAGAAAAAAAGACCAACGAAATAGACAAGGTGGTCTGATCAGAATAGCCATGCTCCATCCAGACACCACGGAGGACCCCATCAAGGTTTGAGTTTAAATTCAAGATGGCCCCTTCCAGGTTATTTTCGTTGTCTCTTGCTACCTAAGACAGCTCCCTCCCTTTCATTTAACGATTACAGCAGTTTTTTTCTCACACTTCTTTTTTTTTTTTTTTTTTTTTTTGGTTTTTCGAGACAGGGTTTCTCTGTGTAGCCCGGGCTGTCCTGGAACTCACTCTGTAGACCAGGCTGGCCTCGAACTCAGAAATCCGCCTGCCTCTGCCTCCCAAGGCTGGGATTAAAGGCGTGCGCCACCACCGCCCGGCTTTTTCTCACACTTCTGTGGGCTGGGAGTTTATGCAGGGCTTACATTGTTCTGTTCTACATGGTGTGGCCTGCAGGTCATTCACACAGCTGTACATTGCTGACGGTGGACTTGTCCTGCTACTTAGAGATTCTCTATGTGATCTTTCCCCATGGCTTGTTGGGCTTCTCCATAGTATGGTGGTCTCACGGTAGGATCCAAGAGAGAGATGGAAGTTGACCAAACAACACTGTGGAAAATTTAGAACAGGGCTTGGTGCGTGCTAGGCAAGCACTCTACCTCTGACTCGTATCCCTGGTCTTGCAACTGACATGTCGTTTCTTTAGGTTCCAGGAGGAGATAAAGCATACGATGAATAGCTATATTTATATTTCATGTCAACAACAAGTAAGTTTTGGTATAAGAGGGCTCATGGAATTGTTTAGGGTGTATTTATATTAAAACATTACTTTGAAAAAATGAAATCAAACAGGATATTCTGTAAATGAACTTCCTATCTCTAGCCACAAGAGCAATCTGGATTCAGGGTCGAAGGAGACAGACTTCCCTGTGGTAGGAGCAGTGTGTGTTCAGAGAAGGAGGAACCTCATGGTGACCCTCCTTGGATATTGACAAAAAAAAAAAAAAAAAAAAAAAAAAATAGAACGGAATGTCCTTGTTTTCAGGAAACTGTATAGAACTACTAAATGGAAGTGTTCACCTCACATCATCCTAAGAGAAAGAAGGCAGACATGTAAAGACCTGAGTCACATGCTTCTTCTTGTGTGTGGGATCTGGGTAGAGGAAGCAAAAGAAGGGCGTCATAGAGCTGGGGTGTGGGAGGGAGAGAAATGGAAAGTGAGAGGGTATAAAATGACAGCAGAGAGGAAGAAGATGCTCCAAACCCATTATATGCACACAAGGAAATGTCCTAACGAACCTCCTGCTTTGGGTAACAAAAAGATAAAATATATACAAAAGATTGGCTGTCATTTAGGTAGAATTACAAGTGAGAATCTGATTAATGTTCTAGTCTTACTTGGCAGAAAGTAAAGAAAAAAAAAAAAAAAAAAAAAAAAAAAAGAGTCCCTAGTTCTCACCTTAGCCGCCCACCAGAAGATCACACCCAAGTAAGCACCATTTAAAAATATATCATCCTTGTTTGGCAGAGTGGGCCAGTTTGTACGTAGGCATTTTCTTGATTGACCTTGGAAACAAGGCTGACACATTTATTTGATGTGTTTTCATTTGGAAATCCCCCCTCAAACAAACAATTAGCTCAGCTTTATTACCTCCCAAGGTCACAGTCATCTGGGACCTGTAATCTGAGATTAATGTAGCACGGAGGCCAGGGCCTCAGGAAGGAACAGGAAGCAAAAATACAGAATTTGCCATGGAGTTAATACTGGGTTGAAGTTGAGGCAGAGAATTCTGGGCCTTGAGAACAAAGGCTAGTGAGTCCTTTTAGCCTGTGCTTCTTATAAAAAGTGCACTTCTCTTTAGGTTTCTTGACCTAAAGAGGGGCTTGCTTCTGTTATTTTGTTGGCTGGTCTTCTGGTCTCCATGTCCTTTGGAGGAATTTATTATCTAAAGGAAAAGTCTTTGTTAAGAAAATTGTCTTGTTATATTGAAAAAAAAAAAATATAGCCCGAGTGCTAAATTCTTACATCTGGGTAGAGTGTGGAGAGAGTGACGGTTAGAGATTTCCTGGAACCTGGGATGTTTTTACTGTTGAGGAAAAAATTAACCAAAATCTATAAATAAGGCCAGGAGATACCTGGGTCACCCTGGGGCATTGATGGACCTGTTTGCCTTGTTCATTTTGATGTTCATCAGGGATGGAGCCATTAGATTCTGAAGCTACCAGTGAAGAAGTTTTGTCTGAGAGGTTCAATTCAATATAGCCAACCTGCCTCTATTTCCTTTTAAAGTTCAGCCACAACTCATGACAGTCAAGTTTTGTTTCTTCTCACGTTTCCACTTACAGTGTCTACATTCTTAGCCCCGTGCTTTTGCTTCAAGAGATTCATAATGTGAAGCAGTCCAGGGTCCCAAACATGAGTCCATACCTGGCTCCTGTCTTCTGTGCTCTCTGCTCAAACCCTTCTTTCTTTGTTTTCCGTCTATCTTTAGCCCCACACGTTTCACAACTTCGGAGAACCCCAGGTGTGCTGCTTGCCTTGCTGATGTCACCTACTGGGATACACTGATGATACAACCAGGAGTTGTCATTATGACTGGCTTTGGATGTTCTTTGTGTGGCAGCCTTTTTCCTCAAAGTGGTTTCTCCCAACCCTACCTATGTCCTGGCATTTGCAGTGTCTTTTTCTTCTCTCTCTCTCATCTCTCTCGTCTCTTCTCTGTCTCTGTCTCTGTCTCGTCTCTCTCTCTCTCTCTCTCTCTCTCTCTCTCTCTCTCTCTCTCTGTCTCTGAATTGCTCTGGCTTAGTTGCATCTCTTTCTATCTGGTCACAAACATCTGAGTCATGTCAAAGTGGTCCTGAGATGTGATTGATAGCTCTTTGCTTTCTGTGTCTCAAGAATCAGGATGAAGTTGGTCAGTAGTGGCACACACCTTCTGGCACATAGAAGCAGGAGGATCTATGAGTTTCAGGTCATTCCTGGTCTACAGAGTGAGTTCTAGGACAGCCAGGGATACACAGTGAAACCCTGTCTTTAAAAACAAAAACAAAACCAAACAAGAATCAAAATAAAAGTCTTTCTGTCAGAAAGACTTACGGTTATTTGCATTATTCAAAAACAACTCTCCTAGTCAGGCATGGGGCACACGCTTTGCAAAGGTGGAAGAATCAAGAGTTCAAGGTAATTCTCCACTACGTGAGACCCAGTTTCAACCAGCCAGCCTACAACAATACCTCCTAGAAAAGAAGAGAAACTATGTAGTCAAATTGCTTAGAACAAAGGAAGTAGAGAATGTGTGATAGTATTTATAGGAAGGCAGGAAACAACACAGAAATACCGTGCACTTATGAGGTACATGATGTGTTATGTCTACACAAGTACTCCACATCCATGGAATCTTGCACAGACATTCTTAGGTCCACAGGCTCATATAGAATGTGTGGCTGCTCACAATGCTCTGGTAAGTAGGTGTTTCTGGCCAGGCACATTCATTCACTCTTCCATGACTCTCTGATGGAGTATCTGTTGGCTCCACGTACCTTCAACTTAGTAGAAAAGCTGAGAGAGAGAGAGAGAGAGAGAGAGAGAGAGAGAGAGAGAGAGAGAGAGAGAGAGAATATAGTACAGAGTTAAAAATGATTTTCCCACCTACACTGTTGTCTAGATTTGTCTCTTCCCCTTAGTCTTCTTTTCCTGTTACCAACTTGATAAGCATTTTTGATTTGAGTATTGAAATTTGACCCACAATCCTTCTTCACCTTGATGACACACAAGGAGCCTATTTTGTACCAATTTGTCTATCTAATATGGAGTATCATGTCTTATCCCAAGTGTGGCTTGTTGTGGGAAAGTTGGGATTAGGCATCTGGGTTCCTAAGTCATTGGGAGCTGTTTTTTCCCCATCCACTAAGTTCTCCAAATCTTAGCCCAGGAGTTGTCTGTACCATCTTTAATGTCACCCATTGTGGCTGCACAGGTGTTTGTGTGCTCTCTGACTAGATTCCACTTTCCTGTTTCCACCCACTTCTGGCCTTAGTGTTCAGAATGTCATCTCTCACACACTTTTTCCTCCAATCCCTGGATGTTACAGGATACTTAAACCTGTTTCTAGTTAGGGTGTGGCTCAGCCCTTAGTACTCACCTTTGATCCCAAACAATGAAGGTAAAGTTAGTTTGTAGAAGGAAACACCCATGTTTGAAAGTGAAAGGGCCAGATTGAGGGGCAAAAAGTGATGAATCAAAGCAAGATCTGACAGAATAGGATATGTCCGACTCTCACAAGAAGGGAAGCTACTTTAGGAAGAGACAGTAGAGGAAGAAGAGAGTACAGTACAGGAATAAAGTAGAGTTCTCCGAGAGCAGTACAGTGGAGTTGAGAGGGAGAGTAGAGTATCACAGAGAGGGAGAAGGAGGCAGTTTCACTGGGAGAGTTTTACAGAACAGGTTGAAGAGAGAACAAGCTAGACACAGGTAAAGACAGAATGAGCCAGAGAATGAGAACGAGCTAGAAGATTAGAAAAGATTGCTAGTTAGTTTGAGGCCAAGCAGAGCAATTCAGAGGCCAAGAGAGAAGCCAGATTGAATAAGTCAGCTTGGAGAGGAGTTTGACTCAGAACAGTTGAGTTGAACCAGCTCAGGGTGAGCTTAGCAGCAGCAAGTCTCAGAGGCTGAAAACATTCTAGGCCTAGATTAGATTGTACAGAGGCTAGAAGATTCTGGGATTAGGCCTAGGTTAGCAGATGGAGGCAGTAAGCCTTCTAGATAGGAATTATAACAGGAGAATATAGTTACTTGTTCACCTAGGTTTCTTGGGTTCCTTAGGGCAAGATGGGAAGAATTGGAAGGGCCAATAGGAACAAGCAACTTGGAGCTGAAAAGAGCTCAGCAACTAAGAGCACTTGCTGCTCTTGCAAGAGATCACACATTTAGTTCCCAGCACCAACATGATAGTTCACAACTGTCTGTATAGACAGTTCTAGGGGGGCCACGCCCCTCTACTGGTCTCTGCAGGCATTAGACACATTCATAGGGAGCATGCACGAATGAAAGGAAAACACCCAAACATTAAACAGAATAAAAGAACTGACAACTCTAAGAAGAAAAGGCAGGAGACTGGCTCCTGTTTAGTATTCTACCTCATGAGAAATTGTAAAAACAAAGGCTTGCCAGGGGGGGACTTGTTTGTGTGAAGAAATGCTGATCTTTAACCTTTGGGGTACTAGGGGGAGGCCTGGCATAGAGAGATCTGTTGAGCACCTAGAGAAGACAGAGGATACCCCATGGACTGGTTCTGAAGGATGATCATTCCACCTGCTATGACATTAAATTCTTCTTCCCCAGAGACCCCATTCACTGCCACATTATACAGTCCAACCGTGTACTGTGTGCAAGTGTTTATCTTTATTGTGGCCCTGACTGGCCTTGGAACCACTCCCCTTTCCTTCTCTTGCTATAAGTATGAAAGGCATATAAGGCATATGCCAAGATGGGAACAAAGGTTATCCTGGCCCAGTGCAATAGGATAAGATTTTCCCTTTCATCCTTGTTTTGTGTGTCTAAATTCTTTTCAACGGTCAGGTATGTACTCTGCCAAGTTTCCACTCCATTCTCGCAATAACCTAAGAGTCCAGAGTGACCCACCTATCTGAGGTGAGGGAGACAAAGTGACTGCTGAAACCATGGAGCAAATGCTGGCAAAGACAGGCCTGTTCCAGACAAATCCCGGAAACAGTTTCCCGAGTGTAAACAGAAGCAAAGACTGGAATGCAGGCGGAGAGGGGAAAAGTAAATCTCTGTATTTATTTTGGGGGCAGTCTCTAAAGGGAAAAGGCATGCCTGTAGATTTTACTTTCCCAGAGGTTCAAACCAGCAATGGCATAAACACAACGTTACTCACAGGGGAAGCTGCAGCAGCCAAGGGATGCTGTGGATCCTGGGCTGTGCGGGGAAACGAAGGGGTCTGGAGGCGATTAAAGCAAGAATCTCCAGAGAGGATTCTTTTAGGATTCTAAGTGATGAATCTGAGAATCTTTTGTGTTTGCTTAGTGAAGGCCACACTAATCAGATAGAGTGGATCTGTCTGGAGAGGGAACTGTAGTGCAAACAACATAAAACACTGGACTCTAGAATAGTAGATACAGGCTGTTTCAAAGACAATTAGACCTTTTAGCTGAAGGAATGAGACATACTGTGCCAAGCTTGGAGTCATCTTAAATGGGTGTGTGAGTTCTGAACTAGTTTTGGTATTCAAGTTTGGTTATTTGTACAAAGGATAGATTTACCTTTCAATGGACTGTTGTCTTCCTTTGGTATCTGCTAGCCAACTGGGACTTCATTTATTTCTAAAACAGTACAAGGCTTTTTGGTTTCACCTACAAAAGTGAATGGGCCTCTGTATTTCAAGGTTGCATATTTTTCAGTTCCGTTTAGGCAGAGATAAGGACTCCAGGGTCGAGGAATACAATAGGCTATTCTTGTAACTCAGCTTAGCCCGGCACTGTGAGTAATCTCTGCTCTTGACCATACACCCACCTTGAAGCAGAAACTTGTATCACATCCCTCCAAACAAATCCATTGTAAGAAAGGATTAATGAATAATGACAACTTTATTGACTGTTTCTTGGGGAGACAGAAAAGATCTATGTATTCTGTGGAGGTAGTTTTGATTTATGACAAAACCTAATAAAAAATTTCATGAGACATGCATGCTTTTTTTTCCACAGAGGAGAAAGGTTTCACATTCTTTTTATCTCTCTTTTTATTTTAGAATTCGTAAGCAAAATAATCTAATCTTTTCGAAGTCTTTCATCTTTCTATTTATCCCTCTGCCTGGTCATTGAAAGACTTTGCCTTTAGGAGGACCGTAAGGTCAAATGTTTGGGAGAAGAATCAAGAAATTTCTAATTTACTTGAAATCTGCTGATGACCCATGATGAGTGGAGACAAGGAATGCCCCATTCCTCGTGGCACTCCCTGATCTTGCCAGTATTGGGATTCCTTTGATCATGGGAAGTTCTTTTTATATAATATTTTAAATTTATTCTTTGGTAATTTTATAAAGATATACAATGTATTTTGGTCATATTAATTCCCCAATTTCCCCTCCATCTATGGATCTATGGATCTATGGATCCATCAATCCATCCATTCATCATCCATCACTCCATTAAGTTTTATACAACATCCACTATATTCAAGGGAAGGTTAAAAACAGTGATTAACAAAATTGGTGAGATTCTTGTTCTCTTGTGATAAAGGGACAGAGTGGCTATACCTGTGTAAGAGTATCTAAGGGTAATAAATTCTTTGAAAGCAATTCTGATGTTAGGTGAATAACAAAGGCCTTCTTAATGATGTGACATTTGCTGACTTAAACTTTCAGGCCTCATAAAAAAAAAAAAAATTTCCCCAACCTTTCAAATTTGGAATTTTGGGGTCAGCATGCTAAAATACATTGTTCAACTCCTATGAGGGATAAACAAAAATTTAAAGCAAGATGGTCAAATTTCTTTTATAAATTCCTCTTTCTGTAAATAATCCTTTGCTTGATTATTATTTTTTCTTAAGATAATTCAAATTACAGTAGTCTAATCTGGAAAATTTATACAGACTATGTGATGGTAAATTGCATTTGTCAGATTGACACAGTATTAAATAACCGGAAAGAGAATGTCAACAAGGGACCATTCAGATGGGCTTGTGGAGGGATTATCTTGATTGCATCAATCAAGGTGAGAGGATCTTCCTACTGTGAATGATGCTATTCCTGATTATGAATGTGATGTGACTATCTGTTTTCCCCTCAATAATGGACTGTAACTTGGAATATTGAGCTAAAACAGATCTTTTCTCCCCTAAGTTGCCTTTGTTAGTGTGTTTTATCAAAGCAACAGGAAGTGAAACTGTAGTATTTTGAGTGAGAATGGTCCCTATTGGCTTATATATTTGAACACTTGGTCCCAGTAGGCAGTATGTTACTGAGAGTAAGCTTCAAAAATCCTTATATTCCCAGTTAGATCTCTCTCTCTTTCTCTCTCTCTCTCTCTCTCTCTCTCTCTCTCTCTCTCTCTCTCTCTTCCCCTTCACCTCCCTCTTATGGGTAAGGATGTAAGCTCTCAGCTACTGCTCCAGTGCTGCCATGCTTCCCACCATGATGGTGGTGGACTCACCCTCTGAAACTGTAAGCCACAATAAACTAATTCTATAAGTTAGTTGCCTTGCTCATGATCCTCTGTTAAGTAACTAAAATAGAAACTATGACAGGAATTGTACTGAGAAAAAAGGTCTTTGCTGTGATAGACCTGACCTTGTGGCTTTTGAACCATTAGAACTGTTTAATAGCCGGGCGGTGGTGGCGCACGCCTTTAATCCCAGCACTTGGGAGTCAGAGGCAGGTGGATTTCTGAGTTCGAGGCCAGCCTGGTCTACAGAGTGAGTTCCAGGACAGCCAGGGCTATACAGCGAAACCCTGTCTCGAAAAAACAAAAACAAAAACAAAACAAAAACAAACAAACAAACAAACAAACAAAAAGAACTGTTTAATATAAAAATATTAAAGGATCCCATTTATTTGGGGCTGGCTTACAGGCTCTGAGATTCAGCCCATTAACAGTAGATTGTCTTCCAGGGCGCTACCCCTCCTCCCCCAATTGACACACTTCCTCCAACAAGGCCATACCTCCTGATAGTGCCACTCCCAGGACCAAACCTATTCAAACCACCTCATTCCACACCCTGGCCCCCAAAGGCTTGTTCAAATACATAAATCTATGGGGGGCATACCTAGCCATAGCATAATGCAAAATACATTTAGTCCAACTTCAAAAGTCCCATAGTCTATAACAATTTTAACAATGTTAAAAGTCCAAAGTTCAAAGTCTATTCTGAGATTCATAAAATCTTTTAACTGTAATCCCATAAGAAATGAAACTAGCCGGGCGGTGGTGGCGCACGCCTTTAATCCCAGCACTTGGGAGGCAGAGGCAGGTGGATTTCTGAGTTCGAGGCCAGCCTGGTCTACAGAGTGAGCTCCAGGCCAGCCAGAGCTACACAGAGAAACCCTGTCTCGAAAAACCAAAAAAAAAAAAAAAAAAAAAAAAAAATGAAACTAAAAAGGCAGATTTCATACCTCCAGCATCATGGAGGATACACATTGCCTTCCAAAATGTCATGGTGAGGACATGCTGGACCAAAGCAAGACATTTGTCTGAGGCCAAAGTGCTCTTCAGCTCTCCAAATCCTTTCTGATTTGTTGACTACAGCACAGTTCTTTCTCTTTGGCTGGCTCTACTCCCTGTTAGCAGACTTGCTCGGCAAGTATCCCATGGCACTGATACCTATCATCTTGGGGTCTCCAAGATAACTTCAGATTTATAGCTTTCTGTTCCAATGTTTGGGGTCCATAAACAATCTCTTGGGCTCCTTCAAAGGGCTTGGGTCACTTCTCCAGCTCTTCCTCTGTGGCACTCTAGGCTCTGGTTGAATAGCAGTGGCCATTCCACTGCTGATGCTGTTCTTGGTGATCATCCATGGTACCAATTCACTGGAATTTTCTGCAGCAACTAGGCTTCACCAATAACTTTTCATAGGTTCTCTTTATGGTGCCAAGTCTCAACTTCTTTGCATGACCTCTTTAGTCCTGGGCTGTCAACTGCAACTGAGGCTACACCTTCACCAATGTCCTTTCCTGCAGTACCAAGCCTCAGGTGTTGCATGACACCTTCATGTCTTCCAAACCAGTACCGTTTGACTGTTACACATTACCAAGTCTAGCTGAAGCACAAGGTACAACTTTGCTATCTCTGGAACACAGCTTCTTTGTGTTCTCAGAAAACACTTCCCAGAAGATTTCATCTAAGTGATGCTGGTCTCTTCTTAATCACCACTAATTCCTTAGCTCCAGCTAACCAGCATCAATTGTCACAATAGTCTTCTTCTTTTGTTGACTCTTAGACCAGAGCCACATGGCTGATGCTGCTGAGTTCTGCTGCTTGCTGGAGCTGGAACATGCCCCCCCTTGTTCTATTATATTATCACCAGCTTTCTGTTTGTCAACTTCTTAACTGCCTAAGCTTGGCTGTCCTGAAACTTGCTCTATAGATTGATTTTGAAGTAAGAAATCTGCATGGCTCTGTCTCCAATGCTGGGATTAAAGGTGTGTACCTCCATACCAGGACCTAAGTTAGCTTTTCACTATTGGAATTTTCTTGGTACCAGGCTGGCCTTGAACTCAGAGATCTACTTGCCTCTGTCTTCTTTAGATTAAAGATGTGTACTACCATGCCTGGACCTAATCTTTTCATGGCCACTATTCCTCAAGATTAGGATCAAAGGCTGTTTCCTCCATTTCTGGATTGTAGTTCATTCCAGATTAAAAGTCCAAATGAAAATAGCTGGATAATAATGTTTAACATGTTTAATCCTTGTTCAACTGCAAACACATAAACAGTAAGTTTAACTGGGTGGAATCTTGCCCCGTGGTTACCACTCCCTTAATCTGTTTATCTTCTTGAACATAGGATTCAGCTCCATTCTACTTCTTGGTGCCCCATTATTCTTTGAACCATAAATTTTGTATTTTTTCTTTTTAAGCTTGCTATGTTTGATCAGAATGCTCTTCATGAGAGTAAACCAAAGGACAAAGTCTATGTTGGGCTTTTCTAAGACTTCCTTTTTCAATGTGATTGAAATCTTTTTACCTTAGCCTCAGGTAGACTCTCCAAACAAGGGCAAAAGCAACCACATCCTTCACTAAAACATCATAAGAACAATCTCCAGAGATAAAATCACCCTCAGTACCAATGTTTTCCATATTCCTGCTAGGATGGCCCAGTAGGTCCTACTTAAAGCATTCCAAATCCAAGCTTTCCAAATCCAAAGTCCTAAAATCCACATTCCTTCAAACAAAAACATGGTCAGGCCTACTACACCAATCCTCCAGTACCTGGTACCAACTTTTTAGGGTCTTAGTTAGGGTTTCCATTGTTGTGAAGAGACACCATGACCAAGGCAACTCTTATACAGGACAACATTTAATTGGGGATAGCTTACAGGCTCTGAGGTTGTCATTATCATCATGGCAGGAGGCACAGCAAGGTCCAGGCAAGCATGGGGCTGGAGGAGCTAAGAGTTCTACATTTTTATCCAAAGGGAGCCAGGATCAGACTGTCTTCCAGGGGCTAGGAGGAGGGTCTTAAAACCCAACCCTACAGTGATACACTTCCTCCAACAAGGCCACACTTCCTGGCAGTGCCACTCCCTAGACCAAGCATACTCAAACTACCACAGAGCTTATAATGGAGAGACTTTGGACTTTTAAACTGTTGGAATTTTACAAGACCACAGGGACTTTTAAAGTTGAACTGTGTTTTATGTTAAAGATGAGACTCTGGGGACATGGAGTAGGAGACTGTGGCTTAAAGTTAAGTGTTTGTGTGTCAAGTTGACAAGGAGGAGGGTTGTAGTGATTAGTTTGTCAGCTTAACACACCTGGGAAAAAAGTCTCAGGGAAGGACTATATGGATTAGGTTGGCTTGTGGCTACACGAGTGAGAGTTTCTTAATTGTGTTAATTGAAGTGGGAAGATGCACCCTGGATGTGGCCAATGCCATTTCATGGGCTGAACCCTGGGCTGAGCGAGGAGATTAAGGGTAGAGCACTTGCAAGTAGGTATACATTCATTTTCTATGCTCTTGACTGTGAGATGGCTGCTTAAAGTTCCTGCCCTGAATTCCCCTCAGTAATGGACTGACTATTCTTCCTGGAATTGGAAATCAAATAACCCCTTTCTCCCTTACATTGCTATTATTATTGTTGTTGTTGTTGTTACCATAGTAACAGGAAATGGAACTAGTGCAGTCTACAAGAAAACAACCTGAGAAGAAATCTTACTCCATATCTTTAGTTATACTCTAAGAGCTGGCCATAGTGGTAACCCTGAACTTGAGAGGCTGAGGCAGGAGGAGCTGAGGGTCAGCTTGGGCTACATAGCAAATCCCTGCCTAAGGATCCCTAAACAAACAAAACTCTCAAATATCCTTCGAGAATAATCACCGTTTACGATGTGATATTTATCCATTTTACATGTATGTGACTGAAGGGCTAGTGGACCCAAGCATGGCAAACACGGCTCTGGCAAGTCTTGCCTTCCCCATTCCTTTTTCAGATTACATTCCTCAAGCTAGCCACTAAGGTCCATTCTCTAGTTTGGCCATGTCCTCCTCCTGAGGCTGACCACCAAGGACCAGCTATCGAAGTGTGAAGTCTAGCAATCAAAAGACCCCTTTGGCTGCCCTAATTAACCTGTCTAATAAAAGGAAACCAGCTCATCCTAACTCGGGATTTCCCCTTTTCTTTCCCTTTAGAAACTTCCATTTGCCTATGGGCCACTTGTCTGTCTCTTCTCTATCCAGACGCAGTCCTGTATCCCTTCCGGACAAATATTCAAACATTCCTTCCTCAGTCTCTCATTCCTTTTCCCTTCTATCTTTGTCCTCTGTCTCTCTGTCTCCTGTCTTTGTACCTTATTTCCTGCTCTTTGTCCCTCCTTTGTGCAGAAAACTTGATCTTGGTATGTCCTGTTGACTCCAGTCCTTTCAGTGTTTTTCAGTGTTTTATAATAGGTGTGTGTGTGTGTGTGTGTGTGTGTGTGTGTGTGTATGTGTGTGTTCAGGAGAGAAGTGTTCATTTCCTTTCCTGGCTCTTCTCTTTCCTCCTATCTTCTCTTCTGCTTCCCTCTCTCCCTTCCTCCTTCTTCACTTTTCTCCTAGCGCACATGACACCATGCTGAAGGATATTCCACAGTTCTCTGTTCCACCCTCAGTTATATCACTGTATGCCTCTGTGGATTTGCGAGGCCCACCTTCCACAGTTGGCACACTGCTGCTGCCAGCTGATGTGAGTGTCAGATTATTCTTGGTGACTGGTGTTAAAGCGGGTGTGTGTGGGGACACTATACGTCTCCAGTCATACAGCCTTACTGCTGGAAGAGTGTTGGTAGTACAAACAAGTTTACCCAATGCAAGTGCTCTACAGCCCTTTCCTGGCTCATAGGCACAAGTAGCTGCTCTACAGTTTGGAAAAGGACCCCCTCTCCATCATCAGGCACAGGAGCTGGTATTGGAATGATTCTTGCCTTAAAATGGATTCATGTTTAGAGCAAGGCCGGGCAACTCCTCCACAGAGGAGAAAAGGAGCCTGGGTGGCCTTAGTTAAAGTGCTGTCTTTCCATACAGATCATTGCTTTAATTTAAAATTATGCTTTAATCAAAGAATGGCTGTGGGCCCTGATACATGTTCTGAGTGAACACAGATCCACAGCTCCTCTTCCTCCTCTTTTTTAAAAGAAAAATAGAAAAGATAACATAAAAGCATCCACATATTTCCAGATTCACCATAATCAGTTTGCTTTTGTTTCTTTATGAGGAATATGTGCATACATTTATGGACACTGCATATACATTATTAGCATATGTGTATATACTTTTAAGTTTTATTTTTTGAAGTATGGTTCTAAACGCACTGCAAGCACAGTGTTCACCAGCTGTTATCAGTTTACTTTTCTCATCACGGTTACAAACACCTAACAAAACAGCTTAAGGAAGGTTTTTGTCTTGGCTCACAGTTTGAAGGGACATGGTGGCAAGGCATGCCATAGGAAGTAACACGTCATCCCTTTGTACCTGCAATTACTTAGGAGAGAGGCAGAGAGGGAGAGGAAACTGCTGGTGTTCAGCTGGCTTTTCTCCTTTTTCCATTTTTATTCAGCTTAGGAACTCAACCATAGGATGGTGCCATCTCTATCTGGAATGACTCCACATCCTCAGTTAAAACTTCTGTACAGATACAACCAAAGGATTGAGTCATCAATGCCCAAGGGATTTCTCTTCTCTTTTGTTAAATTTTATTTTATTTTGAGACTTGGTCTAACTATGCAGTACTGGCTGGCCTGTACACCCTTATTTTTATATGTGGTTCTCTCTCTCTTCTCTCTGTCTCTCTGTCTCTCTCTGTTCATCTGTGTGCATATGCACATGTGTGGAGGCCAGAAGGTGATGTTTGGTACCTTTCTTGCTCATACTTTACCCACTGAGTTATCTCATCTCCTGCTAGGTGTTTCTTAATCCAATTCCCTTTTTTTTTTTTTTTTAAAATAAAAATAAGATTGGCCTGTGTAGCTCAAGCTTGAACTTGTAATCTTCTTGCCTTAGTCTATAGAATGTTGGGATACTGCAGCTATGGACTCATAGCTGTCGTAATTTTATTTAATTTTTGATGATATCAGAAGTTGAATCCAGGAACTTGTGTATGCCAGGCAAGTACTGTACCACTCCCAGCTCATCGTAACCACATTAAAGCATCTAGTTCAACACTGTTCTGTATGTCCACATTATCTGCAGCAGATAGCTATGTCTTCATTTTGCAAAAATGATACAGCCCGTTGAGTAGAAATCCTGGCTTTCTCTTTTCCTCGGCTCTGGCAATGGCCTTTCTGTGCTCTGTTTCTGTCGTTGTGAGGGGGCTCAAGCAGTATCTGTCTTTTGTGAATGGTTTATTTACTCAGCCTAATGTCCTAGACACCCATCCACATTGTGACATGTGACAGAATTCTTTTCTTCTTAAAGGCTTCACAGTATTTCATTTTATATGTATACCACATTATTATTAGTTTATTTCTTATTTATTTTTGCTGTTTTTTGTTTTTTGTTTTTTTTTTGGTTTTTCGAGACTGAGTTTCTCTGTATAGCCCGGGCTGTCCTGGAACTCACTCTGTAGACCAGGCTGGCCTCGAACTGAGAAATCCGCCTGCCTCTGCCTCCCAAATGCTGGGATTAAAGGCGTGCGCCACCACCGCCCGGCTTTTGCTGTTGTTTTGAGACAGGGTTTTTTCTGTGCAGCCATGGCTGTCTTAGAATTCACTCTGCGTAGACCAGGCTGTCCTTGAACTCTGCCTTCCTCTGCCTCCCAAGTGCTGGGAGTAAAAGTGTGCGCCACTACTGTTTGGCTTTGTTTACAGTTTTAAAGTAAGCTTTTAATTTATTCTTTTATGTTTTAATAGATGGATGCAGCACACATGACATCATGCTGGAGGTGGATCCCACAGTCCTCCCTTCCACCATCCGTTACATCATGAAACGCGTTTGGACTCGAGAAGACCCCCTTCCTTAGTTGGCACACTGCTGCTGCCAGCTGCCAGGATGCTGATTATTTTGATTATATCTATCCACTATTTCCCGCCTCCAGCTTTCCCCAAACCACCCCCAACACATCTCCCTCTCAATGCCACCCCCCAACTTTTTTCTTTTTAAATATCCAACTGAGTCTAATTAGCATGCCTCAATGCCCATGCACTAGAGCATGAACCTACCAGAGGCCACAGTCCAAAGAAAAGTGACCCTCCCTCCCTCAGCAGTCACCATCTGCTAATGGTCCTCAGCTAGGGGCGGGGCCTTTTGAGCCCCTCCCCTGTTCATGTTGGACTTTTCCTGGCTTGAGCCTGTGCGGGTGACCACAGCTGAGTTAATGAGCGTGGTACCTGTGCAGTGTTTATAAGGCAGTATCTCACGGCATTCTACTCCATTCCCCAGCTCTTACTTTCTGGTGCCTCTTGCATGACCCCTGAACCTTTAGGGGTAGAGGTGGGATTTAATATAGGCGTTCCCTTTATGAGCAAGAACTCAGTCATATATTCTTAGTATTTTGGCCAGTTGTGAGTCTGTGTAAACTGCTGTCTACTGCAAAAAGAAGAGCCTCAGACTGAGGTTGAGAGTACTAATTTGCCCGGCAGTGGTGGCGCACGCCTTTAATCCTAGCACTTGGGAGGCAGAGGCAGGCTGATTGCTGAGTTTGAGGCCAGCCTGGTCTACAGAGTGAGTTCCAGGACAGCCAGGGCTACACAGAGAAACCCTGTCTTAAAAAAAAAAAAAAGAAAGAAAGAAAGAAGAAAAGAAAATACTGGCTCTTCTTCACTCCTTGCATTTACTTGCTAGCATATCTGTTAGAACCTACTTCTACAGAAGACCAGCTGAAACAACTAGCCTTGTGGGACTGAGAAACGACTAGATTCTTGGACTTCCAATTCACAGCTAACCATTGTTGGAGAGTTGGGCTACAGACTGTAAGTCATCACAATAAATTCCCTCAATATAGCGAGAAAAAAAAAAAAAAGAAAGAAATACTAATTTATGTGTATAAATACAATTTTTTAAAAAGGCGGCTCAACAACATGACACTTAAGGAATCAACAAGAGTAAATCCCCCTAAGGCCCATGGGCTCCTCAGGCGTGGACTGTAGATTAGGTTCACAGTACCAGGCACACTTTCCTGTGGAGCAGGTCTCCCTTATCCAATTGTAAAGTGGGTGGCTATCACCATAATAGCCATGCTACTGTTGTACTAGTGACATTTTGCCTGGAAGGGTTGAGATGCTGCACTTTGCATAGTAGAAATTGTTTAAATTCCAGCTGGGGGCTTCTACCCCGCTTTATGTTACTGAGTTCCTGGATTAAAAACACACACACCACCTTTATATCTACAATAAGCCTTAATCGGCACAATAGCTGGGCAGCTGCCTACTCTCCATGCTGTTAGAATCTACTTTCCTATCGATAACCCCAAGTTCCTACTTGCTATGTTTCATCTGGGCTGCTCTTAGCTCCAATTGGGAAGCCTTCAGGGCCACTCTCTCTTGACCTTATCCCATGGTGGCTTCTTTTCTCTTCTCTCCTGCATGTTCTTCCTTCTCATGGTGCCAAGCCCAGGAAACCTAAACCCCACCTATGTCTCTTCTTCCCAACTATTAGCTGTTGGCATCTTTATTTACCAATCATAATTAACTGGGGGTAGGGTCACTTAACTAGACTCTCTCATCTCTTGGGCAACCAGTTTTGGGGCCCAAATTAGGATTAGAATACAAGCAGCATCAGGCCAACCCACTACATTTTGAAATCTATTTTTCTGTATATGGATGTAGGAGTCTGTGTATTTATATCTCACTCTAAAGTAAGCTGAAGCATTAGGATGCTTTACTCTTAAAATACTGAGAAATAAGACATTCTTACATAGCCTTAATTGTATAATAAGTTCTAAAATATATGACTTTGAAACACTGTCATTAATAGTCTGTATTAACATAAAATTCACCTGATAATGCCTTCATACTCATTAATTTAAAATCTATGACTTTTATTCCCCCTCCTTTCTTCCTTCTGCACAGTTCTGTGCTGGAGATCAGATATGAGGGTCCTAAAATACTGGGTCAGTTCTCTTCCATGCAGCTCTAACCCAGCCTGATACAGTTCTGTATTTGCTCTACTTTAATTTAAAAAAAAAAAAACCTTTTTAGACAATGAAAGTTTGAATAATCCAGACCAGTGGATTTTTACATAATGCATGATTTGTGCTTTTCTAGTTATGCATATTTATATTTCTCTAATTATCTGATTATGATTAGACCTAGGAAAAGCATTTTTGGCAAAAATTTTAAATAGTTTTCTTTCTTACCCGTGAGACTCAAGATGGCAGTTTTCCTCATTCCTGGTTCTACTTGTTTATTTGTTAGGTTGGAGTCTGCCAATTTCATCACTATTAGAGATTTATTTCTCTTTTTGATTTGTCTAATAGTGATGAAACTGACATCTTGGGTCTCATGGGTAAGAAAGACAATTATTTAGAATTTTTGCAATTAAAAAAAAAAAACACCTATGGGTGATATTTTGATACTGAATCTCAGTTACTCTCCTCTTTCACTCAGGGTCTGGCACTTATAAACTATCCTAGCCTGGGTCACTCACTATCATGGCGGTTCTCAGATAAATCACATCTCTTAAACTCTAACATCTCCAAATAAAGTTGTTTCTATTTTTTCTTATGTAGTTAGACAGCCTTAAGGGAATAAAAATTTAGTTTATCCACACATATCATACTGCTTATCCTAGCAGAGGTCTTGGTAACTCACTAGGAATAAAATTTAGAATCTATTTGACCTATTTACTGGGTGATCTGAAAGCCATGGGGGTTGATTACTGCTAGTGCTGGGCTAGAAGAGAGGCTCCTCAGGGGCAAAGGCTCAGCCCGCTCTTCTTTTAGGATCTTTGGAACTCAGCAGGTATCCAGTAAGACAGGAGACACTGTGGCTTGCTAGGATTTTAGAAGAAAGTCTTGTCTCTTTCAACAAATAACTTTTATTGTGCTTTGAAGGAAATACCCTGACTTGCACTTGGGCTCTGTTGTCTGAACATCTGAGTCCCTACCTCCCCCATTTGGATGATAAAATCTTAAATCCTGAGGTCAAGGTATTTTTGAGCTACTTAGGTCCCTAGGACTGAGTCTTCATATATAGGGTTATTGCCCTTATTGGGGGAGCTGGCTTGTGTCCCTTCTACCATGTAAGCATCCAGTAGCAAGTGAGTAAATCTGTGACCTAAAGGACAGCATGGCACTGTTGCATGTGACCTTTAATCTTCTAGCTTCAAGAGTCGTGAGAAATACATCTCTATTTTTTATAAGGCACCCAACTTAGTGTATTTTATTGGAATAGTCTAAACAGATTAACACAGGCTCTGATAGCCAAGGATTTGGAAGATGGAAGAGTAAATTGGAGAGGAGGCTTAGAATAATGACACCCACTTTTACTTAGCAACTAAGACTGATTTGCTGAGTGTTGGGATTGTCACCAGCAGTGACCAAGTAGCCATGAGTTCTGGAGGCTGGCTTGTTACTCAGAGGCAAGTTATTTGTAGTAGATTGTTCCATGATGGAGGAGGTAATTAGTTTTTTTCCAGGTTAGTTGTTCCAGATTTGAATTGGTTTTCATTACATAGCATGTACCAGAGAATTCTCATTCAGGGGAAATAATTTTATCTTAGGGAACATTAGTGTCTTAGTTTCTTTTTTTTTTTTTTTTTTCTGATAAAATGCCCACCAAAATCAACTTGAAGGAGAAAGGGTTTATTTTGCCTCACAATTCCCGAGTACAATCCATCATCCAGGTCAGTCAAGGCATCGGAGCTTGAAGCAGCTGCTCACATTACACCGATAATCATAAGCAGAGATGACAAATGAAATGCTTAGCTCATTTTCTCCTTTTTGGATAATCTAGAACCCAAGCAAGGAGCCGGGCGGTGGTGGCGCACGCCTTTAATCCCAGCACTTGGGAGGCAGAGGCAGGCAGATTTCTGAGTTCAAGGCCAGCCTGGTCTACAGAGTGAGTTCCAGGACAGCCAGGACTTCACAGAGAAACCCTGTCTCGAAAAACCAACAACAACAAAACAAAAACAAAAACAAAAACAAAAAAACAATAGAACCCAAGCAAGGGAATGGTGCTTTCCATTTTTAGTATAGGTCTTCCCATCTTAATTAACCTAATTTACATATTCTTTTCAGGCATGACCAGAGGATAAACAAATTCTTCCAGATCCTGTCAAGTTAACAACTAAAAGTAAGCATCATAATTAATAGACTTTTATTTTGTGGCATAGATAATGCTCTGGAATCTTTTTGAAGACACATCAGAGTAGGTTATCATTGTCTTCTCAAACCTTGTTTTCCTAGGCAATAAAATAGAAATAACGACACCTAAATATCATAACATAATTTGGAAAAGTGTTGAGCTATATAGTAAAGTATCTAATATAGTAGTTGACATGTAGCATTTATTTACCTGATAAAGACTAGTTTCAGCCGGGCGGTGGTGGCGCACGCCTTTAATCCCAGCACTTGGGAGGCAGAGGCAGGTGGATTTCTGAGTTCGAGGCCAGCCTGGTCTACCGAGCGAGTTCCAGGACAGCCCGGACTACACAGAGAAACCCTGTCTCGAAAAAACCAAAAAAAAAAAAAAAAAAAAAAAAAGACTAGTTTCATTCTCATTTCTTGTGTAAATTCTTTAGGTAAAATTATAATATCTGCCTTTATGGAGTTTGTAGGATGTGTATTAGTTAGCTAGGCCTTCTATAACAATATAACAATGTATACACAAGTCTGGAGATTGGCTGTCAAAGATCATGTGCTTTGTAGATACCTAATTTATCTTTTGTGTTCCCATGGTGACATTAAAAAAATTACTTATGTGTATGGATGTTTTGTCTGCATGTGTGTCTGCATATCACATGTGTGTCTACTGTCCCTGAAGATCAGAAGAGGGTGAACAATCCCCTGGAACTGGAGTTACAGACAGTGGTGAGCTACCATGTAGGAGCTTGGAATTGAACCTACAACTCCTAGCCCAAAATGTCAAAAGACAACATTTGAGGAATGATATTTTATTCTTGACAACTTCCTCCTAAGATGAGTTGGTCACAACTTAGGGCCACCCATAAGAAAGGAGAGAACGTAATGTTTTCCTCTTGTTATATTGATGCTCACAAAAAAGTATGTTACCCACAAGTAAGGAAAGAGAAGTGACTATTGAATGGCAAAATGAAGGAAACTTCAGTTGTGTCTTGGGTCTATCCAGGCAGGCTTGCCCATGAAAGAGACCAAGCCTAGACAGTGTAGGACACTGCATGACAGCAATGTCATGGCCACAAAAAAAAGAAACTAGAGGAACTATTTCTCAGAAACTGATAGGGATCAGCAGAGAAATAGTCTGGCGGTGAACTGGTGACTGATTGCTGTCTGTGACTCAGATGGCTTATTTTCATTTATCCTAGGGCTCCAGCACTGACCACAGTTTTAAAGCACTCATAAGAACTATTAGGGGGTTCAGTGATTATTTTGAGATGAACTTCATTCTTTGTTAATTTATTTGAGTCAGGGTTTCTCTGTGAAGACCTGGCTGTCCTGGAACTCACTCTGTAGACCAGACTGGCCTCAAACTCACAAAGATCTGTCTGGCTCTACCTCCCGAGTGCTGGGATTCAGGGCATGTGTCATCACTGTCTGGTATTTTTGTTAAGTCTTAACTGACAAAGCAATGGCTTGTTTAAGCCAGTCAGACTCCTTTTTTGGTGAACGTTCTGGTTTTTTTGACTATATATGCCTTCCTTCTGTCTTTCTTGGGTAGACCAGATGGTCTTCTCAGGGTTTCTATCACTTACGTGCTCTTAGAACCTGATACATAATTTGTGCAACTCTTGTTTAAAAGTTATTAAGAATGTCAACAGGGCTGGGATGTAGATGGTGGAGTGAGATTCTTGCATAAGCATGAGGACGTGAGTTAGGATCACCAGCACTCACATCAAAAAACTATACAAATTTAAGGTACGCCAGATGTGCTTGTAATGCCAGCACTGAGGAGGCAGAGGCAAGAGGGTCCCTGGGGTTTGCTGGCCAGCTAGTCTAGCTGAGTCTGTGAGCAGCAGGTTCGGTAAGACTCCCTGTCTTAAGAAAAATGGTGAACTAAGATACCTGGCATTGACCAGTAGCCTCTGTATGCATGTGTGTACACATGTACACATGTGAGTGAGCATCTGCATAAATCCACATATACATATACAACACATGCATATGCACACACATGTGCTGATATGTGTGCACACGTGTGTGAATACATGCACATATACATACATATACACATACACGGGGAGGGGGAGAGAGAGGAGAGAGAGAAAGAGAGAGAGAGAGAGAGAGAGAGAGAGAGAGAGAGAGAGAGAATTTCCAGATGGTGATTGTGGAGCTAACTAAGCACTCTGCTCTTTTGGACAATGGTATACCCCTGTGAAGCTAGCTTACTTGTATGTGATAAAACCCTCAGGGTTTAGACTGAATGTCTCTAAGCCATTTTTCAAGTTAATGAATTGTTTAATTAATTAATTAGAATTAATTAGAGGTAGCTCAGGGTTGCTTTTTAAAAAAATTCTTCTCTCATACGTTACATCCCGACCGCAGTTTCCCCTCCTTCCACTCTTCCTTGTTCCCATCACCTCCCCTTTCCCCCAGATCCACTCCTTCTCCATTTCCCTTAAAATAAGAAAGAGAGAAAGAAAGAAAGGAAGGAAGGAGGGAGGAAGGAAGGGAGAGAGAGAGAGAGAGAGGAGAGAGAGAGAGAGAGAGGAAAAAATAGGCGTCTCCCAGGGATATCAGCCAAACGTGGCATAACAAATTACAATAAGACACAATTTACAATAGGCACAAACTCTCATGTCAAAGCTGTACAAGACAACCCAAGTAAGGAGGAAAGAGTCCCAAGTGCAGGCAAAAGAGTCAGTGGGAGAAGTCCCAGTGAATACCAAGTTACATAATCATCTTGTATATGCAGAGGACTTAGCTCAGACCCATACAGGGTCCATGATTGTTGCTTCAGTCTCTGTGAATCCCTATGAGCCCCGCTCAGTTGATTCTATAGGCAGTGTTCTCATGGTGTCCTCGACCCCTCTGGCTTTATAACCATTCCACTCCCTCTTCTGTGGGGTTCTCTTGATTCTGCCTAGTGTTTGGCTGTGGGTCTCTGTATCTGCTCCCATCCGTTGCTGGATGATGCAACTCAGGCTGGCTTTTATATTACTGCTTTAGCTTCTGGAGTGATGGCAGTCAATACACACCCATGTATCACTCTATGGTAAATTATCTTTTAAAGAAAAACCACATTCCATAGGGCCATATCCCTTTGTGATAGATCAGATTTTCCATACTATACCCAGTAGCAACACGGTTATTCAGAATTGTTACTTTTACTTTATCAACATCAATTTGGAATAGCTGTCACAAGGCAATTAATTATTCAAGTTAAATGTGGGAGATTGAGTGTGTGAACTTATATCTGTTACATTGCACAACTCTATGGAAATGTTAGTAAAAGAAAAAACAATGAACAATCTCAGCTAATAACCAACTAACAAGGTATGAATCCACAAGGAAAAAGAGCATGAAGAATGATAATTCTTCAGTCCTTACAGAGGAACAGAGAGAAGCCAGCAAGGTTTTAGTTAAGGCTCTATTCAGAACTCCAAAATGACTCAAGTGCTGAGGTAGTGGTAGTGGCTGCTCCAAAAGACAGACAGAAAATTGAAGAGTGATTGTACCCTACCTAGGTGCTTTTTTCAACCACAGCAAATTATTGGAGCAAGTTTTATCTCTGAAGGGGATGAACCATGAACCTTTGGACTTAGGACATTAAACACAGTTGATGGCAGAAATCAGATCCTAGACTGATAACAGAGATCAATGACATTGCAAGAAGAAGCTTCCCTAGGCTGCATACCTGGGATGCTTGTGGTGGTCAGGCCTACAACTGTCAAGGGAGAGTGTGAAATCCTCCCTAGGGACATCACCAACTAGTGGAAGGAAACAATTGATATCCTACCTTTCGAAGGCTGGGGAAACCCTCTCAGCTGTCTTTGTTCACACTTACAAGCCAGAGAAGCCCTGCTGAGGTATACCTAGCTGTGCTTCTGTTCTTACAAATGAGAGAAGAGCCAACGCCTCTTTGTGGGGAAAGTAGATACAATAAAACACAAAGCCAAGTCCACAAACAAAAACATGCAAATCAAAATGCTATAAAAAGGAGCTCTTAACCTGTGGGTCCGATTCCTTTGGAGGGTGAATGACCCCTTTAATTGGGTCTTATAACATCATCAGAAAGCAAAGATATTTACATTAAGATTCATAACAGTAGCAAAATTATAGTTGTGGCATAGCAATGAACATAAGTTTTATGGTTAGGGGTCACCACAATATGAGGAGCTGTATTAAAGGGTCACATCATTAGGAAGTTTAAGACCACTGGGAGATTATATATATATAAAATGTCATGTGAAAGACAAGAGACTCCCTGTCACTTTTTATTTCCACTCTTTGTTCAAAAAATTTTTAAATACGATTATTATATCTTGATAGTATACATTATGCCAATTATCTATTTATTATTTTTTGTCACTTGTGAGTGTGGGCTGTATGAGGACAAGGGCTTGTTTTTCTAGTCCTAGAACTCTTGACTGGTACAGTGAGTCTGCTAGTAAATATTGTTGATTGACTAGATAAATACTGTACTCATAATAAGGAACAAGACAATTCAAAAAGAGCAGGAAAGATATTGGAATCTTAGTAATATGATACATACTTAATACTTAATTAGTAATTAATAATATTAGTAGAGTTGCAGAATAAAACTAGGAATATATTCTTAAAACATGATAAAATAATGGAAGAGGATAAAGAAAGCAGAAGAGGATGAATGAGCAGATCAGGCATGGAGGTTTAATGTCGGAATAGTGAGAGTTCTAGGTAGAATGCTGAAAAGATGGGAGGAATAATTATCCCTCTAATGAGATAAAGAAAATAGTGTGCTTTTCCTTCTTTCCTACTCCTCGTTTAGTTCCAGAGGCTACATGAGGTTCTCTTTAGTCTGCCTGCCTTTCTGAAACCTGACTCAGAAAGACCCACTTTTTCTTGCTCTACTCTTCTCTTCTGGTTGGCCTCAGTATGTTTGTTGTTGTTGCTGCTGTTGTTCTTCGGGACTCCTCAGCCCTTTGCTCCATTCAATCCCCCTTGCCCTATGACCCTGTTTTTACTTGATGACTTCCATACCTAAATCAAAAGGCAGGCTCTCTCTTTCTCCTCCAGACAGTTAGCGGCTGAGATTTGCACATTGCTTCACCCATCGTTTGTCTTTTTAATTCCCCTAAAATTGTCCTTGAGCTCAAAAATATTGTAAGTAGAACAACCTGAAGGGAAAGATGGGTAATGAGAGGGAGGAGATGAGAGCGGGAAATGAATGATGGGAAAGTATAGTAACACGTATGTACAAAGATGCCGTGATAACATGCTGTGATGAAACCCATCGCCTCGTATGCTAACTTAAAAAATTAATGGAAGAAAAAGAATCCCAGGTAGGAAAACTAGAAAACCAATGGGAAAAGATTAACAAAGATGATGTAGAAAAACTTACAGAGCAAAAGGACGTGTTTCCAGATTTTAGGACTTCACTGACTAGAGTCACAAGTGACAACAGAATCATCTCGAGGTGCATGGTGGCAATGTTCCAGATGACAAGGGATCATAACTGGTAGAGCATCCTTAGAGGAAACAAGAGCACAGACAAGATGACTGTGTGAATGAGACTGTACGTCTTACCACTAGCTCTAATGAGCAGGCAATAGGAAATGCTCGTTATGTCAGTAAAACTATGAAGCATACATGGTTTAAATGACGGTTGAGAGGAATGAAGCTTCTGTCCAGGCATGATTGCTCTACCATGAACTCACAGAAGCTATGGTTGGTTACAAAAGATCTTCACAGGATCAAGCCAGTCAAAATTCCAGTATGGAACATGGAAGGGTATGTGAACTATCGATAGCTTCTGGAAGAAGGAGAGTCAGTTAGAGGTATGGCTCCTGGTAGGTCTACCATTCTCCAGGGGATGGCCCCATGCCATGGTCTGGGCTTAGAGTTTTCAAAACCCACTTTAATAAGTGTTCTTAAAAGCTTCCACCCCCCTTTTTCTAGCCTACCATCTAAAGGTAGAGGAGAGAAGACGGTAAATAGAACAAGAGGATGTGGATCTGTTTAGAAGTAGTTCTTTGGGAGTGATTCCAATCTCCATTGTCAGGATACTAGCAGTCCAGTGTAGTGTCAGGGTACCTACCGACAGTCCAGTTCACCAAACACGAATCAGTAGCGGTGGTACAATCCAGCGGAAACAGCCAGGCCACTGCCAAATCGGCACAAGTCAGCTGAAATTCAAGGAGAACTTCTCTCCTATGGCTCTCTCAATGAATTGAAGATCAGCAAAGACGTGAGATCAATGAAGTGTTACATGGCTAGCAATGTAAGCACCCTGTCACTGTCTGTTGGGTCCTACTTACACTCTCTCTAAACACTCCCAGTCCTCTCACTGGTCTGCTTCAGCAAAATATCATCACATGACACAAACAGAAATTTCCACTTCAGTGGTATATGGGAAGCATATATTAGATTCTGTAAGGTTTATATCTCTAAATCTATCTATCTATCTATCTATCTATCTATCTATCTATCTATCTATCTATCTATCATGTTTCTATCTGGACATTAAGTTGGAATGGGAGTGAGGGTAGATATGAGAGGAATTAGGAGGAGTGTGGGGGTGAATTTAAGTGAAATATACTGCATACATGCATGAGATTCTCAAAAATTGATAAAAATACCATATTAAAAAAAGAGTTTTGGTGGGGAGTGGTGGTACATGCTTCTACTCCCAGCACTTAGGAGGCAGAGGCAGGCAAAGTTTGAGACCAGCCTGTCCTACAGAGCAAGTTCCAGGACAGCCAGGACTACACAGGGAAACACTGCCTCAAAAAATGAAACTTAAAAAAAAAAAAAATCTCCGTCCCACAGGTACTAGGTTATAAAAATGTACCTTTTAGGCATCTTGTCTCAGAACACTGCAGAGAAATAAACTAAGAGGAAGATCTTAGATATAACAGAAAGGATTCAAAGAGGAAGAAGGAAAAGGAATTTTCATCCTGATGACTTAGTCCTGAGAGAGGCAGAGTGGCAGGACCCTAGTGGGTATGTAGCTGGCATCTAACACTGAGTGAAGGAAGTATTTGTACGGAGATGGAATTTTTAGTTCTCTTTGGAGATTACGCACTAATTGCAGGTACATACAGCACTATGCAAATGTGAACCAAAGCAATTAAGAAAAAATGATTCAAAAAGGATATATAATTATAACACACCAAATGACTTAGCTGTAAATCACATTATTATAGCTAGTAGCATAACATTAAATATTAACACGAATTTTGCTGTGACTTTATTGAGAGTATAGACAGGGATATAGTGATTATGGTGTGATCTGTAGATTAATACAGGCAGATCTTTGTGGTTTTTTAAAAATTTTATTTATTTTTATTTTTTTTTTAAGTCAAGAGTTAAAATCCCGGGAAGCTGCTTAGAAAATCTGTGAGTATGTGACCTAGAAATATGACAAGAAAGAAGAGAAACAAACAGGGGATTTGGAAGCGGCTGTGGGAAAGGTGTCTGGGCTGAGGGAGGAGTGGGCTGGGGAGGACTCTTGTTTTAAATCCCATGATATTTCTCAGCTCTTCAAACTGCATAATGAAGTCTTTGACAGCAAAAATTAACTAAATATAAAACAGTGTGGTGCTGAGGTGGTGGTATCATAAGCCGCTTCTGTAATCAGTTGGCTTCACAGTGTGGCGTTCACAGGGACTGGCTTAGAGGCTGCAGGCTTCGTCAGGTGGAATGTGGTTTGTTCTTTGAAGCAGTCACAAGATTGTCATGTTCCCTCACTCTGGTGGAACAGAAGGTCTGGGAATCAAGACTCTCCCATTGTCCACTTGAGTATAAACAAATGTGCACAAATACTGCACACATGTTGGATTATTTCTCTCACTGGAAACACACACATAATAACATACACACTCACACACATACATAGAGGCAATGGCTAAAGTGGAGGTAAAAGGTAAAGACAGTTGTGTGTGCACAAGGAGACCAGAGGAAAACTTGTCTCATTTCTAGGTGCTCATTCTAGGTACTTTTTATCCTATGCATGTAGTATGTGTGCGTGTGTGAGTGTAGGTGTGTGTGTGTATGTGTGTGTATGTGTATTGTGTTCACATGCATGTGTGTGCATATGTGTGTGGGGTGTGTGCACATGCATGCCATGGTCTGCATTTCTCTTTCTACTATATGGGTCGCAGGAATTACACTTAGGTTGTTAGTCTTGGTAGAAGCATCTTTACCCAGCCAGTCATCTTTCTGTCCCTATTTACTTTGTTTTATGAGACAGCATCTCTCAGTAGCTTGGAGCTCCCAGCCAGAGAACCCCAGGGATCCACTTCCATCTCTCTAGCTTTGCTACATTATTTTTATTATGCTATTTTAATTATTTGATAATTTCATATATGTTTTGATCATACTTCCTGCTAACTCCATAACTCCAGACCTATCTCTACATCTCTGTCCTACCAACTTCATGTTCTCTCTCTCTTTCCCCCTCCCTCCCTCCCTCCCTCCCTCCCTCCCTCCCTCCCTCCCTCCCTCCCTCCTTCCCTCCCTCCCTCCCTCCCTCCCTCTCTCCCTCCTTCCCTATCCCCCTACCCCTTAACAATCCATGGAGTACAATTTATGCTGCCCCTGTGCTCACAGATGTGAGGCCATTCATGGATCCAAGGGCCACACCATTAAAGACAACAGACTCCCTTACCCCAGGAGCTGTCAGCTATTTTCATTACCCCTTTAATGTGGGTTCTGGGGATCAAACTCAAATCCTTATGCTTGCAACTGAGCGTGTGCTGTCTGCACTAACCTGCAGTCCCATTCCTCCATGGCTGCTCACGTTCAATATCGCCAGCTGGTTTTTTTTTTTTTTCTTCTATTCTCTGAACCTACTCCAATAAGCTTTCATTCCCACCGCCCTACAAATCCCTAATCATCCTAAAAACCTTTTCTAATCAGAATTAAGTTTTCTTAACTTAATATTATTTTAAAATCTTACTGCATTGGCAGCATTTGAGACAGTTGGATTAGATTTTTCTAAGACATCTTCCCCACAGGCCGCCTAAAGAGCACATTTTCCTACCTTTTCCCCATTAAATTCACTGCTCCTTCCGTCTCTCTTGTGGATTTCTTCTGACCTCTCTGGTTTCAATGCAGAATGTCAGAGTGCAGATACTGGCCAGGATCTCTTTTCTGTCTAGGATTTCTTACTTCAGGTGCTCTCAGATCTCTACATCTCTGTCCTCTCAGATCATCTTCCAGCCTTGAATATAATCAATAAACTGATGAAACCTAAATTTCTACCTTCATTCTAGATTTTTTTTTTTAATTTCCAATTACTTCAGACTTACGAACCTTGATCTTTTACTTAGATGTGTCCCAAAGGAAATTTATTAGATCTATAGTCACACCATTGCTCGGTCCAGGAAAGCAGACCTTTGGAGACTTTTCTCAAGTGAATGTCTGGCTATCCCCGCTCCTAATGGTTCAGCCAGATTGTGCTGTTATTGTTCTCATCTCTCTTCTTTCTTCTTTCTCCTCACATTCCATGGTCAGTTAATAATTTCTTTTGGGACCTGACTACCCATCACTCCTAAGCCACTGTGGCTCTTAATCTGCCATTGCAGTAGTCACCTACAGTTTTCTTGTATCTGCCTTCCAATATTTTTTGATATTTTTACTTATTTTATGTGTATAAGTATTTGCTTGAGTATATGTCTGTCTATCACATACGTGCATTGTCCACAGAGACTACAAGATGTCACCAATTCCAGTGGGCGATCTAGTCTAGCCCAGGCTGGCCTCGAACTCGTGATCCTCCTGCCTCTGCCTCCTTCAGCAAATCCTACCGGCGTGCGCCACCACAACCGGCGGGCGATCTAGTCTAAATAGGCCATCTGTACCATCCTCCTCCCAGGCTCCAGGAACATGGGCACAAGGATGGAAACAATGCGAGAGACAGAGGAAAAGGTGATGTGCGGCAAAAAGATGTCTCCGGAATGTGAAATGGCGATTGCATTCACCGGCTTACTGCAGCTGTGCTTCCCTTCCAACCCCTCCCTGACACAGCATCTGCAGGTGACTGGACCTGTCAGCGCTTCAAACAGGTTGGGCCACGATGTTCGAGGCCCTGCCTATCCCTGAGGAAGTCAGCCCATGGTTGCTAGGTGGAAACTGGTGTCACTTTTCTTAGTGGTGTACCCGTTGAAAGGTAGCCCATGGTACTTGTGCGAGCAGACATAATGAAATTCAGTGGGCCACACTTACATAAAAAGATGTAAAGGTTAAAGGGAAGCTTCTTGTGATGAAGGGCTTCAGAAGAAGAGGGAGGGTTGTGAGAGAGGGTAATGGAAACGAAGATGAATAAAATATATTATATATACATATGAAACTTCCAAAGAATAAAAAAATCATTTTTTTTTCTGCTCAAACCCCTTGACTTTTCATGTGGTTTCACTTTTTTTTGGACAAGATCTCTCTCTGGCCTGGAGTTTATCCAGTAGTCTAGGTGGACTGACCATGAGAGCCAGGTAGCTTCCTGTCTGTATATCCTCAGTACTGGAATCAAAAGCATGGGCCACCATGTTTAGCTTTTTTTTTTTTTTTTTGTATGGTTTCTGAGCATTGAACTTAGCTCTGAGTGCTGGTATAGCTAGTATTTTGCTGACTGAGTCATCTCTTTATTTTTAAACAGGCTTCTTTCTTTATAAAATTTTGAGTTTATATACTTAAACTCATAAGATATCATGCATGATACCTCATTTTGATGGAGCAAACCTTTAGTGAGTATAAAATGATATTGTAAAACTTAATATCCTTTTTGGGCTATAAATCCTATCACATTAGATTATTATCATCAAACATGCTTTCTTTTTTTGAATGTCTTTTCTGTTGCTGTATTGAGATCGTTTCAGCTATGCTGTAATAACAACTCAGACCTTTGATCTCTCTTCACGAGGCAACGTTCTGTTTCTTGTTCATGTGTATCCGTGGAGGGATTTGGGCTAATAAATGTTCTGTGACAGACAAGGGTGAAGCTGAAGGATCACCCTAGCCGTAGTGATTCTCAGCCTGATGTGTGACCCTTTAATACAGTTCCTCATGTTGTGGTGACCCCTAACCATAAAATTACTTAGTTGCTACTTAATAACTATAATTTTACTATTGTTATGAGTATTCATATAAATATTTGATATGCAGATTATCTGATGTGTGACCCCCAAACAGGGTTCAACCCATGGGGGGCTCAACGCTTCAGGCTGGAAGAGACATCTGTCTTTCACACTTCATTGAGAGTCAGTCTTCCCTGTACAGAGGAAGTAGGAAAATGAACAGGATCTAGAGGTAGAAGGATGAGTCAAAGACCGTGCATTCTGCCTCTAGATCCTGTATGAGGCTCAAAGAGAATAAACACATCATCATGAAATTATATCCTTATTTTGGTCCCAACAGAGGGTTTGTTATTTAAACTAATATTATTTATGTAACTCCCCAATCATCTCTCCCATCTTCCTGCTTTGGAGTTAGGGTTTGTTCAGTTTTCACTTCTGCCCTGAGGCAACCTTGCTGCAGAATTCAGCTACTCTGAATTCTGAACTCGGAAAACAAACAAATCAAATCAAAGCAAAAATTTTCAACAGCCTTGAGAGCTGAGTTTGACTCTCCTCATTTCATAGTTTGGGGGCCACAGACTAGAGAGGTGACATGCCTTGTCTAGGTCACAAAGCAAACTGGGGAGACTAGATGGTCTCTTGGGAATGTTGGAATCTGGCTTGGCATTCTAGAGGGAGAAGACTTTCCCATGATTTCTGGAGTCCTTTTGCCCCAAAGCTCTCTGCTGCCCTCTCCCTACTTCTTTCTGTAGTTGTGATCGTGTGAAAAGTTATCTCAAAAGCACTGCTTTCTCCTCTGGAAGTTTTAAGGTTCAAATAGACTCTATACTTCTTGGTATTTTACAGACTCACCCCATTCTAGAGCACTGAGGAAATAGTAGGGACTAGAAAATATTCTGATGGATTTATATTTAAGAGTGGCCGCTCTGATGGTTGTGTTCAGAGCAGTCTAAGCAATGGCTGAAGCAATGTCTCTCAATGTATTTCTGTAGTCCCATATGTGACTTGGAACAACTCCAACAAAGAGCTGTCAAGCCTCCTTTGCATTTTTTTTGTTTGTTTGTTTTTGTTTTTTGAAACAGGGTTTCTCTGTATAGCCCTGGCTGTCCTGGAACTCACTCTGTAGACCAGGTTGGCCTCGAACTCAGAAATCCACCTGCCTCTGACTCCCAAGTGCTGGGATTAAAGGCGTGCGCCACCACCGACCGGGACCTCCTTTGCATTTTATTTACATTCCATTGTACATTCTATCGGCAGACAGGATAGAATGATATGGTCTCCGCCGACTCATCCTCATCCTCATTTTGGGAAGAAGATTTATTCCAGCCAAACATCATTCTAGATGCTGAGATAGAATTAATTAAGGTCCACATTTAACAGTAAGATGTGTATCTGAGGTGTGAACTTGGAATTATTGTTTGTAATCATTTTTTTCTTAAAAATTTTTATAAAATTTTATTTTTAAATTGTGTGTGTGTGTGTGTGTGTGTGTGTGTGTGTTTTCTGTGTGTGTGTCACAGACACTGAATGTGGAGGTAAGAGGACAACTTAATTTGCAGGAGTTGTTCTCTCCTTCCACCATGTGGGTCCTGGGTATTGAATGTAAGGCTTGGTAGCAAGCAAGATGCAGAGCCATGTCTCTGACCTATATAAGTTATATGACTATACCAAGTTATACAGTGTCTTTCTTCTTTCAGACATTCCGGGTGCTTCGCTGTTTATGAAGTTCTTCCTGGTTCTGCCCATCTCCCTCCCATTTCAGACATTGAAGCACAATTGAAGTCTTGATTTCTGGAAGTTTTTAAAGTTACAACAGCACAATTGAGTGCTCTGGCTTGTGATAGGTTCCTGCGAAACTACACTTCCCAGCTTCCTTGTGGACTGCAGAAGTCATTTCCTGTTGGGGGGTCCCTGCAAGCGTCACTGCCGGCCGGAAACTGATCTGAATGAAACCGGGTCAGCATCGTTTTAACTTGCGCCAGCTTAAAAAGTTCCAGGATCTGACCTCGTGATTTATTTTTCTTACACATTTAAACAGTAAAACTTTGGGGAAAAAAATCTCCACATGACAATGATCACAGCAAAGCTTTAGGCATTGCTACTTGGAAACTCCCTTTTAAAGTAGCAAAGCATCTGTGACCTTCACAATGAGTTCTATTGACTGATAAGCAGTGCTCAGGGTAAGGGCGTAGGGATGAAGGATTTGTAATAGTTATGAGGATAGATTCTGTTGATTCAGGACGCAAAGTACATGAGACCTTTCATAAGAAGTGTTCTCTTAATTGAGAGAATCAGCATTAGGACCTAAAGGATACTCAGGATTTGGGGTTGTGGTGGGGTGGGTGGACCTTGCTATGGGTTTCAAATTCTCCATTCCAAAGTACTCAGCCCCAGCCTCGCTGCAGGTTAATCTAAAGAGCTCCATTTGGTAAACCTCATACCTAGCTCATTTGTTCAACTCCTGGTCCAAATTTGGCTTCAAAATACACTGGAGAAATGGCTGGTCCCAAATCTTTCGATTTCTAATTCCTTAACTAAGACAGAACGCTATCGTGGTTTGAGGCACCTCTCCCATAAAACATACAGTTCACTTTAATTTTTCCTCAAGTACCTGGCTTACAGACACGCTCAGGACTTGCATGCCTTCCATCTTGGCTGATGACTTAGGTTCAGCTTGTTAAACTGTGTGCCTTGTAGCCATCTTGGATGATGCCTGAATGAGAAAAAGAAATGAAAAGGAAATGAAAGGACATGTCTGCTTCTAGGTAAGGTGGAAAGGTTATTATAGATATGTAGGAGAGTATAGACAGAGGCAGACACATCAGGGAGAGTCCAGAATGGTAATGATCTTCAACCATGTGGGGAGGGTTGAAGGGGAAGGGAGAGAGGGGAACCAAGTGCAGCAGTCAGGAGGCCAAAGGAGGAGCAAAAGAGGTAACCAAAATGTCAGGGTTATATAGAGAAGAGCCTCTGGGGGAAGGGCAGCACAGCTCCTGGGCTGGAGAGTTCAGGGTAGAAGGCAGGATATTTCAGCCATAGCCTATAATAGGTAGGGACTCAGAGATGCTGGGAGAACCTGGAGGCCAGGTGATATGTTAAATAGGCACCCCAGCAGCTGGTCCTGGGCTTGAAAGTTAACAATGACCTAGCAACTATGTGGCTTGTCATCATCTTGGTTGGTGACCTCATCAGGATGGAAGCACCATCTTGGTTAAGGTGATTAAGGAGGTATTCCTCTGCCTATCATTGTATTCTGTTTTTAGACTAAAGAAGCAATATCAGGCTTCCAAGATGGTTTGTTTTAAAGCTAGATTATATAAGAACTGTGATGGTTATGTCTTTGTCAAGCTTTAGCCAATTTTTGAGTCATATCTATATCTCCTAGCATTTAGTAAAAAAGTGCATTATAAAAGATCAGGAAAATGAAATTCCCAGTCTCTGTGATCTGTATTTATGGTTTAAAGTTTACTTTGATACTAAAAGATGTTTAATTCAAGAATTACAATTTTAAGGGTCAAACTTAACAGGAATTCAATTACAAATTCATGGTTTGATAAAAGAGTTACTCAATTATCGTAAACTGTTATTGATAACTAAGGTATATAAGTTAATGGATAGTCATATTAAGTACAAATGCAATTTATATGGAAGCAAGCTTGGAAGCACACATTAATGCAATATATTCCAGGAAATTGTTGACAACTAAAATCATACTTGAGCAACAAAAAAAATTTATAATAGTTCGGTTTTGTAAAACTGTGGCTCTCAACTTAACCTCTTGATTGATTTCTGCTAAAGTGTGTGTGTGTGTGATAATCTTAGTAGTTTTAGTAATTATACAAGCTACTTTTGAAATCTGTCTTTGTAGTTCAGTAATCATTCCTGGGACTGGTAATTAAAAACGCATAAAAACAGTCCTCAGCCTGGTGGTGGTGCATGCCTTTAAGATTCAGTTACACTAATCATTTAGTTAAAAAAAAAATAAATTAAGCTGCGTGGTGGTGGTGTATTCCTTTAATCCCAGCACTTGGGAGATGAGGCAGATCTCTGAGTTCAAGGCTAGCCTGGTCTACAGAATGAGTTTCAGGGCATACAAGGCTACACAGAGAAACCTTGACTCAAAAACAAAACAAAAACAAAACAAAAAAAACCCAAGCAAGCAAGCAAGCAAGCAAGCAAAACAGTCTCAGCATGGCAAGAGAGTACCAAAGTGTCTCCTAATACAGGTGTGCCTTTTACCTATCCCCACTTCACCTCTGACAAAAGGCATTTGGATTCTGCATTGACAAGTTGAGAATTAACTTGTAATGTAGTCATTAAACATAACAGCCTCAGTTTTCCATCAATGGTATTGAGAGTTTGTTGCTTTCCCAAGTTATTGACTTATTCTTCCTTGGGGCATCTCTTCTGGATGGGTTTGTTGTTTATCTTCAGATGTTTTATTTATCCAGTGGTCTCTGGGATGCTGTCCTGGTCAGATGTTTCAGAGTGGGAGCTAACTGGGACTTCATTTATTTTCTGGAAAAATACAAGTATAATCTTGAGAAGAATATCTGGCACTTCCCATCGATTAGTTTCTGGATCTCGCCATTTAACATATTTAGACTGGTACTTTTTTTTTTTATTTTATTTAATCTTTTTTTTATTTACACTCCAGATTTTATCCCCCTCCCAGTTCACCCTCTCACTGTTCCACATCCCACACATCCTCTCCCGACCCCATCAGACCTCCCCACTCCCTGAGGCCTCCAGTCTTTTGAGGGTTAGGTGCATCTTCTCTGACTAAACCCAGACGCAGCAGTCCTCTGCTGTCTATGTGTTGGGGGCCTCATATCACCTGGTGTATGCTTTGGCTGCTACTTCTTTAGGGCAAAATGCTTTTGGGAATCAGAAATTGCATTATTCTTTAAAGTGAAAAAATTTATTAGAGTTAGTATAGCTAAATGTAGCATAGTATGTAGAGATCTAGGTGGGCATATTATATACCTTTTTATTAAAAAAAAATGCCGTTTAAGTATTTGATAGTGTCATTCCATGATAGCTTGGCCCTGTAGGTTGTAAGGGAATCCAGAAACATGATTAATAGCCCATAAATTGTAAAATTCCTTAAAGCATTTGCTAGCATAAGCAAGATCGTTATCAGATTTTAGTTGTAATGGGAGTTCTAGAAAGAAGAAGGTGTATGATAAATGATTAATGGCATTGGAGGTTGTTTCACTCTCTGACCAGAAGCAAAAATCATATTGGAAAAGGTATTTCAACTGCTACATTCAACATATTTTGGATGTCAAAATTCTGAGCTATGAGAGCTATGTTTGTGAGATGGCATCAAGTTTACCCTTGAGGTAAAATTCCACCAGCAGATGGCAGTGGTGTGGAAGAAGTTATGAGATTTTTTGGGTACCCAGGAGGCCATCTCATCATCAGCTTGAACCTGGCAGATGTTAACAAGCCTGGCAGAGTAGAATGAGCACAAATATGAGTTGTGAAGAAAGGTTGGGTTTATTGTTGTATACTTATCTGGAGCAAGTGAAATTACATTATTGTGGAGTGGGTTTAAGTCTTGCAGTTTCTAAAAGAAAAACATAACATACAGAGCCAGCTAACATATTTAGTGGCTGAGAAACATCTAATAAAGCTAATTGATTATGGTGAGTTCAGATTGTTAAGAGTACAGCTAGTGGTGGGTACAATCTTTTTTGTGGATGTAGAATTCGTATATAAAACATATGCTCCTTGTCCTTTTGAAGAGCCATCTATAAAAGCATTAATAAGAAATCCCTATAAGATAATTAGATGTAGAATTTTAGGTCATATGCATGAGTTTAAAGAAAAGATTTTAAAATGGATAATGATTATCTATAAGTCATGTGCAATAAGCTAATGCTACCTGCCAATTATTATCAGCACGGAATAAATAATCAACCTGCATTTTATTTCATGGCATGATAATTTCTATAGACTCTTTACCAGTAAGTTGTTAAAGACACTTTCTTCCCATCATTATCAAGTGTATAATTTCTTGTAAATAAGGAGTTAGATACAAATATGACAGTTTCAGAGATTTAAGTCATGTATAAGTTTCTATAAAATTGATGTATAATCCCAGTAGGTAATGAGAAGGAAGGATAAGTAATTAATAAGGAAAAATAGATTAGTTCAATGAGCTACCACTTTAGCAGCTGCAGTTTTTAATAAATTAATAATTTGTTCCACATCAGGTGTTATGCTAACGGACCTCTTTTACAATTGCTTCCAGGCGCTTGTTCGGTATGCAGGAGTCTAATAAACAGCTAATTACAGTTATCTTTTCCTTCTACAGAACGCTGGTACATGGTTCAGCTGTCATACAACTGCATTTAGCTTCATGTTAGCTTTATCCTTAACATTATTTAACTCATGTTAATCTTGATATAAAAATTTTCCTCATATAACTTTGTCAATGTTCCCCACAAAGTTGTGCAGTTTGACCTCCTGACTTATGGATCCTTGCCAGCTGTTAAGTTTTACCATGGCAACTTGAGTGGACCTTCTTTTGAGGCACTCTACCTGCTGGTCCCTTCTTTGCTCTTCTGTCAGCCTTGAAGCAGTTACTTAGAGATCAATGTCCCCAAATCCCTCAAAGCAGTTTAGGTGACCTTGAAAAGGGGACTAATGGGCCATGGGTCATCCAAGTCATCCTCTTTTTGCCACTCTGAACATTGATTTGGGGACTCAGAACTAAAACAGCTGGATTGAAGCCTCCTGTGTCAACTCACCTCTGTGTCTCACCAACTCAGATTAGCTTAATGTCTTTCAGGACGAGCTTGACTCCGTGACTGCTGCTGTACTCCAAAACTGAAGAGGGAGGACTAGATGTGACTACTGGGGTGGGGTTTGTGCTCTCCTTTGTGGACATGCTGCTTTCAGGCCAACAAATCCTAATTGGTTTGAGATGGGGCCTGGAGACAGAGACCAGAAACAATTCTAGCGCAGGCCTCCTGCGCATGGGCTCTGGCTCCTTCCCCTCTGGCCCTGTACTGGATCTCTGCATTCCTCCTTATTATCCTCACACTTAGGTTTTTACCTTGACTTTTAAATGTTATGTTTACTGAACTTAACCCTATACCCAAACAAATGTCCCACGTAAGTTTTCCCAATAGCTCTCACCCTACAACAGCACTAGCCACTTCTGATACATCTGCAAAAAAGACCTTTTGTGTGCCTCGGAGTAAGTCTAAGTAAAAGAGGCCTTCATCCCTTTCATCGTAGGCCAGACACAATTCCCTACATTCATCTGATATTTTTTTCCCGTTCCCTTCCTTTGATTCTCTGTAGCTCTCTGCTACTTTTGACAGCTCATTTTGGTGCAACAGTCCTGGCAATGGGACCAGTCACTGTCACCCTGAATCTACTCTATGGCCACTTTCACTGGTCCACTCTGTCTCTCCCACCTCAGCTCCTCCCTACCCCTCAATCTTCCTAGAAAAGCCCTCAGTTTTACTCTGTAAACAAAACAATCTATTTACAGACCTCTAATAATAATTTTTCAGGTCTCTTCAGGAACAGAGAATGACATTCAAATGTTCCATTGTGGCTGATCAAGTTAAGACTCTTTGCTTTGTGACCAGAGAGTCCTCTCTTCAATGGACCTTGAACCAACCACTCCGACAAACACCCTCCTCAGCAAAAACCAGCTATACCCGCTCTGCCCTGCATTTTTTATACTCTCTCAGAGTTTGCAATGATAGTTTCCTGCTGAAAGACTACACTTCCCAGCTTCCCTTGTGGACAATGGAAGTCATTTCCGCCCCTATAAGGGGCCTCATCCTATCTTCTTCTGAAGGCATTTTGGCCATCTGCACACGTGAGTGATAAAGCCCTTTCTCGCTGTGAATAAACATGGTCCCACCTAAGGTCAGACCAAGCCTATCTTTCTTTCCTTCTTCCATCTCTTAACAGCTGCCTTAAATAGTCTAACATAATCTAACAGTTCGCATGTGCTTTGAACATATGTTTTGAGCATGTTTCCAAAGGTTCATGTGTTTCATTCTTGTATGCGAGGGGATTTAGTAAAGAAACTGCTGACACGATTGTTTCGTGATATGGTTAAGTTTTTATTGTAGGTATGAGAGAGAGAGAGAGAACAGTCAGAGGCATCTGGAGGAGTTCATAGCAGAGAGAAAAAGAGGTAGACCGAACATGGCCAGCAGACTTGACATGGTCAGGGCTAGGGAAGCTAAAGAGCAGGAGAGACTATTGGAAATAGTGGGAGATGGAGACTAGAGTATAGTGAGAGAGACAGTAGGGGTGGGAGGGAGAGGGAGAGGTTGGGAGTGGTGAGAGAGACTGGTCTGGGGGCTTTGAAATGCGTAACAAGTACTTGTGAGAGGGAGTTTGGAGGCTAGCATGGGCTTTGATATGCGGCCATAGGTATGTCATTGAAGTCATATGTCACTTCTGCCAGAGGTAAGAGAAAAGACAACTTTTGGCAGATGGGAACTGCTTTCAAAAGTTTCCAAGGAATGGTGGCTTTTATTTATCCTCCAGAAATCTTTGTATAGTCCAGCTTGAGCTCATTTCTGTATATTTGGACAGCTGAGAGAACTAATATTCCAGCCTGTTGTTGATGATAAGGGGTGATGTAGTGTCTCTCTTCTGTAGCTGCTTCGTAGACGAGAAGGGTTGTCCTGGCAGTCTAGGAAGGCTGGAATTCTGAGTTTAGGGCTGGGCTGGGGTGGGAGTGGGGGACAGGATCTGGTTTGCTGAGTGAACCTGGAGAGAGACAAGGATCAATTACGTTGGCTTGCAGTGGCAAGGGATCTCCTAGTGCTTTTGACCAGTGGCAGAAGGAAAGCCTGAAGTTTACATAAACTGTTTGAAGCACAGAAAAAGAGGTTAAAGGTTAGCTAGCACGACCACTGTCTGTATTCTGCCTGAAGTCCTCATTGTAGAAAAGCCGTTAACAAGAGTCTATAAACAGTCGGAATAGACCTTTGAGCCATAGCAAAACAAAGCTTGAAAAGTTATCGGCATAATTGAAGCATGAGCTTTTGTTTATCTGTAGTAAGACAGAGGTTTCTGGGCAGGGAAGAAAACAAAGGAACAGAGATGGCTTTTATCACAATGAGAAAGAAGCCCCTTTAAGGCTGCATTTAGAAAACAACCAAAGGAAATTAAAATTTTTGAGCCTGTGACTATGATAATGTTTTAGAAAAGTTTCATAGCCAGTGTTTTACCAGGGCTAGATTAATACATCAGAAGTTCACTGAGTGAACCTTGAAGTCTCCACATCGTATATCATCTTTAAAGTCTCGTTTTTCACATACCTTAAATCATTTTCACGTACTCTGAATCCCTTCCTCAGACCTTTGCAACTTGCATAAACTTTAAACCTTTTCTTTTTATCTGGAAATATTTAATACTTTGAGGCATGGGTATTTGATTCAATGATAAACAAAGTCATTGAAAAGCAAGCTCTTTTGAATAAAGGAATAGTAGAAAGCAAGGTTTGAGTAATGGCATGATAGCTTTTACATTGAAATCTATTTTTGTGAGTTTATCTTTCCCAGCAGGAAGCCTGTCAGCAAGGTAAACACGTCTGTGAGCTTGCCCTTCTCAGCTGGAGACCGGAGCTCTGGAAAAGGCAAGGGCTTATTTTGAGTAGGAAATGGTCTGACTAAGCAGCTGTATCCTCTAGGGGAGAGGCTAAGGTCACAGTGCTGCTCCTAATCTGGTAAAGCACGGAGTCAACGTCACCACAGAGATCTGAGGGTCCATTTGAGCAGGAAGTATGAACCAAATGGCCTCTGTGTCAATTAAGAATGACAGATTTACCTACCACCTGGACAGCCAGTATGGTGACCTTGATGGCTTTGTAGTGAGCAGAGGTTAACTGAGTCCCACACAGGGCAGGGTTAAGTCTTCAGTTACCACAGTAGGCAGCAATCGGCTCTCAGCCACCAGACCAGAAGGTCTAAGAGATTTTCCTGTGGGACTTGGGAAAACTACCTTGGAGAGGCAGAGTAGGACAGTCAACCCCACAGTGTTCACAGTTTGGGCAAGGGCCATGCTTGTGGTGAGCCGTGGGGCAGTTCTTTGCCACACTTAAAGCAAGCTCCAGGTGGAGCCTGTGGCCGCCCGTCTTCTTTCCTGTTACCAGAAGCTGGTATTGTTGTCTATTAGGGTAAAAGTTGGACAGACTTCCTGGTATGGACCAGATAGGGAGAGGGGCCGTGACTAGATAACAGAGGTGGCTGGCTTCTTCACCTAATGACTTTGAGGCAAAAGCCTCAAGGGGAGAATCCCTACTGAGGAACTGGTTCTACAAGTTCAAGGCCTGATGAGGACATTTCACACGTAGTTTCATAGTTTCGCAGTTTCGGACCAATCAACCTCAAACTGACCAGCCCTAAGGTGGGGGAGGAAGACTCTTCAGATGCTTTAAAACCCCAGGACTCGAGAGAAGAGACTGGGGTTTTCGGCTTCCCGAGCACCCTCTCTGCTTTACAGAGGATCCTTTTCTCGGTGTGTCTGATGCACGAGTGTGTTCCTCACCCTAAGTAGATGCTTTCCTGTAACTGCTGGCTCTGTCAGCGGTGCTCGAGATTTTTCTCCTATTTCTCTCTATTGCCCTTCTGAATTCTCTTGCCTTTATTTCTTTAACTGCCAGAGAAACTGAACCCAATTAAGACCCCCCTAAACTCTATTATTTTTAGACTGTATCATTTCGGGACCTGTTTCCGGATTTCTTCTGAAGACGGTATAATTTTGGGACCTCATCTCCAGATCTCTTGCGAGGACTACTGACTCATCGAGGTAAGAAATCCAGGGGAGATGGTTGTGGCGGGGTGGAGGTGTGCTGGCTAGTCCACTTGACCCAATCACCAGGGGTCCAGGTGCATTGCTCAGTGTCAGTCACACAGTCACAGTAGCTTCTAGGCAGAGGTGATCATTCAGGAGATGGCACAGAAGCAGGAAGCAGACCTCGGCGTTGGCATTCCTGGTGCCCTGCGGGGGCATTCTCAACAATCTTCATTTACGGTGCCTGCCCACCCTCACTAATTGTTATCCCTTGTTCTCATCACAACCTCAAACAGAGAAGAAAAGCCAGATGCAGTGGCACCCCTGTAATCCTAGCCCTCTGAGGCAGAGGGAGGAGGATTTGCGGTTTCAGTCAGCCTGGCCTATAGTGAGACTAGCCACCGATAAGAAATGAGGCTGTGGTCTAGATACTCCCTTCCCACCACCGAATTGGTTTCTAAGTCTTCTAAGTCTTGGTTTACCTATAAAATATGCCAGGATATTTTAGATATTTATGAATTCCCTCATCTCTAGCAGTACATATTGAATAACCATACCTTCGTTAAAAATTTTTTTAAATTGTTTTAACATTTCAGTTTGTCCATGCTATTTTGTCACAACATAAGATTATTCTTTTTTTCCATGACGTGATTTCCATTTTTACTTTGTCTTTTGCTTTTGTTTTTCGAGACAGGGTTTCTCTCTGTGTAGCCCTGGCTGTCTTGGAACTCGATCTTTAGACCAGGCTGGCCTTGAACTCAGAGATCCTCCTGCCTCTGCCTCCCCAAGTGCTGGGATTAAAAGTCTGAGGCCACCACCACCCAGTCCATTTTTACTTTTATATTATGACTAAGAGATTAGAGCCACATGATCTAAGGATTTTAGCATCTTTATTCCAAGAGGAACCTTCTTTGTTTTATAAAACCATTTATGTTAACTACTTGTGTACCTAAAAGAAAAAGAAATCATTAAAATGATCATAGTTTCAAATATGGATATATTATGATATCAGGGAATTTTATATTGAGCAGTTCTCCAGAAAATGACACCCTCTGTAACTAGAGCCAAATCCAAAACAAGATTCGCTTTGGATTGGTCAATCTCACAGTAAGTAGATTCACTATTGGATTGGTCAGTCTCTCAGTAAGTAGATTCACTATTGGATTGGTCAATCTCTCAGTAAGTAGATTCACTATTGGATTGGTCAATCTCTCAGTAAGTAGATTCACTATTGGATTGGTCAGTCTCTCAGTAAGTAGATGAACCAGAGCTAGGTGTTGGGAAGGTCGTGTGTTTGTGCTTTAATTTCTGTTTTGTTTTAAAATTGTTCCATGTTCTAATATTCATTTTTCAGGTCCAAAATGGTTTGTTTCATTGTTCCCCATACTTAATTTTTGATTTGGGGAGTCTTTAAAAATATGATCAACTGGGTGTGGCCAGATCTGGGTGCCAGCCTGATCTACAGAGTTCCAGGATAGCCAGGGCTACACAGAGAAAACTCGCCTCAGAAAACTAAAAAAGTAAAAGAGGTCAACTTATGGAGTTTAGTCTCTCCTTCCACCTCTGCCTAAACTCGGTGGATTAATTTAGACTGCAGTACTTGTGTAACAAGTGCCTTTACCTGGCTTGCAACACAAAGAAGACTTCTCTAGGCTTTGTGAGCTATATGGTATCAATTGTCTCATCACCTTAAATGTTGTCTAACTAAAAATGCTTTTACAAATTGGTTAATAGCTTGTTTATGAAAGCACAAACAACAATCGCCCAGTTATATTTTGCTCCCCAAAGAAAAATAGCCATACTAGGTAGAAGCTTAAATGAATGAAGCCCGTTATTAGCCCCCAGTACTCAAAACACAGAGGCAGGCTATTTCAGGCTCCTTCCAGAACATTCTCATCACTTACCGAAAATCAGTGTTCTTAGAGCTGTCTTTCTTAATATCATATGGCAACTGTTTGAGTCACAGTTATGACATCATAGAACAAGTCAAAGGTGACTCTGAGTAGATCTTTCTATATAGGGCACTTAGATGAAGAATCATTTTTAAAAGGCACCCTATCTTCAACTCAGCAAGATAAAATACATACACACAGATCGCCCTAGACTAGTGGTTCTCAATCTGTGACCCTGGGGTCACGTATTACATATTTACATTATGATTCATAACATTAGCAAAATTAGTTATGAAGTAGCAATGAAATAATTTTATGGTTGGAGATCACCACAACATGAGGAGCTGTATTAATGAGTTGCAGCATTAGGAAGGTTGAGAACCAGTTCGCTAGACAGAGGTTATCATATCCTGACATCTAAATCAATCACCAATCACCGTGATAAATGTGGATTAAAGATTTGTTCTTTGCATAGACATAGGCTAGCCTTGGTGAGCTGATCTATGATCGTACTGATTGTGGAGAGTGTCAGTTAATCACTGCTCCAATAACCAACAAAGCGGATGACAAAAATAACATTTAAAAATTTAAAGAAAAATGACAAAAACATGTCCACATTCTTACAAAACTTTTGTATCTTCTCTTGTCAAACCGCGTATCTCCCCTTGAACATCATTCCCGTCCTCCCCATCAATAATCTTCAAATGCACATTTTGTTGTGAAGGTGAAGAGCTTTCAAAATGAACATTGTCTTGCTTATTTCCCACATAATCACCTCCTTGTTGTCATTCCCAGGCAGCTTCAAGGATATCACATTTAGTGAATGAAAGTGCTACAAGCTTGAATAGATATACTGCTTAGGTGTATAATATTATTTTCTTTTGCTAAAATAAATATTAATGTATATCTGTCATTTTTGTAATATTTAGTTCATAAGTAAAAGAATTTTTTTTTAAAGAATGGCAGTTATTTCTGAACAATGAATGTTCACATGTAGGACAATGCATGACTTAGTGATTATGTTGCAAATCAGAGTCCTGCTTATTTTGTATATAGTAATCACTATCTGGTTAATAAAATCCAGCTGTGAGGTTAAATCAAGTGTCTAATGGGAAGAATTACTGACATTTAAAGGCAAACATTACTAGGAATTGATTGGTTGAGTTCACAACAGCCCATGAATCATTTAATGAGGGATTGTTAATACTTTGTTTTACGAAGAGAAAACATGAAACCTTCCAAGTTTTAAAAGTTCACTACTACTTATCATTTTGAAATGATAAGTAGAATCCCCCTCTCCTCCCTCCCTCTTTTCTCTTTTTCTAGAGACAAAATGGTAACATAATTTTTTGATAGTTTCATACAAGTATACAATGTATTTTATCAAATCCATTCTCCACTCCCTCTTGCACAACCTTCTCATAAATCACTGAGTGTAATTAGGGATGTCAGGATGTCCATGGGTGTAGGTTTCATCCAACCTCCGACTAGACATTGGGTACCCTGCTGTGGTTCAGGCTTGTTCAGAGATTTACCAGTATGACTCAAGTTTTGGTTTTAGACATTTTATTTACTATTACTACTACTACTATTATTATAATAATAAAAAGAGACTGGCCAGGACAACCAGATAAGGCCCCAGCTATTGTTAGCCCAAGAATTATAAAGGCAAAAAACCATGAAGTAAAAATTTTGAGGAGTCAAATAAACTCATATCCTGTTTGGATGTTGGCACGGCTTGATTTTGTAACAAGCATCCAACAGGTTCTTTATCCATCTATCCAAGCAAACAAGCAAGCAAGAAAGCGTTTCATTCAAAAGAGAGCTTAGCACTTAGCCTGTATAGTCTTGTGATCTATTACCTTGTAGGAATAGCTGAGGCAGTGAAATATTTTGCAACAATCAACAATTTAAAAAAAAAATAGTCCAACTCTACCGGGAAGTGCTCCAACTTGAGCCAGCTGATAGGGTACGTTCAAGGTAGGAGCAACTTCCTCATGGCTTATACAAGCTAAAAATACTTTTTTTTTTTTACAAGCCAAGCACAGTAAATTTATCCTGTAAACAGAGTTCACTATCACATTATCATTAGCCAAACCCATAAAAAGAGTTGTTTACTACCTCCAGCCAGCAGTAACAATACCTTTCAGGCCGAGGTGGGGCCTCGTGAGTTCTTTCCTTAACCCATGCTAGGTTGGCTTGATCTTGTACAGGTCTTATGCAGACAACTACAGTTACTTCAAGTTGTTTGAGTGTAAAAGCCTTGTGAAGTCCAGAAGACTATTTTTCAGCAGCCTTCCCTGAACTCTGGCTCTTATGATCTTCCCACCCCATCTAGTTTGGCCTGAGCAGGAGAGCATGTTGTAATGTAGATGTCTCATCTAAGGATGAGTACTCCACAATCAATTACTTTCTGTACTTAACCAGCTGTGACTCTTCCTAATAACAGCACAGAGAATCTGCTCTGATGGGGGATGGGGGATGAAAGCTACACTAATCTATGTTTGTAAGAATAGATATTTAGAAGGTAGTTTGGTATTTAGCAAAACAATAGTTGTGAGTTCTCCACAGAGCCTATGCCTGACCTCCTCAGCTACTTGCTCTGGGAAAGATTTATAGCACCAGGCATGAGGTTCTTCCTGTGGAGTGAGCAGGAAAATCCAATTAGAAAGCTGTTGGTTACCCCCATACCATTCATGACTATATTGCTCAAATAATCATCTCTTGCCAGGCTAATCATTATTGTGTCTCATAAAGTATCTAGGTAAGACCGTTGGTGACTTTTCTTCCACAGTAGCATGTAAACAAAACAAAACAAAACAAAAAAAACAAAACAAAACAAAACAAAACAAACAAAACAAAACAACAAACCTGAAAAGCTAGTTCAGCAGGCAAAGCTTTTGTAAAGGAAAAGAAGTTTGAATCTCCCTTACCCGTGTAAACACTGGGTGATCGTGGCAGTCTGTCTGCAATCCCATCCAGTGGGAAGCCGATCAGGGAATCAGCAAGCTGGTTAGACTAGCTAAACAGTGAGCTCTGGGTTCAGTGACAGACCCTTTCTGGACCCTGAAGGTGGAGAGAGATTAAGGAAACACCCAACTTTAACTTCACACTTCTATACACATACACTTATAAGTCCCCACATGACACTCACATAAATATATGAACATGTATACATGCATGAAAATGACATAGATATACATACATATGGAGCTATTTTGTCTTCTGTGTTCAAGCTACTCTGACAAGGCAACATTTGAAGAGAAATTTGACTATGAAGCAGTGTTTCCCTCGTATTCAAAAGATTAAGCTAGGACTAGATTCCAGGAGGCAATGAGACCTAGGCAGGGGCATTGATCAACAGTTTCTCTTTATTTTAGTTGAAAGCATCTCTGTAGGTAATAGGTATGTATACACCAAGAAGAAGTAGTACAGGCCAGGGCAGGGATGTGGAGAATGAAGATAATATGGGCAAACTAGAAAGAATTTATACTTGTTATACCCATGTCTTCTACATCCTAGTAGGAATATGATAAACTCTGGTCAGCCATGTCTCGATTTTCATAATGCAGGAGTAAACAGAACTTGGAAATCTATAGCTATGGATAAAGAACTGGTTTGAGAAAATAGACCGTGGGATTGCTGATGGATTGCTGGCTCCAGGCAACTGATAGAGTGGCTCTTACTTATGACACAAATTCCTACTATAGACTACTGACTTATGTTCTCCTCAGAGTTGTGTGTGGGAGCCTGGCCTCAAGTGTGACAATATTTGAGGACACATGTTTTAAGAGTTAATTAAAATTAAATAGAAGTAAGGTAGTGTTTCTCATCCCATGGGCTTGTTTTCTGTGTGCACACAAAGATGCCCAATGAGGACTTGGGGAAAGGGACTAGCTATTTACAAGCCAGAGAGTGCCCTCTCTAGGAACCAAACTGACCAGTATTAATACAGGACACAGCAGCCTCCATTGTTACACTTCCCCGCTGTTGTAGCTATTGACTGTGTGGTATTTTGTTATGACAGCCATAGAGTACTAGGTCGGCTTCTGTGGCTTTAGTCATACAATCCCTCTGTCTTTACCTATGAAGATGAATTTTAAGCTATGCTATCTGGTTTAGAATAATATCAAAGAAAAGCTACCCCAAACTGGCCTGATTCCCATTTGCCACAGACTAAATCATCAAAGTTGCATATCTTAAATACTGAAGGTGCTATGCTATGTTTTACATATACCCATCAACATAAACTTTATCCATAATGAAAAAGTCCTGTAACTCGGTTTGGAATACAATTCCATTGGAAGATATGACGGCCCTTTTCAGATCTTTTCTCCTCTTTTTAGAGTTTTATTTTGTCACTTTCACTAAAACAAATCCATTAATTTGCAAACATACCTATAAGAGTATTTAAAAATCTTACCAGTGGTGTCTGTTTGACTATCTGATTGTATAATAAAAGGTGAAAGACCTATACTAGCTGAAGAGAAGCCAGAGTGTATTTGACTGCATAGAGTATTGATTTTTAGACAGTTCTACACTGTTATAGTCAGGGGACTTTTTTTTTTTTTTTGACAATTCATTTCACCATTTTAGACCAATATTTGTTTCCTGTATCAAACAGTGATAAGATGATTTTCCCCCTTAACTCGTGTAAGATACAAATAAGAAAACCAAGGTGATGCTAAAGGCTCAATAATGAAACCTGTTATTTGTGTCACCTCTGTTTTCATTTACAAGCTGTGACTTTAGCACCTCATGATTAGGAAGTGCACCCCCAGGAGGCCATCCTAACAAGCTTAACAGACAACACAAGGTTAAAGCCAGACAAGGCAAACAATAGATAGGTGCTTAAAGGAGGCTAAAAACCCAATAGGATTTGCTCTTTCCAGGTCTTCTCTTCAGCTGATTCCTTAATATGTTAATTTATGTTTTTTCTTCCCACCAAAGTTTAGAGAAAAAAGAAAATATGATACTTGGCACATTTTCTAGTCTCTTAAAGACATTTTTTTGGGGGTGGGGGTCAGGCTTAGTCTTGTTTATTTATTCAGGTTTATCATTGGGCAAAATTCTACACCATTTCCATAGAAGTAGGTGAGGAATTCCCAGATTTTCTTTGAATTGGGCTGAAACTTGATTTTCTGTCTATATGTGGATAGAGTGACAGGAAATATTTTTTTTATTAATGAATGTAAGTGTTAATAAAGCATAGAGTTTAGATTAGAAGAATAAAACATTTTCTCAGTTTTAAAAAATATAATAATAATCATTGTATAATTTATATTCCTTATTACATTTTACTTATATGATTAGCATATCAGAGAAGCCAGATTCTATTCTGTTGTAACAGGCACTGCCTAAGCGTCTGTTTCGACAAGTAGTTTGAGATAGAGACATAAATAATACATTTGGTAGTTTTACATTTTCCTGTATTAAAATTTGGTACCTGTTCCAAGCATCGTAGTTCTTTTAGGAGTGCTGCAGGCCAGTGTAGCTCAGGATCCCTTCTGCTTCTTCCTAGTCATCGAGGCATTCGATATTGGAATGTAAATAATGTATAGCAAACATCAGTTCTGCATGTTTGCTTGGATATTGCACGGCATTATTGTCAAGATGCAGCAACCTATCAGGTTGGAAATCTCTCTGAAAACATTAAAACATTACAAAAATGCACAACGTTTTATAGTAAATGTTTTTGTGCTTCTAATATCATTTTTAAAGTTAGTGTTTATATGTTATAGCCAGAGTTCCATTTAGCTTAATTTAAGTTTCATGTCTTAAAGGAGCCTGATGCCCACATCTTGCTCTAAGCGATGACCATTTGCACTAGGAATGTGGCTCCCAGGGAAGTTAGAAGTGATAAATGAGGCCCTGTGTGGACCCCTTACTCTGCGGTATGTGGTAAACACGCAGCCTCTCAGTCACGCTCTCCCCTGGAGAATTACCCAAACGTTTGCATTCCTACGTTATATTTTTTTCAGAAAATACTCTTTTCTGAGAATACAAACCTGTTTCACAGACCCCTCCTTTTTTTTTTTTTCTTTTTTTTTTGAGACAGGGTTTCTCTGTGTAGCCCGGGCTGTCCTGGAACTCACTCTGTAGACCAGGCTAGCCTCGAACTCAGAAATCCGCCTGTCTCTGCCTCCCAAGTGCTTTGAAGGCGTGCGCCACCACCGCCCGACCACAGACCTCTTCTTGAGACAAGCCATTCCTACACTAGGGAATGCGTCTTGACCATCTCAGAAAAAAAAATATCGCCAACAATTCATTTATAGCACCTAGTTATTATAAATGTTCTAGAATTTTCAGTTGAGAATACTGCTTAACTTCAAAACATAGAAAAGACTTGTCAAGGTAGCCTCTCTGCAGCAGCAGCAGCAGCAGCAGCAGCAGCAGCAGCAGCAGCAGCAGCACAACAAACAAACAAATCCCTGAAAACAGAGGGAAAAAGGACCCGAGACAATTATGAGAATAGCTATATAACCTTTTTCTCCTTCACACACCGTAGTTTTGTACTGATTTCTTTTCTTCGTTTTCCTTGGCGTTAGTATGCTGCTAACTCATGAAAACTGAGAGGCAGCAAACAAAAAGGCACATAGTTTAAGAAAGCAGACTTCTTGGTTCAGTGGGTATGATTGCCACCCTCCCCCTCGCTGAGCCAAATTGTGTAGATAGAGTAATAAACACAAAGAGGAAACAGCATTAGCTACTGTTGAAAAAGTTGTGTGAACCCAAAAGATGTTTCTGCAAAATGTTTCCCTTTTTCTTGTAGTCAGGATTGTCTCTCATGCTTTTCATTGGTAGACCATAAATGAAGAACTAGCCAAAGTGAAATTTCTCTTCTTTTAGATATAGGAAAGTACCCACTAATTTATATTCATTATGAAACTTTTTTTGTTTGTTTTTGAGATAGAGTCTCACTATGTAACTCTGGCTGTCTAGGAAATCACTTTGTAGAGCAGACTGGCCATAGAGATCTGCCCACCTCTGTGAATGGATTAAAGGCGTTTGCCACCATGTCTGTTCAGCCCATAAAGGTTTTTAAGAGATCAACAATATGTGTAAAGTAAAGTGAATCTGTACCAGGAAGCTCAAATTTATTAGCAGCAAGCTTGTGATACATGTGCTATCTCCACCCCTATCCGCAAGACAGGGTTTTTCTGTGTAGTATTGATTGTCCTGGACCTTGGTTTGTAGACTAGACTGGCCTCGAATTCACGGAGATATGCCTGCTTCCGCCTTCTGAGTGTTGGGATTAAATGGATGCACCAACACACAGGCTCAGGTGTAAAATTAATATATGAATTTTCTAGATAATTTACAGATGACAATGTACACACTGTTTGACCATAGAGATGTTGGATTAGACCAGTGGGTGTCTACTAGTTGTATCACGCCTTTTCACGAGGAATCCTTTTCACGAGGAATGTATTAGACAAAGTATTCCTCAAATCCCTCCTCCCACTTCCATGAGGATCCCTTAGTCTTGGGAGGACCTTGACAGAGATAGCTCACTAGGAGCTAAGCACTCTACAGTCTCGTATTCTTTGTACCAGTTATGAGTGCCTATATTAATCATAGCTTACTGCAAAAGGAAGCTTCACTGAGAGGGCTGAGAGATGCTATGATCTCTGGGTACAGTGATAAGCCATTAGGAATTGGTTTACTATTTTGTCCATTTAGCAGACTAGCAGTATTAGGTTCACCTCCAAGGCTTATGACCTTGCTAGGCAGGAATTTTGGCCCAGCTAACTGTATCAGGCAAAGTTATGTTTCATGTAAGCCAGCCAAAACTTCAGCATGGATGAGGGAAGGGCTCATGAGAATTCCATTGGCTAGTCACAAGTCTCATATCAGAAAAATGCTTGGCAAGTATTTTCTATTATTCTATAGGTTTTCTACATCTTTCTTCATTAACTGTTTTGTAGGATACATTTCTAATATTAACTGAATGTATTTTTTTCTCATTTGTTATTTTTGCTTTTGATTCCATGTCTAAGAGATTTTGCTCAACATATATGATCACAAAGATTTAGTCATATTGTAAAACATTACATGTTTTAGTTCTTTCATTTAGGCCACTCATCTATTTTTAGTGAAGTTTTGTGTATTATACCAGGTCAGAGACTAGTCTGTTTCTTTTTTTGGGGGGGAGTGCAGTTTCAAGACAGGTTTTCTCTGTGTATCCCTGGATGACTTAGAACCCACTTTTAAGATCAGAGATCCCCCTGCCTCTGACTTCCAAGTTCTGGGATTCAGGGCGTGCATCCCCACACCCCACTATCTGTATGTGCCAGCATCTTTAGGTGAAAAGGTAAACGTTTTGCCACTGAGTGGCCTTGAAATATTTGACATTGTCAGTTGATTGTAGACATAGATCTGCGTAACAATTCTCATGGGTCCTCAGTTCTCCATGGGTCCATGCAGCTGCCACAATACATTGACTACTGTAGCTTTGAGTTGTTTTCGGTGTTCACATATGATTAGCTCACATTGAGTATACCAGCGGGTGGGTTTTCTTTGTCATTTTCGTATATACATATGCCAACATTTATTCAGATCCACCCTTCTCACAACTCTCTGTCCTCTCCTTATTCTTCTCTCCCCTTTCCTTGTTTGTTAATCCTTCTCTCAGACCGCATGGCTTGGTTTACTTAACACAACGGTTTTCATGTGTATCTATTTTCTTGGGACCCACTTGATTTCATTCTTCTTTGTGGATGGATAAAACTCCATTACGTATATGTGGCATATTTTCTTCTTTATTCTCTCTCTCTCTCTCTCTCTCTCTCTCTCTCTCTCTCTCTCTCTCTCTGTTTTTAATTGTATGTGCATTGGTGTTTTGCTTGCAGATACCTTCTTAGCACACAGATGTGTGTCTGTGTCAGATCCCTTGTAACTGGAGTTACAGACAGTTACAGATGTGGGTTCTGGGAATCAACCCCAGGTCCTCTAGAAGAGCACCCAGTACTCTTATCCATTGAGCCATCTTTCCAGCCTCGTGACATATTTTCTTTGTCTGTTCATATGACAAAAACACTCACATATATCAGAAAGTATGAGTAGTTCAACCTTGCTTTCTCATATGATTGCTTTAGCTTTAGTAAATAGCTAGAATCGCCACATGAATTTTAAGATTTCCTTGTCAATGTTGACAAAAAAAAAAAATCTACATAGGGATTGTATAGAGGTTACATGAAATATATAGATTACATTGAGGAATATTGTCATCTTAATAGTAAAATTTTTGTTCTGGGGACAGATGGGTATATTTTTAACCAAATTAGGTCTTGAATTCATATCTATTTTTACTAGGTTAAATATACATCCCTGAATAATAGCTCAGACACTGGCAGCCCTCCCACCTTCTCTCATTCTGCTGTCTGGTAAAATGGATTTAGATGGGAGGAAGTGGATAATATATAGGAACACGAATCAAAAGAATGTCAACCCCCCTATATTCTTGGCACGCCTTATTACATGTGACAGTCAGGGATGTTGGTTTTGTGGGGATTTCTGAGTATTTATCATGTTATATTCTGAGAGAAAGTTTCTTCAATGAAACAGAACATTTAAAAATGTATATACACAATACTTATCATTCCTATTTACATATGTAGAGTATTACAGTATATACATATGTAACAGCGTATGCAAGTTGTAGATAGAAACATGCTGACTGGTTCTGTGGTGAGTTATTTCTGAAGAGGGAAAGTCATGGGGGTGAAGAAGGAAGAGACTAGGGCTCTACGTGCATTGGTTTTCTGTAAAAGTATTTTTAGGTATTTCTGTCATAATTTTAAATATTATGATAATAAACATAGCTATAGCTCCAGTGAGGTTATTTTTTGTCAACATTTGTCATAATATATGACTAAATAACATACTGAACTTGAGATCAAGGGTGTTGTTAAGCAGCTGGCTGTAGTTGAGGTCACAGTAGTGGAATGGGTATATTTAATGTTCTTTCGAGCTCTTAAAGATGATAGCAACAACTATGGACACTGAGAGGTGTCGTGTCTTCAGGAGCTTGTAAAGATCTGCTTCCATGAGGCCCTGTATTATACATATGGGTTTTACTCTCTGATGGTTGACACTCGGATAGTGTCATTGATTCCAATAACTAGTCTCACGACTGAAGCACAGGAAGATTTTTATCTCTGAGTCCTCTGGCCGTCAGTGTGATCACAAAAATATTCATCTTGGTGATAGATATTTAAACTGTTAACATTGTCTTTTTTGAGACTATATCGTTTTGGGCAAAGCAGAACATCATGGGGATTTGATGGAATAAAACCATTCAGTTCACCTCAAGCAAGAAACCAAGGACATATTGGTAAACTATGTATCTGATAATGGGTCGATTCGCAAAATAATCCCATCCTCCCAGGGACTATACATATATTCTTTATGCCAACAAATAGATACTTTTATTTTAAGCCTGGCCATGTTTGTTTGGGGCCGAAGAGATGACTAAGCTCTTAAGAGCCACTGATGCCCTCTCAGAGGATCAGAGTTTGTCTTCCAGCATCCATATCAGGCTGCTTACAACTCCCTGTAACTCTAGCTCCACGAACTCCCCCACCCACTTCTGCCACTCTCACCCCGCCCTGAGACTACAGACACAGATACATATGTGATCATAAGAAAGATCAGTCACGTTTGGATATTGCCTTTGCTGATACCAGATCCCTTCCAGCTTTAGCATCATCAGATTTGGAGTTCATGAAATCCATTCAGGTCCCTAGGATGCTCCATTTTAAAGGAGCTCTAACAAAAGGTTCTGCTTTTTATAAATTGAAATTGCCAGCGTAATTTACTAGCTGATTGGATCTGGTGTATAAAGAAAGTAGCTAAACTATTTTGATGGCCCAGAATCCAGGAATGGTGAGGATCATATTCTATGCTATGTGGAGGGGGAAAAAAAGGCAGAGACTGTACCGAGACAGAGAAAAAAGCAATTAGTGATACCTGATGCTGCTCAGTCCCTTGGTTCTAGTTGTTTCTGAGATTAATATAAATCACCCCTTTTAGGCCTAGGTAGCTCCACATTTTCTGGACTGTGGTTAGGGGACTTTTTTTTGTTTTTTGTTTTTTTGGTTTTTCGAGACAGGGTTTTCTCGTATAGCCCTGGGTGTCCTGGAACTCACTCTGTAGACCAGGCTGGCCTCGAACTCAGAATCCGCCTGCCTCTGCCTTCCAAGTGCTGGGATTAAAGGCGTGGGCCACCACTGCCTAGCGTGACATTTGATCTAATTCCTCTAAGCTGGTTTTTGACTGCTTGGAACCAAGCAAAGACTAAATGACTTAAATAAACAATGAATTTAAGCTGCAGCTTTTAATAGGATAACTTGATAGAGTCTCCATTCTTGAGTTTTTAGCAGGCATCCTACCTAAGTTAACATTCTGAACCAGATAGACAAAAATCCGACTTCACAGTACATTGAAAATACAGCTGCAACGGACTTCCCATGGAACCAAATAGTCTCTGAAAGCATTTGAAAAAATAAATTAAACTAGACGTTTAGTAGAAATACTCTTTATAATAAACATGTGTGTATCAGGACTCATAATTACATGGGTATGTTGAAATGAGTTATAAATGTGTAACATGGCTGGTGACTAAAATTCAGCTATTCCCAGCATTGTCAATGGCTCATGAGAAACCCAATGATATAGTTTATCATGATTTTATTGATGCCGAACATGAAACAGCGCTTATTACTTTATTATCAATGTATTGAAGCCACCCGTGCCTTTTGTTTATTTTTTTTTCTATTTTGTCAGCATTCTGATTTGGCAGTTTTTTCGACTCCAGGATTATGACAGAAACCTCTATACCTTTAAAAATTATGCAGTCTTAGTTTTTCTGTTCTAGAAGTTAAAAATCAAGGACAATTACTTATACGTATAACGCAGCATTTGAAGGGGTAGCTTAGAGTGTGTGTTTGCTCTGACTCCGAAGCTCTAGTGTCCCACGGTCACCGTTTCCTTTCCCCTTTGACTGCAAAGGGGAAGTTGGGGTTTTGTTTTTTTTTTTTTTTTTTTTCGTTGTTTTTTAAAGCTACATGTTTTCCAACTTCTTTTCCTTTTAAGATCCGATCTTTAAATCATTCTGAAACAGGAAATGTCTCACTTCCTATGGGAATCCATTTCTCTTGGGTGCAAAAGGGTTGGCTCATCACTTCTCTGTCTTTAAGACAGACAACTCCACAAACCGGGGAAAGGCGACTTGGGGAAGCAGAAGAGAGGGAGGGCTGGGGTGAAAGATGTGTCTAATTGTGTGCAGCTACTATATGCTTATCTCGCAGAAAACCTGGTTCGGAAACGAGTTCTCAAACAATACCACAAGAGACAAGGAGGGGATTTGTGAAAAAGCTTCCTTCTGAACAAGGGGACTAAAAAAGCAAGAGGAAAAAGGAAGACCAAGTTAAGGGTTTGCCTTAAGAATGTTAACAACATCAACATCAAAAAGCTGAAAAGTAAAATGAGAGTTCCTAAGAAAGCAAAGTTGTGAGTGGCAGGGAAAGTGTAGCCTGTTTAAATCCAAACCAGTTTTAAAAATATTTTAAATAATAAGTATACTAAGGAGTATTTTATTATTTTAGTATACCCACCACACACAAAAACAAAACACCACACAGACATACACACAAATCTTTTTTACGTCCATCCTTTCCCCCTCCAGGTCTGCCCTCCAACAGTTCCTCATCCCATTACTCCCCCCCGCCCCCCCACCCCCCTTTCCCCCAAGGGGAAGGCCCCTCCAGGCTCCCACTTCCTGGGGTCTCAAGTCCCTCAAGGGTTTTGTGCATCTTCTCTCATGGGGCCGGACTACAGACAGTCCTCTGCTGTTAAAAGCATCGGGGGCCTTGTTTCAGCTAGTGTATGTACCCTGGCCAAGCCGTCTTTTTATTCATTCATTTTAAGTTGCTTTTGAAGCAAAAAAGCCAAAAAAAAAAACCAAAAAAAAAAAAAAAAAAAAAAAAACAAACAAAAAAAAAATGTTAAAAAAGCCGGGCGGGTGGGGGGGCGTACCCCTTTTTAAACCCAGCACTTGGGAGGCAGAGGCAGGCGGATTTCTGTGTTCGGGGCCCCACCCCTGGTTACAGAGGAGTTCCGGACAGCCGGGTACACAGGAAACCCTGTTTCGAAAAAATAAAAAAGAAAGAATTTTTTCCCTTTGGGAAAAATGGTGCCTTTTTGGGGTTGTTCCCCACCCCTTTTCACCCCCCCCAGCCCGGGGGAAATGAGGGGAAAAGGGTAAAAAAAAATGCAAAGACGATTTTTTTAGCTTGTAAAAAACTAAAAAATTTTGTAAAAAATTTTTTTTAAAACCAGAATTTTTTTTTAAAATTTTTTTTAAATTTTTTTCTTATTTTTTTTTGTGTTTGTGTGTTTTGCTGCACCCAAAGGGGCTGGGCCCCGTATAAGCGTGTCCCCAAAAAGACAGAAAACAGCATTGATTTTCTTGAAAACTGGACCCCTAGCCTTTTTTCACCCTTTTTTTAAAAGATAAAGGACACAATTTAATATTCAAAATTTAAAAAAAATTTTTTGTGCGGGGGAAAAAAAACCCCCCGGGGTTTTTTGGGAAAAAAACAGCAAGTGTTTTTTAGCTGCGGGGGTCATGCCCCAGCCCCCGTATTTTTTTTTTTTTAAATTTTTTTAAATAATTTTGTATTGAGAAATTTTTTTAGATTATCCAAAAAAAAGGGCTTTTTAGTGAGGGGGGCTTTTTTAAAAAAAACAGTAGGGCCCCGAATTTGCTCTAAAAAAATTTTGGGGAAAAATTTTAAGATCTGAAGGAGATTTTTGCTAACAAAGCTTTATCTTTGGGCTAGAAAAATAAAAAAGGGAAAAAGGGGAAATATATACCTGAGCACCCCCAAAACCCCCCTTTTTACCATTTTTTTCCGAAAAAATTTTTCTGAGTGGGGGATAATGTAGGGATCGGGCCCCGAAAAAAAAAAATCAAAGGACTGGTGTGGGTACGGTTTCCCAAATTTCCCCCCAAGTGTGAGTAAAAAATTTAAAAAAATTTGAAAAAAATTTTTTTCAGTTATCTTTTTAGATTTAAAAAAATTTCCCCCCAAAAATAAACCCTTTGCAAAAAAGTTTTTTGAACCCCAAAATTATGGGAAAAATTTTAAAAATTTGGGGCAGCCTAAAAAATTTTATTGTTTTCTGCCCCTTTTTTAGTTTTTCATATATACATTCTCTTTTTTTGTGGTTTGTCCACTGTATCCACCTTTTTAGCCCGACACTGTGGGGTTTTTGGGAAAAGGGGGAAAATTGGGTTTTTCGGACATGGGGGGGGTTTTTTAAAAACCTCACAGCTTCAGGGGGGGTTTAAAATCCGGGGTTTCCGGTTTCTTACACTAAAAACTTTTGCCTTCAGTCCAGGGGGGTGGGGCCCCAGGTGGAGCCCCGCAGCTAGCTACCATTTTTTTTTGTATTGTTTTTTTAATTTTTTTTTTACAATTATTGCACGTTTTTCCTAGGTTTTTTTTATTTCTTTTAAATTTTTTAAATTTAAAAATTTTTAAAAAACCCAGAGGCCACCTTTTTTGGGGGCCCTCAAAAAAGTCATTTTCCCTTTGGGCCCCAGTCACAAAAATTCTCCGGGGAAAATGGGGGGCTAAAGTCATCCCCCCCCCCTGGTCAAGGCACCCTTTTTCCCCCTTTACGTTTTTTTTTTTCCCAAAATTTATTTGCATCCCAAGCCCAAAAGGGGTTGGAAAACCCCAAAAAATTACCCTTAGTTAGGGGGGCCCCCAAAAAAAAAACACCCAAAAAAAAAATTTTTTTTTAAATAAAATTTAATTCTTTTTTGGGGTTTCATCAGACCAGTTTCTTGTTTTTATTTTCTAAAAATTTTTATTTTTCCCGGGTACAAAGGGATATTTTTTTTTTTTAAAAAAATTTATCCCCAACTCTTCCAAGTAAAAAAAAAAAATTATCCTTACCCCTTTTTCCCCGAGGATTTGCTTTTCCCCCTCTTTAGAAAAATCCTCAAAAGATTATATTATGGAATTTTTAAAAAAATTTTTGGGATTGCAAGTTTTTACGAAAGGGGTCTTTTTTCCCCTTATATTGTTGTAATTTTAATATCAACCCCCTTGATAATATTTTTTTTGGGGCACAATTTTAAAACTTAAAAGGTTTCCCAATAAAGGGGAAAAACCCAGGGGGCCCCAAAACCCCTTTTCCTGGTGGATGGCTGTCTATGTCAGCGTTTAACCTGAGTTTCCCCCCTTGCCCCGGAAAACATTGCTTAGGTGTGAGTATCCAAGCCAGTGCATAGAAAATAATGTTTTAAAAAAGATGTTCTCCCTTTTTTGGAAAAAACCCAAAGAAGAAAAGCTAAAAAAAAAAAAAAAAAAAAAAAATTTTTTAGTGTTTTTGTTTTTTAAGGGGGTTTTTCTTTAATTTAGCACCAGTTTTTTATCAAAAAAAATGAAAAAAAAAAATTTATAAAAGCAAATTTTAGGAACTATTAAGAAAAATTTTCATTTTAAAAAGGAATTTTTTAAAACAAAAACCGTTTTTGGGAGTCCCAGTTTATAAGTTTGTGAGAATCTTATCTTATTTTTTTAAACTATACTGGTATAAAGCTACAGGGCGGGCCCCTTTTTTTTCTGGTATAAGTCTCCCCCAAAATGGAATCAAAACCCCCCACCCCCAAAAACGCTAAAAAAATGGATGGTCTGCTTTTTGGTTTTTTTTTTTTTTGCCCTCCCTTCCCCCCTTTTCCCCCCCCTCCCCCCCCTCCCTCCCTCCCTCCCCCCCCCTCCCTCCCTCCCCCTCCCTCCCTTTTTTTTTTTCCCTTTTTTTCTTTCTTTCTTTTTTTTTTTTTTTTTTTTTTAAAAAAGGGTTTTCTCTGTGTCCCTTGGGGGTTTTTTCCCGGAAAACCCCCCTCTGTGGGGCTAGGTTTTGGCCCCCAGGATTGCTCCCCCCTTTTTATTCCTTTTGCGGGGGTTTTTAAGGGCCCCGGGGGACCCCTTATTTTAGAGATCATTAGACATTTTTTTTAAAAAATTTTTCCCGGGGTTGTAATTACTCAGAAAAAAAAATTTTCCCGTTTTTCCCCGTCCTTTTTTAACAGCTTTAAAAACCCCAAAAAAGGGGGCTTTTTGGTTTTCACTGTCCCCCCCCTTTTTTGGGGGAAAATCATTAAATATAAAACAGGTTAAATTTTGGGGTTTCCCCGTGTCTTTCCGAACACCCCAAATCACACCACCACCACACACACACCCCACACAACAATTTCAGTAAACAAATGATTTTTTTTTATAAAACAGCCAGAGAGCGAAAGAAAAAAGTCTGTGCTCTAACTTTTCCCCCAGTTAAAAAGTCTAGGTTTCCCCCCCCAGAGCAGGGCAACAAACAGTGGTCGGGGTTTTCCCCCCATGGAACCTTTAAAAACCGTTTTCCCCCCGCCCTACCCCAGGCCCGCCCAGAAACCATCTCCTTTAGGGTGATCTTCTTTAACTTGAGACGGGCATTAGCCATCAAAGATGTTTTGAAAGGAATTTTTTCCCAACCCCAAAAATGACCGGGGCTGGGAGACCGTAAAAAAATTGTCTTTTTAAAATTTTGAATTTTGGTTTTAATTTTCCCGAGCGTATGTTAAAAAAAAAAAAAAAAAACTGGACCTTTATGGCGCCTGTTTGGGCCCCCAGAGAAAAGGGGATTTTGCTGGGGGCCCGGGGTCCCCAGAGCAAGGGGGCCCCGCCTGCCTAAATTTTGAATTCCAAAGGGAAGAAGAGAGGGCATCAGGGATGTGTGGAAAATCCCCCCACTTTTGCATAGGTGCCAAACATATATACAAAGGGTAAATAGTAAAAAAAAAGGGGGAAATTAAAAGGAAAAATTCCCAAATTTCTTTGCCCAGAATCCTTTAACCCTTTTTTAAAAAAATGGCTAGAAGGGTTTAATTTAAAATTTAAAATATAATAATAAAAAGCAATTTGGGAAAAAGGTAGTTGAAAGTAGCCTAGATAAAATAAATACTATTTTTTAAAAAATCACTTTAAAAAAATTTTTGGGAATTTAAAAAAAATGAAATTTATTAACCCAATTATCCCTTTTTTCAAATTTTTTAAAAATTTTTTTAAAATTAAATTTTTTAAAAGAAAACATTTAAGAGGGGGTCCATTCATGTTTTTTTTTTTTTAAAATTTTTTTATGGTGAACGAAGCAACCCAAAGTTTTACAATTGGCTGATATTTTTAAAATTAAAAAGGAGCATTGCTGGGCCCCCTAGGAAAGGCCAAAATTAGTTTAAAGCCCTTTTTAAAAATTAAAATGCCTTCTTTACGGGTCATATATAAAATTATCGAAATGTGGACACAAAAGGCTCGCTCCCCAGGTTTATTACCTGCAATGAATTCATAATAACCGACTTTTTCGTTTTATTTTTTTTTATTTAAAAATTGATGGTGAAGGGAACAATTAAAAAGTTTTAAATTTTTTTTTTTTTTTTTTTTTTTTTTTTTGGTTTTTTCGGACGGGTTTCCTTTGTAGCCCCGGCCCGTTATGGAACTCAATCTGTAGACCAGGGTGGCCCCCGAACTCGAAATCCCCCCTGCCCCTCCTTTCCCCAAAAGGGCCCTTTGAAATGTTAAAAAAAAAAAAATTTTTCAATAAAAAAAAATTTTTTGGTGAAAGGGGTTTTAAAAAAGACAAAAAAACCAAAAGGAACATTATCATAATCATACTGTTGGGGGGGGTACCAGGTGTTTTTTTAAAATTTATCTTTTAGATTTTGAGCCCCGGGCCCCCAAAGAAAAAAAAATGCATTTCTTTTTTCGCAAAGAGGGGGAAAGGAGGGTCCATGCAAAGCAATGTTTAAGGGGGTTTTTTTTTTCAATTTGTATACTCTTTAATGTGAAAAATTTTATATGGGGGATGTGAAGGAAAAGAAACCCATTTATACCCCGGAAGAGTGTAAGGGGGAACCCTGCATAACCCGGTAAAAAGGTTTTCCGGGGGCCTGCGAACACAGGAGGGGTGGCTTTGGGTTTGGAAAGGGCCCAAGTGGGAGAGTCAGTAATTTTAAAAACAAAGGATTTTTCCCCAAAAAAGCCTGTTTTTTTACTTTTTTAGGTTTCCAAACCGCTGTTTTTTTCTTGATTTCTTCCCTTTTTTTATCTTTAAAAACATGAAGCTTTATTTTTTTTTTTCTATAGTGAGGGAAAGGGAAAGGGAAACCCTTAAAAACCACGAAGAGTTTTTGAAGGTACAGTGAAAATTTAAAGCGCATACCCCCCTGGGGGCTGGGGGGGCAGGAAAAAGTTTTTTTTTTCCCATATTTTTCCCCACCTTTTTTTAAAAAAGAAGGTCTTCCCCAAAAAGTTTCCCCTCTGGGGGATAGTGAAATCCCGAAAAACTGACTTTAGGCTCCCAAAGACAAATTTTTCTTAAAAATATAAAATTTTTATTTTTTGAGTAATTTAAGGGGTTTTAAGAAATTTTCCTAGAAAAGGGGTCTTTTTTTTTGGAAATTTTTGTAATACAAAAAAAAAACATTTAAAAATTTTTTTTCCCCTTCCGGAAACTTTAAACCCGGTTTTTGCTTTGGTGTTTTAAAAACCCGGGTGAAAAGCTATAAAGAAAATAATGTGTTTTTTTTAAAATTTTAATTTTGGGAGTTTTACTTTCAGTCAAATCATTAAATTTTTTAAAAACTTTAACAAAAGATTTCCAAAACTTATCATTTGTAATTATACCTGATGTTAAAGCATAGTAGAGGAGTTAAAAACCCGGCAATGCAATTTTATCATTTTCCCAAAAGATTTTGGGAAAATTTTAAAAGGGTTTTAAAAAACAAATTTTTGATTATTTTTGAAAGGGGTAGAAATAAACTAGCCTCACTTAATACAATAAAAGTGAATTTTAAAAATGACAAAAACCCTTATTATATGTATAATTTTACATTTTTTTCATTTCAGTTAAATAAGTTAAAAAAAGGGATGGGACCCCGAAGAAATTTAAATTAAATGGTTTGAACCTTTTTTCGTAGCATTTATAAGGAACCTGGGATTTGATACACCTTTAAAACAAAAAAATAAAAACAATAATAAAAAAAAGATGGGTATTTAAAAATCACTCTAATTTAAAAATTGTTTTAATTTAAAACATTCTGCATGAGGAAAAATGTTAATGGGTTTAAGTAATTGTTTTTTTAAATTGAAGTTTAAGTTTTATAATATTTCATTGGGCCCAAAGATGGAATAATTCATATTTCTTCCTTTTGCAGGTTATAAAAAAAAAACTATAAAGAAAAGCATTTTGGAGTAGGGAAACATTTTACTTTTTTGCTTTTTTTTTTAAAAAGGTTTTTAAAATTTTTTCTGTTGGGGTTGACTTTAAATCTTTCTTTACAAAACCGAGGTAATCTTTTTTTCCGATTCTTTTAAAAATTTGACTTTGCCCCTACATTTTTCAAATTGGGGGGCTCCATGGGCCCAAAGAACTTTTTCATAAAAAGTCTCCGAGCATCAGGTTTTCAATTTTGTGTGTGGGTCGTGACCCCTATAGTGGGGTTTAAATTGGGCCCTTTCACAGGGGCTTTCAAATCATTATCCCTAATACTAGATATTACATTTCAATTCATTAAAAAGTAGCCAAAAAATTTTCAGTTTTTTAAGTTGGGAAAAGAAATTTAAATTTTAAAGGTTGGAGGGCTCCACAGTTATGAGGAACTGTTTTAAAGGGTCACAATTAGGAAGGGTGAAAAACCACCGGGCAGTGGTGGCACCGCCTTTAATCCCAGCACTTGGGGGGCAGAGGCCCCGGACCCGGGTTTCTGAGTTCCCCGGGGCCAACCCCCTTCTACAGAGTTGGTTCCAGGGGCGCAGGGCTAAAAACGAGAAAAAAACCCCGTCTTTAAAAAAAAAACCCCCTTTACCCCCCTCCCCCCCCAAAAAGGAAGATGAGAAACCCTGCCCTAGAGCCACCCCGGGCCTTTTAAGAAAAACACAGTTTAAAGAAATTTTCCCCTTAATTTTCCCCATTCTTCATTTACTAAGCCCTTGTTAATTCAAATTTGGGACTTTTTTTTTTAGTTATTTTTCATTGAAAAAATGTGTGCTCTTGAGTTGTTAAACAGCTCTGTATTCAGAAGGAGTATAGATAAAATTAACAATAACGGGCCCCCTTCCCTTTTTTTGTGTGAACATCCTTTTGAATAAAGACTTCTCTTTTCTAATCTAAAATCTTTCAAAGGGACTTATTAAAAAATTTTTTCATTGTGTTAAGAAAACCCCCAAACCTATTTTTCTTTTTTAATGCCTGTTTTTAGTTTTGGTTTTTTGGGAGAGTCTTGCAGTTTTTGGCTCTGGGGGGTGTTCCCGGGGTGCCAATTCACCAGGTCCCCTTTCTTTGAATAAGGCCTAGAAAAAGATTTAAACCTTTTCCCCTTAGGAAATTTGGAACCTAATAGGGAAAAAAATCCCCAAAAAAGCAAGCTGTTTAACCCAAAAACCGAAAAATCCTGATAAAATCAATCCCTTTCAAAAGGGGTGGAAAATGCAGAACCCAGGGTACCTTAAAAGTTAACACGTTTTTAACCCCCCCTCTGGAAGCCCGTTGAAATGTCTTTCACTTTAAAGGGGAAAACTTCAGACCCAAAATACTAGAATTTAATTTTAAAAAAAATGCCTAAAAAAAGCCCCGGGGGGTGGGCCCTTTTTGCCTTTAATCCCTGCACTTGGGAGACAGAGGGGGGATCTCTGAGTTTGAGCCCCCCCTGTTTTTTTTTGGTTTTTTTTTTGGTTTTTTTAAAAAAATTTTCAGTTTAAATTTTTTCCAATGAAGGGTTTTTGGGGGCCAGATGCCCGGGGGTGAAAGCCTTTCTAGATCAGAAAAGGTGGGGAAAACACCCGCCGAGTTTTCTCCCCAGCCGATGTTTTCCGAAGGGAAAGCCCCTTTTTTCTCATGGAAAAAAAAAAAAACTCCCTAAACTGAATTTTCCCACCCTTCTACCCCTTCCCGTGCTTCCCCTTATCCCCCTCCCGACTCCCACTTTTCTCCCCTAAAGGTTTTTTTTCCCAAACCTTTTTCACCCCTGTCAGCTGGGTTTTCTTGTCTGCCTTTAAAAGTATGGTTGACTTTAATTTTTAAAAAAACCCTGTTTTTCCATATTTTAGCATGGGAAGGGAAAAAGGGTTGCCCCCCCCGCTGTCCCCCACCCCTGGGTTTCTGGCAAGATGGTGGCTTTGGGTGCCCGCACTAGTCCAGGGGTCCTAAGGGGATTTTTAGCCTGGTCAAACTAGAGGTGGGCCAAACCCCTTGGGCCAAATTTTCTCTTTTTTCTTTGGGGTTTTTCTGTTTTAAAATCGGGTCCTTTTGCTTCAGATTTTTCACTTGTCCCTTTGGGCCCCCCAGCTTCCTTTTTTGGGTGCTTTTTTTTCCCTGGAAAAATTTAAAAACCCAAAAACCCCACCCCCCCTAACCCTGGGGAAATTTTTTTTTTTGGCCCATTTAAATCCTTCCCAGGGGAAAGTGTTTTTGGAACAGAAAAAAGTTTTTTTATTTTTTTCAAAATTTGGGAATTTTAAAAAAAAAATTTTTAAAAAAATTTTAAACCAAATATACCCTTTAAAATTGTGGGTAAATTTTAAACCCGTATTTCCCCCTCCTCTTTATAAATTTCCTTCAAGGATAAAATGCATTTTTTATTATATACAAAGGAATTCCATTTTAATTTTTTGCTGCCTTTTTTCCCAATTTAGCTTTTTTTAAAACAAATCACTTAATTCTTTTGGGATCTGCCTTTTCCCCTTAAATTTTTGGGGGACCGGTGGAGCCTCCCAGATTCTGGGGTTTAAAATGGTGTTCCACCCCCTGGTTTTGGATTCCCCTTTTAAAAGTATTTTTTATAGGGTTGTTTTTGGTTTAAATTTTTTTTCCGTTTCCCTTAATTTTTTTGTGTTAGGATTTAAATTCCAAGTTTTTTTAAATGGTATCTACCTTTTTTTCTGTTTTTGTTTGGGAATTTTTTTTCCCTGGCAAATTTTAATTTTTTCTAGACTTTAAATAAAAAATTAAAGTGATCTGTCCCCTGTTTCATTATTTTCAGTTTTTTTTTTTTTTTTTTTTTTTTGGTTTTTTTGAGACAGAGTTTTCTGCTGGGTTAAAGGCATGCGCCAAACCACCCCCCCGACATTTTCAGATGTTTTTTAAAACTGTCTTGGGCCCCCATGGCTGCTTAAAGTTTATGCTTTTCTAAGGTTTGCTAGGTTTTTTCCCTTTCCATTCATGCCCCCCAGGACCAAAGGTTTTCTTTGATTTATCGCCAGCTTTGTCGTTTTCCATTTTGATGACCATATAAACTGTAACCCTTGGAACCCTGCCCCTTGGGTTTTGAGAAGGCCCAGATTTCCCTTTTGCTTTCCCGTTGTTTGTTCAAACTAATGGTGCTGCACTGACTTTTTTTTTTGGCCTTTTTATCCCCCAGTCTGTAGGGTGCCACTGGCATTAGGGTTTTGGGTTCCCGAAGTGTTTTTATGGCCATCCCGGGAAGCTGTGTGTTAGCCAAAGGGGGTGGGCCCCATTCCGTCGTACCCCTTTGTTCAGTAGGTGCCTCTTTTGGGGTAGAGGGTTATCATTGTAGATTTATATATTTCCCCCAAAGTAACCCTTTGTCTAAAACTGTTGATAGAACTCAAGTTATGGGAAATATTAACAAGTTGACAGCCTCAAATTATATTGTAGTTCTGACATTTTTAGAGTCTCATATATACATTCTCATCTTTAGTGAGTTTGTCCACTGTATCCATCCTCTGAGCCCGACACTGTAGTGGATGGAAGAGAGGGAATGATGGCGGACAAGAGGAGGGTCTTAAATCCTCACAGCTTCATGGAGGGTTCTCAACTCCATGGTCCAGGTTGATCTTACACTCACAAGCTTTTGCTTCAGTCTCAGAGGGCTAGGATCCGAGGCTGGAGTCCTGCAGCTAGCTACCACTTGATTTAGTATTGTGGATTTGAAGTTCTTTTGATCAATTAGTTGCACAGTCTTACCTAGGTTTGTTTTATTTCTGTTTAATTTTTAATTAATTTTACAATACCCAGAGGCACACAGCATGTGGACCCTCAGACAGTCAGTTACCTGTTGGCCCTAGATTCACAAACATTCTCCAGGCAAGTGGTGGTCTAACAGTCATCCCATCCCATGGTCAAGGCATCCCATGACCTTGAGCGTTCCATATTTTACTAAGCTTTTTATTTGACATCCCAAGACACAGGGAAGGAAACCAGATAGTTACCCTTAGATTAGGAGACACAAAATATAAACCCAATTACAAATATTTAAATATAAATTATAATTCTATTTTATGGTTACATCAGACCAGATTCTTGTTATATTATTCTACAAATTTTCTAGTTTCCTGGGTACAAAGGGATATTTTTATTTTTTAAAACATTATCCTCAACTCTTCCAAGTGTAAGAAAAATTATCCTTACTCCTTCCCTGAGGTATTCTGCTGTTCTCTCTTTAGTAAACTCCTCAATAAATGATTATATTATTGTAATTATTATAAATTAGGGATTGCAAGCTTCACGAAAGGGGTCTGTTACCCGTTATATTGTTGTAACTTCAATAACAACCAGAACTTGATAGATACGTATTCAGGACACAATTTTAATACTTAAAAGGTTATCCCAATAAATGAAAACCGAGATGGGCCAAACCTTTCCTAGAGTGGATGGCTGTCTATGTCAGCGATTAACCTGAGCTCTCCTCCTTGTCAGGAACATCCTGCTTAGGTGTGAGTAGTCACAAGCTCAGTGCATAGAATATAATGATATAAAATGATGATAACTACATTAATATGGAAATCCTAAAGAAGAAGAAGCTAATAAGGAAATAAAAAGTTGTTAGTGTTTTTGTCTTTAAGCAGTTGCTATGAATTTAGCACCAGATTTTCATCAAAAATGATTTCTAACTTTATAAAGCAAATTTTAGGATGCTATTAAGTAGAAATTACATTATACATTGAATTATTAATCCAATACCGTCTTGGAGTCTCAGTCATATAAGTTTGTGAGAATCTTACTCTTATTATTGTGAACTATACCTGGTATAATACATACAGGGTCAGTTCCATCATTGCTGTATAAGTCTGAGCAACTGGATCAAACCTGCATCCCAAAGAACAGCTACAAAACTGGATGGTCTGCTTTTTGGTTTTTTTTGTTTGCCCTCCCTTCCTCCCTCCCTCCCTCCCTCCTCCCTCCCTCCCTCCCTCCTCCCTCCCTCCCTCCCTCCTTTCTTTCTTTCTTTCTTTCTTTCTTTCTCTTTCTCTTTTTTTTTTTTTTTTTTTGAGAAAGGGTTTCTCTGTGTACCCTTGGCTGTCCTGGAACTCACTCTGTAGACTAGGCTGGCCTCAGAGATCTGTCTGCCTCTGATTCCTGAGTGCTGGGATTAAAGGCATCTGGCATCAGTACTGAGAGATCATTAGACGATTTTATAACAAAGTTCCATGAGATTGTAATTACTCAGAAGAAAATTTGCCCGTTATTACTGTACTACATCAACAGCTTTGAAGAAACAAAACAAGTCTTTTGTGGTACACTGTCCCCCTCTTGTGGCAAAATCATTAAATATCAGCAGGTTGAACTTGGGTTCTGTGTCTTCCTGAACACACACACACACACACACACACACACACACACACACACACACAATTTCAGTAAGCATATGATTTATTTTTCATAAATCAGCCAGAGAGCAGAAAGACAAAGTCTGTGCTCTACTTTCCTTCCAGTATACAGTCTAGTTCCCAGCCCAGAGCAGACAACTACAGTGGTCGGGTCTTCCCGGTCAGTGGAACCTAATCACCGTTTCCCCCCACGCATACCCCAGGCCTGCCCAGAAGCCATCTCTCAGCTGACTCTTCAGTCAACTTGATGACTGACATTAGCCATCACAGATGTCTGACTGTGATTTTCCTAGTCCTATAAATGACCGGGGCTGAGGAGACAGTAATGAACTTGTCTTTTAAGATCAGAATCTGAGTTTTATTCCAGAGCGTATGTTAAAAAAAAAAAAAAAAGCTGGACCTTGATGGCGCATGTTTGGGACACCAGAGAAAGGCATATTGCTGGGGCCCGGTGTCCCCAGAGCAAGGCTGCCAGCCTAGCCTACCTTTCGAATTCCAGGGTAATGAAGAGAGACAGTCAGGGAGTGTGTGAACTCCTCCACTTATGCATAGGTGCAAGCATATATACACACAGGTAAATAGTAAAAAAGGAAGAAATAAATGGAAACATTCCAATTTCTTTGCTAGAATCTTAACTTTATTAAAATATGGCTAGAAGATATTAATTTAATATTTAACTATAATAATAAACTGCAAATGGAAGAAGATAGTTGAAAGTAGCCTAGATAAAATATATACATATTTTCAAAAACTCACATTTAAAAATTTTAGGGAATTGAAAAAAAATGAATTTATTACTAGATTATCATCTATCTACAATTTATACTTTGTTTTAAAATAATTTTTATATGAGAACATTGAAGTGGTGTCCATTCATGTTTTAGTATTTAAAATAATTTTATGGTGAACGAAGCAACCAATGTTTTACAATTGTGCTGATAGCTTGTAACTTAACGGAGCATTGCTGCCCTCTAGAGGACAAATTAGTTTATGCCCTTTAAAGCTTAAGTGCCTTCTTTACAGATCATATATAAATTATCGAATATGTGGAACACACAGGCTCGCTCACTCAGGTCATTATCTGCACTGAATTCATAATAACCTGACTTTTCAGTTTTATTTTTCTTATTTAAAAATTGGGGTGAAAGGTGTAATTGAAAACAACAGCCAGGAATTTTTTTTTTTTTTTTCTGTTGGGGTTTTCGAACAGGTGATTGTTTTACATTGTTCTGGAATTCTGAGCCACGGCCCAATGAAACCACCTGCCTACTGCCTCCCAAGTGCCATCTGAAATGTAAAAATAAAAAATTTTTCAATAAAAAAAAAATTGATGGTGAAAGGTGTATATTTGACAAAACAACAGCAAGGACATTATCATACTCATACTGTTGGGGGAGGGCTACACAGGTGATGTTTTAAAATTTATCTTGTAGATTTGAGCCACGGCCAATGAAACCACTGCATACATTTTGGCAATGAGGGCGGAGGATGGTCCATGCAAAGCAATGATAAGGAGTTATTTTTTCAATATGTATACTCATCAATGTGAAGAATTTATATATGGGGGATGTGAAGGAAACGAGAACCGATTTGATACCCTGGAAGAGTGTAAGGAAACGTGCATACCAGGTAAGGTTCCGGGAGCCTGCGACACAGGAGCTGGCATGGTTATGAGGTCTAAGTGCAGAGTCAGTAATTTTGGAAGAACAATGTGATTTCCCAAGAAAGCCTGTTGTTTACAATTCTAGGTTTCTAGCCCGCTGTTGTTTCTTGATTTCTTCCTATTAGTTATCATAAAATCATGAAGCTTCATTTATTATCTTCTCTATAGTGAGAAGGAAAGAAGCCCATAAATCCACTGAAGAGTTTCGTAGGTACAGTGAAATTAATGCAGCATACCTACCTGGGAGCTGGGTGGGCAGGAAACAGTTGTTTTTCCTATAGACTTCCAGCACCTTTATAAACAGCATGGTCTTCCAACGATTCTCTCTGAAGATAGTGAATCAGAGAACTGACTGTTAGGCTCCAAAGACAAATGTCTTAACCTATATAAATTTCTATTATTTGAGTAAGTTTAGTGTTCTAAGACTGACCTAGAAAGGAGTCATTTATATTGGAATTTTGTAATACTACAAAAAACATCAAAATTTTATCCCTTCCGTGTAAACTTTACCTGGTATAGCTTTGGTGTTGAGTTTACGGCTGAAAGACTATAAAGCATATACTGTGTTATTAAATTTTATTGGTAGTTTTACTTTCAGTCACATCATAATTTTATAATACTTTAACAATGATTACCAATCTTATCATTTGTAATTCTACCTGATGTTAATGCATAGTAGAGGAGTTACAGGCAATGCAATATTATGCATTCCAAGAGATGCATGGGAAAGTTTTAAAAGGTTTCAACAAAAATATTGATATATATTTGAAGGAGTAGATATATCTAGCCTCACTTAATACAATACAGTGAATTGAAATATGACATAACCCTTATTACTATGTATAATTCTACATTTTTACATATCAGTTAAAATAAGTTTAAAAAAAGGGAGTGGGACCTGAAGATTCAGTTCAGTGGTAGACTTTTTGCGTAGCATTTATAAGGCCCTGCATTTGATACACTAACACAACAAATAATAACAATAATAAAAAATGACTGGCTATAATAATCACTCTATACAACTTGATTCATTAAGACATTCTGCATGAGGATAATGTTAATGGGATTATGTAATTGTTCTAGTTGAAGATCAAGTTCATAATATTACATTGCCAATGATGGCTACTAATTCATATACTTCCTTTTGCAGGTTATAAAAAGAAAACTATAAAGACAGCATCTGGAGTAGGTAAACATTCACTTACATGCATTTATCTAAGACAGTTCTTATATACTTCTGTTGGTGGTTGACTTTAAATCTACATGACATCAGAGGTAATCTTTTCTTAACTGGGTACATTGAAAACTTAGACATCGCAGACACTGTTCATTGGGAAGGCTCCATGGCCCATGAACTTTGCATCACAGTCTCCAGAGCATCAGTTCTCAATCTGTGTGTGGGTCGTGACCCCTATAGAGGGGTCAAATGACCCTTTCACAGGAGCTGCATATCAGATATCATATATACTAGATATTTACATTACAATTCATAACAGTAGCAAAGTTACAGTTATGAAGTGCAATGAAATAATTTTACGGTTGGAGGTCTCCACAGTATGAGGAACTGTATTAAAGGGTCACAGCATTAGGAAGGGTGAGAACCACCGGGCAGTGGTGGCACACGCCTTTAATCCCAGCACTTGGGAGGCAGAGGCAGACGATTTCTGAGTTCGAGGCCAGCCTGGTCTACAGAGTGAGTTCCAGGACAGCCAGGGCTATACAGAAAAACCCTGTCTTGAAAAACCAAACCCCCTCACCCCCTCTCCCCCCAAAAAGGAAGATGAGAACCACTGCCCTAGAGCCACACGGCTCTTTAAGACACACAGATAATGATTTAGCCCTTGATTGTCTCATTCTTCATTTACTAAGCCATTGTTAATCTCAGCACTTGTGACTTTAGTTATTGTCATTGAAAAGATGTGTGCTCTTGAGTTGTTAACAGCTCTGTATGCAGAAGTGAGTATAGATAAGTTAACAATAACTGCCTCCATCCTTATTTAGTGTGCACACATCCTTTTGAATAAAGACTTATCTTTACTAGATCTAACTCTTTCAAAGGACTTATTATAATAATAGTATCATTGTGTTAAGAAACCCAAGCTCTATTTTCTTTTTTAATGCCTGTTTTCAGTTTTGTGTTTATAGTAGAGTCTTGCAGTACTGGCGTCATGGGCAGAGTTCAAGGATGTGCCAATTCACCAGGTCCAACTTGCTTTGAATAGAGGCCTAGAAATAGATTTAATCCAGTTACCACTTAGGATATTTGAACCTAATAGAAAAATATCCAAAAGAGCAAGCTGTTTAACTCAAAATCCTGAAAATCCTGAAAAAATCAAGTCATTTCAAGGAAGTGAAGATGCAGAATCTAGGGTACACTTAAATTTTACACGTTTTAAACCCACCCCTCTGGAAGCAGTTGAAACTGTCTTTCACTAATTGGAAATCTTCAGACCTAACTTACTAGAATTCAATTAAAAAAAATGCCTAAAATAGCCGGGTGGTGGTGCCATTATGCCTTTAATCCCTGCACTTGGGAGACAGAGGTGGATCTCTGAGTTTGAGCCAGCCTGTTTCTTTTTGGTTTTGTTTTTGGTTTTTAACAAAATCTCAGTCGATTTTTACCAATGAAGGGTTGGGAGCCAGATGCTGGGGTGAAAGCCTGCTAGATCAGAGAGGTGGAGAAAGCACCCAGCTGAGTTTTCTCCTCAGCCGATGTTCCAGAAGGAATGCCCTTTTCTCTCATGGAAAAAAAAAAAATCTCCCTCAAACTGAATGTCCCACCCTTCTACCACTTCCAGTGCATCACTCTATCCACCCTCCCGACTCCCACTTACTCTCTATGGTTTTTTTCAATCCTATCTTCACTCCTGTCAGCTGGTTGCTTGCTCTGCCTCTTAATGTATGGTTGACTTTATTAATTTAACCCTGTTTACCATATTCAAGCATGGCAGGAAGAAGGGATTGCCCACCCAGGCTGTCCCCACCCCTGGCTGCTCCGGCAAGATGGTGGCATGGATGCCCGCACTAGTCCAGGGCTCCTAACGGGATTTCAGCCTGGTCAGCTAGAGGTGGGCCAAACCACTTGGCCAATTTACTCTTTTTCTTGGGATCTTTTCTGTTGATGATCGCTCCTTTTGCTTCAGATATTTCACTTGTCCAGTGGTCTCCAGCTTCCTTTTTGGGTGCTTTTATTCTCCTGGAAAGATAAAAACAAAACCCTACCCCAACCCTAACTCTGGGGATTTCTTTTTTTGGCCCATTTATATCCTTCCCAGGGCAAAGTGTTTTTGGCAACAGAAAAAGTATTATCTTTCAATTGGAATTAAAAAAAAATCTTTTGAAAAATTGAAACTAAATATACCTTAATATGTGTGGATAAATATACCTGTATTTCCCTCTCTCTTGATAAATACCTTCAAGGATAAAATGCATTTATTATTATATCACAAAGGACATTCACTTTGAATTTCAGCCTGCCTTTCACAATCAGCTTTTAAATCTAAATCACTGTAATTCTTATGTATCTGCCTTTGCCTCTCAAGTTTTGGGATTACAGGTGTGAGCCTCCCAGATTCTGGGATTAAAGTGGTGTACCACCACCTGGCTATGGATTCCTTATAATAAGTATTTTCATAGGGTTGTTCTGGTTTAATTTGGTTCTCCAGTTTCCCTTATTTTTTAGTGTTAGGAGTAAACTTCCAAGTTTTTTCAAATGTGTAATCTACCATTTTTGCTGATTTAGTTTGAATTTGTTCCCTGGCAAATTTTAATATTCTAGACTTAACTAAACATGATGCTGATCTGTCCACTGTTTCATTATTTTCAGTTTTTTTTTTTTTTTTTTTTTTTTTGGTTTTTCGAGACAGAGTTTCTCTGCTGGGATTAAAGGCATGCGCCACCACCGCCCGACATTTTCAGATGTTTTATCTGTCTTGCCTGTATGTGCTGCTTAAAGTTTGATGTCTTTGCTAAGGTTTGCTAGGTTTTGCCATTTCCATTCATGCCTCCCAGGACCAGGTATCTTTGTCATTTATCTGCCAGCTAGTCGTTTTCCATTTTGATGACCATATAGCTGTACCGTTGAACATGCACCATGAATTAGAGAAGGCCGAGATTTCCCTTTTGCTTTCCTAGTTGTTTGTCTCAGCTAATGGTGCTGCACTGACTTTGTCATTTCTGGCCATTCTATCCCCCAGTCTGTAGGCTGCCACTTGCCATTAGTTTTGGTTCCAGAAGTGTTTGATGAGCCATCGGTAAGCTGTGTGTTAGCCAAATGCTGTGACTATTCCGTCAGTACCCATAGTTCAGTAGGTGCCTCTTTTGGGGTAGAGGGTGAGTCATTTAGGCAACTGAGCTATTTCCTCAGTGTGTGGGACGTCACAGACGCCTTTGCTACCACATCCTGGTCAGGAAGGCATTCATGTAGGTGCCAGTTCCACTGTAATACCTTTCCTTCCATGGCTAAGCCTGTGCAGGACTCTGCCTTTGAACACATCCAATCTAGGAGCTGTCCAGTCATTGTAAGGGGCGCCCTTGAGATCACACGGAAGATGGCAATGACTGAGTGTAAGGTTTCTATGCCTCACTAAATGTCCAGATTTGTTTCTCAAAGAGAGGATATTTAACTCTCTCTATATGGAAAGTATTTGCAATAGAACCCAGCAGGCAAATGCTGGTGGAGAGTTTTTGAAGAGTCTCCAGTTGCTAATTCACCAATAAGTATGATATCCATATCAGGGTGGCATCTGGTTCAATATTGGTCAGGGTTGCGTGCATGGAGATGAGCTTACTGGCAGCCACAAAAGCTGCTATTTGTTTCTGCTCCCTTTGGAAACTGGATTTCTTTCTAGTAACTCTGTAGAGGGTTTTTATAATTATCTATAAATATGATATGTAATTTCTTTAGTGTGCAAACATACCAATTCGGAGCTGTATCTGAGTTTTGCCCTTGGGTGATAGGATTAAAAGCTTGTGCCACCACCTTGTTTATTCTAACTCTATAGTTTAGGAAACAACTATTTTAAAGAGATCCACTGGGATAAAATATTTTATCTTAGCCCCAAACCACTCCAATCCTTCCTTAGAGATTCAGAAAAGAAGTTGGGACTGTAGTGACCCTTTGAATTTACTTAAAGCATTTTCAATCTCTTAACTGTATTTTATTAAAAACACAAACAGCAAAAATATCCTTTTTATTTAAGAAGAAAACTCAAAAGCTAATGCCTAAGATGGCGTGGGCCATGTGGAAATCTACAGTTTTCATTTTCTGCCAATAAGGCAAATGTGCCTTTGGTAAATTATCATGCTTTTTATGATGTCAAAGGCATCCACATAGGTTTATCAGTTAACTATTTTAAAGGTAGAGCACTTGGTACCTTTGAAAGACCAATAGCTGTTGAGTCCTGCCTATGTACAACCTGAATGGTCTGTGACTGTTCTTCATAGTAACTTTTAATATTTTCTCAGAAGCATTCTTCATTTTATGGTTTATTTCTGAAATTGGAGTAGTATTAATCTATGTTTTCCATTGTTGCAACAGATCACATCCCCCTAAATTTATGCCTATATAAGCCACACGTGGCTTTCATTTTCCTTCTGGCCCTATTCATTGGATCCATCTTGCACTTTGTTTCACCTGGGATAAAGGTCCAATTCCTAGAAACTGAATATTTACCTCCTGAGGAGGCCAGTCTGCATGGCATGATTTTGGTGAAATTATTGTTGCATCTGCTCCTGTGTCTACTAATTCTTCAATTTCAATGGTGTTTATAGCTTTGGTTTCTGATCATTTATAGCAGATTGCAGAAATACCTGTTTTCTGGTTTCTCTTGAATTTTTTTGTTTTATCTACTGAGTCTTTTCTTCCTTGATTATATTCAGAACAGTGTTGCTGTAAAAAACAGGCATTGAGTCTTTCATCGATCTGTCAATTTTGATATTGGGGCCTACAGGAGGCCCTCCTGGGCATTTCCTGATAGCAAAGTGTTATGTTGCCTGTCCCTTGTTGATCTCCAATCATTAATCCAATACTGGCCTTTGCCACACCTTCTGCATACTCCAGAAGTTTGGGGCCTTCTTTTTGGGTTATCTTTAGAAAAAACATTGTTTCTTAGAACACCTTGCCTACAATCCCTTTTCAAATAACCTTGCTTACCATATTTTAAGACATCTGACATTTTAATTTTTCTCAACACTTTCAGAAATTACTTCTCTTATCAGAGTACCATCATAATTATGAGATGAAATATCAGCTGCATTTTTAATCCATTCACCTATTTGTGCTGATCTTGCCTTTAAAGATCTAATCACCCCTTTGCATTCTGAATTAACAGTTTCTAAAGCCAAAGATTCAGTTAAAATTTGTCTGACTTCTGAATCTGTTACTATTCTATTTACAGCCGAAGTCAATCTTTGCAAAAGGCTTGACTTCTTTTGGGCCTTGTGTAATTTTAGTAAACGACTCTGACCTTCCTCTTGAGCTAATATCCCAGAAGGAATGCCCCTTTCTCCCTTATGCAGTCTCAAAAATGTCCTTCAAACTAAATGTCCTTATTTCTTTTTCCATCCTCCCGACTTCCTCTTACTTTGCATGGTTTTTCTAATAATCCTGTCCTGTCACTGGTGGCTTGCTCCACCTCTTGACCTATGGCTGACATTATTTAATCCTGTTTACAATATTCAAGCAGAAAGCTCTTGGATTCAAGATGTGTGCTAAGGCTGAGACATACCACAACTAAAACCAGTTTTTTTTTTTTTCTCCTGTAAATAGCATAATCTCTGAGTTCACAGTACGATCAAATATCCTGAAATACCAGTCTAGTCTGTAGAGTGAGATCCAGGACAACAAGGGATTGACAGAGAAATCCTGTCTTATTATGTCCTAACATTGAAATAGGACAAATCAATTCCCAGTTTAATGATAGTGACATTAACACGAGATATCAAAAGGAAATCAAAAGAGAATGAAGATTCAGGACAATCCCTCAGAAAAAAGATTAGTTTTACACAATTTTCTGATGTGTAGGCATGCACAGAAATTGACATTATAACTTCTGTGATATCAACTTTTATTTATTTATTTTTGTTTTTTTTAAGACAGAGTTTTTTCTGTAACAGCTAACTTTGTAGACTAGGCTGGCCTCGAACTCACAGAGATTGGTTGCTTCTGTCTCCCCAGTGCTGGGATTAAAGGCATGAGCTACCACACCATTGCATCAACATTCTTTCTCAATTATAACGGGAGTACCATTTACCACAAATGTGTACACCAGTCCAAAAGAATGAAACTGTAATGAATATGGAGAATTAGCTTGTTTATAATTCTGTTTTATTTTTATTTTAATACTATTAACCTAAGACCTAAGAATTTTTAACATCTGTGCATTCTCAGCTTTCTTGTAAAATACATTCTTATAATTTAATAATCAGGTTATAAAAGCTTCCATATAGAATCTATTAATCATGATCATTAGCATAAATTATTATATTTTTGCTTTTAATATGCAATATACTTTATTAACTATTTATAAATTTTGTATATTTTAAAGATTATTTAAATTTTCATAAAAACTACATTCTGAAACTAATTCAAATATAATGATGTATTTTGTTTTTCCCTTCAAAATATTTAAAATTTACAAATTTTCTGTCAAATATCCCATAAAATATTGTACATTTCACCAAATTCTAAGACAACTCATAATGAAAGGACAAGATGTTATTAGGAAATTGATTACACAACATTAATTCTCAGTACAAATCCCAACTACAAACTCCTGTACCTAATGGTTGATACAAGAAGAAGAGCACTGAAAATATGATTGTAATATAAATTAATAATTAATAAAGTTTATATAAATTAATAAATTTACATAGCAATAGGGAAAACAAATGATGCTTTTCATCAGGGTTTTAAATTAAAAATGAACTCCATTTAGAGTAGCAATCAAACGCCATCATCTAAAGTTACAAAGGAAGGGAAATCACAGGCTGACATCTGTCCATTCGAAGTATTTATTTAAAATAGCCAGAAATTGGAATAACTGAATCTCCAACCGAGGTATAATAGAAGGAAAACATTCACACAATGTACAAATAATTTACTGTGAAAAGAAGGGAATCGTTAATTAACAACACTATGGCTGGAATTGGTGACCATCAAATTAACAATGTAAACAGCATGGTCTCAGACAGAAATCCTTTTTTAATTTTCTGGTTTTTGGGACAGAGTTTCTCTGTATACCCTGGCGTCTCCTGGAAACTCACTTGTGTTAGACCATGCTGGCTCGAACTTAAAATCCACTGCCCTGCCTCCAATGGGATTAAAGCGTGCGCCACCACTGCCCGGCTCAGCCATAAATTTTAAGCAGCGACTAACTTAAGTATAAAGGCTGGCATGTCTTTAACTGATATGTGATTAGAGAGATAATTGAAGAACAGAGCATTGTTTTAGAGGATCAAAGTTGCTATCAATCATTGAGCATGAAGATTACAGTCATGTAACATTTAGCGATCAATGATTTTAATGCCTGTGAAAGATTGAAGCAGTGGATTGCTACTGTATTCAAGCCTTAAAATGTGACAATGTGCTCTTTAATTGTTCTAAAATTTGACCATTCAATCAATGGATTTTCTGAAGCCATCATTTGAAAAATAAGTTTCCACTTAAATGAAAAAGGATACATAAGAATTTGCACTGACATATCACTTAAGATTGCACAATAATACAAAGTTAACTTTCAAATTTGACATTTTGAACCTATAGAAAATTAGATTTTAAAAAAGACTTTTTTAATTATTTTATGTATGTGAGTACACTGTGTCGCTCTCTTCAAATATACCAGAAGAGGTCTGGATCCCATTACAGATGGTTGTGAGCCACCATGTGGTTGCTGGGAATTGAACTCAGGACCTCTGAAGAGCAGTCTGTGCTCTTAACCACTGAGCCATCTCTTTAGCCCAGAAAGTAGATTTTTATTTGTAAAAACTTTTAGTTGGGGATTTATCTTCAGATCTGCAACTATTGTGGTTATGCTGATCTTGTTGAGCACATGCTCTTGTTTTATTTCTTTTATTTGTTGAGATCATAATATAATTACACCTTTTCTCTTTCCTTTCCTCCTTTACCCTCTCATATATTATTACTTGGTCTCCAAATTCATGGCTCTTTTTTCCATTAACTGCTGATATACACATATACAGTCATGTTGCTGAGACTTTATCAGTTCTGACTTTTCTTTTAAAGCTTCTGACTTTTCTAGGACGATATAATCTCATAGCAAACTCTTAGAATCTTACAAATACATACATAAATACACACACACACAAACACACATATATATTCCTAAATATATAATATATGCTCTAAATACATAATATATATTCCTAAATACATAAGTATAATCTGATCAGTTTGTATAATTAACACACACACACTACACCCCACAGTGCGAATTGTTTTCAGAGCTGACCATGAGGCACTGGATAACTAATTGGTGTACTCCTCCCTGGAGACTATTTCTCCCATTCTCAGTTTTCCTCAGTTGCCTGTAGTTCTTTATGTAGTGATGAGGACTGGTGCCCCTCCCCAAGTCCATGTTTAGCATGTCTGTTAACATTGTCCTTGTTCAGCTCATGTTCAGGCAGTCATGTTGATGTGACTTTGTCAGAGTAGCCTCTGACTTTCCTAAGAGACATTTTTTCATTTATGTATTTACTTATTCAAGATACATCGCTGTAGCCCCCCTCCCTCCTGTCCTTCCTGTCCCACCCCTACAAACCCCTTCTCCCATTATCCCCTTCTTCCTTTCCTCCCTGGGTATTTGGTAAGGTTTCTGGAAGACATGGTTTCTCTCTTTGTTTAGATATTGTTTCATTATAGAGTTGTTGGTTACCATTAAGATATATGTGCCACTACTGCACTCTTTGGGTTACTGTGTCATGTTGGTCATTGCCAGTCATAGATGTTATAGCTGGCTAGGACTGTTGGTCACTCCCTCGTTTGGAAGCTTGAATGATACTTTCTGGCACTATGCAAACTAGTCCTCAGGGAGGGGGCTTTTGGGTTATTTCAGCTCAGAGGACTTTGGCCTCTGTATCTGAAGTGCATGGAATACATGCTTTTTAAATTTTTGATAATAGAACACTGTGAGCACTGACTTCCTGGTATAGAAAACAAGGTGCTTTAAGACACCGTAGGGTATTATAGTTCATTTTACTACCACAGAAATACATTTACAGGAGAAAATGGAGGAATTGCAACTTTGTTTAAAATATTCAAGTGTGGTAAGGCTGTTGATTGAAATACATTGGAACACTAACTAATTCTCTAAACAGGACACATTGTAATCACAGACAGAGATTGTAATGTAGGTCATGATATTACAAATTTTGTGACAGCTATGTTTAGCCTGCTTTGGAACATGATCAAAGACAGGATTTTAGACTTTGCAAAAGCCCTTCTAATCCTTGAACATGTATTTCCTTTCTGCCTCTACATTGTTGCTTCAGTCCAGTGCTTGGAAGAAGAAGAAAAGAGAGGGTGGGAAGGGAGGGAGAGGCCCAACAGTGGAGGATGCCACGCTGGGCGCAGATATTAATTCCAGCATAAGAATTCAGGAACTTCCAAGAATAGCCAGGACAGCTTCCGTACCTCTAAGATCCTTTCCAAAGTTTAAAGCCCCTTTCATTCTTACGAAGTAACACAGACTCCTTCCTAGGGATTCCCAACACTCTAGTAGACTGTTTCTTAATAAACAGCAGAAATAATTAAAGCAAAACTTACCATAATACTTTGTACTTCTATAGCAAGGTCAGTGCATTATCAAATAACCCAGTATCTTTATTTTTTTAATGAGTTCATGGAATTAACGTGTGAATCAAAATCTGCCCCTAGTTAAATGCCTAAGAAATTTAGAGAATAAAAGCTAACCAGATTAAAAAAAGTAATGATATACTTTCATCACCAAAATGGATAGATAATGATTCATTTTTAATAAAGTCATCTTTTTTTTTTTTACTTTTAATGAACTATGAAATGTCTTCTGGTTTAGTCTTTAAACTTTTAAAACTGACTTTTCAAGTAAGTTAAGTTATAATTAATTATGAATTTCATTAAGATAACTAAATGATTTACAAAATGAAAATACTTCTTTCTGACATCCTTTGCAATTTCTAGAAAAGCCCGATTTCTGCTTCTTGGAAGAGGATCCTGGAATCTGCCGAGGTTTCATGGCTAGGTATTTTTATAACAACCAATCAAAGCAGTGTGAAAAATTCATGTATGGTGGGTGCCTGGGCAACAGCAACAACTTTGAAACTTTGGATGAATGCAAGAACACCTGTGAGGATCCAGGTACCGTCCCTTCTTATCTCACTTGGGTACCTATGCAAGTATCGCTTAAAATAAGGACTCCCTGAGAATGTACTCAGATTCCGTTTAAGCCAGACAAACAGAAATTAGATTTGAAAGAGATTCACCATTGTGTTTAAAGAAATAGAAATAAACAGAGAATTAACACATCTATACAGTTCCTCTGCATCTCACAAGGTTTTCAGATAAAGGACTTAACTTTCCTCAGAATACTACAGAATATGTTCAGCAAAATGGTAGGAGTGGCGAAATCTCTTATAAAATATAAGGGTTAATAATTACTCATAAGAAGTAAGAAAAAGGAAACCTTATGTATTAGCTGTTGCAGGATTTTGGTCACTAGCTACAGAATTACTAATGGCGATCTTACCTTGCCCATGTATTGAAAAGCCCTTGTTTGTGTGCTTAGAGCAGCAGGGCAGCTTGACTGCTACAACTTTGTTGTTTTTAACACAACAGTTACATTTGCTTGGCTGTGAAGATATGAAGCTCTGTTGTGTTTTCAGATAGTAATTCCTTATGGCTTCTCCTCCCAACCCCCAGTGAATGAGTTACAGACGAGTGACTACGTAACTGACCTCAAGACTGTAACTGATCGCTCTACTGTAAATAACATTGTGATTCCGCAGTCTACCAAAGCGCCCAGGCAGCGGGGTAAGAATCTGATTTTTATTATTATTATTTTATTACTATATTATGACATGTTAATAGAAGGGGTATGTGTGTGTTAGAAGTATCTTTTTAAAGATAATTTTATTATTTGAGGGCATGCTAAATTATAAACATTTGATGAATTTAAGGCATTTAATCTCATAAAAGTATCATTTTTCTTAATGTCTTTTAGTATGTGCTCTGCAGTAGGACTTCTGTATATGTAGCATGTAGAAAATGTGTAATTATGTATTCTTTGTTTTAATTTAGCCTTATTTCTCAGTCTGAATTTGTCAACGTTTTCAGTTAGCTTTTTCCTATCCAAGACTTTTAAAAATTAGCTTTTAAATATAAGACTTTCTTCCCATTGAAATTATTCATAATTATGTTATCCACATTCATTCCACAGAATATTCTATGTGTTTTTTTCCCCCAAAACTGGTATTCACTGACCCACTCATCTTATCTATGGATTCAGTACTGTACAGAGACCTCCTTCCTCTGCCTTTACTCTGGCTACACAACCAGATTCATTTAATATGGCTATCACTTGGCGTGTTTACTTAAATGATGATGCTACAAGGTTTTGAGTATGACAATTTATAGCCTGCCTGTGCTCCAGCATTTATCTCAGTGTTAAGCATATGGTAGATGACTTATATTTTTTATTTATTAATTTTGTGATCTGCAGTTACAAAAGAAGAAACAAATGGTGGTTGGAGGAATGCTGATTATACTTACCAAGGCTTTCTGAGTTCCTTCTGCATTCATGTACTCACATGTTTTGTCTTTAGGATTGGATAGCATTCTATGTATATTCTGTTATTTGTTGCCTTTGGTCTTATTTAATAATATTTACATAGTACTTGAAATCTTTATACTTATTGTTGACTAAGTTTTAATATTAACATTCATAGTTAACATAATCTTTTACTATGTCTAACTGGTAAACTTACAACCAGGAAAGAAAGACCAATCATATTGGTTTAGGGTCTTTGCGGGTAGACCTACCTGATCGTTCTTGGAAAAAAGGTAATTATTTTCCAAATTCTCATAGCCTACTTTGCTTCTATACATCATCTCTTAACAGCTGCCTTGGTACTATTTCACCTTTATGATATTTTGAAAAAATTCATCTTTGGTTAGACTTCAAAAACCCACTGCTAACTCAGTTTCCAGCACTTGGTCTTTGAATGAGAAAAGGAGCACCTAAGTACTGAGCCAGGCCATACTACTTCATGCCAGTCTCCAGGTCCAGGGAGAATGACTAAATGTACTAAAGAAGACCCTGTGGCCAGACTCTTTCCTGACTCTATACAACATATGACCTAGGGCCAAATTTCACATACATAGAAAACGGTGAGAAGGAAGTAAACACATGTAATTATATACATAATCATTGGCCTTCTGGAAGAGGAGTTATGTTGGCAGAGGAGCTATTCAGTAATCAAATGTCATCACCGATGTGTTCATGTTAGAGATCTGCAATAGAATGCTTTCACCTATACGTTATCTTGGAAGATATTGATTACATGCAGAGGAATTTCGCAATCATTTAAGTTTTCTGGGAAGACAATATCCCCCACCAGCTATGGAATTACATACTTAGATGAACACTCCAAGAAGTCACGAGAGCTGTGGGCAGTGCTCTAAACATCATTTCATCAACAAGCACACACAGTTTGAAACAAGTATGGTGGCCTTCGGATGTATTCTCATGGGATCTGTCTCACGGCCTACGTCTTCCTGCACAGTCAATCTGGTAGCTTGTGCTGACATTCTGGCAAGTTGGCTTTCCATAAATAGACAGCTTTAGCAGAGCTCATATCAAGCCTTCTACTTCCTGTCAAGAATGCTGGCAAGAAACAAGAATGTGGCACTTCCTCTGCCAAAATCACAGACAGCACCCTACCTACCTAGTAAAACTCTTCACAGACAATCTTGAGTCTAGTCAAAGACAATTGTCCCACATGACAGCCTCCAGAGAAATGCTTCTCAGAAATCAACAGATCCTTTTACAAGAGATGAAATGGACAACTTCACTGTGTCAGCCAATTATTTTAAATGACATTTGTACTGAATAAAATAATAGAAATTTAAGTTTGTGACAATTATAAAGCTACAACAAACACTTGCTTGCATATTAATTCAGACCAAAGTACTAATTACTATTAGTTTGTTAAGATTTTTTTTTCTTTGGTTTTTCGAGGCAAGGTCTCTCTGTGTAGCCCTGGCTGTCCTGGAATTCACTTGGTCGACCAGGCTGGCCTCGAACTCAGAAATCCGCCTGCCTCTGCCTCCCAAGTGCTGGGATTAAAGGCGTGCGCCACCACCGCCCGGCAAGATTTCTTTTTCTTAAGACAGCAGGGAAAATCCATATTAAAATACGAATTATGTATGGACAACAAAAAGACAGACTAGGAATAAGAATTATTTTAGGAAAATCTATACTACTCTAAGTCATAATTCTGAGTGTCACTTTTCTCTTTAAAGATTGCATGATCCCTGCAGAAATGAGGTGAGGATCGCTCAGTAAGGAGACCCCAACTCTATCCCTCACAGCAGCACAGGACTGAGTTCCTACTTTCCAATTGTATGAGTGTCAGGAGTGTGCTCACTGGTGTGTATCTGATCCCAGAAACAAAGGTCCGGGGTGTGTGATTTCTAGAATGAGGCCAGGTTGAACATGCCAATCAAATAATTCCTGCCTTCAGATGTTGGAGAGCTATTTGGCTCACCACTGTTACCCCCAAGACTGGCTTCCAGCCTCCTTATTAAGTTTTCTGTTTCAATTAGGTCTCTTCCTCTTGTTCAGACCTAATGATTGCATGTGACAGTGCATTAAGGTCGTTTTGATTGGAGATTAAGGGAAGAATGGATTTGGAGATGAGAAGTAAGGAAGTTTCACAAACTTGATCTGATCAAGTTTGCCCCGTTAGTCTAGAAGGATTTCTTACTTTGCTTTGGGGCGATGTCTTATACTGGGCAAGAACACTAGCTTTAAGAATGGAGTTTGAGCTTAATTCCAGTTCTTTAATTTCCTGACTTGTTTTGTACCCTTGAAAAAAAGCATGCATTTTCCTTTCTCTTAGCTTCCAGTTCTTTCCTGGCTACATGTGGAATCTAGTATTGTCATAAAGTATTTAAAACACCACAACAGCATGTAATACTTCCTTCTGTATTGCCATCAACACGATTATTGATTTTATATTTTTGGTGGTGATGATGGTAACCCTGACTCACCTTAGGTTTATAGGCATAAAAGTGGCTCAAAGATATTGTTAATGCATATTTTATTATAGTCTTACTACAACTAATGTTGTAACCTTAAATTGAGGAATCTTAATCCATTATAGTTATCTGAATTAACATGCAGTGTTTGCAAAATTCAAGTGTAATTAACTAAATAAAATTTTATCATTTGTATCTTTAGATTCATTTATGATTATTGGAGACATAAAACACCTGTCTCTCTGCCTTTAGGACCTGAGGTATAAATTTATGTGCTTTCTAACTTAAGTGAGATTTATCAAAAATTAATCATCTGGCTGATGGGAATTGTAATAGAACCTAGAGATGGAAGAATGAAAATAGGAGGATTTTTTTTTCAGATGTGATTGCCAGATAGGAGAAGGATTTAGGTAAATAAATGGCTTCACTAATGAGCCCTTACAGATGGCGTGGCAGGACACAGAGTCAGAGTAAACTAAGTTGAAATGTCAAATGTGAGTACCAGTGTCCTAAGTCACAGGGTAAAAGTCCTCGCTGCCAAGTCTTCCCTGGGGAAGACCACCCTTCCCACTGCCAGCTTTCCTCAGTTGCTCATGAATTTTTGTGTATATTCTAAATCTGTTTCCCCAGATTTACAGCCTACATCCTCTTTGTTGTATTCTATTCATTAGCTAGTCTAGACTTTCTAAAATATTCCCTCAGATAAACTGGAAGTATTCTGTTTCCACAGTCTGCTGTTTCTCTGATTGTTAGAATTCTTGATTAATGCTGACCAACATATTAAATAAACATTGAATTTTCATCTTGCTTAAATCTAATATTATTTTTATTCTACTCATAATGAGTAATGAGTTGCTTCAAATGTATTCAAACCTAAAACTATCCTGAAAAAATTATATCGAGAGTCTAAAAAGATTTACGGTTGGTTTTGATGCAGAAGACAAGGAATGATCTGCTTCCCAGATGACAAAAGGTCTATGGTACACATGTCAGCAGTCACGAGCTATAGCCTTTCCTAGACAGGGTTCTCAATAGAATGTTTTTACACTTATTTATTTTGTTGTATATTGTATCGGAGTTTTGCATGCATATATGTCTGTGCATCTCTGTGTGCATTGCATGAGGCAGTCGGCAGCAGTTCCTGGCTTGAAAGTGCAGATGGATGGCCATGTGGGTCCCCTGAAAGAGCAGCAGGCATCCTTAGCTGCTGAGCCATCTCTCCAGCCCTTCTGCACAATATTTTAAGATGAAAACGCTAACACTCATGTGATGATACTGATTGTAAGTATATTTTCCCAAACATAGATTTTCTTTCCGTTTTTATTTTTGATGCAAATAGCCAGAGGAATTTTAATGATACAATGCATTGGGATCATCCTGCACTTGAAGGAGAGGTGGCGACCCCAGGCAACCCATTTGGTCAGTTTTTATACAGTTTAAGGGGTAGACTAGAGAAACAGTGACTAGGCACAATATGACTTGGCAGAACAGTGTGACTTTTAAACTGATTGTCTTTAGGGAATGAGGTGGCAAGGACCTCCCTTGTATGTAGGTAGCAAGGGTGCCCTGGGACTTCCCCACCTGCAGGTGGTTCCCTCCCCTGAATCAGATTTTCTAATAAGGCATTTCATTGAAAGAAAAAAAAAAACTATGGTCAAGAAAACTTCATAATTGTCATTGTCTACAGCCAGTTTTGTTAAGAAAAATTCTTGAGTACAGCTACCTTAGTGAGCTCTGGGTATGGATTAGTCAGCATCTGGACAGAAGCAAACAAATAGCTACTGGGGTTCTCTCTTTCCTCACTAATCTGTGTAGGCTTTCCTGTCCAGGAAGGATTTCTTACAGTCTGTTCCATGAGCTTTCAATCTCAAATTCCCTGGCTGTACAACCTCCACACTTCACCCCCTGCTGAGTGGCCCAGTACACACAGGAAAGGAAAAAGAATCCTCAACATATTGTCCAGCAGACCTTGCCCCTTTTCAACCTGAATAGAGTATCGGTTTCTGCTAGTTCAGTGAGTGCTCTTCTTCATTCACACAGTCAGTGAGAGGATGTGTGTTCTCTGGAAAGCAGGGAACGGTGGCCTTACTGTCCATTACCAACCACAGCAGGTTTCAGTCTGCTCTGGTTTTTCTTATATCACTTTAAGGAACTGGATTTATTACTAACTAATAATCTAGTCAATTATTTTTTTGTGTAACATGCATTAGAATTTAGGAACATTAAACATACAGAAAAAAGAAAACAGTCGTAATAATTGACCATAATCACACCATACAGGAAAAAAAAAATCCCCAGCGAGTTGTCAATAAATTTTATTTTACTTAAAAAATTATCATATAGCAAATGATTAAAAGACTGTAAGTTTCTGCTGAAGAAGTCCAAAAGCATATAATATGTTCAACATAAACATTTATTCTGTAGAACTTTAGCCTAGCAAACTTCTCAACTTACAACCCGGTAAAACTATGTTTACAGAAATAATTTATACATTGTCTCTCAGTACTTTGGCCAATGAATAACATATATTATTTTCATTTTTATTATGTTGTTCCATATGTATGCATGTATGGTATCTTGACATGTAATACACATTAATATATATTCTAATTTTAAGTTATACATTTCAATATTTAATATGATTGTAATCATGATGAAGCCTATCACTGATAGTATACATTAATATAATCAGTTTTTCCTTATTGGTAGTACATAACATAGTTCATCTCAAAATCAAAGGCATTAGATTCTATGTAAGTGATGTTTAGTAGAACAGATGAAATATGCATATATTTAAAAGGATGTATAATTGTATAAGATATATATTCATAAGCCATTAAGGATAGTAATAATATGTAGAGTAGTCTATAGAGAGTAGTTTGTACATGCAAAAGACATTTACCAAATCATTGATAGTAACTTAACTGGGGGAGGGGTATTATGCAGAAGTTTTGTTTCATATTTTTTTCTGTTTTGGTATTATTTAAATTTTTACAAAATTTGTAATAAAATTGTTTCTCTTTAATACAACTTATAGGATTAAAAAAGGAAAGACTTGTTACTCAATTCCCCAAAAAACTCAGAAGAAAACAAGTTCACAGGTCATGAAGTGGTTCATAAACACTAATTTTTACAATAAAAACATACACAGGAAAGTATTGTGGGAATAAGGTATTGCAATAAAGTTTTAGTTCATTAAATATAAAATTTACTGTATGAATCACAAAGTAAATCTATATAAAATATTTTACTTGAAAAATGGACCCTGGGCCACCACCATGTATTTAGCAGTCACCCTAGAGACAGTAATTTTTCTAGCAAAAATCTGGAAAAGGAGGTGGCTTGGCGTGAAACCTACCAAAAAAGCCTTCTAGATGGAATCCACTCAACTTGGTTTTGATGGCTGGATCAAGATAGAATACATTTGGCTATTAAAGTCCCTTTGGAACATGAGCAGAAACCAGCCAGGTTAGTGTCTTTTTATTCTATCTTAAATTTCTGTCACTAATTATAATGTAGACCAGAAAATCACAGTATGCAACTACTTCAAAACATGTTTTCTTTTATTGTAGATATCAATATTTGGAATTTAAATAGGTGAGTGTCTACCCATTGAACAAAGTGCAAACTTATCTTTTCATGGGGTACAAAAACATTACATTTTCTCATCTCTTGAAATTTAATTGGAGTCAAGGACTCCAAACATCCTGCAGAAACTGTCTGCTTTTTAAAAAAAAAAACCTACGATTATGATAAAGTAATTAAATGGTAGTCAGAACTAAAATAATCTTAAAAAACAATGAATTCATTTTAATTTAATCTACAGTTTTTGTTCTAGAAAAATAAATACCTTATAATAGAAAGACTCCCAAAGCAAAATCATTTTGTGTCTTTTAATACTTAACTTTATATAGTACAAATAATTAGTGGTAAACTTCAAATTGCAGTCTACTCTGAAAATAGCATTCTTTCCAACGTTAGGAACGTGATCATGGATGGGGTTAAAGGTCTGCTGTATTGGATCTGTGTAGACAGGGAGTGGTATCAGGACTAACAGTGAGATAAGCAAACAGTGGCCGTGGGTCAGTTCTTAGGAAGATGCCTCTGAGTGGAGCCAGTGGGTGATAACAAAAGGCACGGGGTGTGCATGAGTACGCTGACCTCAGCCCCCAGGACGATGCTAGACCTGTTATGCAGAGCTCACAGCACATAGGCGGCAGGAATGTAGGTCTTGGATGGTTAAGTTAGTAATGGAGCTTCTCCTGATGCACCTGTGCTCCAAGTGCTTGCTTTCACAAGACCCCTGACTTCCGCTGTCCTGCGTTGCATTAAACCCATTTCCACTGGTCTCTTACTTCGTCAGCCATTAGTAAACATTTCTGGATTATTAGGTGGTTAGAGAAAGAGAGATGCTAGAGCCCGTGTACCCGTTATACCTGTAGAATACCCTCCATAATTTGTATTCCCCTAGAAATGACTGTTCTGGTTCTAGTTTTCACCTGGGATGTCAGCTTTTGGTTTCTGGTAACATTCGGTCCTCTTACTCCAGTGTAGTGGCACTAGTCAAGTGAGCTTTTCCCCCCCACTTTGAAACATGCTTGATTTTGATATGAAGCTAAACTTGCATCAAGTTATATGGTAAGTGGAGAAGGAGTTGTACTCAGGGAATGAATTTTTTTTTCTGTCCTGACATAAAGGACCTTAGCATGGGCATTACTATTAAAACATCATAATTAACATTATAGATCTCGCTATATTAACATACATTATCTGCAACTTACTACAGACTGACTCATCTTGTGTAGAAAACACTAAACTCAAAGTAATGTATACATCACATATCATTCTACATAGAATTTGTCATGCAATATATGTGGTGTTTGCTGGGAAAAGCATAAAACAAGCAATACATTTCTCTGTTTATCATTTCTATTCACTTGCTTCTAGTTGGCCACATTTGTCTCTGAACCTGGGTGGTGACTTTGGAGTTCAGGACACAAAGGTGGTGCAGGTGTTCACTACTCACATTTAAACTGGGGAGTGGTGAGCAAACACGGATGCTCACTGGGGCTATTCGGACAATAGGATCACCTGACTGCAACATTGCTCTCTTACCTTTAGGATTACTTCCTCAGACTATTCGTGAGAGAAAACGCTAGCATGTGGTGGGAACCCTAGAACCTGTTCCCATCACATGTTCTTGACCTGGGTTTCCGATGGAGCACATTCATGTTCAAAGGTGCACAGTAGCAGAATGTAAGATGAGTAGATTAGACACTATGTGGACATTGCTTTAAAGATCTTAAGGTTTCCTTTCAGATGCGCTGTCTATGTATTTAGCCAACGACCTAAATGAAGCTAAACATTCTCCATCTGATGATAACTCTTACATTTTGCATGCATTGCCTTTATACATCTTTTCTTATACATTATTCCACCATCCCCAGTCCTCCCTAATCTTCCGGGGTTTTACTCAGAATGTCAGTTGCTGTAGACAGACATTCTGGATTCTTCCTATCTGTCTAGAAGGCAGGAGATGATAAAAATGCGTTTACCAGACTAAGACTTTTCTTATGTGCTGTTTTATTTTACTTCTTTTCTTTTACAGTATTTTTCCATTTAGGGTTTATGTGCTAAAAGATTGCCGCTTGCTTTCTGCACAGCCTGCTTGCCTTTGTTGGCCATTGGATTCTTCAAAGTCATATTTCCTGCTCATGAACATGTATCAGTGTTTCCCTGCATGTGCTGTATGACACTGCAGCATCTGCCAAGGCCACTAAAGTTCTCCTCCATAGTTCAACACCATCCAACACCTTATGTTCAGCTTCCACTTACAATCATTAAGCATAGCTGGATAACTGAGAAGTACCAGCTTGTCCTTCTGAGAGAAATCACCAAAGAAACTTAAAAAAATGTTACGAAGCTCCACCGATTTTCTCCTCAGACTTAATATCCCCACTGTTATTGTCATTATTGCCCTAGTTGCATGTTCTTGGTTTTTGAATGTTTGTTGGTCCCATTGACAGACCAAGCTATTGATTCCAAACCAGTGTCCTACTATACTATGTAACTATGAAAAATTTATTTCATATAAACTAATTCATATGTATCTATAAATACATAGTTGACGTTTCAGAAGATAAATTGTTTTAATTGTGTATAACTAGTTTGTTCATGTAAATATAACTACAGGCTTTCCTTTTATCAAAAGTGCTATGTTTTGTTCATTGGAGAAAAATCATGGTATTATGGACATTTTAATTTGTTTAACCATATTCTGGAAATTGAAACCCTCAGGTTTTGCAGTGTTTTAATCCTTATAGGATTCTGCTTTATTCAGAAGATATGCCATAAGGCTAATCTGCAAGGAATACATAATAAGAAGGCTCAGATTTACTATGCATAGAACTTACCATGTTTTCTTAATATTTAAAATTTATTTATTTATTTATTTATTTATTTATTTTTATTTTTATTTATTAGACTATCGTAGCCCTTCCTGGTGTCTTGAACCAGCAGATAGTGGATTATGTAACGCCAGTGAGAAAAGATTCTACTACAATTCAGCCATTGGGAAATGCCGCCAATTTAACTATACTGGATGTGGAGGAAATAATAATAATTTTATTAACAAAAGAGACTGCCTGAGAACATGTAAAAGAGGTATGAAGGGCAGGATTTCCATTAAATCACTGATATTTGGAATGATAATTATGCTGAAATTATGAAATACTTCAACTTATGAAATAAATATTTTCTTATTTATAAGAAGTAATATAATGATGACTATTCCATCACCAATTTAGATAATACTGGTAGGAATGCTAGCTATAATTTTTCTGCATGAGTATTATAGAAAAGTTATCCATTTACAACAGATTCGAAATTTTAGTTTTCTTTTTATTGTTTTACTTACATGTATGTGTGTGCATCTGTATATGGGTGCTCTGTGTGTGCAGGTGTTTGCTGAGTCCAAATAGGGCATCAGATCCCCTGGAACTGGAGTTACAGGTGTCTATGAAGTTCCTAAAGTGAATGCTGGGAACTGAAGTCAGTCCTCTGTGAGGGCAGTGCACACTCTTAATACCTGAGCCATCTCTCTGCCCCTCTCTCCCTCTCCTCTCCCTCCTCCCTCTCCCTCTCCTCTCCCTCTCCTCTCCTCTCCTCTCCCTCTCCCTCTCCCTCTCCCTCCTCTCCTCCCTCCCCCTCTCCCCTCCCTCCCCTCTCAATCTCTCCCTCTCTCTTTCCCTCTCCTCCTTCTCCTCTCCCTCCCCATATCCCCTCCCCCCCCCCCGAGCTCTGACTGTCCTGGAACTCACTCTGAAGGCCAGACTGCCTCAAACTTAGAGATCTGCTTGCCTCTGCCTCCTGAGAGCTGGAATAAAAGCATGAGGAATGCTTGGGCGCTGAGACAGCAATGGATGGGCAGGTGGGAGAGCACCTTCATAGAGGCAGGGGAGGGGAGAGGTGGGAGGGGGAAGGGATGAGGGTTTGTAGAGGGAAAACTGGAAGGGGGATAACATTTGAAATGTAAATAAATAAAGTAACAATAAGAATAAAGACAAAAACACAAAAAAGCACGAGCACCATGTTTGGTTGAAAGTTTCTTTTAATATACAAAACCTTAATGTTTCATTCTGTTCCCCTGAATATAATAATGATATAATAGAATAAAAAGAACATAGAAATTAAGTAAAATATTACTCAAATAGCCAAATATTTACTACACATCTCTCCTTTTATGGAGGTGATGATGTATCTTTACCTGAATTGTCCTATACTTACCCAGTTTTGGTGACTCTCATACATACAAAATGACTTTCTTGGGTGGGACTGGGAAGAAAGAAGGGAGGAGAGACTGCGATCGAGATGTCAAGTGAATAAATCAAAAAAATATATATGTGTATATATACATATAGATTACTTAACAAAAATATGGAGACTAATTAAAGGCTTTAAGGAATTTTAGACAAACTCTTATGTGTTTTCTTCTTACTATTATCTTATCATTTATTGTTATTTTATTGTAGATTTAAACAAAAAAAAGTCAAAAGAAGTGATTAAGAAGCAAAGAAGAAAGGTGCCTTTTGTGAAAGTCGTCTACGAAAACATTAATTTATGCTGAGATATAAGCACGTTACATTTTTACATTAGTTTCACTAAATATTCTTATACGGTGTTTTCACTGTGATTTCTGCTCTTCTATGAACCAGTTTCTTGTTTCCATCGATGACCATCTATTGGAAGACATATTTTCACTGGTTATGATCACAAACATTATGTACCCTTGACAGTTTAAGCCTTCTTGAATGATTTTATTTTTAACAATGTGAGAAATAAAATCTTTTATGCTGAGTGATAAACTTGACTGTTACACTTATTGTGCCCTGCGTCACTCACTCCGTCACTTGCATTGGCTTTGTTATGTAGAACTTGTTGATAATCTCCTTCAGTTAGGAAAGCGCAATCATACATTATGATTTTTTTATTTGTCAAAGAGAATAGAACACAATTCCTTAAAAAAACCATGAAAAGGCAGAAGAGATGAATGAGTAGTTATGTCCTTTTCCATAGGACATGAATTCATTGTCCCACACTAACTTTGGGTAGGTAACAGCTGTGATTTCAGCTCCAGAACTCTGATGCTCTCTTCTGGGCTCCACAGGCACATGCACCCATTTGGCGTGCGAGCACACACACACACAGAGATACACATGTACACATAAATTTAAAAAAACTGAAGCTTTCTATATTTCCACCAACAATTATATCAATTAGTATATAAAACTAAACATTATTAAGTAAAAATTATAAAACTATAACTATTGTGTAAATGTTTCCAGCTCAAACTGTTTAGGTACCACTGGGTCCATCTCCACATCAGGAGAAAGAAGAAATCTTGTAGAATTAGGCAGTTATTTAGAGGGAGTCGATTTCTCTACCAGTGGTTCTTATTTTATCTTACCTTTATGAAGTTGGTGTTTGTATTTATTTTCAGACGCTTTGGGGATCCCATTCTTTCTTGGGCTCCTTGACTTGCACACGGAGGCATATCTGTGTTTCCTGCTTTCTCTCTGCAGCATAAAATCCTCACTCTGCCTGTCTCTCAGGTGCAGCCCTTGGATGATTCCAACCACACAGTTTCTTAGATAGCGTTCCACAGAACACTGAAAAAGAAGGGCTGGGATAGGATGGTTCCTAGTAGTTTGTTTTATAAAAGGATACCAGGGCAGAGAGCAGGAGATGGATAAAAACGGTGAATGAGAAGTGTGTGTGTATGTGTGTGTGTGCGCTGGATTAAAACAGTGAATGAGAAGTGTGTGTGTGTGTGTGCGCGCTCGCACATAGCAGATGTTCACCAAACAATACTTCATACTCGATCATTATTAAATATAGTGAAAAAATATTTAAAAAGTAAAGTTTAAGCATTAGTTTCAAGAAGTGAATAAATTTTGATGAAATTCAACATTTTTTTTAATAAGTTTTTTTTTTAAAAAGATTTATTTATTTATTTTATGTATGAGTACACCGTAGCTGTCTTCATGCACACCAGAAGAGGGCATCGGATTCCATTACAGATGGTTGTGAGCCACCATGTGGTTGCTGGGAATTGAACTCAGGACCTCTGGAAGAGCAGTCAATGCTCTTAACCACTGAGCCATCTCTCCAGCCCCGAAATTCAACATTTTCATGAATAATTTCACAGCAAAATATAGATCAGCTAACCTGATGATATATATGTGCCAAAATCATGAGTACCATAAGGTTTAGTGATCAAAGTTTACAACCATTCTATTAATGTGAACGATAGGGTCTAAATGCTCCCTGTTGCTTCTTAACACACACTAATAGCCTTAGTTTTATAGTGAATATAAAAAGACAAGATACAGAAATTAGTTCTGAATAGTATGCTATGTCAAAATCCCTTTCATATATTTGTCATAAATAAAAAAATCCAAGAAAGCTTCATGGTCCAGGAAGAATGTTTGTTAAACTCAGAGGCTCTGACCTCTAGTACGTGTGGACAAGATACTCCATTTTCTCACGTTTTTGAGCCATTTTGATTTGCAGCCAAAGAGAAGCACTATAATGCTCTTTGGAAGACGCTCAGCTATTGACCATGGGGCATGGGAGAAGACACCCCAGGAAGATGATGAGTAGGTAGCGAAATAGTTTTTTCAACATCCCCTCAGACTTTTTGTATATACTGTCAACAAAAGCACACTCCTCAGGGGAAAGCTTTATCATGCCCCTGAGTGACCTGGGAAAGGCTTTGCCTTTCCTGTGGGTCTGAAGCATTGGGGTCTTTAACCTGATGGTATTCATATCAACAATACACATCAACTCAGGAACTCATCCTCTCCCCATATATATTGAACACTTCACACCACTACTGGCCAAAGTTCAGGGAATGTCAAGGAAGAGGAGTGAAAACATGGACTAAGTTAGAGGACTGGAGAAGCTGGATGAAATGTTATCCTCTGGACACGACATAGCTGTCACATGAGCCCACAGCAGCTGCAGTTACAAGATCTGCACCAGATCAAGACAGTCAACATTCCAGCATGGTGGAGGAAAAAGACCACAACCCCTACCCCTGGTTGAGACACTATTGACTGTAGATGATTGCTGGGAGAGGGCTACTTTTCTTTAGGAGTGAGGACACTGATAGATTCCCATACCCCAAAGATGTCCCTTATAGACATGTGCATATGAGCAGCACTAATTAGACCCAGTAAGTTATTAAAAGAGAAAGGGGAGGGGAGACATGAAGTGGGAGGAATGCAGTAGGGTGGATATGATAATTTTATATTGGACATATGTATAAACATTTCAAAGGTTTTAAAGAATAAAAATGTTTTAAGCAAAATCTCAAGAAGAGAGAATGTCCCTACTGGCAAATTATGTATTCTAGTTGCTGTCTGAATGTTTAATCAGATGGTAGGTGATCAATTGATTTGTTCTCAGTGGATGACTATTCAGAAACTTCCTTCTGGTGATTAAACTTTTGAAGAGCTGGATCTTGGAGATAATGAATATGCATGAAATATAGTCTTTGTGAAAGATTAGGTAAGTTTTAAGTTGGAGCAATATTATAGGCAATTAATGATTAAAAATTTCGACAGATTGTTTTGAATGAATATTTGGCATACTTGAAAGAAGATTGCTTATCAGAAGGTGAGAGACATTTACCATTGTGTTAGGAGTTGTTGAAAATCTGATTTGTATTTCTCATCAGCTGTTTAGAAGTTCTTCTACATTGAGCATTGGTGTGTGTGTGCATGCATGTATGTGTGCGCATGTGTGGACATACACAAACAGAAACAAACAGAGGAGAGAGAGAGAGAGAGAGAGAGAGAGAGAGAGAGAGAGAGAGAGAATACCATATCTTTTCTCGTTGTTGAGACTGTTTCATTAGTGAAAAGGGAATAGGACTTTACTTTGACTCCTGTCAACAAATCACGTTTTGTAATTTGAGAACAGTTAACACTAGGTGGCAGGATAAGACTGCAGATATCTAATGCCTCAACTATGTACCAAAAAACTCCATACCTTCCCACAGGTCTTCAGAGTCTTATTCAAAAGTACATCATATTACTCCTTAACTTATGCATTATATGCATTACAAATCATTTTATAGTTATAAATACTTATGTTCTAGAGAATGTGGTGGTGGTAAACAAAATGAATGAAAATGTGAAGAAGATAGAATAAATTATAAATTGCTAACAACACATAATTTCCCTAGTTATACTAATGACAGTAGGTGAATAATATTGTCTTCTAGTATTGGAAAACATTAAAACTATCTGTCATCTTTGAATTTAGTGATTACTTTCTTTCCAAATATAATGTTAGTCATTTACAAAATGACCTATGGGTGAAGAAGTCAAATGCAAATTTAAATACAGCTTTCATTTCAGATTAGTATTCAAAAACACGAAGCATTTCATAACATGTCCAGTATAAATTGTTCCCATGAGAGGAAGAAACATCATTTTCAATGTGATCTAATTCTGTTCCAGAAATAGAATTATTTTAAATCTTTCTGGGAAAGGGGATTTCTGTGTCTCACATGAACCAGTCACAAATTAATTCTTGGTCTTTATTTTCTACTGGTCCATATATAATTTTTCACTCAAACAGCAACACTCCTGAGCATGGAAAGAGGACTCACTTAGAACTGAGAAATAAGAATGCCCAGCCCCCGCCAGCCTGCTTATGGCCAGAGCTCACTCCGCCTTCCGTAATCCAGACATTTCTCAGTTTGTTACATCTAAGCCCACCTTCCTGTTCTAGCACAGGCCTTGTTAGCCAGGACCTACTCTTTCTTCTTTCAGCAGTCTCTTCAGATTCTCAGAACACCACTAGTCAGACAAGTTCCCACAGGAGTTCAAACCCACCAAGACATAACAGGAGTCAGGCTTTCTGAATAGATAAATATTTGGCCAATTCTGATGTAATTTGACTCTCTCGGGGAAACGCATTATGAAACACTATAAGAAATACTACAGGCTCATGAAATCACTTTATTATTGTGTGGATGACAGGCTTAGATTGCTCACTTCAAATTCACATTTTTCACTTGTAAAAATCTTATGCACAGCAAAACTTAGAACATTATTATCTACCTTTGATAAATAATTTGTATAACTAAAGTGAAAATTGGCCCTTTAGCTTTAGTAATGGCATGTTCACTCTCAGGAGACATGGTATTGGGCAGAAATTGTTTTACCAAATGCAATTAATTATCCTTTGCTTTGGAAAAACTCCTAACAACAGTTACTAGGTAAAATAGTACAATATGAAGTCAACTTATTTCCTTAATAAATTTTCTTTTTGATGTAAACATATAAGAGTTATGTGTTTCTCAAATAGTAAATTCTTATAAAAGATGGAGTACATTAACTTTTTAATTACATCAATTATTTAAAAATAAACAACAATTTTTCATGATTAAAAACACAAAAGAATTGGTATTTCAGAATATTATAACTGAATGTTTTCAAAAAATAACTTTCCAAATACTTTTTTGACGACTCTGGCACATTTACTAGGAATGGACTATCTATACCATGTTCCGTGTGCTAGTGCTTTGTTTTTGTTGTTTTTAAAGATCCGTGTTTCTAGGCAGTAACTATAGAAACTCAAGTGGTCAGTTTAGTCAGTAGAAACCTAAATTTGTCACACATGATTTTTGATTTTTGTCTAACTTGTGGATATAAGACTTGGATTTAGCATCCTCCTGATTAATTGTCTTGTGAGGCAAGGCCCATTTCATTAGGGGAACCCATCGCTTCATTTAGAGACTTTGGCACCTTTGAGCCACATAAAGGACCACAATAGAGAGTATAAGTCCTGCAGTAAAATTTTAAAGTGGACAAATGTCACTGTTCCTCAAAGTGACTTTCATCTGAGCATCATGCCTCACTTTACAGAAAGGCAGACTTTGCATGGGAGCACTCTCTGAGTGGGAGCACTCTGAGTGGGAGCATTCTGAGTGGGAGCATTATACATGGCTTATGCCCTGTGTGGTTATAGCAGCAGTATTCTTCTATGCTTGTCCACTCTCTTTAAATGGTCAAAACAGAAGATACTTCTTATTTAGTCTACATTTCCTGAAAAAGAACTATTTTTAGTGTTCATCTGAAAATACAAACTTGATCACCACTAATCAAATAATTTTAATTAGCTTCAGTCTGTTCTGGGGAAAGATTACAATATAAAACACATGTAGACTATATAAGACTGAATGACTGTACTAACAATACCCTATTGGCTTAGAATTACCTAATTGATTTCTGGAAATAGTTGCATTTAGCTTTGCCATAGCTATCCAAACTTTTGTGTCATACTAAAGGACACACGGGAAGTTTCCTCAATCTTTTCACTTGTTCCTACATATCACGACATAGTCTAGCTTCCCAGAAGTCCTTATAGCATGTATTAATATAGTGTGTATTCATATTTTTTCATGTTCATAAAATGAACATGATCTTATTTAATCTTATTAATGATCTTATTTGGAAGTGTGTTTACTTTTCTTTCTAAGAAAGGCACAAACATTATATTAACAAGAATTATCCAGACTCTTCATGGACCACAGCCCTAATCCTATGTGCCCAACCAATAATTTATTCTAAATATTACAGGTTGTATTAAATTCTTGGTTTACAACAGCAACATGTGTATGTATAATACAGGAGTATGATGGTTGGCTTGTGGCATCATTTTAAAGAAAGAATTCCTTTACTTACTAAGACTCTGCTATGTTTGAACAATCCAATGAATGAATCAAAAACTGTTAATGCTTTAGTACTTACTGGAAATGTATGTAGCTTTGTATACACCAGTCTGTGTCTCAGAGGTCAGATATTCTTAGAAATGGATATATGGGCATATACGATGATCATTCGGAAGTTAAAATCTAGTATTTGTTTTGCCTGAATTTTAAGCTGGAAACATCATACCTAAAAGTTCTGACAAGATTGTCCCAGCAAGTATAAGCATCTGCACTGGGACATGAGAGTCTCTACTGTTTTCCTCCTGGTTCCCTGTGTAACATGTGACTCCACATCAGAACTCTGTAGTTTCACCCAAAAATGTTTTTGCTGTTTTTCTGATTACTGAGTTATTATTTTAGGAGGCAGTAGTGATTTACAGTGTTGACTTTTCACCTCATGAGCTGAAGGAAACAGCACAGGAAAGTGTAATTCAACAGTTCCCTATAGAAAGCAAAACTAAAGTGTTTACAAAGTAACTTCCCAGTTTAACCACCGACTCTTAAAACTGCATTGTGTAATTCAGCTTCTTACATAGAGTTTCCATTTTTAGTAATTGATTGAGATTGTCAATTATGTCCCGTATTTTTATACGGATACATCTATATACATTTACAGAATTGAAGATTCTGTAATAAATTTCCTCCACAGATCAAGATAGTAAACATTTAAAAACAGGGCACTGCCTTTCAGGAACATGATACTTGGAGATTCTGCATCGCCTGTCTTTACTGCCATTATGTATCTGCTAGGACTCTGAGCTGCTCATTTGCTACTTGGTTGTAGTAGCTTACCTATTAGTCTGTGCCTCCGAGCCAAAGCAGCAAGATTATAGTAGCTAATTAGAATTGCTTGGTCTTTAGAGTATCTTACCATTTTCTAAATGTTACAAAATATGTTGATTCAAAGTTTAAACAATGTAAAGACATTCAGATATTATTTTATCCATCTTTTCCAGTTTGTATGTGAGAAATTTGATACAAAGATCATGTGACTTTTAGTGTGTCTTGCTTCAGGAGTTATGATTATTGCCAAATCTCATAATTTGTCATATTATATAAAGCTAACAAGTATATTTCACATTTACAGGATTTTTTTCCTGATTATACTTAATGACTTCTTATATTGATGATACAATTATGTTTAGAGGTAAACCTTTTTTTTAAAGTTCATTTTTTTGAAGTTCATTTAATGTATGAAATTATTTTATAGTATCATGTTAGAAATATATTCAAAGAAATAGCCACATTTCCTTGAAGGTTATTTTGAGATACAAATACTATAGTGTTTAGATTATATACAGTAACATAATTACATCAGATATTTAAAAGTATGCACAATGATTTTACACTCTATACATAATCTGGCTTTACAGTACATACAACTAAGGAACTCTTAGAAAGGACAGCACAAAGCCATTTCATCTTCTTATGTAAATTGATAGTGGAGTTGGATCACATATTAGTGCTCAAAATTGAGTCCGAAGTAATTCTGATGCTCAAAATTCCGTGCACTTTTAAGGAGAAAGATGTGACTGATAAATTGTCCCTGGTTGTTCTGTGAATTCTAATTCAACACACACCCACACCCACACCCCCTAACTCCTTTGATTCTTTTACACTTAGATTGCCTTCAAATCACAGGCAGCAAGTTCTAACAGAACTCAGTCTAGGTGAAAGCCCGCCAGCTTTTGCTGGTAACAATGTGTTCATACAGCAGAGGATCTCTGTCTGTTCAGGCTGCTTCTTGCTCTTGTCAGAGTGAGAAGGGAGTTACTGCTCCTTTCCTGGGGTAAGCTATTTGAGAAAGAAAGTAACCTAACACTAAGTGCAGGCGGGGCAGGGTGATGTAACAGGAAGCTGTGATGTTTCCCTTCTGCTGCTGATCGCTTACAATCTGACAACACTCCCCATCTACCCAGAACAAGCCCTCTCTTCGCAGCGGTGCACTTCTGCCTTAGGACCGTCAGGCTCTCTTGCCTGAACCTCACTGCCTGCAGGACCACATTGCAAAGCTTTGAGTCTTCCACACCTCATCTCCGGGGACCTCTTCGGCGGTATCTCAGAAAATCAAACTCCCTCCTGAGACTATTCACACAAAATTTCCTTAGGAGCTGTGCCGGGGGTAAGTGTATTATTCAAAAAAACCATATGTATTCTCAGCATAATTCTTAGGTAGTTCGACAATGTTTCTAACAAGACTTTAGTAAGTGGCATTGAAATAACATTGAAACCGCTTCATTTATTCTACATAGAGATACTAGAGAGTCTTATTCCAGAATGCATACAAAATCTAGTACTAGTGCATAACAGTATTTTTAGTGATAGTTTAGAAATTAAATTTACCAACTAATAACGATGTGAACGGGCTATAAGGCAAGTTTCTGAACAAATACCTTAATCAGGAAACAATGCCCTTTAAAGTTAGTTCTACTACTAGCTCAAGTCCTGACAGCTGGAAAACATTTGTACCCCAGGAAGGGTCTTTAAATTTTCCACATAATCAGTATTCTAAGGAAGGGATGGCAGAAGACTCACAGGGTCCCAGAGTCTTTCTGTGTGGCTGAACACAAAGCAGGACTAAGAAGAAAAGCCACCGACTTGGACTTCTGTTTGCTTTTCTCTTCTTTTGACACTTAGACCTCTAACTAGGAAACCAATGGAATTTTCATTGTTCTTTGTTGCTAGAGTTGTGTAAATAACCCCCTTTTTGGTTTTCTTTAGTTTTTGTTGTTGTTTGTTTGTTTTGGGTTTTTTTTAGGGGGAGTCCCTGAACTGTTTCCAATGTATTAAGATCATGGGTGTCTTACAAATACGGTAAAACAAAACAAAACAAAACAAACAAACAAACAAACAAACAATCCAACCAACAACCAACCAACCAAACCCCCTCAACTGCCCAGGGTTTAGAAAATGTAGTAATTTCTGCGTTACTTCATGGTTTTTAACTCTTAAGCTTAGAGTTGTGTTACTTCAACTATCCTGGAAACTTGCGGGGGAAGAGTGTGAAAGGAGTCTCTATAAATACATAAACAGAGACACGATAAGCAAGTGGATTAGCTCATTAAGCAGAGGAATTAAATTAGATTTTCTATAATGATGCTGAGCTGAAGCATCTGCAGTGCTCTCTTGCCACAGTACAGACTGTCCTGAGAATTTAAGGAGCCGGTGCCTACTTAACAAGTGGTTGTTAGAGCCGCATCACAAATTATTGCTAAGGAATGTAAGACACCAACTTTGGATTCAAATTGTGCTTATTAGCATAATTTATTAAATCCTATGTTTTCTTACTTACGTGACATTATAAACTACAAGATGTATTTCAATGTTAGCATTCTGAGCTCAGTCTCCAGTAGTCTGGCAAATAAACAGTATATTACAAGCTCACCCTGAGTAACTCCTCAGTGATTTTTTTTTGGCTCAGTTTCTACATGTTTTTTCAATGTAATGGAAATATTAATTTGTACACTTGTAATTTTTAAAAGCTTTGTAGCTGATTTATGTTTTCTTTTTTTTTAAAAAATTATACTACTGAGTTCCCTGATGTGTAAAATGGACCAGGTGTTTTTAAAATATGACTTGTTACAAATAGTCATTAGGTAACTGGAGAAAGAAGTGAAATCAACACATTAAATAACCCAATGTCATATATAGTAACAGAAATTGAAAAGCATTATTCTAAGCCAGATTATTTTCTCAAATTAAGTATTATATTAATAAACTATTATAAATTAGTACTTCCACAAACTCTTCTGATTTTTATTGGATTAATGTTCCCAAGCATATAATCATCTTGTATATTTTAATAACCTCATCTATATTAATAGCATCATTTAAAACAATCTAAAAGTCATAGCAGAAAAATGCCAGGTGATGAATATTGATGATCATTAGGCAAAGAAATTATCTGAGTTAATATAAAAGGACATTAAAATAAGAATTTATATCATTTTAGAGTAAATGTGGCTTTTAAAATGAGTAAATAATGTCTGAGAATCAAACCACATTTTTATCCACAGCGTTAGTTTAACTTTACAGGCGATATTTTCTTGTAGCATAAAAAAAAAAAAAAAAAAAAAAAAGAATCAATGGGTATGGTCTTAGGCAAGTTCTAAATATGTTAATTAAAAAATACAGAATTCACAATAGTCATGACCCCACGTGATCTGAAATACATTTTACCTAAAATGTTCTATTTGTAACTTGATATATTTAGATAGCTATTTGGAGCCAGTACAACAATAACATGTTATCAGTTTTATCTCTGCTTACTTTTTGATAGTAACTATTTATTCAGAATTGTTTTGAAATTTTGTAGATAAATTAATACAATTACCTTTAGAGTATCAAAAACCAATTCACTAAACAAAATGCATTTCATGCTTTATGGGCAACTTTGATTGAATCTAGTCAAGTTATTTCTGCTTTTTAGAGGTACAATGATGTCACCTTTTCAGAATACAAATATAGTCCAAGAACTTAATTCCTTGTCTTTGTTTGGGATCTAGAAAAATTTCTAATCTTTAACATAAGTTACGTCTTATAATAGTGTTAATAGAAGACAGGAGGTCAAGACTGCAGCACAACTTCACTCTGACTTATTTTGAATTTTAGAACTCACCACTGAAAGTGAGTAACTGGTACCCAACTGAAGTGAGAACAGACATTTCTCTGGGTGCAGTTGTGGAGTCGTCTGTGGATGAACTCTACAGACATTTTTTCTTGAATGTAATCTTTGTTTTTTAAACCAAGGAAATACACTACAGTATTAAATTATTTAAAAATCTCATTAAATATGTAGAATTATTCTGATGCAATTGTGTAGAGACAAAACTTTGTGAAACTACAAATAAGATCTGCATCCTAACTAGGTTTGCCAGTCATTTCCTATGAAACATTTCCATTTGTTCTCATGGAAATTCTCTTCCTGCCTAAAATCTTTCATTAATGGCAGTTGCACAAACTCCAAGTACCTGTAGTTTGCCCATTTTAATTTTTGGTAACTGGAGAAAGAAGTGGAAACAATATGTTAAATAACTCAGTGCTTTTGTTAGTTTTAAATTTGTGTGTAATTTTGAATATGTATGATCGTAGTTGAATGTTAACTGGAACAATAGGTGGAATACAGTTAATTGTAAAATTTGGTGAATAGGTATGAAGTTATGCTTCAGGAACAATGAAAAACATGTGAATATAAGTCATAATAATATCATAATTTATTTGACAAGAGGATATACATTTTGTATTCCATTGCAATTCTTAGGAAAGCAGAAATTTCTCAATAAATCCAGATGATGATTTTTAATGTATAATTAGTATTATGATATTTGCCGGTAAATTGGTTTAAGTCAAATAATCTCAATACTTTTAAAGTTAATTCAGTTTTTAAATGAATAAGTTATTTTAGGGAAAAGAAAAATTTTAATTTCTAAAGTTAACCGAGTTAGGATTTCCTAGTTTGCTAGAATTATTATCATGTGATAAGTTACACACACCCACACACATATACACACACCTACCAACACCCACACCTACACTCATACACACACACTCAAGAAAACAAAACATGTTTAGTTCTTCTATACACTGGACTTGAAAACTGCACCCACAGAAATGTTTGTTCTCTTGTCGGCTGGGTACCAGTTACTCATCTTCAATTTAAATTCTAAAATTCAAATAAGTCAGGAGTTAAATTTGTTTTTTCAAGACAGGGTTTCTCTGTGTAGCCCTGGTTGTTCCAGAACTCATCTGTAAATCAGGCTGGCCTTGAACTCACAGAGATCCACCTGCCTCTGCCTCCTATGTACTGGGATTAAAGGCATGAACTACTACCACCCACTGACAAAGTATATTTGTACAGAACACGTTTCTTTCGTTTTTTTTTTCCAGTTGGCTTCTTTATGTAAACATTGCATTATGTAACATGAACACATTAATATACTGTTTGCAAATATGGTCAAAATAGTGCATTGAGGTTTTTAAAAGTAAAGGAGTTTAATCAAATTGATACATGGTTTTAATAAAACAATGTGACATTTTTAGCCTCCTAGCCAACTAAAAGGACAAAAATTAAGCTCACCCAAAAATGACACAAGCCCAAGTAAAAAAACTAATAAATTAATTGCTTCATAATCTTATGATATTGAAATTATAACTATTTTATTGCAGCCTTTGGATGAAGCCTATTTTTTAAGAGAAATTCTGTTCCCTTTAAGCTATACCATTAAAAAAAAAATCCTAAAAGAAACTGCTTGTGTAGAGTATACATTGTAAAACAGCTTATCATTAGTACTCTATTCAGGTTTAGCTTTACCTGAGTCCAGCTTCATTTGGAGGGCTAAATAAACAACTGGTTGGCTTACAAGAATGTTCTTATGACATCTCAGTTCTCTGGAATATCTTTCATGTGTTCTTGAACAGATAGAGGTGACTTTGACAATGAAAATTAGTAAAAATTTGTCTTGTATCCAAACACTAACCTGAGACCAGTAGTTATGCAGTTACTTTGAGTATATATAAAACTCAACTTAGCCTACTTTCTAAGTATAATTTGAAGAGAAAATTGGGACATTGGTATAAGTTTCAGGGAGAAGTATATAACATTTTATTAGGAAATGATAATTAAAATTATGAAGAAGTAATTTCATCAATAAAAAACTATTATTTATAGTGCTGCAGCTAGTTTTAGTATGAGAGGACAAATATAGACTTGCTTAGCTTAATAAATGGAAACCTAATATAAGAAAAACAGGTTTAGTATTTTATAAAACAGGCTGCCTATGTGTGCTCCTTCAAGAACTTAATTTCAATGAAGTTTATATTTAAAAACCTCTTCAAAAGCACCCCAGTATGCTTTAATGAATAAGGAAAACCAACTTAATTCAATTGCTTTAGACATTCATGTATTTTGTGTACCCACATGTAGCCTACAACATCCACATGTGAATTTCAAGTTTATCACTTGCTCGTTCTCTTCCATCGTCTATAAACTTTTAAGTGATAACCACACCGCTCTATAATGTTTAGTGCAAAGTATGTGAGAAAGTACACAGATCACGTTTAGCGGAATATTTGGATATAAGTAGATGCTCATCTGGTCTTTTTAAAATTCAACTGAAGTCATAATGTGTACCTGTACACAGGCTAATTCTTAAAACCAACATGCAGGCAATGAGAATATAGCCTACCTGTATTATGGGGCATCAGCAAGTATAGTTTACAACCATAGTCTTCAAAGAGATTATCTTTCTGCTTTCCTATAGCACGCAGCAGAGCAAAAATCATAGTTACTCTGTCTACATTAACTTAGAATATAGCAAGGCATGATGATTTGTATGTGTAATTCTAGCACTTATGAAGCTGGGGCGGGAGGGTTACTCAGGTAAGAGTCCATCTTGAGAGGATTGCCTCAGGTTAGAGGCCAGCTTGGGCTAACTAGTAAGCTCTAGAATAGCTTGAATTGAGGGTGAAATGCTGTCTAAAATAAAAATAAATTAATAAATAAATAGCTGTCAAGAAAATTTGAGTTGTGAATACTATAACATCCATAGAAGCTTAAAATAAAAAAATTATTGTGGATGACCCAGTAAACTCAATTTATGTAATTAAAAGTCTTTTTGGTTATTTAAGTTTTTAGACTGTCTTGTAGTAGATATTTCTAATTACTTTTTAATGGTAAACACATGTTTTATTATGTATTAAAATCCCTCAAGAATTCCTGTACAACAAGATGGAAAACACATTCTGGTTTTGAAAGATTTGCAGATAATTTGTTGTAAGAGTTGGATTTTGAGTATTTGTGAATTCTGACCCTCTTGAGAATGTAGTAAAAACTGAAGAGACAGTAAACATACAGATGAATGCCATTCTCAGAAACACAGTTTTTAAAAATGCATTTGTAAGGAGTTCCTAGACCCCCTGTGTGATGGAGCACGGGTCTCCTCTGCAGAGGGGTTTCCCCGTTTGCTTTGCTATCCAAATTAAAATCTGCTGTCATGGTGGCACACTTTGAGGCAGACACCATCCTTCTTAATCTTCACATCATGGTTTAATCCCACAGGGAACACCTCTGTTATAACACATTTGACTATCTAGTTATTTCTTTTAAGTTATTAGAATTAATCTGCATGGCATTAACAGTGGAATTAAATAAAAGAAATCTTCACTGCTAAAGTGTGAAAGGACAGAGCTGTTCAGAATACCCTAACACGGGCACATGCAATGAGAGCGGTGTGGAATCCATTGATTCCTTATTTTAGAGCAGTTACCTTCTCATGTTTCAGCTACAGCCTAGAGCTGTCCAGATTAATGTATGGATACAGAAAATATCTGACATGTCAAACTCTGATATTTTAGACAACACCCCACTTAGACAGTGGGCCACTATTGACATCAGAATAGACTGAGTTCATACTTCTACCCGAGATATTTGGCTGTTGCCCAGAATAGAGGCCCTGTGCCAGGTGTCTTTAAAACCAGCATAGGGCTTTCCACATGATAAGGCCTTCTTAAGTTGAGAACCATGTTGACAACCCTTTGTTAATTTTGATATATTTTATTTGTATTGAATTTTGTTCTTTAAATAGCAATACGTATTATGATTAAACACCATATCACTATATTATAATCATTTTAAGACTTAAAATGTGGAATATAGAATAGTAAAATCATATGGAAAGTATATAACTAAGGAAAATAATATGAGAAATCAAGTTAAGTAAAAATGAGACAAATGTTAAGATAATTTGAAGGCTCCAACACTGTTGAAATCTTACTATTTGAACAGATCTCATTTGAAAGGCTTCCTCTTCAAATTACTGATGTCAGTTTGCAAAGTTTTATTCTTAAGAAAATTAATCTCTTTAATTGCATCTATTTGTTTAAAAATAAAATCAGTATGTCCATATTTAATAACTCATATTCCATCCAATCTAGTTCTAGGACTACATGCATTAGTTCAAATTGTACATAATATAATTAACAGTTTTATATTAGAGTTTGGCAACTTTAAAAAAGAATACCCATTAAATGTATAGTTTTCAAACGGATGCTAAAAGTCAGTTTCAGAACTTCAATATTTTAAAGATCATGTTTTCCAACCCGTTCATAGTACAGGAACTTGTGAAGTTGCAGACCTGAATACATTTGTAAAACCTACTTTAATGGACTCCTAATTCAGAGATAGCCAACAGCACCCAAAGCTGTGTGTCTTCAGAAGGCTTTCTTAGGTCTAGAGATTGTTTATGCTTTGAAGAAGAGCAGCTAAGTCTGTACACTCTACAAATACATTAGTTATTTATATCCTCATTACCCATGGGCACAGGATTCTTAGCATACAGACCTTGGAGTTTCTTCTTCCCTTTGTGGAGCTCCTCAGCTCTAGAAAATGGACTTCATGCTAATACCTCTAATACAAATCTACAAAAATTTAAGAAAGATAAGTATGCTATCTAACTTTCTGTATGTTTCTTTTAATGAACCTAAATGTTCTCCTCCCAGATATCAACATGTCAAAGTCTCTCACCTCCCTGTGGTATGACTGATAGTAGCCATTTTGCGTGAGCTCTGCTCAAGTCACTGCTTTAAACCAACTAAATCCTTACCCCACCATTGTCCTCTCATGCTTGGCAGCTATGTAGTATGGACTGGTCTTTTCCGATACTATCAAGCACCTTGTAACAAACAAACTATTGTAATTTACATTGCTATACATGGTTTTCAATTTTGTGTATTCCTCTAACGTGTTCCTTCCTCATGTATATTTCACTAGTGTCCTTAAAAACTCTTCTAGAAATGCCTGTATGTCACAGCTCCTTAAAGTTGCTCCATGAATGATTAAATGAATGGATTTTCTGAGCTGCTGTCTACATCACAGAACGCTGTACATTCACTTCAGTTTTAGATGCTGGAACTTCAGTTCTGAACGTGTTAGAATCTCTGCACATATTCAAAGAGAAAATGTCCAGAAACCAATGACTACCTCTATTATTCTTAGGTTAATCTAATATTTATCTCTACACTGTCTTTGTGACGGAAAATAAACTGGTAAAGATGTTTTCTGTGATGAGTTTGGTGTTCAGGTTTCACTTGAATTCCAAGTAATGACCCTGCCAACTAGTTAAATGAGAATGGAGCCCAGTATTTTGACAAAGTGTTGAAGTCTTTCCACAAGAGGCCAAACAATGGCTGAACTGGCAGAATTATTGTTGAAACTGGCAAACTTGCCAGCCGTTGGCTCCTGACAAAGTCTTACTCCATTACTTACTGCCTTTCTGGACAATGGAGCTAGGTCATGTACAAAAGCAAAAAGCTTTAGCACTGGAGATGAAAGAAAGCAAATCAAGCATTTGAAAAATCACATGTGGGAGAATGCAAATTTAGTTTAGCAGCAAAAGGTTTAATAGGCATTGAGTTATATGCCTGCTATTTGTGAACTGTTAAGCTTTTAAACACTGATCAACAAGTATTAAATAAAAACTCTATAAAGAACGCTAATTCTCAATGTCCTTCATATGTGTAGTTTTGTAGGTTTATTAAAGTTAAAGTCAAAGCAATATTTTATAAACTCAGAATATGCATTTATATGTACAGAAACAGACTCTGATGCACACACGCATACACACATGTACACGTGCACACACACACACACATACACACACACACATACACACAAATAGACAGGGACTAAATAAAATCTTAATTTGTCACAATACTCCATGTTAGACTTTCACCAAATGTATTTTTTTGAGTTGGTATAATTCACAAGTTATAAAAATACAACCAATCTTTTGTAATTTAGATTTCTCATTTGCTTGAAAATCAGAGAGCTAACCATTCATTAAGAAATAGTACAGTGGCATTTACTGAAGGCAGATATTTATATAATTCATAAATACAAAATTTATGGAGGAAAAAGAATGATGCCCATTATATTTAAATATAGACAACATATATTCAGAGCATAATGAATGAAAATATACACTGTAGTTTGTATTTTACCCTTGTTATTAGTAGCAATAGTGGTTAGAGTTTTAAACCATAAGCAGTTGACTGCATTGGACTCCTTATGCTCTGCACTGATTAAGTACTGCTAAAAATCAAAATTAAAAAGACATCTTGTTGCTATTCTTTTCTATCGTTTAATTCTAAACTTTCTGACTGCATTTTCACATTGCCATTACCAAGTACTGTATTTACAATTAAATTATTAAGTGAAGGGAAAAATCATGTTCTTTTACAATTTAATCTTCACTAATGTGTTTCTAAGAATGTCAAGATCTCTGCTTGCTTTTATTTTGTAGTTTTCATGCATGTAAGACAATGCAATACCATGCAACATATTTTCTTCATTCTAGGTACCACGTACCAGGAAATAATAAAAATAATCTGGCATAAATAATATTTCAAAAAGATAAAATAGCAATAATTTCTAACAAGTGGATTATATTAAACTGTGCAAAAGGTACTTAAAAATAAAGTAACCACAAGAAAAGAAATACTTTAAAGATATTTCAAGTCACTTTTTAGTGCAAAATTGATTAATTTCTCAATTTGGAGAACCACTTCACTTTCTCAAGCCAGCACCAATCTTTACAGGAACAAATAAGTTTCCCATGTACTCATGTTCAGAACACTGTGTTGAAATAATTCTTTCATCTAGATTCAGCAAAGGCAACAAATACTTATGAAAGTCTCTAATAGAATATCACTTATAGGTTGAATATGGTCTCTTAAAATATTTAATACTGAATTATACCTGTGAAATTTGCTGTACATTTTAATAGTTCAATAATTACTGCAATTTGCAATTAATGGCATAGAGAAATTTTGGTACAGCATAAAGTGAATGGTAAATCACATGGCATAGCAGGTTTTGACTCTTCTTTATGCTGGACTCCCTTGACTTTCTGAAGCATCTCCTCTGCAGGAGTTTGGTAGTAGCATCAGTGACTAAATAACTGCCTACAAAGAGAAACAGTATCTGGATCAATTTTGTAATTCATGATGTTACCTACAAACAAGTGTTACTTATAATTTTTGATAAGAATAATTTAAACTAACTCCTGTTGGGAACTAGTCACTTCAGAAAGCTATAGAAAAGCTTTAATATATATCATAGTTTGGTTAAATACTTTAAAACCCTTAAACATTGAATAGAAACTAAAGTGTTTCACTTTTGAGGAAATCCAGAACACTACATTGCTACAAGTAGCAAAGTAAAAAACAAGGTTGGAGATGTGTATAGAAGTTGATGAAATTAGACACAAAAGGAACAAAATTAAAGAGGGAAGTGTAAAAGTCACTTTTATTTTCTCAGATGAAGGGATGAAAGGATGGATGAGAGCTGTACCCAGTTGTGAGAACACATAGCTTGGGCTGAGTCCAGAGTGTTTCTTTCTCTGTTCTAACTATCCGTGGGCCTAGATTTGGAAGCTTCTAGCCTCCATACAATCTAATCTTCTAAGCTGACCAGTTCAAACTGGCTTCTTTTGGTTTCTCACTGGATTGCTTTTTTTTGGCCTCAAATTAATTCTAGCAATTTGTTCTAAATCTTCTGTTTCCTTTTCATTCTCTGGGTCATTCTGTCTTTACCTGTGACCAGTCTCTGTAAAACTGTCCTGCTAAAAGTGTACCCCCAATCCTTCATGATACTCTATTAAGTTGCCTCTCTTTATTTTGAAGTTCTCTTAAGTACTTCAACTTTCTGTGCTGAGTGTTGGGCGTATCCTATCTCTGACTCATTCTGTTAAACCTTTCTCTGATTCATCACTTTTTCTACCCCTCAATTAGATTCTACTTTCAAATACGACTGCTGTCTTCTACAATAACCTTATCTTCATTGTTTGGGATTAAAGGTACATACTAAGGACCTGTCTGTATTCTAGCCAGTGGGATTAAAGGTGTGTCATTCTAGTTGAAATGCACAGACCTCTGGCTTTGGATGTGATCCCTTGCCAGAGCAGCCCTGTTGCTGGATTAAAATTCTTCTATAGGGAAGCACTAACCAGAACATTTTACATAAATTAACAATAATTAATAAAGACTAAGTGAAGTCTGATATAAAATCAAGTGAAGAATAAAATTTGAAAGTAAAAGGAACTATAAAAAACAGGAAAACATTAAATGAACTCAGCAGGTTGAATTTATACATTTAAATGTATATGTATAGTGTGTATGTGTGTGTATGTGTGTATGTGTGTGTGTAACAATATTAACCAAAGAATAAGAGGCCATGAATTTGAGAATGAGTGGAGGAAACTGTGAAAGGAGACAGAGGGAGAAACGTGAGGATGAGATGATGTAGATTCAGTATTCATATAAATTCTTAAAAACTAAATGAATTGATTAAAAGAAGAAAGGAGGATTGAATTAAAGGAGCAAAATAATGGGATAAACTAACTAAGAGGCTAGACCAGAAGATAAACTGGCTCATAGAACATATTTTAGTTGACAGAATGATTATGAAATAAAAATCCAATCTCAAAGCACATCATTAAGACAGGGAGATGTGAGATACATAGCCATGGATGATGGATGCTACCAAAAGTACTTTTTTAAAGTTAATAAGCAAGTATTATTTCTTGGTTTAAAATTGTGTTGGAAAAAATCCCTTTGTCTTATGTTTTGTATACTTGGGGTCAAGTCTAAGTTGTTACTGCCCAATAAGTGCTGAGCAGTGTCTATTAGGTTGTGAAAAGCACATAGATTTACTGTCTTTTTGTTCAAGGGATTGATCTCAATCAATCAAGATTAACAGCTGTACTTCCAAGTGGTGGTGTCACAGAGTTTAAACTGTTGACACTGTCCAGTTTCTAAGGATAGTTTCTGAATAGACATCTCAGAACCTGGACTATCTTAGTCATCACACTGTAAGGATCAGAACTATTTGATACAATTCAAGTCCTTTTCATTAAGTCTATCAGACAATATGAGGTGGTTCAACTCAGCCAGATGTAATGCTTAAGATTCCTACTGTGCTCTGAAATTGTTCTGTTTACCTGCATCCTGCAGATTGTGAGAATATGCCATAAGGGTATATTAGGTTTAAACTTACAATAACAGCACATAAGGGCAAACAAGTCATGTATTTAAGTGGTCATCTTTTCAAAAAACTCTAAGCATTCACATCGAAATGCCAAAAATATTTCCAGAGATATATACATAAAAGACTTTCTTTTTAAAGCCTTGGCTATGAATAAATAGCATTGTTACTCAGAGGCACATTTTTCCCTCTATGAGAATCACTATAATTTAGAACTACCAAAAACTTGCTATTAATTTAAATGATAACTTTTTGGCTTTCACTGGACTCAGAGGTAAAACCTCATACATACATATATTGGTACACACACACATGCATGCACATATACATACATGCACATTCCTATGCACACACATACACAAGAAGTCATTCATTAACTCAAGGGCTTTTCTTTTATTTGCCATTTTTTAAACAAAATAAAATATAATAAAATAAAACAATCACATCGAAGTTGGATAAGGCAATCTAACAGAAGGAAAAGAGCCCCAAGAGAAGGCACAAGAATTAGAGACCTACTTGCTCACACATTCAGAAGTCCCATAAAAGTATTAAACTAAAAGCCATAACATATACACAGAGGACCTAGTGCAAACCCGTGAAGGTCCTGTGCTTGCTGCTTCAGTCTCTGTGTTCATATGAGCTTTGCTCAGTTGATTTAGTGGGCCTTGTTCCCTTGGTGTTCTCCATCTCCTCTGTCTCTTACACTCGTTCTATCTCCTCTTCTGCAGGACTCTCTCAGCTCTGAGGCCAGGGACTTGATAGAAACATCTCATTTAGAGCTGTGTCTTCCAAGGATACTCTCTGCATAACATCTGGTTATGGTCCTCTGTATTTGTCCATCTGCAGGAGGAAACGTCTCTGATGGTGGTTGAATAAGGCACCGATCTGAGTATGGGAGAATGTCTTTAGGAGTCATTTTATTGTTACTTTTTGAATCTTTATTGTTATATTTTTTGACCAGTAGTATTTGGTTTTACCCAAGGTCTCTGGGGATACCTAGTCTCTGGTTCTTGGTTACACAAGCATTGTTAAGTATGGGTTCTTTCTTGTGGGATGGGTCTTAAGTTGGACAGGGTTAACCAAACATTGGCTGGTTAGAGGCCAGGGTTTCTCATCATTGGTAACCTAAAATTCTATCACTAGTTTCCTAGAAGACTCAGAGTATGAAGTAGATTAAAAAAAATTAGATGGCTAGAATTCAGAGAAGTAAATTATAGTCATTTAATTCCAAGTATCAGTTTGTTCTTATAACAATACTTATGAACTCTCATGAATATTGTAATATTTTGACTGTAAAAGGAAGAAAAAAAATTCAATTTGTACTATGAGAGTCAAAGCCATTCCCCTCTGTATTCTTGCCATACATGTTTTGATTCAAAGATTCAAAATACACAATTCTAGGCAGTCACTACACCAACATTCTATACAGTTTTCTTTCTAAACTTTTGTCTCACTTGCAGATTGTATTTAGCATAAATATCCAATTTAAACATCTTTTTTTTTTTTTACCAAGACAAGGTTTCCCTGTGTACCCCTGGCTGTTCTGGAACTCACTCTGTAGACCAGGCTGGCCTCTAACTCAGAGATTCACCTGCTTCTGCCTCTCAAGCACTGGGATTAAAGGCATGTGTCACTACTGCCTGGCTAATAAATTTCCCATATAAGTAAACATCCTCTTATTAGAACCTGATTTGTTTGAACATCAAGTTCCTGCATCCCTGATTTATACATATAGTCCTACCTGTAAACTGTTTCCCTATACTAGGCTTTAGATATCTAGAGATAACTTACCCAGGCATAACCTTTTAAGTAATACATTATTTAGTTTTACTGTTTCGATTTTTCTGTTATAAAATTGCACTCATATTTTCTGTGGCAAATGTTTCATTCACATAGCATTGTAGTTTTTGAGATACATCACTGTTAGAGTCTGTTGTGTGATATATTATTTAACACTACTGCAGTATTCCATTGCATGAATGTATCAGAATGTACCTATTCTTTCTTCTGCTGCAGAATGTTAGAATTGCTTCCAACATTTGACTTTTACAAGCCACAAAGTTATAAACAGTCCTCTACATATCTCCCCATAAACTGCATGGATTTTTTTTTAGCAAAGATTTATAAGACATATTTCTAAGCAATCCATTATACTGATCCAATTTAAATTCTCACAAACAGTAAATGAGATACTTATTGCACTATAGCCTTTCCAAAACTGTGTATTGTTGTTGAACATTCTAATTTTTACCACTCTGGAGGGTGTAACACAATGTCTCATTGTGGTTTTGATTTACATCTCTCTGGTCATGAATCATGGTGAATTTGCTTGTTAAAATAATAAAAATTTTCCTCTTAAACATTTGTTTCAAATTAGGTAATAATTAGTTGATTTAGAGAAACTGTGGCTAATCCACTTTTTGTGGATCATCTATCATGATTTCTTTCTCTGTTATCTATCTGTCTATCTATCTATCTATCCATCCATCCATCTATCCATCCATCCATCTATCTTTCTATCTTCTATCTATCTATCTATCTATCTATCTTATCTATCTATCTATCATCTGTTTATCTATCTACTCATCTATCAATGATTGGTTGACGTAACATCTATCCTCTCTATATATTTGAATTTTATTAACTATTAAAAATAAGTTATGGAGCTTACAAATAATCTGAATAGAATGTATCTCTTTCCCCACTGTTGTAATATTAACTTATTATTTATTAAAACATCACGAAAGGCACTGGAGTTCGTATTTTTCATGTAAGGTGTAGGTTTCTTTCTCTTTAGTTTAGTTAATGTCTTCATATTAGTATCAAAACGTTGACTTAAATAATGGAAACTTTTCATGATGAAAGCTTATTTGCTTCGTATACATGCTGTGTTTCTTTTCTGTTTTCTCAAGATTTAGGTCATTTTAATTTTATTGCATAATAAATTTAGACATCATGCTACTGAACAAAATTAGTTTTTTTATTTTTATCTAGCTGTTTTATATTTTCATGAGGTTTGTGTAATAAGACTTTTTGTACTTCATATTGGATTTTAACTTACTTTTACTACACTATTTGATAATATATGTATTAATAGCTGTCATATAAAATGAAAGTATGTTTGAGAGCACTGGCTGTTCTTCCAGAAGACTCAGGTTCAATTCCCAGCACCCATATGATAACTCACAACCATCTATAACTCCAGCTCTTGAGCCTCCAAGGGCACTACACATACACGTGATACACATACATACTGATTAGATGCCTATTCATTTAGATAAATAAATATTAAAATGAAAGTATGTACATGGCAATGTATACACCATAATTTTGTTTATATATGCAAGATATTTATCAACCAAAATTAACGGCATATTTAATTTTATGATAACCAGGGTAATTGGTTTCATGACCTAATTACTCACGGGTTTAAAATACTCTTCCATGGTCACTTTGACTGGGATAAAAAAAAAATGAAAATTTTAGAATTATACTGAGAAAAAACCCCACTAATGTTCCTCAGCTGTTTCTATTTCCAGTGGCCTTTTCTAATAAGTTGGGAAAATATTCAAAATAAACTTCAACTTTGAACCTGCTGAATTCCATGTGGATGCCAATAAAGCCTGAGGCTTAAGAGTTTTTGTTTTTTTTTAAATGCATTTTTAGAAAAATACCCATTCTAGATTTAGACAGCATTGGTTCACATCTAAATAAATCTCAAAATAACCAGATCTTGATCCTAATAAAAGCAAAGTTAAATTACAATTATATAGAAATTATGGAAGCATTCGTTTTTTTCTTAACTATAGAGTAGTATTACAAGATAATTAAAATAAGATTTTGCTAACAAAATGCTTTATTGCTTTTTAAAAAAAATCTTCTTAATATGATTGAATGTTCACATAAGTTTTTGCCTTGACTTTATAGATATCCTTGACAATAACTTAGAGGATCATTAAAGCATAACAGTAGGTTAATGGATCACAAGATCAACAAAATTTCTCAGATCTCAATGGGAGGTAGACACACCACAGAACACAAATTTGACATCTTTGAAGTTCAGTAAATTTTAATGCAGTATGAATGTAAAGCAGTTAAAAAATATAATGATTTCATCTTACTTTCAACGTTAACTCGACCTGGAAAGATGTATACAAGCCAACATACACGTTTAGTGTATTTAGCAGTAGAGTCAAGTTCATTTCTGACCCTATATATGTCTCTGGGTTCCTCTTAGACCGGGTCTATGACTACCCTTGCTTTCAATCCTTCCACTCTGACAATGCTAACCTTCTACCCATACCTTGAACCAGCCAAGTCATTCCTGTCCCAGAACCATTATCAAGCCATCAATCTAGGACCAACCTTTCCCTAGGGCAGTCACAGCAGCCTCCCTCCATCACCAACTACATCAACACCACCTCCTTGGAGACTTTTCAGGATAGCCACAGTCTTCTCCTTATACTTCATTTATTTGCTTTATTTTTCTTTGCTGTATTTATTTCCGCTGGACCTTTACCTATCTAACTGTTGGTAAGCTTTCTTCTCAATAGTTCTAGCAGGCAGGACTATGGTATCCTTAACTTATAGAGCAAAGCTATACTTATGCAGACTCTACCTCTTTCTAGTGCTAAGATCTGAAGCAATAGGAAACACCTGGCTCCATGTTTTGTCCCTCAGTGACCCTGTTATAAGGACATGTTGCCATGCTACAAAAACAAAAACAGGGTTTTTTTTTTCTTTCTCATTTCTGGGCTAGTTTAATAGTAACCTAAATGTGACAGATGTATCTCCTCTAAACTTCCTTTCAAATCTACCATTTAAAATGAGGACTTTAACAGAAAACCACACCAGTATATGCTTTAAAGTTAAGTTCTGTACAACTCCACTTTCCACTTACAATGTTACCAAATTCACAGGAGTCTTCTTTTGTCATCCAGGGCCCTATGATGATACACCAACATCTTGTGCTACCAACTGTCAAAACTTTGGATGGTCTAACACTCAGGTATTGCATATATTTCAACAAAATATACAAAGTTACATCTTGGGTTGGCAATAAAGCCAAGGGTATTAAGAATGCATTAAGTATAGGGACAAAAATTCCACAGAAGATTGCACAGTTTATATCTGAATAAGAACCTTGAGTGGCAACCCAATTAACAACCGGTAAAGGTGGAATTGTGTACACCTATCAACTTAATATTATTTTCTTAAGACATTGCAAACTAGATTTAACCCTATAATTGTGTGTCTTTGGCTGGATGGTTAGGAATATTAAGTTAATTTTGAATGTGTCATATTTTTATTGTAGTGATTTAATGATATAATTTAAGTTTATATATATATATATATATATATATATATATATATATATATATATATTACATTGACCTAGAGATGATTTTTAAATATTATAATATTCATTTGAACTAAATGTATGCTTTGTATAGGATTCTTTGTTTTCTTAGCCACATAATCACTGTTACATTATATCTATGAATGAGGTGAGGTAAAAGTTTCTTATAATTAGAATATACAGAGTACCTTAATTATAAATAAAAGAACAGGACTATTGGAAAATGAGCTGCTTCACTATTTTGCAGTATTCCAGATTTTTAGGAATCCTTAGAAAACACTGAATTTTATTCTGTCAAAGAACAGCAAGCATTATAGGTATTGGGGCATCCAAAAAGACAGAAGTTTGTTCAGCCATTACAGTGCTATGGCAAATAAAATAACGATGCATCTATTTGCTACACCTGATTTATTTATTTATTTAGATTTTCTTACCCTAACTTACTTTTGGTAAAGCTGAAGGTTTTTTTTTAATAATTCAAAAATGATTTCCCTATTAAGGTATAGTAATCGTATTGAAAGTAAAAATGTGTTATCTTAAATCCAAAGCTTTGTAAGATGGTTCCTTTTTTTTTCTGTTTTTGAGCTGTGCATTTCTTAAAAAAGAATGCCCAACCTACATTGCTAGGCCCCAAAATAGACCATGTGTAATTGTTCTTTGTCTTTGGGAACTCTTGAGTGCCCTGTCCCTTTATGTGTCAGCTTCCTCTGTACCCTGCATTTCAGATGACTCAGTGTTCCTCACAGCAAGGTCTGAACACTCCAAATGCCAACATGTATGTGACAGCTGCCTCTGTCTTCCTGATATTATCTATGTGATGTGATGCCAAATCACTTCAAATCAGGTCTCGAATTTTGCTTCATAACGATATGTAGGGAAGAACCCATAACAGAAGATTTTTTAATAGAAAATAACTGGCTTTGGCTTCCCAATGTGTGTATCATAATTTGACATGGGGGAATATTATATACTATTTTAGAATATCATTCCAACGTGAAAATTGTAATATATATTTAGTAGTTTGGAAGAAATGCAATGAAAGACCCAGATTTAAACTGACGTCTCTTCAGTTGCTTTATCCCATATGATTTATTGAACACATACACGACAGTATGCTAAATGTGCCTTTCTAATTATTTTTATTTTAACAGTTAAGTTTAAAATGCAAATAAGTTTAAATTCCAGCAATAAATAGGTTCAAAAAATCATCCCTGTGGTGATGAAGCATGTAACTAAAAGTAGGGATTGACTTCCATTCATCTGTTTGTATCAATAATGGTTTCATTTTGTCTAATAAAATAGCCCAGAGCTGAGACCAAGGAGACGTGATGTCTGGTTTCAGCTGTGCCTCTGTTATGGAACATATTGCAATCCGTGAACTCCCTTGGCTCCTATGTTCCTTTTATTTTAATTTTTATTTTTTTTTAAATATTTCATTTATTTTATATATGTGAGTACATTATAGCTGTCTTCAGACACACCAGACATGGGCATCAGATCCCATTGCAGATAGTTGTGAGCCATCATGTGATTGCTGGGAATTGAACTCAGGACCTCTGGAAGTGCTCTTAATTGCTGAGCCATCTCTCTAGCTCCCAGACTTTGAAATTCCTTTTTTTTTTTTTCTTTTTTTTGAATCATTCAGCTTTATTTACAGGACAGTGGACATGGAGTTGTTGAACACAAAGGACCCATAGTTAGTTTTTATCCTGAAAATTAAAACCAGCAGTTGATAAGAATTACGAATATTGAATACTTGAAATTTACTTCACATCTGTAGATATAACATAGGATAAAGGATGTGTAGTCTCTGTCGCTCAGTTTGTAAAACACTCTTTTAAGTACAACTTGTCTGAATTTGTTCATTTGAATAAAATAAACAGAACGCTACCAGTTTTATTACATATTTTGAGGGCTATTGTACACATTTTAATTATTTTCTCTTTGGAATGCATTATTTCCCCTCAGTATAAGTGTTTTTTTTTATTAGTAACTTTTTAGAAAATGTTAATCAAAGACTTTATAAATTTGGTAATGCTCAATAACAAGATGCCCATACAATCAGAAGTGTAACCCAATACCCAACCTAGATATACCAACTATCTTTGACTGGCGGAGACACGCGAACATCTGCCTCCATGTTCCCCCTTGCCCTACTCTCTCTCTCTCTCTCACTCTCTCTCATCTCCTAGCTCCTCCTCTCCTTCTCCTCCTCCTCTCCTTCCTCCTCCTCTTCCTCTCCTTATTCCTCCCACCTTAGCTCCTCCTACATATCACCCTTCCTGTTAAAATAAAACTTTTCTCTCAAAATATGATTAGAGCATAACTATACCAATTTGTATCAGTAAGGTACAAGGTAGACCTAGTGTCCAGTCCAACATTTTGTTGATTAACCAGAACCTCTGTCATCTCTCCTAACTGAAAGACTTAGTTCTGAACCTGGCTTTTTTCTTGGCTTTAGAATGAATGTCAGCTGAAAACCATCCTCTCAAATCTTTTCTCTCAAAGTAAATAGCCAGGATTGGCTATGAGACTATAAGTCTTCAACGCTGTCAGAAATCCAGAATGACTGAATTAACTCAAATTATGGGAAACACAAAGCATAGCTTCTAAAACTTAGCCAATTTATAGAGACTGCCGAACGCCTGGACAGTCCCTATACTACAAAACGTTGGAGCATCTGATCTTCAGCCTTTTTGGCCCAGGATCATCTGACAGACCTAGTGATGCAGAATTATTAAGGGCTGATTACTCTGTCTTGGCAGATATAATCAGTCGACTGTCCTTTTCCTTGTGTCCTTTTCCGGACAGAAATTTGTCTGTAGATGAAAAGAGGCAATTCTTGCTTAGTGGCTGTCTCATCACAACTGGAGTAACTCCAAAGATGCTCAATTTCTTCTTAGAATCCAAGACAGGAAGCTGTCAGGCTCCTATGTTCTACGTCTGTAAAGCAAGCAGATGATATTGCAAGATTTTCAAGTCCACCTTAGTTCTGAGAATCTGGCAGAACTGATTAAAATGCTTTGTCCTAAAGATGAGCTGAAAAATGCCTCAGCATATGCATATCTTTCTAACTAATAACAACATGGCCAAACTTCTGATTTTCTAGCTTCAAGTATTTTGGAATGGTTAATCTACACAATCATTCGGCACACTCTAAAACTTGACTAATAAGAGGTAGGAGGGAATGAAGAGCAAACTCTCTGAGTACATTGTTCTTTAAGCAGGATCTAATAATAGCTATCATGATGTTTAATAATCTTGCTCAAAGCTCTTTTAGACACAAAGTGGTAAAAATATCAATGTTCTAATACTTTTCTATTTTCTAAGAATATTTCACATTTAAATCTTTACCAAATTTGAGTTGAATCTAAGATATTTTCCCACAATTTTTAGATACATGTTTCACACACCTTCGTTAGTTTATCTTAAGCATATTGATTAAAAATTCAGTTCAGTAATTATTACAAAATAATAGTAACCAAGTTGTTTGGATTTTAGCTTCCATTTGGCTTTTCTTTTAAAATGAACACTAGAACAACTATCTGTTAATTCCATTATACTTAATGTTATTTTGAAGATCAATAGCATTTTTAAACAATCTTGGTCTTGGAGATATGAACATAAATATTGGTTAATAATAAATATTTTATTGTTGTTTTATTTTTGATTTTGCTTTCATTAATCTTTCAGTCAAAGCATGTTGGATATCTTTTATCAACTATAGCAATTTTGACCAAATATTTTCTTCTAAACTGTGCTGTAGTGCATACAATAAAATATAACGTTATTTATTTATTTGTTTATCTTTTTAAATTTATTTATTTTGATGCTGGTTGTTGAACTCAGGATCTCATACATGTTAGGAACAGGCTGTACAAGAGCTACACACTTGCCTATCTATAATTCATGGATATCTATTAGAGTTATAACTCTATTAGTTATTCACTTTCAGCCAGCTTTCTCTGCTGTGCTATCTTTATGTCTTTCAAAGATTATCCAGTTTTTGCCTAATTCATCTCTTCAGTTGTAAATGCCTTCAGCATGTTACATTAATGTATAGAGTCCTACTAGTATGTTTAAAAATATTTCTACTGGCCAGTAAAGACACATGCAACACACATGTTTCTGTTCAAATGAGCAAGTTTCTACTTTAAACGTATGAGAAATTTTTAGAACCTATGAAGAAACAAAGGGTATGTTTATAAAAGGGGCGGAGCTGTTCACTATATTTTTTTTGCAGGAAGTTCCTGCTGTGGCTAAATGCTCTGTATTTACTTAGACTATTATAGATATCTCACAAAGGAAAACGAAAGACAAATATTAACAGCTGTTTATGTGCTGAATCTAAAACCTCCATCCAGTGAAAAACAGACCTTGGATGTAAAGGAAAGTAAAACTATGACTCAATCAGCCTGCAGAGAGAACTGCCAAGCCCTAGTTCCTGGGTTACATTCACAGTGATAGTTTGGAAAGGTCTGTTTCATTGCAATCAGAACATTTTTATATTCTAGTCTATTATTATCATCTGGTATTCTACACTTTTTTAGATTTTAAAAAATGTGTATAAGTGTTTCATTTGCATGTATATGCACCATGTGCATGCCTGGTGTCCAGGAATCTCAGAAGAGAGTATTGGATCCAGTAGAACTTGAATTACAGATAGTTATGAGCCATTATGTGAGTTTTGGGAACTGAATCCAAGTCCTCTTCAGAAGCAACAAGTGATCTTAATCATTAATCTATCTTTCTAACTCCCTAATATTCTGTCTTTTATGGTGAAATTCATATATAGATAAACATACAAACACATATACATATATATTCATACACACACATACAGTTATTTGAACTTAGGCTTAATAATAAAATACATGCTATCAATTCACTCTAAAATAGGCATACATTTCATGATACTATCCAAGTCTTGTTCAAATTTGGGTTGATATCCAACCAAACAGAAAAATTACTCAAGCCTAAATATCACATTTCATTTATTCTGGGTATTGGTGTTACTTTATTTGTTGTTTGTGTTTTGTTCTTTATTTCTGCCATGTTCCTTTGAGTCTATCATTAGAACATGAGTTTCTCTCTACATATACAAAATTTCCTTGACACAGCTTTAAATCCATGTGATTCTATAAAATAAACGCATTTTATTTCAGAAACAATAAAAAAATATAACCTCAGTTCAAAAATAATTTTTCTTCAACATTTGTCAATAATCATGCATGACAAACATATTAATTTAAAATCTTTCTTAAAGCTGTGCATGGTAGCATATAACTGTTATCCCAACACTTTAGTAGCAGGGTCAGGGAAATCTAAATTCACAGCCATCCTGAGCTATACAATGAGACTTGCTACAAACAAGCAAGCAAGCAAGCAAGCAAACAAACAAGACCAACCAGTCTGTTTTCTGTTTATATGTGTGTGCCTGTGTTTATCTGTGCATGCATATGCTGGTATGTACGACAGAAGACAACACTGAGTATTGTTTCTTAAGAAGCTTCTATCTTGGAGGTAGATCTGTGTAGACTAGGTATGCTCCACGGTTGGTGATTCAGTCTCTGAGAGCTCCAAGGGTTCAGGTTGGTTTACTCTGTTGATCTTCCTGTGCAGTTCCTATCTCCTTAGGGCCCACAATCCTTCCGCCTATTCTTCTATAAGAGTCCTCAAGCTCCACCCACTGTTTGGCTCTGGATGTCTGTATCTGTCTGAGTCAGCTGCTGGTTAGAGCCTCTCAGAGGACAGCTTGCCGGTCTGTTCTCAGGCTGGAGGTTTAGATCCTGGGAGCTCTGGTTGAATCTTTTGATGCTCATTCTAAAAAGGACAAAAGCACCCTCACTTTGGTCTTCTTCCTTCTTCTTGAGTTTCATGAGGTTTATGTGTTGCATCTTAGGTATTGTGTGTTTTGGGGCTAATATCCACTTATCAGTGAGTGCATACCATGTGTGTTCTTTTGTGATTGGGTCATCTCACTCAGGATGATATTTTCTAGCTCCATCCATTTGCCTAAGAATTTCATGAGCTCATTATTTTTAATAGCTGAGTAGTACTCCATTGTGTAAATGTACCACATTTTCTGTATCCATTCTTCTGTTGAAGGACATCTGGGTTCTTTCCAGCTTCTGGCTATTATAAATAAGGCTGATATGAACATAGTGGAGCATGTGGCTCTGTTGCATGTTGAAATATCTTCTGGGTATATACCCAGGAGGGGTATAGCTGGGTCCTCAGGCTGGACCTAGGCCTCCCTGCACATATGTTGTAAATGTGCAGCTTGGTTTTCATGCAGGTCTCAAACATCTGGAGTGGGGCTATCCCAAAACATGCAGCCTGTATATGGAGTATGGTCTTCTAGCTGGGTGCCTCATCTGGCCTCAATGGGAGAGGAAGCACCTAGCCTCTCAGAGACTTAAAGTGGCAGGGTGGGGGATACAGGAGGAGGGGGTACTCAGAAAACAAGAGATGGGGATGGATTGTGGGAGGGGGTGACTGGGACGGGTTATAAAGTGAATAAGCAAAAAAATAAAATTAAAAAAGGAAAAAAAAATAACTAAAGTAAATCTTAATTAAATGGAATAATCACATCATATCTATGCTTGTGGAGATTCAGCATTGAAAAAATAGCAATTCTTCCTAAACAATACAGAATTATTCCAGAAAAAAATGCCATCCATTTAATTGTTCATGGAATATTAAAAGTAAAATGAATTTTCAAATAAACATTGGAAAAAAAAAAAGAATGTAGTCATTACAATTCAACACCTTCCTAGAGACTTGCTCTGCAACGCATGGAGACACCTTTCAAACATCTAGGGACTAATTCTCTCTCATGTTTACCTGATCTATCTGTGCCCTTCTAGAGGAAGTTCCTTGGACATAGGCTCTGATGTTCTTGGTTCTATGTTTGGATCAATCGATTCGCAAGGGAAAACTCCTGTGGTTTTTTTTTTGTTGTTGTTTGTTTGTTTGTTTGTTTTTGAGAGCACCCAATTTTACTACTTATTGTGCCTTTAAAATCAATGAAAAAGGGTTTATGAAATAAAAACATATAATCAAATATGAAAAAAAAGAAGCTTCTATCTTGTTTTATGAGACAGGATTTCTTATTAGCCTGGAGTTTACCTTACAAGGATTGTTGATTAGTTGGCTAGTGAGCTCCCTACCTAGCAATGTGCTACCATGCCTTCTTTTTCATTTAGGTTCTGGGGATCAAATTCAGGTTATCATGCTTTGAAGACACAACTTTACATGCCTACTTGAGCTATCTTCAAATCCTCAAACAGGTCTTATTTAAGAGAAAGAATATTCATCATTACTCAAAAATATATCTAGATAGATCAAAATCTGTTCCCAGGTAAAGCCAAGTTAGCAGATTGACGGTCAAATCATAATCACTTTGTATGGAGACTTTAGCTGCTAGCAGCTCTACGTCAATGAGTGTAAGGAATTTAATGCAACATCATTACATTACAAAATGTTCTTTTAGTAGGTTCCTTGGAGAATAATAGCACATTACCCTCAGTAGTTAATTAGTTTTCATTCTATGGATGGAACATTGGGAAACTTAGTCTGCTGAAAACGGCAGAGTCAAATGTAAAAATAATGACTTTCGTTTATGAAACCTGACCTTTCAACTTTAGTCATAATTCCTCTTTACATCTCAACACTTTAGTTTCTGTTTGCTTCCTTTTCATATATGTCATTGTAACTGTGTTAACTATATTCAATAAAGATAGGGTTAGACTCATATATTTAATTAAATTTATTACTAAGCTAATATGCAAGTGAAAAAACAGAATTAGGGTTAGTGACCCAGATCTGTAATCTTAGATATTCTACTTGAAGGGTGAGGCAGGAGACTTTCAAGCTTATGGGCCATGTCACTTATTATGACTCCATCTCAGAGTAAAAATTGAAGAGAAAAACTGGAGATAGAGTTTGGTGTAGGACTCTTGCCCAGGATGCTCAAAGCCTTAGGTTTAACCCTAGTAAAATTATCAAAAAATAGGCAACAGGAAGTATTCTCTGCCTTTTTACACTGTACTGCTCTATGTCATTCAAATTTTGTAGATATTTATAATCAGAAATGAATAGGACAGAATGTTTCACATAACCATTATTTATAAGCTAACCATTATAAAATTTTATATCATTGCTGTTTTATAAATTGGCAGATATAATTGTACGTATTTGTATATAATTGTATGTATGTACAATGTAAAATCTGGAAGCACATATACAGCATAGGACTACTAAATCCAGCCAGTTAACGTGTGAATCTTTTAACACAGTTACTTTTTCTGTGGTGGGAACACTGCTGGCATTTTTCAAGGATTCCTTATATAGCCATTAATTACAATCAGGGACTACAGTCAATGACAATATATTTTCTTGACATAGCAAACATTCGAATTCTTTTTTAGTCAATGTTTTATAAAAGCAAAACCTCACAGTTTAGAATTCCTTTGTGGCTGAAAGAAAACAATGTCAGAGACACAGCAAATTTCCCGCCATAGACATCCTGAGATGCTGATAGAGCATGCAGGATGTCTTCATGTACTTCAGATCTGTATTTTTTCCCTTCGATTATTCAGAAGGATTTATTTCTGTCTTGCTTCTCAACATTTGCAAGACATTCTGCGTTTGTTTTTATTGTTGTTTTATTTTGTTTGGTACTTATAGTCTATGTTTACATCTGCTTGCCCGTGTGCACAGTGATCTGAGGTCTGCTCACTCTTCGCTAGAGTACCGTAAAAATGTTTTGTTGAAAAGTTCAGTGACACGCATTGCCAGCTTAAGCCCTTAGTCAGTGTCCCAAACTTCAGAAGACAATCATCTACATTTATTCAGAGTGGAAATCTCTTCTCTTCTGTATCCAGTATTCCATCAGTTAATGAGTTCACACTTGGATGAATGCCACACATCAAAATCTCTTTTTCATATGCTGCACTTGGACTTTTGCAGCTTCATGCTTTCCCCCAAGCCTGTGACCTGTGATATTAATCAAAGAGTACTTACACAATCCCATTTTCTATTTTTTTTACATTCAAAGCTTTTTAATATTTTGCCATTTTCTATTTTTAACTAAACCAACTAGTTAATCAATACAAATAAAAGAGCACTTGGCATTTCGTATTTTCTAGGAGGTTCAGTCCCTAGATGGATGTGAACAAAAGTGTGAGGGAGATAGATTATCTTGTTAGCTGCAGGCAGATCATGTCCTTTGCCAATCCCACATATGTAGTTTATTTATTTATTTATTTAGCTATCTTTTTATTTGTTTTTTCCGAGACAGAGTCTCTCCTTTTTGCCCTGGCTTTCCTGGAACTCTCTTGGTAAATCAGGCTGGCCTCAAACTCAGAGACTTGCCTGCTTCTGCCTCCCAAAGTGCTGGGATTAAAGGTGTGTGCCTCCCCTCCCCAGCAGTATTATCTATTTTATAATGATAAAAAAATAGTTTTCTCATTCTCTTATAAAGTAGGTTGCTGATAATTATGTTTTTTTTCCCGAAACAGGATAGATTTCAAATGAGATGCTTTTTGACATGACTGTGATCTACATAAAGGTATTAGCAGTAGTTTTAAAATTGGCTCACACTTATAATCTTGTTATTTAAAGTTACTACTGTGTAAAATAGTTGAGTAGTACTGAGAAATCCAGAAAATTTCTTGAGCAAAAGTATATATTAATTGATTTTGTTAAGCAAGTACAATTATACAACTTTCCTATACTCAAAGTAAGGTGGGAGAATTTTCTTCTCATAGGCAAACTTTGGATATAAATTATATAAATAAACCTGATAACACTATTCTTTCAGTTTAAATATAATGCTTTCCATTCTTTCTGCTGGATTGGAGCAATTAACCATACTAATTTTCCTCACAGTAATGACTAACATTCACTGAATGCTTACACTTTGCTAGAAAATGGTTTCAGTCCACTAGGTGCTGGTCTTTTATTTTGTTTCCGCATGAATATTATATAGAGCATGACATCATTATTCACATTTTATTTATGTAAGCACTGAGTTTAGAAGCGTTACATGTCTTTCCTAAGTTACAAGGACATGTACAGAAGTTTATATGATTAATCAACACAATTCATCTTCAGCCAATGTCTACACTGTATCTGGCATGCCAATTTCCAGTCCTTGCAAATATCCAATTCCTCCAGATCCAGGTGTTGGCAAAGCAACTTTGACTTACCCTTACTGGTATTTCATTGCTACTGAGACACAAGTCACAGTTTTCTCTGTGTCTGTCCATCCTTTCACCATCAACACATCAAGCTAGAGGCCAAATAAAAGTATTTAAAGATCAGTCTGTTAACTGTTATAAACTGCAAATGGTATAATAATTTATATTATTATTTGGAGTGTTCCAAACCCACTTTTATCTTTTTGCTATGCTGATAAGAATGATTTAAATATTGTTAGAGTCTATCAACGTTCTTTTATTTTCCTCCTATGAGAAGATGAACAAGTGCAATCAAAGTAACTGTTAAAAAGAAAACTCACCATTCATAGGGAGAGCAGCAGTCAGACAAGCACAGAACCTCACTCACAGGCTGAAAGCATTGCACAGTAATCACAGGAATATGACAACGCGGTTTGCTCCTGTCTTATGCCTTTGCTCATTTCGTTTCTTCTATTTGGAATCTATTCTCTCTCCTAATTTCTCAGTCCTCTACTTATTCTTCATGGCCAAGTTGTTCCAGTCATCTTAGAGACCTGCAAACATAAAACCTCAGAACGATCAGTTTTTCTATCACAGACTAAGAAACAGGAGTCCCTTCTTGCCACTGCTTTCTGTTTCCACGGTTTCAGTTATCCAGAGACAACAGAAATAGAACATTGCAAAGAAAAATTTTAACCTTTTACACTTGTGCAGCTGCTCTGAGTAGCATGATGGAACCTTGCATGGCTCTCTGCCATCTAACTCAGGATTCTAATCCCTCCTTTGTCCAGCATATCATACTACATATGTGCCTGGGCCTTGGGACACATTAATCTGTTTTGGAGCTGCCATGCTTATCAGGACAGAAGTCATAGCATTCACTGCTTCTGTTTGAATTTTGCTTTATTTTACATAAGTTCCTCAAAGCACAAGAGTAGCGATTCTGCCAATTAATTTTGCTGCAGTATTTTGCTATAATTTTTCCATATTCTGTGTTATTAACTACTTTGATCTTATTTTCATTAACCATGAATTAAACTTTATCAAAGTTGTGTATAGGTATGAGAAAAATCTACTGGTGGTATTGGAATGCACACCAGGCAGATAGAACTATCGCCATTAAATGTTTACTATGTTTAATTTGCCTTCTGTACTAGATTACAAACTCTCAGAGAGCAAGGTACACATAACGCATATACTAGTTATAGTCATGCTAATTGATAGAAAATAATCATTAAAAGTAGTTATATGGAGAATTACCTACTGAAATTTACCAAGTAATAAATACTTTGAGGTGTCACCAACTGTGAAACAATACTTAGTTTACCCACTTTATTTTACATTAAGCTTGAGGGTATTGAGACTTGAGCCAAACACATTCTTATCTTTGGATGCCTAAGTTATTAAGAGAAAGAACATTTAGAAAATAGATAGAAGAAAAGTTACACATTCTAAGTAGCTTAGAGAAGTAGTTCAATATATGGAGCTGCATGGCTACAGCCCAATATTCTACCATGCTAGGGGTAGGGACTCAAGGAAGAAAAGTACAGCTTCTCATTAAAGGAAAAAATCATACCATGTATCTCTTTAGCATGGCTTAGGGGACGCACTTCCCCAGGATGGGTGGTCTCTTGACAAGGTGATTGACCCTTCCCAAATAGGATATTAGGTTTCATCAAACCAGAGATACTATTCTCTTGACTAAAACGTTTTTCCTTAAATAGATATAATAATAATAATAATAATAATAATAATAGATATAATAATAGACCTTTATTGCTATTCTAGCATACGTGAGTGATATTCAACTTAATAGTAATTGCAATGTTTTTCTTTACCCTTCTCTCCCCCTTCTCTTTCTCCTTTCCTCCTTCCCTTCCTCCCTCCCTCTCTTCCTTCTTTCCTTTCTCCTTTTCTTCTTTCTTCTTTTTCAGTGTATATACATATGACAGTATTAGGACTGAAATCTTGTTTGCCTGCTAAACCTGTGTTCCATGAATTTACACAAATTTCTTTATATATCTACTGTGTTTAGTATAGTATTGATATTACATAATAGTAAATTATTGTAGCCAAGTTTTGTCTCAATTGTATTAAGATTACCTATGCTGGAGTGTAATGGTAATTTGTTAAACTGATTTGTGTTCCCCATGGGTCACGCTTCCCCCAGCCACCCGCCAGAGACCTCTGGATTCATGTATGAAAGACACACACACACACACAGACACACACACATAAACACCACACACACACACAAAGGCAGAACAGTTCTAATCCTTCTCACTTCTAGCAATCACTCCCTCCAGTACTCCTGAGTTAACATCTTTTAAAATCTGTATTTCATCTCTGCTACTCCAAACACAATTGGAGAGATGGCCACTATCCCTGATTCTCACAGGTCTTTAGGTCTGGTCTTTCTTCTTCTCTGTCATGGCGATCTCTCCTCCTTCCTCTCTTGCAGTTTCTAGCCCTGCAAAGGTCCCGCCTCAGTCTACCTGCCTAACCATTGACTGTTGGTTCTTTATTGACTGATCAAAAACCAATTGGTGACAAGAACTTTCAGCTTTTGGGGGCCACATTAATTCAAAGCATTAGAACCAATTCCCAACACTGGAGTGTGAAGAGAATGTTCTCACTGGGTAAGAGCACTTGGTGTTTAAGCAAAAGACTGAATTCTAATCCCCAGTGTTCATATAAGAAGCCAGGTATGGCTGTACATCCTTGGAATCCCTGCATGATAAGGAATAGAGACAGGAGGGACATTGGGGCTTGCTGCTTCCAGGTTAGTGGAAGATCTGTTGTCAAAGGAGTAAGGCAGAAAATGTTAGAGTACACACATGCACACACATCATACACACAAAAAACCTATTGCCTGGAAAATCATTTTTAAGGTACTTTTAGTGCAGTACTATCAGTACTTGTAGAGCTATCTGAGTTCAGGAAGTGAAAAAGGCATGATTTCTGAAAGGAGAAAAAAATAGCCAAGTTTGTACTATAAAGGAACTTCTGCTCTTTAAATTTTTATCAGTAATTAAAGTTGATAATTACTTCAAACACCTGTTCTTTTATCAAACACCAGAATAAAAATCAATATATTACTCATTTAGTTTTTTTTCTCCAAAAATCTTTAGACTCTAGGAAACAGGAAGATACTATTTAACTTTATCACACATTATAAAGTCTGAAATCCCACATCTACAGTGCTGCTATGCCCAAAGCAAAAATACTTAGACTACAGATGTCCACAGGGGCCATGGGTCCTTAACCTGTCCCCCTGTAAGCCTCTGGCTCTACCTTCTACTCTCTGCCTATAAGGTTCTTTTCCTATGAACTGTGGGGATAAAATTCTCTTCCAAATCAGCACACTTTAATCTTAGCTCAGACTTGGTATTTGCTTCTTCAAGGGTCCTACTTGGCTTAATCAGTCCTGTATTCCACTGCCTCCAAGTCTTCCAATATCTGTGGTTTCCATAACCAGTGTTACAAAAGGAGAGAGTAGACAGGTTATTACTTTGTTTCCATAAGTCCAAGTTCACCAGAACTGCTGTCCTGCTTTCCTCTGTACCAGTTTTTAAAGCTGGCCAAGGTAGTCTTTCCTAATGCTGCTCAGGATTCTAGTTTTTTCTAGTCTAAATGTCTTTTGTGTAGTCAACGCCCTCATTCACATACATCCTCATTATTATTATTATAAAACATTGATGTCAGTCTTATCTAAAAAATAGAACTCTACTCCATAAGTCTTCCCACAATTACCACTAAATCTCTTTCTTCTCCTTTTCAAAAGCCAAACTTATTAGGAGAATTTTTCATTCTAATCCTCTTCTTCCCTCACACCCAATCCAGCTGCAACCGAATTTTAAAGGAACAATCATAAACCAAATAATTTTTCTTTGCTGGAACCAGATGTTTGCAGGTGTTGCCGGGCACAGACCAGAGTCTTCAGCAAGTTATCTAATTCTAAGTTCAGTGTAGTCTTCAGGTCTCTACCTGCCTTCACAATCCGTCTCATAGCGCCCTCTCCTTTGCCCTCTGCCCCACACCCTTCTGACAGGAGCCATTTGCTTTTGTGTTTCTCAACAACCATCCTCCAACTGCAGATGTCTAGTGAAATATCACTTCCTCTGAGAAATCATCCCTTGAGGCGCCGTATGAGGTCATCTCCTCCCGTCATAAGACTTATCTTCATTTGTAACTTTAAATTTGTGCTTCAAATTTATACTGTCTCTGTAGGACAACTTATCGAGAACTTTTATCTCTTTTCAATTCTTGTTACATTACTCATATCTTGTCCTCTATCAGGTGCCTTCCTAGTACTCGAGGAAGGAAACTGCCAGAAAATACGTATTTTCATATAGATGCTAGATCCCAGCATCCCCTTTATTGGCTCAGAGAGACATCCTTACTCTCCACCAAGGTTATTCCTGAGCCACAACAAACAAGCCCTAGAAGCTGACTCAGAGGACCGAGGAAAAGCTCACTTGTGTTGTAAACACTTTCCCAGGGAGATCAAGGCAATTATCCATCATTATCGGGCAAACAGGGTCAATTTAAGGCATTCACATGTAAAACATCCCTTCACAAAACCACTCAGCCCCGTGACAGCCTTGGGAGAAAGATGGTGATGCCAAGGACTCCAGACCTTTGAGCAAGAACACTTGCTGGCATTTTTGTGCTCTGAAGTCATTTACTTATAAATCCCATAAACACGATTGCGATTATTTTAAAATAACAAATAAATGTAATACTTACACAAATTGCTTTGATTACTGTTTAGACCATAGAGAAGAGAAAATTCAATGAAAAGGATAAGAGGAAAAAAACCCCTGTTTTATTTTCCTTCGTCTTGGTGTCTTCAGTTATCACAGGCATATAATTACCTCCTTTAACTTTTATGGTGATTAAATTACTTCATTTCTTTTACTAAGAGGTTATGGGTTGCTTTCTAAATCATGCAAATTTATATATGCCTATCAATATAATAATAAAAAATCTGGATTATCCCAAGAGTCAAAACAAAAACAGTTGCAGCAGGCAAGATTTTTTTTTGTTTGTTTGTTTTTCTGTTTTTTTTTTTATTTTTATTTATTTATTTATTTATTTATTTTTTGTCTTTTGTTTTTTTCTACACAGAAGGTGACTGTAGTTCAAGATATATTCACTTCCCAGATTCTTACTGCAGTATAGGAACTGGGCTCAGTGAGGGTGTTTTGGTGAGTGAGGGTGGTGTTCTCTCTTCCTCTCCCTCTCCTCTCTCCCTCTCTTCTCTCTCTCTCTTTTATATTAATTATTATTATTATTATTATTATTATTACTATTATTATTATTTGTGATACATGGCCTTTCACTGTAGGCCATTCTGGCATAGATCTCACTGTGTTACCCCGGCTTACCTCAGATTTGAGGTAAGCCTCCTGTAGGTCTCTGAAGAGCAAGCAGGAGTGGCCATGATTGTTTTTAGTTTTTATAAGGAAAAAAATCTGCACACATAGTAGAAAATACAATTTGGGTCTGAGGCTGTAGTTCAGTGGCAGAACACTCAGCCAGCACACGAATCCCTGAACTTAATCCTAAACACTAAAAAGTAACGACAATAAAACTGGCATGATTCTTGTATTTAACATCTTTGAGTCTTATCGCTAGTCTTGATTTTTCAATAATACTTCAAGTAATCTTTAAAATATAAAGCAAATCTCCTTCAGAACGTTTATCAAGGCCTTGGGAAGATAAAACTCACACTAGCTATAAAACAAAAGCCCAAATGACTTTTCTACATCTACCAACAAGAAAATTGTGTTATGTATTAAATTGTAACTTTTGTCTCCTGTAGCCTCCTTGTTTTTAGTTTAAACTTTTTTTTTGTTTTGTTTTGTTTTGTTTTTTTGGTTTTTTGAGACAGGGTTTCTCTGTATAGCCTTGGAACTCACTCTGTAGACCAGGCTGGCCTTGAACTCAGAAATCCGCCTGCCTCTGCCTCCCAAGTGCTGGGATTAAAGGCGTGCGCCACCACCGCCCGGCAGTTTAAACTTTTATATTCAATGTTTTTGCATATATATGCACTTTGTTTATAATAATGTGATTATCAATAGATTTTACTTGGAACAATAGACTTGAAAAAGAGTCAATGAACATTAAGAATCAGGTACCATATCCTAATCTGAATTAAAGAGGAAGGAAAATGGAGCCCATCGAATGAGAGACGGTACTGCTTACAGACTAAATACATAATTGTTCGGTAACAGCCATTAGAACAGCACACAAAGGTAGGATCATTAGGAAATCTTTTGTACCATGCTCAAATCGCCTTAGGACCACATCTGTCATCTGTTCTAAATGCCATCTGTCTCCACTGCAATCCCTGGGTTTGGTTAAAATTAGAAACTGGGTCTAATGGTTTTTTTATTTTTTTGCACACAACTTGTTACTTAGATTCGTGTCTTTGCAAAAGACAGCTGTAATGTCAGAGTTCCACATATTTATACCAAACCTTATCTCAGTCCTTACTTTATGCCCAATAATTACTTTTCTCATTCTTTTATTTTAGAATTGAGGTTTTTCTACTATGGTATGAAAGTCAGTATTAGTATAGGCTTAGGACTAATAGGAAAAATGTATCTCTAAAAGTTTGAAGTTTGAAGGTATGCTACAGATGAATAGAAACAGACAGTTAAAAATTTTCATACTTTTTCATTTGATTGTCATGATTTATTTATTTCTCTTATTGAAAACAGATTTTTTTCTCATACAATACATCCTGATTACAGTTACCCCTCCCTCTACTCCTCCTACTTCCTCCTCATCTTCCTTTGGATCCACCCCTTTCTGTTTCCCAATAGAAAAGAAGCAGGTTGCCAGGATTTACTTTGTCTACTAAGTTTTTATGTTCTTCAAAGGTATGAGAAAATACTTTCTTTAGCATGTATATTGCTTTTTCTTATTTACTTTACAAATTAACAAGGTGAAACATATTATCAAGTCATGTATATGTATAAAGACAACTATGCACACAGAAAACATACACAAAAGTCAGCAAGTTGTATTCTTTCTTAGTTATCGTTTTAATACCAATGAGAACATGATGATAATTACTTTGAAAACAAATAGGTAAAAATTAATAAATTAATTATGGTTAAAGGCTAGTTTCCCAATAGTCCTAGCTGTTTCAAAACTCTTGTCTCATTCATTTCCTTACTGGAAATTCCCTTTCATCTTGCAAAATCAGAATCCTCCATGATTTTCCTAGGCAAGTCTATTCCACAGAGAATATATTTAAAGCATAAATTGATTATTCTCTGTCATATTGTGTTTTCCTACAAATAATTTTCACAAATTAATCAAACATATACTATGAAATTATGGAACAAGAAATTATTGGGAATATTCCAGAACTTAAAAAGTCATCTCAGATGATACATGAAGCGATGCTTTTATTCTCATTAGGTTCTTCTGTCCCCAAATGGGATGTTAGTAGGGTCTGGTGTGAAGCTTTGACAAGACATTCCATAAATGGGGTGATAAGTCTTATCTGCTTCACAACCACCCACTGGCACCATTTAATAGGAACACAGGCAGCATTAGAATATCTACAATGATGAGAGCACACATACACACACACATACCATACATATGCACATACACATGTACACACATACACACACATACACACACATATACACGCACACACACCTGTGTGCAGACGCATGCATGTCTTAAATAATACAGGTAAGAACATAAAAACAGCATATCTAAGTTATTCCCCAATTCTCAACAATAAAGGAACTCAATAGACATTCTTTTAAAGTTAAGTGGTACAGGTTTGTCCTTCCTTTGAACCATTTACCTTGCATCTCTTTACACTGATATTTCTTGAGCTAAAAACCTCCCATTATTTGCAGACCACATTATCTGTCACCTCCACTTTCACTGACTCGCCTCTTTATCCAGGAATGGATGAAGCTAACAAAAACAAGAGTTGATAGTGCACACTCAGAAGGCCCCTTTCAGTCTGTAGTGACAAAGTGTGAAAGACTCTCCCTTCTTAATAATACTATCCTTTGGCAGAGGGGGGGGGGAATGGGGAGGGAGAGAGAGAGAGAGAGACAGAGACACACAAGAGACACACATAGAGACACACAGAGAGACACAGAGAGAGATGGAGATAGACAAAGAGACAGGGACACTTGGGCATTACTATTTAATACTGCTCTTAAAGGACAGGGTGAATATGTGTTTTTAAAGGCACCAACAGAGTGAAAAGCAGCTGAGTCATGCACATACAGCCAAATCATTTGATTAGAAACAAATGACTCAGACACAACTCTCATCTCCATTCATTGTTGAACGTCTTACATCCCACTTTACAAAAGGCTGAGAGGGTTTGTACTGTTAAATATTCATACATAATTTGACTTAACATTACAAGTCTTGGAACTGTGACCAGTTACAGAGTGAGCCAGGACATACTGTTTTGCTCTGGGGAGAGTCCACCACTTACACTACAGGGCGCATGTTCCAGGCACTGTGTTCAGATGGTGATTATGGAGGCTGCCCCCTGTGATTCCACTAGGTACTCATGATGCACGCGCTTGCTACTCCTATCATACAACTGCAGAAGCCTAGAGAGACGCTGCAGATTACATTGCCTTTGTCCCCTGCCAGCAAATGCCCCTGTAGGTATCCAGAACACTAGGCCTTCTACATGGAATCTGTACTCTCTGCTCTGTTGTTCACTTCTAGAGTATGCCTGATAGCCTTCCCTTCAAATACAAGACTTGTAGTGTTATTTCTAATTGTTTTTTTAAATGCCAAATTGCCATCATTTTGACTCCTGCCCCAAAATGCCTCATAGGATTTCCCAGGCATGGCCACCACCAAAACATGGGTTAGATAGTGTTTATCTTTTGCTTATTTTCCATCTATTTCCTTTTGAGATTGCCATTGTTCTGTAGTTTAGAAAGGCTTTTGTCAAGGAAACTGTGTGCGAGGAAGACAGGCACGTAGCTGGTGACACATGCCGCCTTGCAGTTAGAGATGCGTCTACATAGCGGAAGAGTCTTCTGAAACAGCTGAGGCAGATTCAGTCTGGTCGTGGATATGTTTACGTGCTTTTCAGAAACAACAAAAGATATTTAAAAAGAGATAAAGTGAAAAGGAGACTTTATTCAGAAGTACTAGGTGCCTAAAAAACCAGTTCTGGAGATTTGCATCCATTTCTTTATTGGAGACGTATTTTCCAGGTTGGTCTTCACTTCCTGGGTTTAAGAACTCGCGCCTATTCGGCCTCAAGGTGCGGAGTCTAAAAATAGCACCTCACTTTTCTTTCTCTCTTAGGGTGTTTAAATGTTTACAAACAAGCTTTATTTCCTGTTTTGATTTTTTTCATTTGGAGCAAATTGTACTTGGGTATGCAGACTTTTCACTAGATACCTTGATTGAAAGCAGGGCTGTTGGGAAGGTGTCGCATCTGTTTCTTCCGGATAGTTTTTGTTTTGGGTAGAACACACGATGGGAAGATTCCCAGAAAGGGCGGGAGGCTGTGAGCTTAGGAAACATTGCAGTGATGTTAAGGCCTATTAAACCTTGTCAAGCGTGACAGGGCAGTTTTTTTTTTTTTTCTTTTTTCTTTCTTTTTTTTTTTCCTTTAACACATCCTGGTCCACTTAGAGCTGAGAGTCAGAAAAAGTGCTTGGCACAACGATTTAGCAGGAAAGAAAGCTATTTTAAAAGTCTTTTGGGAACATGTTTGTGCAACAGGAAAAAACATACAATTGGGTTGATAATAGCAGCTCGTAAAGGTTAGAGCCACTGAAATGGGTTTGCCATCTTCACAGGGAACGTGTTGTTCCGCAGCGGCGGTTCTCACTTAAGCACAGCTTAATTCAGCAAGGAGCCCCTTCCTGCTGACTTCTTTTACACTGGAAAATCTATTTTTAAATCACAACCCAGACATAATCCCAGGAGTTGATCATTAAATTAAGTAGTGTTTGGGATGTGCAAAATCACAACAGCTCACAGGGTGTCGTGAGAGCCTGTCCAGCTGATGCCGAGAGCTTCACATCCAGGTGTCCGCTGGTGAATTCCCTGAGCATCTCAAGCTCCTCACAGTGCCCTGTATCTCCAGTCACATTGCCTGGCTCGCTCCTGCTTCCTTGCCTTTGTGTTTCTAGGTCTTGATCCCTAGAAAGCTGGACGTTTTACACTCTGCTCATACATATCCTTGCTGACTTTGAATTCATTCCCAGTGCTTCTCAATCTTCCTAAATGCTGCGACCCCTTTAATTCAGTTCCTCCTGCTATGGTGACCTCCAACCATAGTGCTCATTGGTCATCTGTCAGATCCTTTGGCCATTTTTAAAAATTGAGGTTTTATTATCATTGTTATTTTATTATTGTTATTGTTATTGGGTAGAAAAATTTCTTTTTGTATTAAAGATCTCTTACCAAACTTGTGATTTGCAAATATGTCCCTCTGTGTTGAGTTGCTTTTCATTTTATTTTCCTTTGTGTGTGTGAGTATGTGTATGTGTGTGAGTGTATGAATGTGTGTGTGTGATATGAATGTGTGTATGAGAATGTGAGTGTATGAGTATATGTTTGTACGAGTGTGTATGTGTGTGAATGTGGGAGTATATGAGTGTGTATGTACGTGTGAGTGTATGAATATGTGAGTGTGTGTGTGTATGTTAGGACCTTGCTTATTCTGGCTCTCTCTGGCACTGAGATACCCTCAGACCCTCACTTCCACAGTGGCACCATTTGTACACAAGCATGTATAATTTTCATGTAGTCAATCTATTTTTGTCATTGTGACTTGTACTTTTGATGACACATCTATAAAAGTATTTCCTAAAATGTGGTGACAAATGACCTTAAATACTTTCTTTGGAGAGTTAGTTTTACTTTTTGAGTTGGGTGTTAACATATTCCACAGACACACTTTAAGTATTGATTACCTGAGAACAATCACTTGGTAGATCCATAGGACTTAAAAATGTTAGCTAAGAATTATTACCAGGGTGTATAGAATATATTAGGCAAGGAATGATAACCTTTTACTTTGATTTAAAAAAA